>PUFA01000143.1:2567500-3770486 GCA_003508835.1 Eonycteris spelaea
TAGTTGATGTAGTCTCATTCAGTTGTTTTAGCTTTTATTTCCTTTGCTTTTTGAGGTCAAATTCATAAAATTCTATTTAAGTCCAAGGTCCTTGAGTTTTGTTCCTATGTTTTCTTCTATGCATTTTATTGTTTCAGATCTTATATTCAGGTCCTTAATCTATTTTGAGTTAATTTTGGTGTGTGGTGATAGACAAAAGTATAGTTTCATTCTTTTGCACGTGGCTTTCTAGTTTTCCCAGAACCATTTATTGAGGATGTTTTCCTTTCTTCACTGTATGTTTTTAGTTTTGTAGAAAATTATTTGCGCATATGAATATGGGTTTACTTCTGGAGGCTGGATTCTGTTCCACTGGTCCATGTGTCTGTTTTACTCCCAATACCATGTTGTTTTGATTACTAGCGCTTTGTAATATAATTTGAAGTCGGGCAAGGTGATGCCTCCAGTCTCATTCTTTTTTCTCAGAATGGCTTTGACAATTTGGTGTCTTTTGTTTTTCCATACAAATCTGATAATTTTTTGTTCTATTTCTTCAAAAAATGTCAATGAGATTTTGATGGGGATTGCATTAAATGCTTTAGGTAATATGATCATTTTAACTATGTTGATTCTTCTGATTGAAAAAAAAAACATAGAATATCTTTCCATTTCTTTGTATATTTTCAATTTCTTCTAATAGGGTCTGTAGTTTTTATTATATAGGTCCTTCACATGTTTCATTAAATTTAATCCTAGGTATTTTATGCTTTTTGTTGCAATTGCAAAAGGAATTTTTTTTCCACTTCTTTTTCTGACACTTCATTATTAGAGTATAGGAATGCTATGGACTTTTGAAGGTTGATTTTGTATCTAGATACTTTACTGTATTTGCTTATGCTTTCTAATAGTGTTGTTGTGAAGTCTTTTAGGGTTTTCTAAAAAGAATCATGACATCTGCAAATAGCGACAGTTTGACTTCTTTGTTTCCAATTTGGATGCCTTTTATATGTTTTTTTCCGAATGCACTAGCTAGGACCTCCAATGTTATAATGGGTGGCAATATTGGACAGCCTTGCCTTGTTCCTGATCTTAGAGGGAAAGTTTTTAGTTTTTCACCTTTAAATGTAATGTTGACCGAAGGTTTGTCATATATGGCCTTTATTATGTTCAGGTATTTTCCTTCTATACCAATTTAGTTAAGTGTTTTGATCATAAATGGATGTCGTATCTTGTCAAAGGCTTTTTCTGCATCTATTAATATGATCATATGATTCTTATTTTTTAATTTGTTTATGTGATATATCACATTAATTGATTTGAGTATGTTGTACCATCCCTGTGCCTCTGTGATGAAGCCCATTTGATCGTGGTGGTATAATCTTTTAATATGTTGCTACATTCGGGTCACTAGTATCTTATTTAGGATATTTGCATCTATGTTCATAAGGGACATTGGTCTGTAGTTTTCTTTTTTGTGTGTTCTCTTTACCAGGTTTTGATAGTAGAGTAATATTGGCATCATAAAATGAGTTGGGAAGTATTGCTCTTCTTTTGATTTTTTGGAAGAGTATGAGAAAATGGGTATTAAATCTTTGAATGTTTGCTAGAATTCACTGGTGAAGCCATCTGGTCCTGGATTTTTACTTTTTGGTAGTTTTTTGAGATTGTTGCAATTTCCATACTGCTGATTGGTCTATTTAGATTTTCCAGTTCTTCCTGATTCATTCTAGGATGGTTTGAATTTTTCTAAGTAGTGGTCCATTTCTCGGTTATTAAATTTGGTGTTGTATACTTTTTCATAGTATTCTTGTATGATCCTTTGTATATCTACATCGGTCATAATTTCCTCTTTCATCCTTGGTTTTGTTTATTTGTGTCCTTTCTCTTTTTTCTTTAGTGAGTCTAGCCAGTGATTTGTCAATTTTATTAAACACTTTAAAAGAACTAGCTCTTTGTTGCATTTATTTTTCTATTGTTTTTTTTTAATTTAATTTATTTCTGCTCTAATTTTGATGATTTATTCCCTTCTGCTGACTTGAGGCTTCATTTTTCCTTTAGTTTCAATTTTTTTTAAGATGAAGCATAGTTTGGTTATTTGGGCTCGTTCTGTTTGGAGATGGGCCTGTATGATACGAACTTTTTCTTTGACCACTTTTGTCATGTCCAAAAGTTTTAATATGTTTGCTATCATATCATTTGTTCTATGTATTCTTGATCTCTCTTTTTATTCCTTCCCTGACTTCAGTTATTTTTCAGTAGCTGTTGTTTAATCCTATGTATTTGTGTTCTTCCGATTTCTTTCTGCAGTTGATCTCTAGTTTCAAAGCATTATGAGCAGAGAATATGGTTGGTATAATTTCAACCCTCTTATATGTTGAGGGTATCTCTGTGTCCTAGTATGTGGTCAATTTTTGAGAATGTCCCATGTGCACTAGAGAAGAATGTATAAGCAGCTGTTTTGAGTGGAAGGCTCTGTAAATGTCAATTATGTCCAGTTGGTCTAATGTGTCATTTAATGATGTTATTTCCTTATTGATTTTCTGTTTGAATGATCTGTCCATTACTAACAGTTGGGTATTTAGGTCACTTACTATGATAATATTCTCCCTTTAGTTTTATAGTAATTGCTTTTACATATTTCTGGACTCCCTTGATTGGGAACATAGATATTAAAAAATTATGTCTTCTTGGTGCATGATTTCCTTTATCATTATGAAGTGTTCCCTCACTATCTTTCTTTACCTTTTTTATTTTTGAAGTCTATTTTTTCTGATATTAGTACCACTACTCCCACTTTTCTCTGAATGCCATTTGCTTGAAATATCATTTCCACCCTTTCACTTTGAGTCTATATTTGTCTTTGGAACTGAGATGTGTTCTCCTGAAGGCAGCATATGGTTGGTTTTTGTTTTTGATCCATTCTGCAACTCTGTGCCTTTTTATTGGTGAGTTCAATCCTTTTACATTTAGGGTGATTATTGAAATATAAGTCTTCTTAGAGCCATTTTATCTTTTGCTTTCTGGTAGCTTGCCATTTCTATTGCTTGTTGTCCTTGTGTTTTCTGTTTTTTCTTATTTTAGTTTGGGCTTTTGTGGGTTTTTCTCTTAGTACATTTGTTATAAAACCTCCATTTCTGAATTTTTGGGTGTGGTTACCATTACAAATATGAAAAAGATAATTATATATATATATAGTCATCCATTTTCTTCTATATATGCCTTATCTTCTTTCCTTGTGAATTTGGATCTTTGAATTCTCCCCTCTCATCATTGTTATCTCAATTTGTCCCTATATATTCTGAACATCCATTACTACTTTTGCTATAGTAATTATTTTCTTATTGTTTTAGCTTATAATGCCCTGTTCTTAGTAAAGGTTGCACCCCTCTGCCTTTATTTGCCTGATAGTCACTTTATTACTAATTATGATTTGTTTTGTTTTGTTTTGTGTTTTTTGTTTTTGTTTTTGTTTTGCTTTAGATGAGCTGATACCTTTTCAGTCGTGCAGGCTTTGTAGTGGAGAATTTCTTCAATTTTTATATGTCTGGAAAAATCTTAATTTCTCCATTCATATCTAAGGGAGAGCTTAGCTGGATACATTATTCTAGGCTGGTGGTTCCTCTCACTTAATAGTTTAAATATTTTGATTCTATCTCCTTTTTCTGGCTTGTAAGGTTTGCACTGAGAGGCCAAAGATAATCTAATGGGTTTACCATTAAAGGTAAATGTTACTGATTTTTTTCCTTGGCTGCCTTGAGAATTCTGTCTTTGTTGTTGATTTTTGATAATTTAATACATTGTGTCTTGATGAAGGCATATTTAGGTTGAGATAATTGGGTGTTCTGTGACTTCTTGAATTCTAAGCTTCAGCTCGTTCCTTAGATTTTTAGAAAATTCTCATTGACTATTGTCTGAAATTTTTCAATCCCTTTTTCTTTTTCACCTTCAGTAATGCCCATTATTCTTATTTTCCTTTCCTGATGGTATCAGCTAGTTCTTGAATTTCTTTTTCATTACTTTTCATTCTTCATGTTTCTCTTTTTTCCTTCTGATTTATTCTAGATTTCTGTTTTCAATATCACTGACCCTTTCCTCCATTTTAGTCGACTCTATTTCCCAAGCTTGCTATTTCATTTCTAACTCTTACAGTGTGTTTTATCTCCAGAAGTTCTGTTTGATTCCTTTTGAGTGTTTCAATCTCCTTGCTCTGCTATCTAGCTGTTTTCAGTTCCTGAAAGTGTTGATTTGAGTTGTTTCAATCTCATTGAGTTTTTTCGAGAAGTACCATCCTGAATTCTCTGTCATTTTAAGTCACATATTTCTATGTCTGTAAACATATTTCTTGGAGATTTTCTCTTCTGAGATGCCTTGTCACTTTGGTTGTTCATGGTGTTTAATGAATTACGACTCCTCCTGGACATTACTGGAATTTGCATTCTGCTATGTTTTCAGAAAGATGTATTATATAAAGTTCTCTTTTTGGCCTGTTACAAAGAAGGCACTTTTCTTTTAGGTTCCAGTAGGTGGCATCTAAGTCTCTTGGATCTCTTTATATAAAGTCTTTAAAAAATTACTTTTAAATTTTTCTTGTAGATATTTAATCATGCTCGCTACCCTTCGTTTCAGTCCCTTGTCAGTGTCAGTGACAGTCTTTCAGCAGCGTTTGCTCAGATTCCCCTGGGGCTCCCCGGCAATTGACTCTGAGGGTATGGAGGAGGGGCCCTCTGAGTTGGAAATGGGGGCTGGTCTCAGCTTCAATTTTGCAACTGTGGCCAGTAAAAATCAGCTGTTGCTCTGCAGTCCGTCCCGTTTCTCTGCTTTCTGCCCTGATGACTGGGCCCTGCAGCCACAGCTATCTCAAGCAGGAATGTTTTGGGAAACTCACCCCACGAACTCGCAGCTCCTTCACCTCTCCCTCTCCTCCTGTAAGGAAGCTCTGGTGGCTGCAGGAGGGCAGTTTCTGTATTATTCCCAGTCACCGCCCGACACTCAGGGTTCTAACCTGTGGTAGCTCTTTATTGCACAGATCCCATGCTCAGAAGTGCTTGTGTGCAGTTTGGGTGTGTTTGTTGTTGTTTGTGTTTTTAGATTTCAGCTTATTGTTGTTTCAAGGGAGAGATCTGGGAAGTCTTTCACTCTGCCATGTTTTCCGCAGTTTCCAACCAATAGTTTTTAATTAAATTATGGATGAATATTAATAGTGACTCACAAAGTAGCTGTAAATTATGGTACTGAAGAGCAGGCTAGCCTGGCACTCACACAGCATACACAACGAGTTAATGTTTCCCTGATTACTAACTGTATTTTATGTCCTAGAATATGAGTCATTTGCAGCTATCTTATACTCCAAATTCTAAGTCAAATAAAAGTCAATGATTTCCCCTAATTACATGGAGAGCATTCTTGAGTAGTTATGATTCCCACAGATCTGGGTTAGAATCCTAATTCCACTAGTTATGTAAAAACTGACAAGTTGGTTAATATTTCTTATCTTGTATCCCTGTTAATAAAATTTGAATAAGAAAATAAAACAGCTGTGTGTATTAATTAAAAAATGTAGGTATAACATTTTAATAGAGTGAGAAAAAATAGTGCTTGTCACAGAAATTATATTCTATTACTTCCTTCTGTGTCACACATTGTTGTGTAATATATTGTGTGACATAATATGTTGTGTCATATCTCTTACAGTATAAAAATTTATGTAGGGTATTGTTTTACATTAATAAGAAAAGTCAGAGCTACATAGAATTTGAGAGCTTGTAGCCTAGAATTAGATCAGAATGTGGTTTGAATCATGGATATCACTTACAGTGTGATCTTTGGCAAGTTACTAACTTCTCTGTAACCCAGTTTTCATCAGTTATAAACTAAGGATAAAACTTTATTTGACCTCATACAGTTTTATTATGAGGATTTATGATGAGGTTTTATTGTGAAGAATGAAATATGTTAATGCATGTTAATCTTGGCTCAAGGTAAGAGCTATATAAATGTTGGCTCTTAGTATCACATTACCTAAAATGTAATAACACAAAAAAACAAAGAGAGCATTTGGCTTACTCTTCCAAATAATTTCAGGAGTATTGTTGGTGGGAGGGTTAATCTAAGCTTGACTTGTGAAGTTTGACTAGCTCAGAAGAGATAATCATATGGCCACTAATCACTTTGTCTTCTTATCTGTTTATGAATACATACTTACTCAACTGAAATATGTAATATATTTTTCCTTCTTATAGAGAAAATGATCTCAGCTTGAGCCTAAATTATGGTCCCTCCTGGGATTCAGATGTGATTGGGTATCTCTGGCTGACTGGAAAAGTTGGTCCATCTTGAGTCTATTTCTATAAGGAGATGAAGTTTCCTAGGAAATAATCTATCCTAAGAGAAAAAGAAATTTGCACAAACAGATGTGCTTAATGGCAAAGCTTGAATTCTCAAAAGAGGCAAGTAAGGCTCTATTACTTGAGTTTGCCTCACTTCATCTTATAGACTTATATGACTTATGTTTGAATCCTGTTGAAGGAGAGTGGAGGTCAGTAATATTTTTAAAAAGTCCATAAGACAATAAGTCCCAATTGGCTTTAGAACCAATATGAAAATGTGTAACATAAAGCAAGGAAAAACATTAAGAGACAACGACCTTGTCATAGACATCAGAATTCTCATGCTAACCTCAGCTAACAGAAAAAGTAATAAGTGATAAAATGCCTGTAAAAACAATTAAAGTTCAAGCCAGAGGTCTTTTTTGAAAGAAAAACGGGATTACGAAAATAGCAGATAAATAATAGGAATTGAAAGAATTTAATTTTGAATTAATAGACAACTAACAGATACCTATAAATAATTGAAGCTTTGAGAAAGACTACAGACCTGTAACAGAGAAATAAAAATAGGGCCAAAGAAATGGTATTCACATCTGTATTTTCTGAAATTACCAAAAATAGGTTACTTAATAATTGTTGAATGAAGTGGACAAAAAAAGACAAAACGAAGGAAAGGGGGCTATAAGAAGAAAGAGACTGGTCATTGCACACCTGAATATGTGGATAGAAAATTATGTAATCTTGTGAAGTTGAGAGAACATTTTAATAACAGTTTAGTACCTTTTTAATGTTCCCAATTTATTGTTGCTGATCATCTACTTATTTCTTGGTTAAATCCTTTGAACTTTCTCAAATTCAATTTCCTTATCCATTCATCATTATGCATTCATTCAGCAAAAGATTACTGAGACATTACCATTTGCTAAGTACTGTGCTAGGCACAAAAGTGCAAATGACATATTTCTTATGTCCAAAGTAATCATAGTCTTGAGAAAATTCAGAGGAAACTAAATAAGATTAGGGAGAGGCACTGAAGGAGGGTTTTGGGTAGGAGGAGGCTCTTGAGATAAATTTTTGAAGAATTGGTAGGAATAGTTTTGACAAAAGGAGAAGAGCATTTTTAGTCTGAGGTGAATGTGTGAAGGCACTGAGGCATGAAATACCATAATGCATTTGAGAAATTGCTAGAAATTCTGCAAACTAAGTCCAAGAATATGTTGGGAGAATACTGTGAGTTTGAACTAGAGTGGTAGGTAGATGTCAAATCAAAAAGAGCCTGGAGTATTAAGCATAGCTGTCAAATGGGGAAGTTGTGCAAAGATTCCTGTTCTCTGTCCTATAGCATTTCCTTACAGAGACATAAAGCTCTTTTTCTTACATCATATAGAGACATCTAGCCCCAAATTCCAAAATGAGGCAAGAATTTTGTCAATATTTTTCTTCAATGGTTGCCATTCTCTGCTTGAATACCTCCAGTGACTGAGAATTCATCACCTCCTGAGAGAGCATATTCTTCCTTTTAGAAAGTTATTACTGGAACTTCAAGTCAAACATGGAAGATCAAACAACCTATTTTCTCCTCTGTTCATCTCCAAAATCAAGTTAAACAAGTAAATAATTTCTAAAATTCCCACAAGAACAAAGAACCATGGATATCAATAAAATTTTAGAACCTGATATGGCAGAATAGAGAAACTTGAAACTTAACCTTCAAGGGAACAACAAACCACTAAAAAGCTCAGATACATCTGAGGTGTAGTATAGAGCTGAAAATGGGAGAATTTATTGATAGCTTTATAAGAAGAGTCAGACACCTAGATCTTCTCCCTACCTCATTAAGCCAGGAAATTATCCTTTTAAGAGAGGTATAACGGTTTACCTTCATGAAGATGTTGAATCATTCGACTGTTTGACATTCAGGCCACAGCAGATAATAAAGGTGAAGCACCTCTGAAAAACAAGGGGGTTGGGTGTAAATCTGAACATTGAACACTGAACCCCTTTGCTGGCCTTCTAGCACACTAGCTACTGCTGAAATCCTTCTCCAACTTTATCTGTGGAAATTTTCCAGCCCAGGGATAATTCATCTAATACGAACATTTGAGACTCTCCTTAAATGATCTCCCAAAAAAGCACCTTGTAGTGAGGTCTGCCATTTGTTTAACTTCAACCACATTACAGCATTTGAGTGCCTTGCTTCAGTGGAGGCTATAGTGTAAAACCCAGATTTCCTCTTCAGTGTTCCCAACTGCGGGAAGTGCTAGTGTCTTGTGGATCATAGCCAATTCCCTTTCAGAGAATTGTCCTTGATGATGAGAGAGCTGTGTTTTCTGAGGTCAAACCCCTTACCAGGGACAGCACAAATCTAGTAGATGTAGGGCAAATAGGTCCGGCCCTCTTGCCTCAACTTGGTACATCTCTGAAGAGCCAGCCCAACCCCAGAGGTTTTCATGTGATTGGACTAATAACTAGTTGAAACCATATTCCCATCCCATTTTTCCCTTTCTCTCTCATGTGTTCATCTCAAGGAGATTTTCAGTAAACTTGCATCTCAGAGTCCATTTTCCAGAGAGCCCAATTCTAACATACTCACTCTAAAATATGGAAAGATATTCTAGTTTTTATTTTTTTAGGAAAGGCTCTAACATGAAAGACTGTCTAAATCAATGCATGGCGGGGAAAAAAAGTAACTGGCAGGAGACAGATAATGCAGAAAATATTAACACTAAATTATTCTCAAAAAAGATAAGATACTTCATTTATAAAATTAAAAAAACAGGATGCTTTTAAGAACATAACTTTCAGAGAAAAGAAAGAACTCTTTGGGACTTCAAAATACCAGTAATAGAAATAAAAATTTTGATAGACTGATTGAATATAAAATTGTGGAACTCTTCAGAATGAAACATAATATAAAGAGATGGAGAATAAGAATGACAACATGAGAAAGTTAGAAGATCTGGGATGTACAATATTTGACTAATAATTATGGAAAGACGACAAAAATGGGGTACAAAATTTAAATTTTTAAAAAATGATGAGAACAAAAGAAAACTTCTCAGAACTTAAGACCAAGGAGTTTCTAAAGTGTCTTATATAATAAATAAAGTTCCACATTAAATGTATACCATTGAGAAATTTCAGACTAACAAAAATAAAGAAAATATACTGAAAATTTTTCCAGAATTAAAAACAAACAAATGCAACATACATGCAAAGGACAATTGTTGTGACCAGAATAACCAGACTCAATCTGAGTGCTTTGATATTAGAGGCAGTTTAATAGCCGGCGGCTGTCCTTCCAAAGGAGCAGCCTCGACCCATTTCAGGTCCACAGTTTTATACCCAAAAATCCATTAATTACTATATCCCAATCACAATGGATCTATACATCATCTACTCATTACCTGTCACCAAATGGTGGTCTGATATGATGCGTAAGCAGGGGCACAGAAGCAGAAAGCGGAACGTTAAAAGGTCAGATTCCCATACCATGTTTCCCATAAATTCCTCCTACTCTTTCTTGTGGGAACAGAGTTAAACAATAGCCTACCGATGTAATGCCAGGTATTCAATCAGGAAATGTGGCTGCTGTGGCGGTTGGCATAGAGGCTTCTAGTCTTAACCCTTTCTTTCATCTTTCTAGGGCACATCATCACATTCCCACTGGTTTTCTTACAGTGACTCAATCTTCGAGTCAGATGTTGGCACACGTGGCCAGTGGTTAGGGGCTGATGCTCCTAAAATTAGAATCTTCGCCCCAGTCATGTGTGACTGCGTAACACCTCTAAGCCATTTTACTAAGCTTAGTCGATCGTTAACAGTAGGACTATTATGATGATCGGTCCTGCTATGGCTGACAATAACGTGGTCAGCCAGGAGTTGTTATTGAAGCTAGGATTCATACTAATTACCGCCTTGTCTTAGTCTTTTATTCCTTTCTTCACCCTTTGTCTAATAAGTGCTAAACTTTCCTAATAACACCAGAGTGGTTAGCATAGAAACAACAATTCTCTCCCTAAGGCTACACATAGACCTCCTTGCTTCAAAAATAGGAGATCTAATCCCCGTCTATTCTGCAGAACTACTTCAGCTAGGGAATTCAGAGAGGTTTCAAGGTGATTAATCGACTTCTCCAGTGTAGTTAAATCTTCATTAATTTGTTTAGTAAGCCAAGTTATACCCTGATGTCCTGTAACTAAAGCGCAGTACCGACTGCTGTCGATCCCGCAATTCCTAGGCCTACTAGCAGTGGCATTAGCACTGGAACTGTTCTTTTCTTGAGGATATTCATATCCTCCCCACAAATCAATTGCTTGTCTTCCTCTGGACCATTCATTAGATACACTTGTGGGATCACATGCACTAATATACAAAATCCAGCATTTTCTTTCCAATAATTCAATTAATAAGGTGTTAAAACCAGTATTGCAAGCAAACCAGGTGCCTCTAGGTGCCGCTAGATACGTAGGAGGAGAGCTACTGATTAGGATAGTCTGATTACAATTTTCCTTATACCTAGAATTACTAATATTATAGTTACTGGTATATACACAAGTTCCTTGACCCTGTAAGCTGCCTAGGGATACAGATGGTCCCTTTGTCTCCCACGGACAGATAATCTTCCGGGTGAGCTTACATTTCTGATATCAGCTTCTTTCGTTCCTAGGATCAACAGTTATACCGAGCCGGTATAGTAGGGTGGAGCAGGATTCAGACAGAACTAACAATCCTCTGTTACATTGGAGTTGCTCTCATTAAAACTTATAAACATTATTTAACATGGTTAAGACAGATTCAGGAGTATCCCTGGGGGTCTATAAGGCTGTCTAAGTCTATGTCCTTTGTTGGCGTTATTGGTACCCCTAGTAATTGTTGACTGTGTAGGAGTTAAGACGTTTAACCCTCGTCACCAGGCCTAACAGGACCTATAATTAAGGTATCCTGACAGGCTTCTTCTGTATTGTTATTAACACTCTAGGATCAGTTCCAAAAACATACAGCCTGAGACCCCATGTCTTTCTAGTCAACCAGGATAGATATATCCCACTGTTTGACAGTGAGAATGACAGGATTGCACCTTCCTGGTGTGGTACAGGAAGACTGACTAG
The DNA here is from genome assembly GCA_003508835.1 of Eonycteris spelaea. Lineage (NCBI taxonomy): Eukaryota > Metazoa > Chordata > Mammalia > Chiroptera > Pteropodidae > Eonycteris > Eonycteris spelaea. The sequence continues at coordinate 2,578,917 of PUFA01000143.1, forward strand.
GTCGAAAAAGAGTCAGAAAGGGGTCAGTGTTCTTCTATGGGGCTATGGTCTCACAACCCCAATGGCCACAATAATATTGGTTTGGCTTATGACAGGTGCTTTGGTCTTTTCTGGGACACATATATAACTGTACTTGTTGTAAACCCCTTTCATTCCACTCTAGTCCCACCCATACCAGGGCCCTTGTGAAAAACTGGCTCCAGGTCCTCAGGGCAGGGATGATGGAACAGTGTTAAAAGTTTCCCTAGTATATCACATAAATCTATATGAAATGTAGGTTGGTACATAGTCTGGTTCACTGATATGGGAACACCCGTTTCTGATTTAATCAATTCCCATTTGGCCTGCTGGGTTGATGAGGGTTCCCTCTTACATTAATAACAATTAACCCAATTATAATTAACCCCGAGAGAGTCTTATCTTGAGAGGGTCTCTTGTGGGTGTTGCCTTCCATTTCTCTGTCTCCGGGGGAGGTCGTGCTGTCTTAATGTGCTGTGATGAATCCAATGTCTCTTTCCCCGACTTTGAGTGGCTGTTGGTGTCGTCAGGATGACTGGAAATGGACCGTCCCAGCGGGGCTCAAGGGTCGCTGGTTGAATCTTCTTCACCCACACCCAATCTCCAGGGTTATGTGAGTGAGGCGTCGGTACCTTCGGGTCTGATCTAGTGGCCTTAATCAAGCCCTTCACTTGCTGTTGGACTTGTTGTAAGGCCTGTAGGGACTTAAGGAGACTAGCATTATTACTCATTTCAACCTTATCAATACCAATTTTAGGGAGTAAAGGGGGCGGTCTCCCAAACATAATTTCATAAGGGTTATTCCAGAAATGTATGGGGTACAATGGGCTCGCAAAAGAGCAAAAGGAAGAAGACTCACCCAATTCTCCCCAGTTTCCAATTTAAATTTAGTCAATGTCTCTTTTAGTGTTCTATTCATCCTTTCTACCTGCCCCGAACTCTGGGCCTATAACTACAATGTAATTTCCAATTGATCCCTAATACTTTAGCCAACATTTGGCTAGTCTGGGCAATAAATGCCGGGCCATTGTCGGACCCTAATGATAAGGGCAAGCCAAATCGGGGTACTATTTCTGATACTAGCTTTTTGGCTACTACTTGTGCAGTTTCTTTCTTAGTAGGGAAGGCTTCAGTCAACCAGAATAGGTGTCAATAAACACTAACAAATACTTAAAGCCGAAAGTGCCAGGTGCAACTTCTGTGAAGTCTACTTCCAATGTTCTCCAGGTGCTTGTCCTCTGAGTCGGGTCCAATGCCCCCTGTTGGTGTTGAGCAGGCATTGACTTGTGCACATATATGACATCGTGCACTCACATCTCGGACCTTAGAGTTCAAGCCGGGGATGTAATAGTCCCTCTTCAGCAGCTCAATTAACTTAGTTCCCCCTAGGTGGGTTGCATTGTGCATCTGACGAACTAGGGAGCTGCCAAGAGCAGCAGGGATGACTGGCCTTCCATCTGGAATCCAGAGCCATCCGTGCTTGAACTTTCCATGGAGCTGCTTTCCTAACTCCAAGTCCTGGGGACTATATTCTGGAGCCTGGACTAGAGGAGGCACGAGCAAAGGACTGATCACAACGTCCTTCCCCACTGGTTTTCTGGCTACTTCCTTGGCTGTTTTATCTGCCAGGGGTTTCCTTTTTCTACCGCACTGTCACCCTTCTGATGGCCAGGGCAGTGGATAATAGCCACTTTCTTAGGTAGCCAGATAGCTTCTAAGAGAGCTAAAATTTCTCTTTGTTCTTAATTTCTTTCCCTCCTGATGTCAACAGGCCTCTCTCCTTGTATAAAGCCCCATGCACATGCGCTGTGGCAAAAGCATACCGGCTATCAGTATAGATGTTAACAGTCTTCCCTTGTGCCCACCTCAGAGCCTCAGTCAGGGCAATGAGTTCAGCCTTCTGGGCCGATGTCCCATGTCCGAGGGCCTGAACCCAAATGACAGCATTCATTAACTACGGCTGCTCCCGCATACCTGACGCCTTCGGTGACAAAACTACTTCCATCTGTGTATAGGGTGGCGTCGGGATTGGGCCAAGGCTCATCCCGTAGGTCAGGTCTTACCCCAGTCAAACTTTCCAGTAGGTCTCTGCAATCGTGTAGTGGCTCCTGAGGGTCGTCATCCGGAAGCAGAGTCGCTGGGTTCAGCACTGTTGGCCTGGCAAATTGAACCTGTGGGGGGTTCAACAAGAGTACCTGGTACTGGGTGATTCGAGCATTCGATATCCATCGCTGGGTGGTCCCTTCAGGAGTCGCTCCACGAAGTGGGGTCCAATCACTGTCACAGGTTGTCCAAGCGTCAGCTTTTGGGCTTCTTTCACCAGTATCGCTGTGGCTGCGACAGCTCGCAGGCAGCCGGGCCATCCGGCAGCCACGAAATCAAGCCTCTTGGACAGGTAAGCAACCGGTCTTTTCCATGGGCCCAAAGTCTGAGTCAATACCCTTTCGCAATTCCCCTTACTTCAGTCACAAACAGTTGGAAAGGCTTTTCCAAGTTTGGCAAAGCCAGTGCCGGGGCCGACATTAAGGCTTTCTTTAGTGTTTCAAAGGCTCGCTGCTGTTCTGCTGCCCATTCTATAGTCTCTCCTTTTCCTGCTGTACAGTCATACAGGGGCTTAGCACACAGGTTGGCCCCCTACATTCAAGGTTAGCCTAGGCTCCCGGGGACCTAGAGAGCCCTGACGCCCTCATTCGTCCTCCAGGAGGATCAAGGGGCCTGGCTTTTTCTTCTCACCCCCTTGGTGCTCTTTTTCTGGGCACTCATTCTTCCAGTGTCCTTTCTTTTTGCAGTATGCACATTGGTCTTTTTCAAGGCCTACCTTCTTGTTCCCTGGTCCGGGTGGTCCTACAGATCCGGTCTTCTTCCTCTGCCACGGCCTTTGTCTGAAGGGTAGCCTTTTCCTACAAACATTACTTTCTGCACATCATCCCTATTATTAAAAACCTTCTGAGCTATCTCTAACAATTTGGATAAATTCTCTCCCTCAAATCCTTCCAATCTCTGCAATTTCTTTCTGATGTCAGGGGCCGACTGGCTAACAAAGGCCAAATTAATGGCTCTTCTATTATTAGGGTCCTCCGGGTCAATAGGTGTATACAAGGTAAGACTCTAGCAGCCTTTCCAAAAATGCTGCAGGCGACTCGTCCTTAGTTTGAATTACTTCACTTACCTTGGACAGATTTATTGGTCTACGTGCAGCGGCCCGGAGTCCCTGTAGCAGAAACTGGCGATACCTTAGGAGAGCCTCCTTACCTTGATCGGTGTTAGGGTCCCACTCAGGTCGCTGGGTGGGGAACACGGCCTGCAACCGAACTGGGTCAGTGGTGGGCTGCCCATTCGGATCCGTCACCCCTTAGCAGCTTCCCAAAATTCTTTCCTTCTCCTCTGTTGTAAACAGAACCTGTAAAAGCTGCTGACAATCATCCCAAGTGGGTTGATGGGTAAAGAAAATAGATTCCAAGAGGGAGGTTAAGCCCTGCGGCTTCTCTGAAAAGGATGGCGTTTGCAATTTCCAATTATATAAATCACTGGTACTGAATGGCGAGTAGATGACAGTCGGCTCGCCTCCACTTCCCCCAGGTATTGCTTTCAAAGGAGCCTGTACAGGGACCGGCTCCCCTGATAAGGTAGAGTCAGGGGAAGGTGGCCTATGGGCCCTAGACCGAGTTACAGGAGGGTCTGGCTCCTCCGAGGAGGATCCCCACCTTCCCCATTGTCATAGGGTGGTGGCCTCCAATCGTCCTCGGAGGGAGGTCTCTGCAACACCTGGTGGCTTTTTAGGACCCTGCGGAATAGCTGCCAATACAGTAACAGGAACTTGACTGCAATTCTGTAAGTACTTAGGGCATCAGAAGCAATATCAATCCACACATCAAATAAGGCACTTGGTCTGGATGCCCAGGGTTCCCATAAACAACACTTCGAACCCTAAATGCAGTCTGCAAGTCAAATGTTCCTTCGGAGGGCCATCCAACTCCGAAGGTCGGCCAATCGAGCTGACAGAAACGCTGCAAATCGAAAGAGGTTACAGAAGCGCCATAAGCTTTCGCCCTATGGCGAAAATCTTTAAAATGATTAAGCATACACTGAAGTGGCGTAAGCCTCCCTTGCGATTGACCCATCGTTCCACAATAAAGCACACAAAGCAGACAGACACAGACTAACAGACCAGAACCAGGACTGAGAATTCTGTCGTCACAGTCTCAGTCGACCGCCGACTTACTTGTCGCGTCCGACATCTGCACGGTCAATCGAGCTCGTACCAGGACTGCCTCAGCACTCTCCCAGGATCAGGCTCCACGAGGCGAGAAACCACAGCGGCGGGCTAGGGCAAGAGCCCTAGAGGCCTCCCGACGCGAGTGGCTTGCCGTCGGGTGCACAGATCGATAGTCCCAACCACGAGAAAATCTCGCTGGGGCCTCCAAATGTTGTGACCAGAATAACCAGACTCAACCTGAGTGCTTTGATATTAGAGGCAGTTTAATAGCCGGGGGCTGTCCTTCCAAAGGAGCAGCCTGACCCATTTCAGGTCACAGTTTATACCCAAAATCCATTAATTACTATATCCCAATCACAATGGATCTATACATCATCTACTCATTACCTGTCACCAAATGGTGGTCTGATATGATGCGTAAGCAGGGGCACAGAAGCAGAAAGCAGAACGTTAAAAGGTCAGATTCCCATACCATGTTTCCCATAAATTCCTCCTACTCTTTCTTGTGGGAACAGAGTTAAACAATAGCCTACCGATGTAATCGCCAGGTATTCAATCAGGAAATGTGGCTGCTGTGGCGGTTGGCATAGAGGCTTCTAGTCTTAACCCCTTCTTTCATCTTTCTAGGGGCACATCATCACACAATATCAAGCTTTATAACAATACTGGAAATTAGAAAACAATAGCATAATTAGTGCCTTCTAAATTTTAGAGTGAATATAATTTTAAAACCTAGAATTCTAGGCCCAGGAATACCCTTAATCAAATCTAAAGAAGAATAGAGACAATTTCAGATGGACAAGTTTCAAATTTTTATTCGTTATACATCTATGCTGAGGAAGTTTCTGGAGTAAATGTTCCATCAAAATAGAAAAATAGAACAAGGAAGAAAATACTGTAAGTTTCAGGAAAGAAGTAAAGGAAATTATAAGAATCACAGCTGCATAAAGATAGAAGCTGGTAAGCTGAGGTCTCCAGAAAGAATTTGCCAAGGAAAAATAGTGCTGAGAGACTATCACTTTGTACTGTGTTGACTGCCTTGTAGCTCTGATGGAAAGTTAGGGGATAAATTTTACCCAGGGGGAAAAAAAAATAAGATAATCAATTTTGAGAAAGACAAAACATTAAAGAAAAATATAATCTTAAGACTTTATTCCCCCTTTTTTTATTAAAAATGGAAGGGGCCAAAGCTTTCACAGCTTCAGGGCAGATACACTGTGCCTGTCTTAGGTGACTCTCTACAGACGTGAGCCTTACCCGTCATCGGTACATGAGTGTCGTGCAGTCATGCCCTGTCTTAGGTTGGTCTCAGTCTTAGAGAAATCTTACCCGTCTTTGACTACCAGCCTCTGCTAGCGGGGCTTGGCTTTGAACGGCTTTTATCTTGTGGAGAGAGACGCTGTTTAGTCCTCTCCTAAGTGGATATAGGCATCGCCTCGCTTGAGCATCTCTAGTCGAGTATAATGAACCTGTATGGGTTTTGATTGCAAACACTTCTAACTGCTGGTGAATGAAAGTCATAAGTTTTTTGAAACAGAACTGGTACTGTGACAGTAAGCAGCAATCCAACTAGAGGGCCAAGCAAAGGAAGCAAATAAGGCAACACCCCACCCAGACCAGTCCACAGGGGGTTGGAGGACATTTCCCTCTCTTTTTCTAAAATCATCTTGCAACTGTTTAATCTTATCTCGAACAATTCCTGATTTGTTAGCATAAAAACAAACACTTTTCTCCTAAGGCTAAGCAAATACCCCCCTTTTTGTTTATAAGCATTTTTTTTTTGAAATGTCGCAGGAGACACCCCAAGGGTGTCTACTGTGAACTCTGGTTTCCCCCATCGCTTGCGCAGAAAACACAAAACACAAACAGACACTCAGACAAGGACAATTACTGGGGTGTAGGTGGCCTAGAGAAATTTGCCACCTACATCCTAGACAAGACCAAAGACAATAAACAGACTTTGACAACAGGGCACAGGAGGCGGCGTCCCGCAGCCTGGCCAATGTCTGTCCAGGGGAGACCTGTGACTGAGGAAAGTCTACCCAACACGTGAGGCATGGGTCATTAATATGAATAATTTCTTGGGTCGTCACTGCAATACCTTCATAGAAAGGGGGGACCGGGGAGAAACACATCCAACAGTCTTCATACGACGAGTTGGCAAGGGATAAGGCAGTAGCATTTGCTAAAGATATCAAAGCGTCACCTGTTGATGGTCCAGTAGGGGGCAAATGAGCTTGAAAGGGGGTATGTTGGGTAAAAGGAGAGATGTTTACTATTATAAGTAGGTATCGGATGGGTCTGAGGGTGAGGGGGAGCAGGATATAGGGCTTTATTAGGCCCCAAAACTACTTTGGTTTCAGTGTTAGGTATACTTCGGGTCAGTTTGATTTTGAATGTGAGACTGGGGTCTGTTCCACTTACATAAGACCGTAGGCCCCACTCAAATCCTCTCATCCACCCTTCAAGGGGGGCTTTTTTTCCAGCCTCCGTGAATGAAAATGATGAGGGGGTGCACCATCCTTCTGTAATTTGATTATTGTAACACTCAGGGGTAGGGGTGTCATTACGTTTAGAATTGTGCCATCCCTTTTTTACAGAAATAGAATCTCAAGTGGAGCTGGGTTGCCAGGAGGCGTCGCCTGTGGTCTCACAGCCCCAAGAGGCGCAGAAAAAGGACTCCTGTAACCACATTGATAATTAAGAGCCCTATTTCTATGTCCCCCTGGGCAAACATAGAAGTCAGATTCTCTGAGAAAGGTTCTCCTACGGGCTGTGTTGCAACCTGCAGGACTATGGAACTTGGTCTCTAGACTCTGGTACCTGGGGTGCCTCGGGGGGGAAGATACTTATCTGGTAATCCCCCAGCCGTCGGCGAGCCCCTGCAGACAAGCGACATAAGTCTGGAAGTAAGTGTGAGCCAGGGGGGTAGTGCTTGTTTAGAAGAGGAGATGGAATAAGCGACATCTCCGGCTTCATTGATGATTTGCCAGGTATGGTTGAATATTTGGTGAGGCGCGCTCGGGGGCAGTAGCACGCAAAGTAAGAACAGGAACATTCTGTGAAAATACAAGCAAAAGAAGACTTCTCAGGAGCCACCCTGGGTGGGGTTAAATGGCTTGAGTAATCTGTCGGGTAGCCACGAGCATTTTGAGCGGTGGAGTCATAGACACAGGCATGTCCTTTGCCCCAAATTAGGACCGGGTCAGGCCCATGCCATTTAGAAGTTAGTGGATCCCTCCATAGGGCCTTGGCATAGTCTGTAGATGTGTTAGGATGCCAAAAACGATCTGCTGCAGATCGCCCCTCATTATCTAGGGACAAAAAATTTAAGACAAATAAGGCATGACTCAGGAGCGTCTTGTGAGTCCCTCTTTGTGGGTATAGTAGGCCGCCTGATGTAGTCAGCTTAGTTAACATCGTTTTAAGAGTGAGGTGGGCCCTTTCTACAATGCCCTGGCCTTGAGGGTTATAGGGGATGCCGGTAATGTGTTTTATCTGCATTTGGGAACAAAACTGTTTAAAGGAGAGCTAGTATACCCTGGACCATTATCTGTTTTTATTGCCTTGGGCACCCCGATGGTAGCAAAACAAGTTATAAGATGAGACACAACATTTTTGGTGGCCTCCCCCGTTTGGGCGGTGGCTAACAAGAATCCACTAAAGGTATCTATGGTAACATGAATGTATTTGAGCTTACCAAAAGGTGAATAATGAGTGACATCCATTTGCCAGAGTGCTCCGGGAACCAGACCTCTGGGGTTAACTCCGAGGTGTGGTTCTGGGAGAAAGGAGACACAAGCCTTGCAAGCCTTTACGATGTGTCTGGCTTGTTCTCTAGTGATCTTGAACATATGTCTCAAAGTGGTAGCATTAAGGTGATGCAGCGCATGGGTCTGTTGCTCTAGGTAGGAGGTCTGGGAGGGAAAGTGCTACAAGGCGGGTAGCATGGTCTACTCGATCGTTACCCTCAGACAAAGGGCCTGGTAGCCCTGAGTGAGCACGAATGTGCCCAATAAAGAATGGAAGTTTTCTATTAAGAATGAGCTTTTGGAGAGCAGCAAACAGATGGGAGGCTGCAGAGGAGGATTTTATAAAGGGAACAGTTTCTAGAACACTTACAGCAGTGACTACATAGGAACTATCTGAGTACAAATTAAAGGGGGTCGACATAAGTTTGGAGAAAACATACACTACAGCTTGTAGCTCAACTAATTGTGCCGAGGAGTGGGGTGTTTGAAAGCTATAAATCTTTCCATTAATTTCAAATGCGGCTCTGCCGTTAGATGAGCCATCAACAAAGACCAGGGCAGCCTGAGGCAGGGGCTGATGCCGGGTGACATGGGGAAAGACAACGGCAGTGGTGGTTAGGAATTGGATTAGTCTGTCTGCTGGGTAATGATTATCAAATTGTCCCTGAAAAGAAGTGCAGGTCAGAGTCCATTCTTGGTCAAACTGTTCTAGCCACTGCCTTTGTCTTATCATATGGCGTAACAATGGTGTCGGGGTCTCTGCCAAACAGTCTTAATGCAGAAACTCGCCCCATGCGAATCACATTACAGACCAATGATGGGTACGAGGGCAAAACTTTGGACGGCGTTGCTGGGAGATGCACCCAAAACAGGGGGCTATTTTGCCAGAGTAATCCAGTGGGTGTAAAAGCAGTTGGTAATATCAAAAGCCAGAATGGTGCCGAGGGGTCAAAATACCCAGAGAATTGTTGTTCTATAGCCTCTTCTACCCGAGAGAGAGCTGCCTGAGCCTCTTTTGTTAAATGGCGTGCCGAAGCTGGATTGGGATCTCCCTGCAGGATATCAAACAGGGGCTTAAGATCTCCGGTGGTAAGTTTTAAGTAAGGACGGAGCCAATTAATGTCTCCAAGCAGCTTCTGGAAATCATTGAGCGTGGAGAGTGATGAGGTCCTAAATTGGGTCTTGTGGGAAACTACTCGGTTGGCATACAACTCGAAACCCAGAAAAAGGAGAGGGGGTTGGACTTGTACCTTTTCAGGGGAGATTACAAACCCCTTTTTCCCAGGGCTATTATTAATTCTTGGGCGACCTGGTGGGTTTGTTCAGAGGTGGGTCCTGCTATAAGGATATCATCCATATAATGTATGATATAGAGAGAGGGATGGCGGAGCCGAAAACGGATCAATTGTCTGCGCTACAAATTTTTGACACAGGGTGGGACTATTGGCCATCCCTTGAGGCAAAACCCGCCATTGAAAGCGCGGTGTAGGGCCAACCTGGTTAGTAATAGGAATGCTGAAAGCAAAGCGCTGACAATCATCAGGGTGCAGGGGTATGGAGAAAAAGCAGTCTTTTAGATCAACAACAATTTTGAAAAACTTATCAGGGATAGCAACGGGGGAGGGCAAACCGGGCTGTAAAGGGCCCATAATCTGCATAGTTTTATTAACCTCTCTTAGATCTTGTAGGAGCCTCCAGGTGCCGTTTTTCTTTTGAATGACAAAAATAGGAGTATTCCAAGGGGAGTTAGAAGGCTCTAAGTGGCCGGCCTTTACTTGTTCCTGCACTAAACGAAGGGCGGCCGAAATTTTATGATCTGGGAGGGCCACTGATCTACCCAGACGGATCGTCTGATTTCCATTGAATTTTGTCTGCCTGGTGTGCAGGAGAGTCAGTGGCCCTCATGAAAAATGCTCTTCATATCCAAGCCCATGACGGTCTGTTTTGGGGACGGGTTGTATTGGAGTACCAATCCCTTGTCCTAATTTTCCGAGACCTTTGCCTGGTAAAAACCCTGATTGTAACATTTGTTTTGTAACGATTTCATTTGGGCTGCACAGGATGGCTCCCATCTGAGCCAAAATAGGTTAACGGGCAGCCCGGTACTACGAAGGGTTGAATTTGACCCGAGTTCCCTTCTTTATCTGTCCAAGTGAGTATCTTACTACTCTGTAGGGTGTTGTAAGACTGGCCAATGCCCTGAAGGTGGGTAGACGAGGGCTGCAGCGGCCAAGAAGGAGGCCAATGGTTTTGGGACAGCACAGTGGAATCAGCACCAGAGTCAAGCAGACCTTCAAAAGCTTTTCCATCAATGGTCAGCGAGAGAAGGGGTCGGTCTCGGGTAAGGGGCTGCACCCAATACACATCTGAAGACCCTGGGCTAGAGGCACCACGATGACCCCCCCCCCATGAGGGAGCCCTTTGGTAAAGGGAACGGGAAGAGCCTGGGCAATTCTCTGTCCCGCAGCAACCTGTAAAGGTCCCTTGGTAGCTGTTGCCAATATTTTAATTTCACCCTCATAGTCAGCATCTACTATAGAGGGAAGGATTGTAATACCCGATAAGGTGGCAGAGGCCCGTCCCAGAACTAAGAAGTATGTACCCGGAGGCGGGGGGCCATAGGATCCGGTGTTAATGATCACAGGCCCGTCTTCTGGGGTTAATATTGTATTGGAGGAGGCACAGAGGTCCAACCCTGCGCTGCCAGGGGTGGCCCGTTGGAGGGCGGTGAGTTGCCTGACCGTGAGGGCCCCGAGGCTGGCAGAAACTGAACAGGAGTCGGGCCCCGGGGCTGGGCCCTCAATCCGTTTCCCAGAGAGGCGAGAGCGGAACCCCATTAACATCTGTTTTGGAGCGACACTCGCTAGCCCAGTGTTTACCCCTCTTACAGCGCGGGCAGTTGCCAGGAGGGCGGGGAGTAACAGGGGTGACAGAGGGGGCCTGAGAGTTACGAGGGAGCGAGCATTGCCTGGCAACATGGCCGGGTTGTCCACAACGAAAGCACAATCGGGCAGGGGAATTATTACTATGGGACTGTTGCACTACTGCTCCAATGGCCAGCTTAATTTGATGAGCAGTCATATCAACCTCATTACACAGCCTAATCATACCATGTAGGTCAAGATCTCGAATGCGTCCCTTCATGGCCGCACGACAAGCTGAATTAGCATTTTCATAAGTTGTTTAACAAGTTTCCCTTCTCCATCCTCTGGGCCTAATATTCGTTCTGCGGTTTCTTGCAGTCGTGCAACAAACTGTGAGAAGGGTTCATGGGATCCTTGAATAATTTTACTCAAAGGTGTAGTAATAGAATTTTTTGGAGGGATAGCCCGCCAAGCCCCAAGGGCGGCGGTGGCAGTCTGATTTAGAATTCCCGGAGATAGACTTCGTTGTTTAAGCTCAGAGGCATAATTTCCTCTCCCACAGATCTTATCGGCTGTCCAAGCAGCCATAGAGGAGCGAGAATTTTTTTGATTGCGAGCTGCTTGGGTCTCACCCCTATCAAAAAATTCAGCCTTCCATGTTAAAAATTCACCCCTACTAAGTACGGATTGGGCTATCCGCATCCATTCTCCGGGTAACAGGTAACCTTCTCCTGGTAAGCTCTCAAGTATAGATAAAGTGAAGGGGGCAGTGAGGCCATAGTTTTTAATAGCATTGTGTAAGTCTTTTATGGCTTTAAATTTGATCTTTTTATATGCAGGTCGGAGGTCTTGGCAATCCCCTCGCTCTCCGAATCTTGGGGCGGGTCTCCCTCCCCTTCATCGGAATCTGTTGGATTGTCATAAGGGGGGTCATCACTGGGTCTCGGTACCTCAATGGTATCGTGATGGTCGTTAGACACATCTTGGGTAGTATCGGGGTCTTGTGAGGGCCTGCTGCTAGACCGGGTCATGACAGGAAGGACAAGTGGTTTTGCCCGGGGCCCTTTCTGAGCTCTAAGCCGCGGGCCAGAGGCAAGTGAATCTTGTAGGGCGGAGACTTCTAATTGCAAATCAGCTAATTCATTTTGTAAGGCGAGAACTCCCCTAAGACTCTGAATTTTGTTTTGTAGTTGTTTCTTGGCTTCTATGAGAGGATCTAAAATGGCGGGGGGTATGCTCGGAGGGGGAATCATGGCGGGATTATATGGAGGAGGGCAAGAAGCTTTAGGCGGAGGCCAGTCAGGGTTATGATATCGAGCGGCCTCTTCTTCTAAGGTTGCTGCATTGCCCGGATCAAGGGGCTCTGAGGAGGCCTGAGGAAGGACTGGATATGCCTGAGAAATGGGGTTTTTTGGAGGAGGGGTCTCTATATCAACAACAACGGAGGGACAGGGAGAGGCTTTGGCCCCCTCCTTCCGAGAAGGGGGGCGAGACAAATTTCGGAGTGTCTCGGTAGCTACAGATAACAATTGCCTCTGATTTCCATCTGTCTCTGCTCCCTCAATAATGTCTCGATCAGTCCCCAGTAGCTAAAACAGCTAACAGGAACGGCATCTGGCCCTTCAGTCTCTAATAGTTTATTTAGGTCTCTGCCCACCTTTTGCCAACTAAGGGGGTGGATATCTGGGCCACTAAGAATAAACCAAGGACATTTCTGATCAACAAAACAGAAAAAATTAATCAAATCTTTCTTTTAACCCTAACTCCTCTCTCTCTTAACGACCCTTTTATTTCTTTGACAAAAGACTCTTCTCTAGACAGTGAATGACCCATGTTTAATAATGGGACGGCAATGACTTACCCGCCGTTTCAGACGCCTGTGGGCAGCAGTCGCCGGAAGGCCCTCTTCTCGTGTCGACACTGTGGCCCGTCCGATGAAGATCCGTGCCTCGAGCCCCACGTTGGGCGCCACTTGCCCCGGCCAGCGGGGCGCAGTTATTTAATGGAACCCGAGGAGGACTTCACCTGAAAAGGAAACATGGGCGAGAGAAAGGAGTGGAGGCAAGACAGTGTTCTGATCAAGCCTCGTTTATTAAGGCTTGCTGCGGGCTTATATAGGGCGTGATCAGGTGATGTTGCGTTGGCGGGGCTGATTGGCCAGGGGCAGTCAGGCGATATTGCGTAACTAAAAGGGGCCGGACAGAAAGTCCCGCCGAAAGTCCTTTGGCGGGAAAGCAAAACCGAGATATCCGGGAGGCTTACGCGGGCCTTAGAGAGAAGCCTTTAAGTATTTGCTGAGCGACCATTTTGGTCAGGCAGCCATTTTAGCCGAGCAGCCCCCAACACTTTATGTGTCTCAATTATGAGCTATTTACATAAATTACATCCTGAATATTGATTTAACTAGAAATAATTATTTAACTATATTGGAAGAATGAAAGATGGGTAGAGGAAGGTCATAAAGAATCAAATAGAACAATTTTCTATAGTAGAAGTCATTAGATTTAATTAGTTTTTAAAAAAAGAATATTTTCCATGAAAATAGAGGGAAATAACAGAAGAATAAGTGAAAGTACCTAGAGGTTGCCCCTGGGGAGCAAGGATTAAGGTAGGAAGAGGGAAAATAGCTATAGTTTTTAAATACATGCTCCATAGTATTATTTGTCTCTGTAAGCTCTGTGTGTGTATATATCACTTTAATAAACACTTTTTAAAAGGAAAGAAAATTTATTTCCCATGCTGACCCAACAGCTGTCTCTCTGCCTTCTGGTCCTAGTTATACAGTTCAACATACAAATAATTAATGATAATAATAATAATAATAATAATAATAATAATAATAGTTTCTCTTCACCATGACTAACCCTCAAACACTTAAAACCAGAATTCATGTTCTTCCTTTAGTTTTCATTTATAAGGGCTAAAATCTCCCAGTTCTTTCAATCACACCTCATATGGATCATTCCTTTGCCTCACCTGATTGCTTTTCTCTGTACTCAACAGAGTAGCATTCAGACTGAGGATATAGTCTGGCTAATTTACAGCAACTCTATCATCTCTCTCATTCTTTCTATTATAATTAATTAAAGGTAACAAAAATCACATCAACTTTTAGAACCCAAAGCACATTATGCTTCATATTGAAACTTTAGTCTTTACCATACATGATTTTTAAGTTACTTGCCTTATGGGTGGAATTTGTTTTTTGGGGTCATTTTTGTTTTTTGTCTTGGTTAGGATCCTACAATTATCTCTATTAAAGTGTGACTTTTTAAATTCCCTTACTTGTCAAACTGAAAAGAAAGTATATTTGGCTTTTGATTTTTTTTCACAAAAGATATTAGCTATCTCTTCCAAATTTTGTCACTCATAAGTTTGATAATTGTACTTTAATTTAGTTTTGACTTAAAATGGTGAATGCTACAAACCTAGCAAGGCCAAGCCCCTCAGGTACCAGAACATGTGTTTCAGGTTAGCAAACACCTGTCATCAGCTTTGAGTTGCAAGTTGTTTAACTGTTAGAAGTTCATCTAACCTGGCTGAGAGCCTGATACACCAAGATGATGACGGTATTCTATTTTAGCCATTTATTAAACCAGTCATTAAAATGATAAATTAATCTAATTAAATCTATTACTCTTTTTCTGATATGCATTATTATTAAACAAACAAACAAAATAGCTACTATCATTCTTACTTCACTAGCTTTTCAGGAAAAGGAGACATCATTTGACTTGTCTAAGATCTTATAGTGAAAGACCTGAGATGCAGGTTTTAATTTTGATTCCTGACTTATTTTTACCCCTATTTTCTAGAACTAGACCAGTGTCTTGGAATACAGTACTGTTGTAATCTTTATATGAAGTTGTAAACCGAAGATTTTTAGCTTTATTTTCATACCATGAAATCCTATTCAAATATGAATTAACTCAGTCCTGGATACCATGCCACAAATATTTAAATTGAAAGGGGCAAACCCTGCCCTCTCCAGGCCCAGCTATCCCATTGCTTTCTGACAACTGACTAAGGATACAGCATTAAGCCTTTTAGACCTTAGGCAGAGTCTTTGCTTTGACAATTACACTTATCTCATTATGTTTGATTGGCATATTGAGATCTATAAGCTTGTGGTTGATATGTTGCCGAGAACTATTAATCAAGCTGGTTGTACAAAAAAAGACATCAGTTTCTTGAGAAATGTATAATCTATGCCAGTTATTCACTTTGAATTTGCCTACCTGCCCTGGTAATATAGCAGTACTACAGGAAGATTGGAGCCTTAACATAAAAGACAAAAACTTTCCTAACCTGATACTACCATCTGAGTTTAGGGGAAAAGTTGACTATTACAATACAAAAGGGAGATAAGCAGAATATCTAAGTTCAAATTTCCCACGGATAAATGGAACAGAAAAGCTATCAGTTATATTGCAAGGAATTATTAAACGTTTGCATGTTTACTTTCTACTTACTTTTACATACTAGACTTTTTTTCAGCACTTGAAAAATGTTGTGCCCAAATCTCTACCGAATCAAAGCCACCTATAAACACTCCCAGATCCCTGTGTTTTGTAAGGCAGCAGGTCTCAAAGTTTGTTGCCTAGACAATCAGAATCGTATCATTAGGAAACTTAAGAATACAAATTATCAAGTCCCTCCCCAGACCTATTTAATCAGAAACTTTAGGTGAAAGTATAGAAATGTGTGTCTTAATAAACCATATATGTAATTTTGATACACTTCAGTTTGAGAAACACTGCCGTAAAGGAACCACTCAGGTTTTCCAAGGAGAGAATCCCTCAAAGGCGATGATTGAGTGATTTCAAGCAAAGCAAGAACAACTTTTGGAGAACTCCAGCCTGAGCATGCTCACTGGTTCATTTTTCCCCATTATGCCATCTTGACTGTCATTACAATAGTATTCCCTGTGTGGCAAATGCTACAAGGACCACAGTGTTCATCAGATGTCCTCACGAGTTCCCTGCAAGGAGCAGCAAAGCATCCCTATAGGAGAGGCATGACACTTCTTGCACCATGACTCATTACCTGCCAAGGTAATTTCCACCTTTGCCTTCAGCCTTCCTTCCTTTGTCTCATGATCATGAGCTTTGGGAAAAAAAATAGTTTTGTTGGATACAGACACCATGCAGTCATCTCTTTCCCATCTCCCACCCCATCCAAGATTCCTCTAGGCATTCCCTTTATGGCTTGATTTCAGCAGATGCTGCAATTTAAATGTGGTTCATTCAATAAACAATGTGCTGCTGGATGGTAGGTTACACTGCTTTCCAAATACCCTGTTGATTTCAAATGATCCCTTTCTGAACTTTGCTCCAGGTGATGCTTCCTTGGCTCAGGATGACTGAGACATCTCAACTTTTCTGTGTCCACTGAGAATCCATTCAAAACAGAGAATGGGTAATGGGTTTTAGTTCAAGAAAGGTTGGTGACATTTCTTTTATTTGTCATATACATGGAATATTCTTATGTCATGCACCACTCCACAGTAATTGCTCTACTGGGAGCCATTTGGGAGTACATGCTTTAATAAATGCATTGAAATCTTTTCAATCTGTGAATCCCTAGGTTCTTTTCCTTTTGCTATTCACTCACTATGACTAACAGTTGCAGAGCTATCTCCTACCCACAGATTTTGTTTGCTGCCTTTAGTCATTTTCAATTTCTTAGAAGAAGCAAATATGAGGGTAAAAGTCAATGGAAAACAGGTTTAGGTAAGTTCCATCCAATCCATAAATATTGCCAAGAATCTTACCATGTACTTGAGAAAAGGAAGGAGTTTCTGTTCTGATTTGAAACACCATAAATCAAATAACTATAATTCGACCACCCCTAAGACTGCTGATATGGCAGCCTCCTAGTATTTATTGCCAAAAGTAAGAACTTACAAATACTAGTATGAGTATGCTACCTGTATCTGGTAAGTTACCTCTGGTTTGTCAGAAAATCCAATGACTGCTTTTGTTTGATGTTATCATTGTTCAGTTATTGTTCCAAGTGCTGTTTACATGACAATCACATCATAGCATCAGAGAGAGTGGGAATCACCTGGAGAACCTCCAGAACTCATATCAAATAATTCTTTTTTTTTTCATAAACACTAACTGAGAAGCCTCTCTTCATATGAGCCAACATCCAAACATTTCAAAGATAGAGTTGGTGAGTGAAGTGTTTACACAGTTATCTTCTATAGTTTATTGATTTTTCTTAACATGACTGAAAAAAAAAAGGTGTATGTGATGACCATTTCGTGAGCATCCAGTATGTGTCAGTGACTCTCCTGAGGATGGTGTTCACTGATCCTACCCTTAGGAAGTTTGCATGCTCTTGCACCATTTAGAAGATACTAAAGAGAGATCACCCCTCTACTATCTCACTCCAAATTCTGTGTGACTTTCTCACTCTATTGTACTCCAAGATGTCTGAATAGTTCTCAGCTGCTCTCTTTTGCACCAAGCTTTGTGAGGAATTAATTATATGCATTGTCCCATAGCTATGGACAAAGCACCTAGAACACTTAATGATAATGACTAATAGCGTGACTAAAGTTAACTAGAATATACTTTTCAGGGGATAAATATTTTTTCTAAAAATCTTATAGTAACAATAGATTTTTAACTTAGAATTTACAAATGTAAATATTTAGGTAGAATCACATACAATCTCGTTCTCCAGAAGAAAAAAAAAAACTTTTGGTATCTTTATGTAACTAAAAAATATGCCTATTTATAAACATAAAATATGAATTTTAATGTATATATAGGTTTTTAAAATTTTTATGAGTCTGTTTCTGCTGTATTTATTTCTTCTTTAGATAGCACATATAAGTGAAATCATATGGTATTTGTCTTTCTCTGTCTGAGTTATTTTACTTAGCATAATACCCTCTAGGTCTACCTATGTTGTTACAAATAAACTATGCTATATATCTGTACACCTAAAACTAATATAAAAATATGTTGAATGTCAGCTGTAACTGAAAAATAAAAGCTACTACATGAATAAACTTAGAGGGTATTATGCTAAGTGAAATAAGAGAGAGAAAGAAAAAGATCATATGATCTCACTTATATGTGAAATCTAAATAACAAAATAAGTGACCAAACAAAACAGAAATAGACTCAGAGATACAGAGAACAAACTGAGAGTTGCTGGATTAAAGTGATGTTCAGAGGCTAGGTGAAAAAAGTGAAGGGATTAAGAAATACAAATTGGTAGTTATAAAATAGTCATGAAGTTATAAAATACAGCATAAGGAATATAGTTAATAATATTGCACTACATATGGTGCCAGGTGGATACTAGACTAATTGAGGGAATCACTTAATAAATTATATACTTTACAAATTAAAATCATATTTTTAGTAACTTTTAAAATCAGAAAGTGTGAAGCCTCCAGCTTTTTTTCTGTTTCAAGTTTATTTTGGCTATTAAGAGCCCCTTAACACAAGTTTAAGGTTGTATTTTTAAATTTCTGTAAAAAAGTCACTGCAATTTTGATAGCGATTGTCTTTTAGGTAGTACTGACTTCTTAAAAATATTTTTTCAACCCATAAACACAGGATATCTTTTCTTTTATTTGTGTCTTCTTTAATTTCCTTCTGTGGTGCTTTATAGGTTTCAGTGTACAAGTCTTCAGTGTACAAGCTCTTTGGTTAAATTAATTCTTAACTATTCTATTCTGTTCGACGATCTTATAAATTAAATAATTTCCTAATTTCCTTTTCAGATTGTTCATTGTTATATAGAAACAACTGATTTTTGTATGTTGATTGTAATTTTTGTTTGTTAATAAATGAATTCATTTAATAAATCTAACAGTCTTTTTGTGGAATATTTAGAGTTTCTACATATAACCATGCCATCTATGAACAAGATGACTCTATGTTTTCCTTTCCAATTTAAATTCTTTTAATTTTGTTCACCAGATTGCTTGGCTAGAACTCACAGTACTACATTGAATTTTACACACATTGAGAATATGAAAACTGAGAGGAACTAACTTCGAAGATCACCTAATTGAATTTCTTCGTATTACAGATTTGTAAATTTGGTCGTGAAAATGGGAAATGTTTTCTCCTCCTCCCCTTCATTCTCTTCCTCTTCCTCCTCCTCCTTCTTCTTCACGTTTCAGCTAACAATTGGTGAGAATGAAAAATGAATCGTTTAATGTTTGGAATAGAAATAATTCCACTATAGCAATATTTGCTATCTGTTTAATTTTTTTCAGGCAGTATAATATAGGATTAAAAGAAAAAAAAAATGAATGTTATTTGACACCGATAGGCCTAGGCTTAAGTCCTATTCTGCTACTGGATGATTTCAGTAACTTTAAGACAGCTCTAGAAAATTCCCTCTGAAATTCACTTTACTCAGTAGATAAATTAATATATGATAGCAATCTCTTGCTGAGTGGCTTTGAGAGTCAAGTAAAATAATATGTGCAAAAACAATATATATACTTTAAATCCTATTCTTTGATTAACTACTACTTTTGACAGATTATGATTCTTAATCAGATGCTATCTTCTAAATACTTACAACTGTTATTGTATGAACACCAAGTTTTCAGTTTTATAGGTGTTTTTTACAGCAGTCTGGGGTTGAGTCTGTGGTTGAATTCAGGTCAACTAGAAAGCAGGGAGGCAGTAAAAGACTAGGGGTAGAGGCTATTTACCAGCAAATATAAACTATTTCACTATTTTAACAACTCATTAAAATAGTCATACAGGTGGTACAAGCTGAATATCAGTCTTCTTCTTCTGTATAATGTCTTATTCTAAAAAGTTTAATATGGATCTATAAGTGTAAAAATAATGACATCTATAAAATATAAAAGATTATATTTTAGCTTTATTTTTGGATCAGATAGATTTTTTTTTATTTACCATGAAAGACTGGTTATCTTTACAAAAAATAATAATATTTTTAAATTGCTTACTAAAGTGACCCTTAAATTTTAAGCTACCTTTATAATCACTTGCCTATGAAAGCTGATTTGATCACATATTCTCTTTTTGATAACCTTTACCAGTTAATAATATCTAGACAGAAATAACATCACAACTGTCCTAATTTTTATTTGTTACTTGTCTCTAGCCAATGGTTTTCTCTTGATGAGTGTTGCTTTTATAAATTCACAAATTTATACTCTAAATGTGACCTTAGTTATGTATTTTTAACTTTATGGAGGTATAATTCATTTACCATGATACTTGACTTTTCAAAATATACAATTCAGAGGTTTTTAGTATATTACAGAATTACTTGACTTTTCAAAATATACAATTCAGAGATTTTTAGTATATTACAGAGTTATCTAATTTTAGAACATTTTATCACTCTAATACTCATTAGCAGAATTATCTACTCTTTAAAACCTGAAATTACTAACCTTCTTTCTGTTTCCATGGATTTGCTTATTTCTAGACATTTCATATACATGGAAACAGACAACATGTCTTTTGTGACTGGCTTTAATGTTTTCAAGGTTTATTTATGTTTTAGCATGTTTCGGTACTTCATTATTTGTTATTGCTGAATAATATTCTATTATATAAGCATACTATATTTTACTTATGCAGTCATCAGTTGATAGACACTTGGGTTGTTTCTATTTTTTTGCTATGAATAATATTGCTTTAAACATGTATGCACAAGTTCTATGTGGATACATGTTTTTTTTTTTTTTATTTCTTTTGAGTATAGCTAGGAGTGGATCTGCTGGATCATGGAAATGAGATTTTATTCCAAAAATACTTATTTAAATATTCTATCGTAACTACAACAACACTATCCACACAATATGCCAAAATTTTCGATCCTAAATCACTGACTTGAACATTTATAGTATTAAGCTACATTTATACTTTTAAATGATAACTTCATGTTGCACATTGACTACTATAGTTGGAGTCCTCATCTCTAAAGTGCTGTTTATAAGGCAGGGTTGATCAAGTAAATACCAAATGTAAATAATTTAGGATGTGCCTAGCAAATTTTAATCTTTGAATACATGACATCTGCTCTTTTTATTCAGTATACTTGTCTCATTCTTGTGTTTCTTTCCTTGCTGTAAATTTTTTTATAAATTAAGAAACCAACAGTCAATATTTAGTTTAAATGAAATAATTATCAAAAGCATTTTATTGAATTAGCTTTTAAGCCATTAGTTATATCTGTATTATATCTTATGTTTAAAGAGGCAATAAACAAATAAAAAACTTCATGTTTATTGTAAACTTTATCCCAATGTTCAATTACTATCAATGTAAGTAATAACATCGCTATATGTAAATTTGATACTTACTTTTTTGAGAATATCAGAATGTCCTTCCATGTTCATAAATTATGCTCAAAATGTAGTTCTAATAGTTCCATTCATAGTTAAAATAACCTTTTGTACTACAATTTAAAGCAAAATTACAAAGCACCCATCCTACTCAAACATATGAAAACCATATGTAAACTTGAACTGACTCCGAATTATTCACAAAATTCACGTGTAAAATCAGGCTTCCTTGCAAATGGGTTATATCTGTTACTGCTCCTCTTCTGAGAATCATAGTAAAACAACAAAAAACTTTGAAATATTCATCTAACCTTTCACTGGTTGCACTGTGATTTATCCAAATATTATTATTTTTTTTTTTGTAGTTTTTGTGTCCCTGTTCATTCATGGTTGAGTTGATGTTATTTCTAAAGAGGTTTAAGGCCACTTCCAAATCTCCTATGATTTGTAGTTATATTTTTTTGGAGCCTGCAAGCAAAACTAACAGAGTATGCATAAAATGTTAAAACAGCAGGATAGTGCTGCCGGTCAGTACTCTCTTTCCTGCAATAAAAAAGAATGGACTTTATGAGTATAACACAGAAAGTATCCATAGAACTTTCAGAAAGTCAGTACAATGGGGTACAGCTTTTGGAAGCAGAGATCAAGTAGAATGGTATTATTGTCATATTTATCCTGTAACTTGTCTTCTAAATTACTTAATTACATTGCCAAGAGAGAAATAAAAGGCCACCTCTTTCTCTTTGCAAGCAACTGGGACAGACAGCTTCTCAGAATGAACATGGGATTTCTAACATGGTAGTAATAGAGGGGACAGAAAGCTGAAGATGTTTAAATCTTCATATAAAAAACTCAGTTCTCAAAAGTTCTGAATTGTGAACAATTACTGGTAGATACTAAAGCACACTCATGGTTTCTAAATTTAACCTGATGCAATGCGTAATGAAGAGCAGGAAAAGAGGAAGAAAGGCTAAGAATCAAGTTGGCTTAAGAGGTATTCAGAGCCTACTGCAAAATTTGATGAATTTGGAAGATCTAGGCAAGGCTCGGGATGGATGAATTCTCTCAGCTGCTTCTATTTGATGGTTTTATCATTGCCTAAATGAGATGGAACTAGAATTCTGGAATTAAATCCAGATCCTCTCTGTGGTTAAATTGTATAAGATTTTAAAGCAACAGAGTTCAAATTCTAACTCTACCACATACTAAAAGTGCAAGCTACTAAATTTCATGGTGCTTTTTTTTTTTTATCTATAAAATGGGGTTGCTAATATTACTTCATCAGTAATGTTATATCATCAAGAATATTTAGTTCCATCAATTTCTACACTTATTCCTGCAATGCTAGAATTTCTATGCTCATTCTTAGAAATTGCCTGCTACAGTGATTGCAAAGGGCAGGGACTTTTCTCTCTAAGCAGTGTCTCTGAGGGGTTGGAAAGAGGTATTATAGGACAACCTGGCACTTAGCCTAAAACAAACAGGATAAATCATAATACTTCATGATATCAGAATTACTGTAGACTTTATGTAAGCACATAGAACTCTGTTGGGATATAGTAAGCATTTGGTAAATGTTAGTGGTCATATTTGTTTCTGTTCTTGAATACTATTTAAAAATCAATTATTTTTTCGAATCATGTGAGTTCATTTACAGCAAAGTCAAAAAATCATGTTGTGGTCTTTATATAGTTCTGACCTAAAATTCCATTTCAGATATTCCAAGAGCTATTATTCAAATTGCTGCCTCTAAAACTGAAGATCATTCTCAATATTATTGTGCTTCTAAGGCTGAGCAGGTGAACAGTGTACCTTA
Source organism: Eonycteris spelaea (assembly GCA_003508835.1). Taxonomy (NCBI): domain Eukaryota; kingdom Metazoa; phylum Chordata; class Mammalia; order Chiroptera; family Pteropodidae; genus Eonycteris; species Eonycteris spelaea. Next base: position 2,601,892 of record PUFA01000143.1, read on the forward strand.
TGGACTACATCAGTTAAACTCATTCTTTTCTGGTTGAACTGTATGCCAGCAGGACCACTAGGATTGGGATTCATGTTCATTGCCTTGAAGTGGTAGTTTAGCCATGCATTATTTAATGGCTGTCAATTTAATTTTCAATCTCCATATTACATTGGTGGTGAAAAATTTTATGTATGGTTTCTAGAATATTGTTAGGTTACAGGCTCTGCATTCTCCAGCAAGCAAGGTTTCACTCATTCACACTAGGATTTCATTACTTCTAGGATTGACTATTTTAATTTGTTCCTGGTGGCATTCCAGATTGTTTGCCAAACTGGCTACAGATGGTTCTGAATGCTGTTGCTGCCAGCGTTGTTACTAGAACTTGATCTACAGATCATGTTTCCCCATCTTACAATCTCAATCTTGGCTGCCTCTTAGACAGCATATGGGTTTCAAAATCCTTTTAATGAACTATAAAGCTCTCAATGGCCCTGATTCTGTTTACCTTTCTGACCTTTTAAATTTTTACACTCCAGCACAGACTCTTTAGTCATCTAATATGATGTTGTCTCATGCTGTGTAACTAATACTAGTGGACTGGTAATTCATTTATAGTCTGGTCTCAGCTCAGCCTGTCCTGGGCATCAGAAACCAGAATGATCTGAAGAGTGCACAAAAGGCAGAGATTTTGTGGCTAATAACTTTAGATGTATATAAGGACTAAGCAATTTTCTTTAATTCTTACCTTACCTCATTGATATTCTTTAGTTACTTCTTAAGTGTTTTCTTATTTTCTGGCAAAGAAATTAAAGAAATGTAATGGCCCTCAAATGAGTACTTAAGGTGAGATTAATGACCTTAATTGTCTTGAAAAATAAAACAATACTTACCTTGAGGACCACCATCTATAAAACCAATACTGCGGAAAGTCATTAAGGGGCGACATTTGACTTAATAGTTGAAATCGTTATTCTTTGGGAAGCAGAGGAGTAACAGGAAGTAACTAGTCTTCTTTCCCATTTCAATTACCAAAACTAGCAGGCAAGAATTTTTTTGTGTTTTCTTGCATCATTTCTTTACCTATCTTAACATAATTCCACATATAAATTTAAGCAGGAATGGAAAATATTTTTAAATATATATTAATGTTTTGGGAAACAATTGGCTAATAAGACATAGAAAACAGAAAATTGGAGGTCAAATATAAGTTTTATTATATATAAACTTAATTAAAAGATATGGTTATAGATAGTCAAAAGGCATAAATTTCCAGTTATAGGATCAAAACAAAAAGAATATGGTTATAAAGCTACAATAAAATAGACTAGATAATGCTCCCTTCCGCTAACCTTAGACTTTAGAACAGCTCATATAATGGAGAATGTGGTTTTCAGAGAAGTCAGAAGTCACACTTACCCAGAATCACTACCTCACCTTGCACTGGTGCCAAGAAAGAAGGGAACAATTATCTCATTTTTCATGATTTCAGCTCTTTAAGAAATTGGTTTGAAGAAATTCTACTTCTGGGAATGGTGGGTTAGATTATTTAGATTATCTTTGCTTGCTGAAAATAGTAAGATATAGTGAAATGATATGCTAATTCTATATATTATATATAATATACTATAAGTGACCTCAGAGCATGGCAATATGATGGGTCCCTTTGATTGCTCTCCTTGAAATGATAACAAATTGAACAGCTATAATGCGCAAACATTTATGAGATTCCTAGCCTAACATACAAACATTTATGAGAGATCTGTACATCAAAGCATCTGGGTGAGCAGGGAAAACAAGGAAGGAAGAAAGGAAAAGAAAGTAGAAATGATATGCTACAGCCTTTAGCTTTCAGCAGGACTTGGATAGAGGGGAGAAATCAGGTTGTGGCATCAAGTTGAAGAAAGCACTCCTAGCCCTGAGCATTCCTGCCTGATGATGAGCATCTACTATGGCAAAACCCAGTAATCAGGGCAGAGACCAGGGCAGAGAAAGAATATAGAGATGAGACAGCTGTGTTATAGAAAGCAGAGTCATGGAGCCTAGCCACCTCCCACCAACCTCTCAAAGCTAGCAGAGGGCCCAGGGAATAATGCAGTGATGAGTGTTTGGCTACAAATAAGGAAATCTGAATCCTCAGAAACTGAGTATACAGTTTATGAGCAGCAGACACACACTGTGGCTGGTCCCAGTGACAGAGGTGGAGATACAGAGATGAGTGAGCTGAAGCACGGCAGTCACTATTAGTGGCGACTCCACCCATTCAGGCTGATTGTGGCAGAGGCACCGGGGTATCTCAAGCAGCATAACATTGTAACCGCCTTCTGGTGCAGCACTGGTAATTCAGGAACTGCTTAGAAACTTGAAATTCCATCATCCACCACAATCTCCATGGATGTGGAGACCCGGTACCAAAACAACTTGGTAACAGAGGGGACACACACTCCCCAGGAAATAAAAGACATGTGTGTGTGTGTGTGTGTGTGTGTGTGGTTTTGTTGTTGTTGTTGTTGTTGTTGTTGTGTTGTTGTTGTTTTTTTTGCCACACAGTAGCATTCTGGGAGGCCAGGGCAGTGCAGGCGCCACCTACTGGTAAACAAAAGGAAACATCAACCTACTAAAGAGGCAACACTCTTTAAAAAAAAAATGGCATAAATGATAGATTTCCTCATCTCTTATTGCAACCACATCAAAGTTAAGAAAAAACACAGAGCAAACATCAAGCAGAGATCTAGAAAAACAGAGGCACTACAACTAGAGAGAGAAATAAGAAATCACCTCAACAGTTGGAGGCAAGAAGGGGAGAAGACATGAGGCTGCCCGGTCCCCAGTTGCTGAGTGGGACAGAGGATACGTCAGTAGCAGCTGGCAGCTGCAAACACCTCTGAAACAGACTGTGTCCACAACCGAACCTTCGTGGTTATGGGCCATCTCACTCTGAGCACCAACACCAGGTCAACTGTTTGGGGGTCACCAGGGACTTACAAAAGACACTGAGTTGTTGGAGCAAGGGTCTGAGGCAAGGCTTTCCCCTGAGCAGAAGTTCTAGTGATATCCATTGCTTTCTGTAGAGACCACTCCCCTCCCAGTGTGTGGACAGAGGACTGCCATAGCTGAGACATTGTAAAACTGGATAACAAACATAAGCTTTGCCCAGAGGGTTCCCTGAAACTCTGCCACCTCCAACTCACAGCCCCATCCAAACCACATTCAGTTGTGTCCTTGGCAAGTCCTGTGCCAACTATTGAGCAAACCCCAAGACTCACACTAGTGGCAGCTAGCCTTTGCTTCTGGCATGGCCTCTTGGGGCAACTATAAGCACAGCACCTGTGGATTGCTTGATGAATCTTAACAGGTGTTCCTGGAGGAGCACAGGCTGGGACTAAATTCAGTTTGCAGTTGAACCCCACTCAGGACTGTGTCACTGAACACATATCACACAAAGCCTTGCTAATAAGAATGGAAGACTTAGGAGCTTTGCTAAGTATGTAGAAACAGACACAGAAAGGCAGCCAAAATTGGAAAACAGAGAAGGATAAACAATATGAGAGAACAGAACATAGATCAAGGAAAAATGGAATCAAGCAGTCTAACAGATACAGAGATCAAAACACTGGTTCTAAAGATGCTCAATGAACTTAAGTGAAATGTAGATAAATTCAGTCAGAACTTTAACAAAGAGATAAAAAACAGAAAATTGGAAATGGAAATTTTAAAATGAAACCAGTCAGAAATGAACATGTTATATGAGATGAAGAGTATATTAGATGAGATCAACAGAAGAGGATTGATAAATATAGAGGATGGGAAACCAAGCACACTCATTCAGAATAACAAGGAAAAATTAAGCCAAGACTATAACAATAATTTAAGGAGTCTATGGGATACTATTAAATGTAAAAATATCCATGTCATAGGGGTACCTGAAGGAAAACAAGAAGTTGAAGAGCTACTTGAAGAAATAATGATAGAAAACCTCCCTAACCTGGTAAAGGAAATTGCCAAACAACCCGAGGAAGCTCAGAGAGTCCCAAGAAAGAGGAATCCAAAGAAGCCCACACCAAGACACATCATAATTAAAATGCCAAAAGTTAAATACAAAGAGAGAATCTTAAAAGCAGCAAGAGAAAAGCAGTTAGTTACTACAAGGGAGCACCCATTAGACCAGCAGCCAATTTCTCAAAAGAAACTTTGCAAGACAGAGGGACTTAGAACAAAATATACAGCATGATGAAAACCCAGGATCTACAATGAAGAACACTTTATCCAGCAAAGCTATCATTCAGAGTTGAAGGACAGATATAGAGCTTCCCAGACAAAAATAAACTAAAGGAATTTATCAATGCCAACCAGTACTATAGAAAATGTTGGAGGGACTTCTTTAAAAAGGAAAAAAAAAAACCCCACGTATCAAAAACATGAATAAAGAATGGTAATAACTACATTCCTGTCAACGAGTATCTCAAGTGGAAAAGAATTAAGTGCTCCAACCAAAAGACAGACTGGATGAATGGATAAGAAAAAAAGACCCCTACATATGCTGCTCACAAGAGACACTTCAGATGAAAAGACATACACAAACTAAAAGGAAGAGAATGGAAAAGATATTGCCTTGACGGACCTAGAGGGTATTGTGCTGAATAAAGTAAGTCAGATAGACAAAGAAATATTTCATGATTTCACATACATGTGGAATCTAAAGAACAGAATAAAACAACAACAACAAATATGGAAACACATTCATAGATACAGAGAATATTTTGCGGGCTACTAGACAAGAGATGAAATGAAGGAAACAGTGAAAAAGGACAAAGGGATTAAGAAGTACAAATAGATAGATACAAAATAGTCTCAGAGATAGAACAGTAGCATGAGGAAATAATCAACAATTTAAAAAAATATATAAGGGGAAGGGGTACCTGATTTAGTGAGGTGTCTACTCCATGAGTTAGATCTCTAATCACTATGCTACATAACTGAAATGGATATATTATTGTATGCCAACTGTAATTGAAAAATACTCATTAAATTGTATAATATATATACGAACAACTAATTGTTTATTAAACTTCAATAAAATAATAAAATAAAATATAATAAATAAAAACTAAACAAATGAAATAATAATAATAATATTATTAAGCAGAGTTCTTTCCCATAATTCAACAAACATTATGAACAACTAAGGTGACAAGGCAGCTCAGAAAGTAAAAAATATTCATGAAACAAATTTAAAGATATAGAAATATATGACTTAAGTGACAGAGAATTCATGATTGCAGTTCTGAAAAAACTCAATGAGATTACAGAAAACTCAGATAGGAAGTATAATAAACTCAGAAAAAAAGATCAATGAACAACAGAAATACTTCACCAAAGAGATTGAAACTTTAAAAAAATAAAATAGAAATTCTGCTACTAAAAAATACTCAATAAATCAGGTGAAGATTAAAATAGCTAGCTTAGGAAATAGAGCAAACAGAGGAAGGAATTGGTGATATTGAAGACGGAAATCGGAAATGACATAGATCGAAGAAAAGAGAAACGAGAGAGAGAGAGAGAGAGAGAGAGAGAGAGAGAGAGAGAGAAAGTAAAAAGAAAGAAAGAAAGAAAGAAAGAAAGAAAGAAAGAAAGAAAGAAAGAAAGAAAGAATGAACGAACTCTACCAGAACTATCTGACATCATCAGAAAGAGAGATATAAGAATAATAGGTGTAACATAACATAAGAAGAGGAAAAAGAGAAGGAAACAGAGAACTTATTCAAACTAATAGTTAATGCGAACTTCCTAAACCTGTGGAAAGAACTGGATCCTCTAATCCAAGAATCAAACAAAACACATGTTTTCTCAGTCCAAAAAAGTCTTCTCCAAGGCACATTATATTAAAACTATCAAAAACTAATGACAAGAAAGAAAGAATTCTCAAGGCAGCCAGGAAAAGATGGTAACATATAAAGAAAAACCCATTGGATTATTATCAGAATTTTTAGTAGAAACTCTACAAGGTAGAAGGTAGTGGAATCAAATATTTAAACTATTGAGAGGATTCGGGGAAACATTGCAAAGTGAGAGACATCCTCAGATCTCTCCCCTTGAAATGACAAGCTGAACATCTAAAACTCAACAAAAAACACCCAAACTGCACACCAGCACATCTGAGCATGGGATCTGCACATAAGAGCTACCACAAGCCAGAACCCCGGATGTAGGGTGGTGAACCGGAAGAAATAAAAAAAAAAAAAACTGCCTCTTGCAGCTGACTGAGCTCCTTGCAGGAGGAGGGGGAAGGGTGAAGTTGCCACTGCTGCCCTGATCATCCCGACTGGAAGTGCTGGAACTTATAGCAGCCGGCAGCAGGGCCCACACATTAGGGCAGAAAGCAGAGAAGTGGAGTGGGACAGCAGAGAAATAGCAGTTGATTTTTACCTATCCCAGCTCCAAAACTGAGGCTGAGCTGCAGCCCCCAACCCACAACCCAGAGGGCCCCTCTCCCCATAGTTTCTGAGATGATCAACCCGGAATCCCCAGGGGAATCTGAGCAAAAGCTGCCAAGACTGAAGCTACCTCTCCCAGCCTCTGGAGCTCTTCACAGGAGTTGAGGAAGGGGAGAAGGAGCAGTGACTTCCCTGATAAGCCTGCCTAGCAGTGCCAAAAATTCTAGCAGCTGGCAGCAGGGCCCAGTCATCAGGGCAGAAAGCAGCAAAGCAAGACAGGACCACAGAGAAACAACAGTTCATTTTTACTGGCCCAGGTTGCAAAACCGAGGCTGAGCCCCAGCCTCAACTCGCAACCCAGAGGGTCCCTTCCCCCATACCCTCTGAGACTGATCACTGTGGAGCCCCAGGAAAATCTGTGCAAAAGCTAATGAAACTGTTGCGAAAACCTACAGGGACTGACACTGAGAGTAGCAAGGGTAATTAAATATCTACAAAAAATAAAAAAGACATTTAGGTTTTAAATAAAGCAGGGATACAAGAGGTTTAAATGCCACCTACTAGAAACCAAAAGAAAAGTGCTTTCTTTACGGCAGGCTAAAGAGAGAACTTTACATAAGAAATCTTTCTGGAAAAACAACAGAATACACTTCCATTAATACCCAGGCAGGGAAATAGTCCATTAAACACCGTGAACAACCAAGATGACAAGGCATCTCAGAAAGAAAGAGAAAAATCTCCAGAAAATAAACTTACAACATAGAAATATGGAACTTAAATGACAGAGAATTCAGAATGGTGCTTCTGAAAAAACAATAATATCCAAAACAACCCAAATCAATAAATTCAGAAATAATAAAAAAAAAACAACTAGATGAGCAGAGCAAGAGATTGAAACTCTCAAAAGGAAACAAATACAACGTCTGGAGATGAAGAATACACTGCAATAGTTGAAAACTGATATAACAAACTTGGGAACTAGAGTTGACCAAAAGGAAGAAAAGGATCAAGGATATCAAAGACAGAATCTAGAAATAAGTCAGAAGAAAAAAAGAAAGAAATAAAGAATGAAAAAAAGTAAAAGAGAGTACAAGAACTAGCTGCTACCATCAGGAGAGGAAAAATAAGAATAATGGGCATTACCGAAGGTGAGGAAAAAGAGCAGAGACTAGAAAACATTTTCAAACAAATAGTGGTTGAGAATTTCTCAAATCTAAGGAATGAGCTGGAGCTTGGAATTCAAGAAGTCAAAAGAACACCCAATTATGTCAACCCAAAAAGACCTTCACCAAGAAACACTGTATTAAAGTTATCAAAAGTCAATGACAAAGAGGATTATTATTATTTTTTTTCCTGTGGGAGCCATGTTAATTATGTCATTTAATCCATTAGGCAGTGCTGCAGCTCAGCCTCTTCAGAATTCCTTGGGTTCCCCTACAATTATTTTTTGAAAATGACAACAACATAGCTTGTTAATAGGCTAAAAATAATAGATTAAAAATTAAAAAAAAAAAAAAACTACGGGCTCTGTGTGGCTTCAGTGTCCCAGGTGCAACAGAAACTTTGCTTCTAAAGGAGCAGCTCTTCCTGGGAAAAGAAGATGGTAACTTAATGGTAACCCATTGGATTATCCTTGGCTTCTCAACACAAACCTTACAAGCCAGAAAGGAATGGACTATTCAGTGAAAGGAACTACCAGCCTAGAATCATGTATCTAGCTAAGCTCTCCTTTAGATACGAAGGAGAAATTAAGACGTTTCTAGACATACAAAAATTATGGGTGTTCTCCACTGCAAGGCCTGCACTACAGAAAATATTGAAAGGTGTCAACTCATCTAAAAATCAAAATAACAACAACAACAAAAACATAATTAGGAATAAAGTGACTCTCAGGCAAATAGAAGCAGAGGAGTGCAACCCTTACTAAGAACAGGGCATTATAAGCTTAAATAGTAAGAAGAGAATTGCTATAGCAATATAGTAATGAATGTTCAGAATATATAGGTACAAATTAAGATAACAATGACTGAAAAGGGGAGAATTCAAAGACCCAGATTCGCAAAGGGGAATGGAGATAAGGCACGTGCAGAAGAAAATGGATGACTGTATATATATATATATATTTATATATATACCACACACATACATATATACATATATATATACACATATATATGTGTATATATATATGTATATATATCACTATCTTTTTCATATTTGTAATGGTAACCACACACCAAAGATTCAGAATGGAAGTATATAACATAAAACAAAAGAACCAGAGGAAAAACCACAAAAGTCAACCAAAATAAAGAAACAGAAACATAAGGACAAGGAAGCAATGGAAACATCAAGGTACCAGAAAGTGTATAAGAAGGCTATAAGAAGACCCTAAATGTAAATGGATTGAACTCCCCAATAAAAAGGCACAGAGTTGCAGAATGGATAAAAACCAAAACCCAACCTTATGCTGTCTCCAGGAAAACACATTGCAGCTTCAACATCAAATATAGACACAAAGTGAAGGGTAGAAAATAATATCTCAGGCAAATGCATTAAGAGAAAAGCAGGAGTAGCGGTACTAATATCAGACAAAATAAACTTCAAAATAAAATGGTAATGAAAGATACTGAGGAACACTTCATAATGATAGAGGGAATCATGCACCAAGAAGATATAACACTGATTAATATCTATGGTTCCAATCAGGGAGCCCCGAAATAGGTAAAGCAATTACCAACAGAACTAAAGGGAGAAACAGATCGAAACACTATCGTAATTGGGGACCTAAATAACCCACTGTCAGATATGGACAGATTATACAAACAGAAAATCAATAAGGAAATAACATCCTGAAATGAAACATTAGTCCAACTGGACATAATTGACATTGACAGGGCCTTCCATCTCAAAAACCTGCTTATACATTCTTCTCTAGTGCACATGAAACATTATCAAGAATCAGTCACATACTGGGACACAGAGATAGACTCAACCAATAAAAAAGTGTTAAAATCATACCAACCATATTCTCTGATCATAATGCTTTGAAACTAGAGATAAACTGTTGAAAGAAATCAGGTAGAACCACAAATACATAGGGATTAAACAACATGCTACTGAAAAATAACTGTGTCAGGGAAGAAACAAAAGGAGATCAAGAGATACATAGAAACAAGTGATAATGATAGTACAACATATTAAAACTTTGGGATATGGCAAAAGCAGTCATAAGAGGAAAGTTCATATCATAACAGGCCTATCTCCAAACAAGAATGAATCCAAATAAACAACTAAACGCTTCATAAGACTAGAAAAGGAAGAACATATGAGGCTTAAAGTCAGCAGAATGAAAAAAATCATCAAAATTAGAGCAGAAATAAATGAAATTGAAAAAAAAAAGAATAGAAAAAAACACAACAAGGAGCTGGTTCTTAGAGAAGTTTAATAAAATTGACAAATCACTGGCTAGACTCACTAAAGAAAAAAAGAGAAAGGACACAAATAAACAAAACCAGGGATGAAAGAGGAGAAATTATGACTGACATCACAGAAAATACAAAGGATCATGAAATAATACTATGAAAAAGTATATAATAACAAATTTAATAATCTAGAAGAAATGAACCAGTACTTAGAAAATGCAATCTTCCTAGACTGAATCAAAAAGATCTAAAATCTAAATAAACCAATCAGCAGTATGGAAATTGAAACAATTTCTAAAACCTACCAAAAAGTAAAAGTCCAGGACCAGATGGCTTCACCAGTGAATTCTACCAAACATTCAAAGATTTGATACCTATTCTCCTCAAACTCTTCCAAAAAATTGAAAGAGGAGGCAAAACTTCCTAACTCATTTTATGAGGCCAATATTACTCTGATATCAAAATCTGGTAAAGAGAACACACAAAAAAGATAACTACTGACCAATATCTCTCATGAACACAGATGCAAAAATCCTAAATAAGATTTTAGTGAAACGAATACAGCCACATATTAAAAAGATTATACCACCAAGATCAAGTGGGCTTCATTTCAGAGGCACAGAGATGGTACAACATACTCAAATCAATTAATGTGATACATCACATAAACAAATTAAAAAATAAGAATCATATGATCATATCAATAGATGGGAAAAAGCCTTTGAGAGGATTCAGCATCCACTTGTGATCAAATTACACTTCAAAGGAAAAAAAAATCAAAGTGGCATGGTATTGGCAGCAAAACAGACACACGGACAAGTGGAACAGAATTGAGACTCCAGAAGTAACCCATATTAATATGGGAAAATAATTTTCAACAAAAACACCAAAAATTTTCAGTAAAGAAAGGAAAGCCTCTTCAATAAATGGTCCTTGAAAACTGGAAAGCCACCTGCAAAAGAATGAAACTAGGCTGTTGTCTATCGCGACACATAAAAATCAATTCAAATTGGATTAAGGACCTGAATAAAAGACCTGAAAAATAAAATGCATAGTAAAAAAAACACAACACATTAAACTCAAGGGTCTTGGGCTTAAAGAGAATGTTATGAATTTGACCTCAAAGGCAAGAGAAGAAAAAAAAAATGAATGGGACTACACCAAAACTAAAAAGCTTCTGCTCGCACACACACAAAAATCAACAAAGTAAAGAGACAACCATTCGAATGGGAAAATATATTTGCAAGCAATATCTTCAATAAGGATCTAATATCCAAAATATACAAAAACCTCAAATGACTCAACAACAACAACAACGACAACAACAAAATCAAACAATCCAATCAAAAATGGGCAGAGGACCTGAACAGACACTTCTCCCTACAGGACATACAAATGGCTAACAGATATATTGAAAGATGCTCAACATCGCTAGCTATTAGGGAAATGAGATACCATCTCACACCTGTTAGAATGGCTACAATCAATAGGATAAGTAATAACAAATGTTGGGGAGGATGTGATGAAATAGGAACCCTCATACACTGCTTGTGGGATTGCAAATTGGGTACTGCCAGTATGGAAAATTGTATGGAGGTGCCTCAAAAAATGAATAATTGACATCATCTGATCCAGCAATCCCTATACTGGGTATTTCCCCCAAAGACTTGAAAACTCATTCGAAAAGATATTTGCACGTCGATGTTCATAGCAGCATTATTCACAGTGGCCATGACATGGAAGCAACAGAAGTGCCCCACATTAGAAGATTGACTAAAGAAGCTGTGGCACATACATACAATGGAATATTACTCAGCCATAGAAGAGATGAAATACTGCCATTTGAAACCTTGGATGGACCTTGAAATAATCATACTAAGCTAAATAAGCCAGACAAAAAAAGTTGAAAATCACATGATATCACATATGTAGGATATAAATCTAAAAGCAACAATTGGTCAAGACAAACAAATCGAGACTCATGAACATGGAAAATGGAGTAATGGTTACCAGAAAGGAGGGAGTGGGGGGAGGGGGATAATAAAAAAATACAATGTTAAAAAAAACTATGCATATTTAGTATAAAAAATTAAACTGACATTAAACAAATAAAGGGGGGGGGAAGAACAAGCAGTTGGATATCCCATGTCCTACTCACTATCTTACAATCAATTGAGTTTGGACATTCTGGTTTACAATAAAGTAATAAAAGTCAAAAAAAAAAAAAAAAAGAAAGAAGAAGGTATTTTCGAAGTGTCCTACAATAGATGATTGGCTAAAGAAGCTGTAGTACCTATACACAATGGAGTATTACTCAGCCATAAGAAGTGGTGAAATACTGCCATTTGTGACAACATGGATGAACCTTGAGATAATCATGCTAAGCAAAATAAGCCAGAGAAAAAAGTTGAAAATTGCATGATATCATTTATATGTGGGATATAAACCTAAAAACAACAAACGAACAGGAAAAACAAACAGAGACTCATGGACATGGACTATAACTAGTGGTTGCCATAGGGTATGGGGTTCAGGAGGAGGGAGAAATTAGACAGGGTAAAGGGGGTCAATATGGGGGGAGGAGGAAGGGCAAATGGTTAAAGGAGATCAAAGAAACGGTAGCTGAATGAAACTGGACTTTTGGGTAGTAAACACACAATAGAATATACAGATGTCAAGTTATAATATACACCTGAAAATTTTATAATTGTATTAACCAATGTTATCCCAATAAACTTAATTAAAAAAAGAATAGGGTATCATAAAATTAAATATTACATAATGGTTAAAAAAGTTTAAAAACTTTTTACAAAGAGGAGACAATGCTACTGAAATTCAAAATGAACTCACAGCATAAATAGGGATAATTTGAGACAAACAAACAGAAAGGAGAATGGAGTAAAAGTCTGAATCAACAAAGGTAAATGGAGATGAAGACACATGCAGCAGAAAAAAGGACTACTGTATATAGGAAAATTTCTTTTACATAAATTTAATGGTAACCACACTAAAAAAGTCCAGAACTGAACACATAACATAAAAATAGGAAGCAGAGGGAAAGATCACAAATAATACCAAACTAAAATAACAGACACACATGGAATAAAATAAATAGAAATAACCAGCTATCAGAAATCAAAGACAGAAGGACTATAGGAAAACATCATATACATCAAATGTAAATACCTTAAATGTAAATAACTGAACATACCAATAAAAGACACAGAATAGCATTAGTTAAAAAAAAAAACTCTACCATATGCTGCCTTCAAGCGAAACATCTGCAAGACACAGCTGCAAGGACAAACATACTCAAAACAAAAGAGAAGAAAACGATAATCCAAAAATGACATCCCAAGAGAAACAGTATTAAAGAAAAAATGGTAACAAGAGACAAAGAACACTTCATAGTGATAAAAGTGGCAATATATCAAGAAGCTATAACATGTATCAGTATTTTTGCTCCCAAATATAAGGAGAGCACCAAAAATATACAAAGCAACTACTAACAGAACTAAAGGGAGAAAATGACACAAACTCTATTACAGCAGGAGACCTAAATACCTCATTGACAGTTATGGATAGAGCATCCAAAAATCAGAGACTTTCATTCCAAACACCAGAATATATATTTTTCTTTAATGTACATGGAACATTCTTGATAATAGATCATATATTGTGACACAAAACCAGCCTTAAAAAATTCAAGAAAATTGAAATCTTACTAAGTATATATTCTCTGACCACAATGCTTTGAAACTGGAGATCAACCTTAAAAAGGTAGTGGAAAACCCCATGAACAAGTGAAGATTAAACAATATGCTACTAAAGAGCAACTGAGTAAAAGAAGAAATAAAAGGAAAAATTAAAAATAGAAATGAGAATGAAAATAAAATGTATCAAAATTTTTGGTTACATCAAAAGTAGTAATAAGAGAGAAGTTCATATAATTATAGGCCTATCTCAAGAAACAAGAAAAAACTCAAATAAACAACCTTATGTTACATCTTAAAGAACCAGAAAAAAATAATAAATGAAGCTCAAAATCAGCAGAAAAAAAAGAAATAATAAAAATTAGAACAGAATTAAATATAATTGAAAACAAAAGACTATAAAAAATGTATACAATAAAGAGATTAATAAAACTGACAAATCCCTTGTTAGACTCACTAAGGAAAAAAGAGAAAAGACAAAATCAGAAACAAAGAAGAGACGTTATAAACAGATGCCACAGAAATATAAAGGATCATACAAGAATACTATGAAGTATTATATGCCACCAAATTCAACAATCTAGAATAAATGGAAAAGTTATAAGAAATATACAAGCTTCTTAGACTGAATCTTGAAAATCTAAATAGACTCAACAGTAAGAAAGTTGAAACAATCATCAAAAACTTCCCAGAAAGTAAAAGCCCAGGACCAGATGTCTTCACTGGTGAATTCTACTAAACACTCAAAGAAGATTTAATCCCCATCCTTCTCAAACTCTTCCAAATAATTGAAGAAGAGACAATGCTTTCTAACTCATTTTATGAGGCCAACAAAACCCTGATACCACAACATGGTAAAGATGAACACACAAAAAGCTACAGACTAATATCTCTGATGACTACAAATGCAAAAATTCTAAACAAAATACTAGCAAATCAAAAAAAACAATAAATTTAAAAGTTTACACATTATAATCAAGTGGAGTTCACTCATTGTATGAGAATCTTCCAACATACTCAAATTGATCAATGTGATATATCGCATAAACAAAAAAAAGATTAAAATTATAGAATCATATTAATAGATGCAAAAGAGAGCATTTTGGCAAGATATATTACCTTTTATGATTAAAACACCTAATTAATGAATAATAAGAAAAGTACCTTAACATAATAAAGGCTATATATAACAAACCCATAGCAATATATTTAATAGTAAAACAAACAAACAAACAAACAAAAAACAAAAAAAAACAAAAAAAACCCTTCCTCTAAAATCAGGAACAAGACAAGATTATCTATGCTTACCACTCTTATTCAACATAATATTGGAAGTCTTAACTAGAGCGATCTGCCAAGAAAAAGAAATAAAAGGCATGCAAATTGGGCCTGAAATGAAATTGCCACTTTTGCAAATGAAATGGTTCTCTATATAGAAAATCCTAAAGACTACCAAAAAACTATTAGAAATAATAAACAAATACAGTAAAGTTGCAGGATACAATATTGATGTACAAAAATTTAGTGCTCTTTGCATTTAAAATGAAATTTTATAAAAATAAATGAAAGCACAATTCCTTCTGCAATTGCAACAAAAAGAATAAAATACCTAGGAATAAATTTAATGAAGCATGTGAAAGACCTATAAGCCATTATTTTTTTTTAAATGAAGACGACAGAAAGAAAATAAAAAATTTCTGTGTCCATGAATTAAAAGAATCAAAATGGTTAAAATTGTTATATTACCCAAAAACAATATACAGATTTAATGCAATTTCCATCAAAATCCTCATGGCATTTTTAAAAGAAATATAAGAAAAAATATTATAAGATTTGTATGAAAATCACAAAGACCCTGAGTATCCAAAGTAATACTGAGAGGAAAAAGAACCAAAGCCAAAGATATAGCATTGCCTGACTTCAAATTATACTAAAAAGCAACACTAATCAAAACAGCATGGTATTGGCAGAAAAACAGACACACAGAATTAGGAGCCCAGAAAAAAACATAATATATAGATATGTTTTTTTCTGGGCTCCTAATTCTGTGTGTCTGTTTTTACAAATATATATACAAATAATTTTCAACAAAGCAGCCAAAAACATATGATGGAGAAAGGAAAGCATCTTCAATAAATGTTGTTGAGCAAATTGGAAAGCCACATGCAAAAGAATGAAACTAGCCAGCTGTCACCTACACCAAAATTAACTCAAAATGAATCAAAGGCTTAAATGTAAGACCTGAAACAATAGAAGAAAATATAGGTACTAAACTCATAGACCTTAAAGTTAGAAGGATTTTATGAATTTAACCTCAAGGCAAAGGAATTAAAGGCAAAAGTAAATTAATGGGACTATGTCAACTAAAAAGCTTATACACAGCAAAAGAAATCATCAACAACACAAAACAGCAACCAACTGAATGGGAGAAGATATTTGCAACAGCGCTTTCAATTAGGGGCTATATTCTAAATATACAAAAAGTCATAGAACTCAATAACAACAACAACAACAACAAACCCCAAACAATCCAATTAAATATGGGAAGAGGACCTGAACAGACACCTCTCTCAAGAAGACATACACATGGCCAACAGACATGAGAAGACTCAACTTCACTAGCTATTAGGGAAATGCAGGTCCAAACTACAATGAGATACCACCTCTCACACCTCTTAGAATGTCTATCATTAACAGATCAAGTAACAACAAGTGTTGGAGAGGCTGTGGGGAAAAAGGAACCCTTATACATTGCTGGTGGAATGTAAATTGGTGCAGCCACTATGGAAAATAGCATGGAGTTTCCTCAAAAAGTAGGAAGAGAATTACCAATATGACCTAATTCCTCTTCTGGATATATACCTTCCAAATTTGAAAAATGTTTATCTATAAAAGTATATACACCTGATGGTTAGTGCAGCATTATTCATGGTTGCCAAGACATAGAAGTAACCGAAATGCCCTTTGATAGATGATTCAATAAAGAAGCTGTGTTACCTATATATACTGGAATATTATTCAGCCATAAGAAAAGCTGAAATACTGCCATTTGTGACAACATGGATGGACCTTGAGAAAATCATGCTAAGTGAAATAAGTCAGTCAGAAAAAGTTAAGACCATATCATTTCACTCACATTGGAAACATAAACCTGAAACAAATAAGCAAGATAAACAAAGACTCATGGACACAAACAATAAGTTAGTTGTTACTAGAGGACAATATGGGGTAGAAGGGGGTCAAATATATGGTGACAGAAGAAAACTTAACTTTGGGTGGTAAACACACAATGCAGATACATATGACATATTATGAATTATACACTTGAAACCAATGTAATCTTATTAACCAATATCACCCAATAAATTTTAAAACAATGTGTATAAATCCTCTGTGAGTTAAAAAATCAAAATGAAAATACCACACTTTACACTGAAGGCTAGCAAAATATTCACATAGAAACATTCATGTTAAAACTACATTAGTACTTAGAGTGTAGTTTAAAGCTTAAATTAGTAAGGTTAAAACAAAATAAGTATTTATCTCAGAAGTTAGAAAAGGAACAACAAAAGAAACCAAAGTGAAGTGATGAAAGGATGCAATGAAGATCAGAAATTAGTGATATAGTACAGAAACATAAAATAATGAGAGTGGACAAAACAAAGAGCTGATTATTTGAAAAAAAATGAATAAATATTTGGCATGTATGAAATATATTTCTCAGTGTCCAGTCAGGGAACAGAAATCATACCACGAATTTTAAAATTAGTATAAAAGTTTAAGATTAACTAGTATCAGGGAATGTACTTAAAGAGGTAAAGAAAATTACAATCAAAATAGAAAGATCAGGTATAGGGAGGGCCTAGAGCTGAAAAGAAGTTACTCAAAGAAGGAAGAAACTTGGAAGAAGAACCCCCTACAAGGATGAGGTTCAGAACTTGAGGGTAGGATGAGGCTGTGGTTCTTACTGCTTGTCAGAGAAATTTGCAGAAGTGCCACAGGCCAGAGTTGGCAAACAGGGGTGCCAGTGAAACTCAACTAGGAAGCTGCCTGCTGGAGTGCTGGGAAAATTTCTGAATAGCCAGCCATTAATGTACCACTAAAAGTCACTGCAGGGTGAGAGTTACCAGGTGTCCTCTCACAGCTGTAAGCCACAGAAACAAGAAGAAACACACTGGAATCAGGAAGGAAGCCCTCATCCTACAGTGTCTCTCCAGTACTCTTTACTCAAAAACAACATTTTGCTAGCTGGCAAAGCAGAAATATGTGTAAAGTCCAGCTCCATCATCACAAAGCTAGGCTAAGAAGGGTAACAGATAATAAATTAATAACTGGCACATATGGAATATTATATGGTAATAAAGTAAACAAATCACAGTTGGCTGCAACATCTTTCAAATATGATGCTACCTTTAAAAAGCAATTCACAAAAACGTATATATGATTCTGTTTATATAAGTTAAAAAACAATATTGATAAATATATAAAGTACAGCAAGAATATAATTGCCTTAAAGTCATTGTCACATCTCAAAGAGGGAAAAACCATTGTAATCAGTAAAAGACATAAAGTGGTTTTGAAAGGAGGTTGGTCATGGCAGTATATTCTCTTCCTAATCTAGATGGTGGGTACAAAGCATGTACTTTAGAGCTATTTGTTAAATTATGTTGATATGTTTAATAATAGAACTAACAGTTATACCATCTAGTGTTAGCTTATTATATCTTTTTCTATTCTTTATTTCAAACAATTTAAATACTCTAGATGTGTTATATCTCTATCTAGAGAGCTCAGAATGTTAACCAGGTGTTGACAAAGCAGTTTCCTGAAGACAATTCTAATTCCTTATTCTGAACTGTTATGTTTTTAATGATGAATCTCTGACTCTTAGTCCTAGAGCTTGTGAAATTTAAATAACTCGATAGATGAGTAAACTGGAATCAGAAAGGTAAATGAGTAGCCCAAGGTCACATGACAACTTGGGCTAACACCTAGACTATCAAGGACTCCAGGATCTCAATTTAGTGCCATTTCTGTTCCCCCATGCTATTTTACATGTCAAATACTTTCAATACCTTCAAAGGATGCATCCTACATTCAGCTGGATCAAAATTTGGAAAAAGTGTTGATCCATGTAACTCTATAAATAATTTATATTCTAAAAAGTCCTAACTGAACACTTACGGAGGTGCAAGATACTTTGATCACTTTTCTTTTAGTTAAAACAAATAAAAACCCCCAAGAAATATGCACATATAAACTTTATCAAAATAGATTACTAAGACTCAAGTGAGACCATATTTTCCATTCATTATATTCTTCCTTCTTCAGTGACTATCATATTCATAAAAAATTAGATGTGTAGTGTGTAATACCTAATAACCACATTCTGCTCAATGTGGTTCTGACTTGGCCTAAGATTTTAATATCTCCTTTAGCTCCATGAGAAAGTTTGAAGTTGTATATTTTAATGGGTTCTTTTTGCTCTAAAGTTGTATATTTCAATGTTTTATTTTAACCTATTAGAACTAAATAGTAATTTTTGTCTCATGAAACTTAGAACTCTAGAAATGAAGCCAACTTCAGGTACATCGCATCCTGGAAATCAGAGATTATTAAGATTCCTCTCTGTGTGCTGATCTATACTTGACTTCATTCTGCAGGCAGGTTCCCTTCCTGTGCAATCAGAATGGCTTTCTGAACTTCCTCCTGTAGTCCCTGTTAGCTCAAATGACAAGCTTTAGTAAATACACTTATTGGCTCTTACAGAATCATGTGATCATATTGGAAAAGTCAGCCTTGGGTCACTTTCTCTTCCTCCTGTGCCTATAGGAAGGTGTAGTAGTTTGAATGAAAGCTCACTGAAGCATTTCAGAAAAGAAGAAGCTAAAGGAGTTCATCAACAACAAAGCAGTGTTACGAGAAAACTAAATGGACTTCTTTAAGAAGAATAAAAAAATTAAAGATAAAAAGATATATAGTAAAAGGGCAATAACTACATATCTATAAATAATTACTTTAACTGTAAATGGATTAAATGGTCTAATCAAAAGACATAGGGTGGCTGAGTGGATAAAAAAAAACAAGAACTTTACATATGCTGCCTAGAATCACTGCAGATTGAAAGACACAGACTGAAAGTAAAGGGATAAAAAGAGATATTTCATGCAAATTGAAACAAACAAACAAAAACAGCTGGTATAGGAATACTTATATCAGACAAAATGGACTTTAAAACGAAGTGTATAACAAAAAAAAAAAAAAAGGACCCAGTAATTCCACTTATGGGTATTTATCCAAAACAAACAAACAAACAAATAAACAAACAAAAAAGCTAATTCAAAAAGACATATGCATCTTTATGTTTTTGCAGCATTATTTACAACAACAAAGGTATGAAAATAATCCAAATGTCCATCAACAAATTAATGGATAATGAAAAGTGGTACATATACAATGGAAAATTACTCGGCCTTAAGAAAGAATGAAGTCTTGCCATCTGAAACAACATGGATGGGTATTATGCTGAGTGAGATAAGTCAGACAGAAAAAGACAAAGACCATATGATTTCACTTATATGTGGAATCTAAAGAATAAAATAAATGAACAAAACAAAACAGAAACAGACTCACAGATACAGAGAACAAACTGGTGATTGCCAGAAGGAGGCAGCATTGGAGGGCTGGGTGAACAAATGAAAGAATTAAGAAGTACAAATTGACAGTTACAGAATAGTCATGGGAATGTTAAATTATAGGGAATATAGTCAATAATATTGTAATAAATATGTATGGTGTCATTTGGTACTAGATTTATTAGGGTGATTATTTTGTAAATTATGTAAATATCTAACCACTATGCTAGACACCTGAAACCAACAGAAAATAATATTGAATGTCAACTGTAATTTAAAAAAAAGTTACTACAAACTACAGTAATCAAAAGAGTATGGTACGTACATAAAGGCAGATATATAGACCATGGACTAGAATAGAGAATTCAGAAAATAAACCATTATGTATTTGGTTAAATGATTTTCAGTGAGTATCAAAAACACTCAGTGGAGGAAGGAAAATCTTTCTTGACAATGGTTTTGGGAAAAACTGAATGTTTCATTCGCAAAAAATAAAGTTGGAGCCTTATCTTATACCACATATAAATATTAATTCAAAAGGATCAATTATTTAAAAATAAGATCTAAAATTACAAAACTCTTAAAATAAACACAGGTAAAAAGGTTTTATGACATTGGATTTGTCAATGATTTATTGGTAATGACACAAAGCACAGCAAGAAAAACAACAGTAAACATAGATAAATTGGACTACATCACAATTAAATTTTTTTGTGCATCAAAAGATATTATAAGCATAATAAAAATACAACCCACTAAATAGGAAAAATTTTTGCAAACCATATATTTGACAAGGGGTTCATATCCATAATATATAAAGAACTCCTACAACTCAACAATCAAATTGAAAAAATGAGCAAAGGGCTTAAATAGATATTTTTCTACAGAAGATATACAAATCTCCAATAAGTATATTAAAAATATGCTCAATATAACTAATAATTAAAGAAATGCAAATCAAAACCACAATGAGATATTACTTCATACCAATTAGGGTGGGTATAATAAAAATCAGAAAATAACATTTTGTGAGGCTATGGAGAGAGACATTGGGATTCATTGTGCATTGTTGGTATAGATGTGAAATGGTACAGGACATTATGTAAAACAGCATGGTGGCTCCTCTATAAATTAAAAATAGAATTAGCATATGATCCACAATTCTACTACTAGATATATACTCAAAAGAATGAAAGCAAAAACTCAAAGAGATATATGTAAACCTATATTTATAGCAGTATTTATTTATAATAGCCAGAAGATAGAAGTAACTGAAGTGTAGACTGAAGGATAAATGAATAACATAATGTGGTATAGCCATACCATGGAGTACTAATCAACTTAATACAGGGTCTTCAGGGATGCCATAATTGAATACCACAGACTATTTTGTCACACTTCAAAGAGGCTGAGAGTTCAAGAACAAGGTGTGAGTGGGGATGGTTTCTGGCAAGATGTCTCCCTCGTTTGTAGACACCTGCCTTCTCTCTGTGTCCTCAGATGGCCTTTCTCTGGTCATGTGCAATCCCGGTGTCTCTTTGAATAGCATAATCCTATTGAATTAGGACATCACTTTTATGATCTTATTAATCCTTAATGACTTCCTTAAAGGCCCTGTCTCCAAATACAATCACATTGGGGGTTAGGCTTCAGCATATGAATTTGGTGAGGACACAATTTATAGACAACAGACCCTTATGTACTTGCATAAACTATTCATAGCACCATTGCCATAGACAAATTGCTGACAAATTGTATCTAACAATTTCAATAATATCAACATTACAAAATTCTCATTGTAATAATCATGATTATGTTGTCAACTAAATAGAAATTTTCAAACCAATAAACTAGTTCAAAGTGTAGTGTATTTTGGGAGAAAATGCAAGTTTTCTTGGGAAATGCAAGTTCAACTATTCAGTAAGAAAGCAGAGAGAACATTACACCTTTTGTACAATACCACATTTATCAGACCAGATAACTACACCTTCACCCATTGTTTAGGTATAGTTGAAATAAAATTATTAAAACATCGATGTAAACTGCTATAAAAAACTAAATATTTTATTTCAATAAATGTCCTGGATTTTCTTATGATTCCATCTTATAATACAATAACATTATCTGAGTCCATATTCCTTTTTTAATTAAAAAATTTTTTTCACTTATAGTTGACATTCAATATTATGTTTGTCTCATGTTTATAGCATAGTGGTCAGACATTTGTATAGCTTACAAGGTGATTCCCTGATAAATTCTGAAACCAGCTGAATCTGTACATAGCTATTACAATATTATTGACTATATTTCCTGTAATTTATATTCACATGACAATTTTGTAACTGCCAATTTGTACTTTTTAATCTGTGCGCTATTTTCACCAGGCTCCCTAATCTCCCTTCCATCTGGCAATCATTAGTTTTGTTTCTGTGTATGTATAAGCTTGTTTTTTGTTTTTGTTTGTTCATTTTTTTGTTTTTTAGATTTAACACATAAGTGAGATTATATAGTATTTTTCTTTGACTTATTTCACTTAGCAGAATACCCTCAAGGTTCATCCATTTTTTGAAAAATGGCAAGATTTCCTTTATAGGTGAATAATATTCCATTGTATACATGCACCACTTCTTTATTCATTTGTTTATCAACGGACATTTAAATTGCTTCCGTATCTTAGCTATTATAAATATTACTGCAATAAATATAGGGTTGCATATATCCTTTAAAATTAGTGTTTTGTGTATCTTTGGATAAAATTCCCCAAAGTGGAATTAATGGGTCATATGGTAGTTTTATTTTAATATTTTGAAGACCCTCCATACTGTTTTCAACATTGGCTGCAAAAAATTTGCAATCCTACCAACAGTACATGAGTGTTCCTTTTCACCACATCCTCACCAGCACTTGTCATTTGTTGATTTTTTGATGATAGTCATTCTTACAGGTGTGAGGTGGTACTTCACTGTGATTTTAATTTGCATTTCTCTGATGATCAGTTTCATTGAGCACCTTCATATGTCTATTTGGCATTTCTATGTCTTCTTTTGGAGAAATGTCCTATTCAGGTCCTCTGCCCATTTTTCTTTTTAAATAAGAATGTTTTTTGTTTTTTGTTTGTTTGTTTGTTTAGTCTTTTATAAATTTTGACTATTAAGGGCCAAATTTAATGTATCATTTGTAATATTTTCTTCCATTCAGTAGGTCACCTTCTTATTTTGTTGATGGTTCCTTCACTGTGAAAAAACTTTTTAGTTTGATGTAGTCCTATTTATTTTTTTTCTTTTGTTTCCTTTGCCCAAGGAGAAATATCCAAAAAAATATTAGTAATGTTAGAATGCTTACTGCCCATGTTTTCCCAATAGTTTTAATGTTTTGGGTCTTACATTTAAATCTTTATTTCATTTTGAGTTCATTCTTATATGGTGTAAGAAAATGGTCATTTAATTTTTTTTTTTTTGCAGCCTTCTCAATACCACTTGTTGAAGAAACTGTCTTTACTCTATGGTATATTATTGACTCCTTTGTCATAGATTAACGAACCATATGGAAGTGAGTTTATTCCTGGCCTCTCTATTCTGTTACATTGATTTATGTGTCTGTTTTTATGCCAGAACCATGCTGTTTTGATTACTATAGTGTTGTAGTATAGTGTGATATCAGGTAACGTAATACCTCCAACTTTGTTCTTTCTCAAGATTGCCGTGGATATTCAGAGAGTTTTTTGGTTCCATATAAAATTTTAGGATTATTGGTTCTAGTTCTGAAAAATGCCAATGATATTTTGATGGGGATAGCAGTGAATCTGTAGATGCTTTGGAAGTATGGACATTTTAACTATGTTACTCCTCCCAACTCATGAGCATGGTATGTACTTCAATTTATTTGTGTCTTGATTTTTTTTCTTCAATATCTTATTGTTTCACAGTAAAGGTCTTTTACCTCCTTGGTTAAAAATAATTTCTAGGTATTTTTTTTGATGCAACTGTTAAATGGAATTGTCTACTTAAATTTTCTCTCTGAAATTTTATTATTGGTGTATAAAAATGCAGCTGGTTACTTAATATTAATTTTGTGTTATCTTACTTTACTAAATTCATTTATTAGCTCTAACAGTTTTTTTTGGTGGATTTCTTAGGGTTCTCTATGTAGAATATTCAAGTCATGTGCAATAGTGAGTTATATCTTTTTTTGCAATTTGAATGCCTTTTCTTTCTTTCTTTTTCTTTTCTTTTTTTATTTTTTTGTCTGTTTGCTGTGACTATGACTTCCAATACTATGTTGAATAAACATAATAAAAGTGGACATCTTTGCCTTCATCTTGATCTTTAAAAAAAAAAAAAAAAGCTTCAAGTGATCAGAAAAAACATGGCAGGGGAGAGATGTCCCAAGATTTCTCCCTTGAAACAACAACAAGCTAAACATCTAAAACTAAAAAAAAAAAACCCCAAAAAACAACCCACAAAATATACACCAAGACGTCTGAGTGTGGGATCTATGCATAGGAGCTACCATTGGTCAGAATCCTGGTGTCAGCCCATGGACTGGGAAAAGCAAAGAAACTGCTTCTCACACCATCAGAAGCTCCCTGCAGGAAGAGGGGTAGGGGAGAAGGCGCGGCAAGTTCGCTGAAGAGCCCTGCCTGGAAGTGCTGTGAGTTCCACACAGCTGAAGGCAAGGCCCAGTCATCAGGCATAAAGCAGAGAAATGGGAATGGACTATACAGAAAAAAACAGTTGTTTTTACTGGTTGCGGTTGCAATACCCAGGCTGAGCCACAAGCCCCCAACTCCAAAAAAAAAAAAAAAAAAGGACCCTCTCCCCATACCCTCAGAGTCAAATCACCTCGGAGCCCAGGGGAATCTGAGCAAATGCTGACAAGACCGTCGCCGACACTGACAAGGACTGAAACTGAGTGTACTGAGTGTGATTAAAATCTACAAGAAAAAAAAAATTAAAGGCATTTTTAAAGCTTCATATAAAGCAGGGACCCAAGAGGCTTAGATGCCACCTACTGGGAAAAAAAAAAAGAAAAGTGTCTTCTTTGCAGCAGGCTAAAGAGAGATCTTTATATAATAAACCTGCTTTCTGGAAAAACAGCAGAACATACTGTCATTAATGCCCAAGTGGGAAAAATAGTTCATCAAACACCATGAAACAACCAGGGTGACAGGGCATCTTAGAAAGAGAGAGAAAAATCTTCAGAAAATAAGCTTGCAGACATAGAAATTTGTGGAGATCGAAACCTTCAAAAAGAACAGAATAGATCTGGATCAACACTGCAAGAGTTGAAAAATGAAATATATACCAAGTTGGGAAAATAGAGATGACCAAATGGAGGAAAGGATCAGTGGTATCAAAGACAGAAAACCTAGAAATAAATCAGAAGGAAGAGAGAAACTGAAGAATGAAAAAATAATGAAAGAGAAAATACAAGAACTAGCTGATACCACCAGGAGATGAAAAATAAGAATAATGGGCATTATCGAAGGTAAGGAGAATGAGCAGGGACTAGAAAGCATTTTCAGACAAATAGTGGATAAAAATTTCCAAAATCTAAGGAATGAGCTGGAGCTTGGAATTCAAGAAGTCAATAGAACACTCAATTATCTCAATGCAAATAGGCATTCACCAAGGCACATTGTAATAAAATTATCAAAAATCAATGATAAGATAGAATTCTCAGGGCAGCCAGGGAGAAGAAAACAATAACTTATAAGTGAAAACCTATTATATTATCATAGGACTTCTCAGCACAAATCTTACAAGCCAGAAAGGAATGGAATGAAATATTTAAACTATTAAGTGAAAGAAACTACCAGCCTAGAATAATGTATCCAGCTAAGCTCTCCCTTAGATATGAAGGAGAAATTAAGACGTTTCCAGACATACAAAAATTGAGGAATTCTCGACTCTGAGGCTTGCACTACAGGAAATACTGAAAGGGTTCAGCTCACCTAAAAAAAAAAATTAACAACAAAAAATACATAATTAGAAGTAAAGTGACTATAAGACAATAAAAACAGAGGAGTGCAACTCTTACTAAGAACAGGGCATTATAAGTTTAAATAATAAGAGAATTGCTATAGCAACATAGTAATGAACATTCAGCATACATAGGGACAAATGGAGATAACAATGACTGAGAAGGAGAGAATTCACAGATCCAAATTTGCAAAGGGGAATGGAGATAAGGCACGCGCAGAAGAAAATGGATGACTGTATATATATATATATATATATATGTATATATATATACATATATATATACATATATATATATATATATATATATATATATATATATGTATATATATATACATATATATATACATATATATATATATATATATATATATATATATATAAACTATCCTTTTCATATTCGTAATGGTAACCACACACCAAAGATTCAGAATGAAGTATATAACATAAAACAAAAAGAACCAGAAGCAAAACCCAAAAGCCAACCAAAATAAAGAAAAACAGAAACACAAGGACAAGGAAGCAATGGAAACACTGAGCTACCAGAAAGCATATAAATGGCTATAAGAAGACCTCATATTTCAATAATCACCCTAAATGTAAATGGACTGAACTCACCAATAAAAAGGCACAGAGTTGCAGAATGGACAAAAAAAAAACCCAACCATATGCTGCCTCCAGGAGACACATCTCAGCTCCAAAGACAAATATAGACTCAAAGTGAAAGGTGGAAAATGATATTTCAAGCAATGGCATTCAGAGAAAAGTGGGAGTAGCAGTACTAATATGATGAAATAGACTTCAAAATAAAAAGGTAAAGAAAGATACTGAGACACTTCATAATGATAAAGGGAATCATGCACCAAGAAGACATAACACTTATTAATATCTATGCTCCCAATCAGGGAGCCCAAAATATGTAAAGCAATTACTAACAGAACTAAAGTGAGAAACAGACAAAATACTATCATAGTAGGGGACCTAAAAACCCCACTGTTGGATATGGACAGATCATCCAACAGAAAATCAATAAGGAAATAACAACCTCAAATGACACATTTGTTCAACTGAAACATAATTGATATTTACAGAGCCTTCCATCCCACAAACAGCTGCTTATACATTCTCTAGTACACATAGAATATTCTCAAAAATTTGACTGCATAGTAGGACACAGAGATAGCCTCAACAAATATAAGAGGGTTGAAGTCATAATAACCATATTTTCTCTAATCATAATGCTTCTTGAAAAATAAGGTCAATTTACAAAAAGAATTAGGAAAAACCACAAATATATGGAGATTAAACAAAACATGCTACTGAAGAATAACTATCAGAAAAGAAATAAAAAGAGAAATCAAGAGATCCATAGAGAGAATGAATAACAATAGTATAACATATTAAAACTTTTGAGACAAGGCAAAAACAGTCATAAGAGGATCATTGATATCATTACAGGCCTACCTTTAAAAACCAGTACGAGCCCAAAAAACAATCTAATACTTCATCTTAAAAACCTAGAAACAAATGAGGCCTAAAGTCAGCAAAGAAAGGAATTAATCAAAATTAGAGCAGAAATATGAAATTGAAAAACAAAACAAAACAAAAAAAAAGATAGAAAAAGAAATGAAATAAAGAGCTGTTTTTTATGAGAAGATTAATAAAAATTGACAAACCTCTAACTAGACTCACTAAAGAATCAAGGGAAAGGACACAATTAAATCATGGATGAAAGAAGGGAACTATATGACTGATATCCAGAAATACAAAGGATCATATAAGAATATTATAAAAATATATTAACATCAAATTTAGTAACCTAGAAGAAAATGGACCAGTACTTAGAAAAATACAACCTTCATAGACTGAATCAAGAACTGGAAAATCTAAATAGACTGAGCAGCAGTATGAAAATTGAAACAATCATCAAAAACCTATCAAAAAGTAAAACTCCAGGACCAGATGGTTTCTCCAGTGAATTCTACCAACACTCAAAAGATTTAATACTTATTCTCCTCAAACTCTTCCAAAAAAAAAAAAAAAACCTCTAAGAGGAGGCAATACTTTCCCAATTCATTTTATAAGGGCAATATTACCCTGATACCAAAACCTGATAAGTGAAACAGAAAAAAAAAAGAAAACTACAGACCAATATCTCTCATGAACACAGATGCAAAAAAAAAAAAAAAAATCCTAAATAAATACAGGGAACCAAATACAGTAAAATATTAAAAAGATAATTACACAACAATCAACTGGCCCTTATTCCAGAGACACAGAGACAAGTCAACATACATAAATCGATTAATGTGATACACCAGATAAAGAATTTTAAAAATAAGACTCATGATCATATCAATAGATGCAGAAAAAAAAATGGGCAGAGGACCTGAACAGACCACTTCTTCCTACAGGACATACAAATGGCCAACATATATTATGAAGGGACACTCAACATTGCTACTATTTGAGAAACGCCAAAACTAAAACTACAATGAGATACCTCCCACACCTGTTAGAATAGCTATAATCAATAGAACAATAATAACCAAATGTTGGAGAAGGTGTGTAGAAAAAAGGACGCATCACTGCTGATTGGTACAAGCCACTACGGAAAACAGTATGGAGGTTCTTCAACAAACTAAGAAATTGATCAACCATATGAATCAGTAATCTCTCTACTGGGGAAATTTTATGTCCAAGACATAAAAAAAACTCATATCCATAAATATATTTGGCCACACTAAAGTTCATAAAGCATCATTATTCACAGTGGCCAGGACATGGAAAGCAACCAAAGTGTCCTACAATAGATGATTGTGCTAAAGAGGCTGTGGCACATATTACACAATGGAATATTACTCAGCCATAAGAAGAGATAAAATACTGCATATTGCGACAACATGGATGGACCTTGAGATAATCATGCTAAGTGAAATAAACCAGAGAGAAAAAGTTGAAAATCATATGATAATCACGTATATGTGGGATATAAACCTAAAGCAACAAACAGGACAAACAGAGACTCTTGGACATGGACTATAGACTAGTGGTTACCAGAGAATAGGGGTAAGGGAGGAGAGTGGAGACGACAGGGTAAAGGGGGTCAAAATATAGGGAGATAGGGAGAGTGAAGTGGATAGAGGGGATCAAATATATGGTAGCTGAAAGGAACTGAACTCTGGGTGGTAAACGCACAGTAGAATATACAGATGTCAAATGATAATGTTACACATTAAAAAATATAATTGTATTAACCAATGTTTACCCGATAAAGTTTATTTTAAAAAAAAATCTTCAGCTCTCCACTGCTTGAGTTATGATGTCATCTGTGGTTTGTCATATATGGCCTTCATTATGGGAAGTGTTTTCCTCTGTTCCTATTTTTTGCCGAGAGCTTTTTATTATAAATGGATGTTTTGGTTTTTGTCAATTTTTTTTCTCCATCTGTTGATGTGACTATATGATTTTTATTCTTTATTTGTTCATTTCTTGTATCATAATAAGTGATCTGCAGATACTGAACGAATCTGTAATCCCAGAAATAAATCCCACTTGCTCAAGTGTATGGATCCTCTCAATATATTGTTGAATTTGTTTACTAGTATTTTGTTGAGAATTTATGCATCTAAGTTCACAGAGGTATTAGCCTATAATTTTTTTGGTAATGTTTTTGCATGGTTTCTGAATTGAGAGTAATGCTGCCTCATAAAATGAGGTTTGGCGTCCTTCATTTTTTTTTTTGAATAGTTGGAAAGGATAGTGCTAATTATTCTTTTAATGTGTCATAAAATTCACCTGTGAAGCCATCGCGTTCCAGAACAGAAGTTTATGATTACTGGATTCTATTTTTTTTAGTAGTAATCAGTCCGTTCAGATGTTATTTCTTCTTGATTCAGTCTTGAAAGACTTATGTTTCTAGGAATTTGTCTTTTTCTTCCAGATTGTTCACTTTTGTTGTCATATAATTGTAGTATCTTCTCATAATTCTTTTGTATTTTCTGTGGTGTCAGTTGTCATTTCCCCTCTTTCAGTTTCGATTTTTACTTTTTGATCCTCTCTCTTTTTCCTGGAAAAATCTGGTTAAAAGTTTATCAATTTTATCTTTTCCAATACCAGCTATTGATTTTATTAAATCATTTGCACTATTTTTTTTAGATTCTATATTGTTAATTTACCTCTGATCTTTATTATTTTCCTTCCTTCTGCTCTCTTTGGTTTTTGTTGTTTTTTTACTAGTTCCCTTTAGGTAATAAGGTTAGATTATTTAAGATTACTTTTTTTATTTCTTAAGAAAAAACTATTGCTATGAATTCAAATTGGGCCTTACAGATTTGGAATCACTGTTTTTAATTATTATTATTATTTATTTATCTCAAGGTTATCTTTTATCTTTTTATTTCTTCCTTGATCTCATTTTTTAAAATTAGTTTTAAATATACAATACATTGGTTAGACATTATATAGTTTTTAAAAACAGTCCTCCTAATTGCTCTTTCTTTCCTCTGTTTTCCACCTAGCCAATATATTAATGCTAACTGCATTCCCTATGCCATGCCTCCACATCCCTATAGCCATCTATAACTACTACATTGTACTTCTTTAACTCTTCAGCCCATTTCTCCATCTCCCAACCTCTTCATTCCCTCTGTCTGTCACTAGATTGTCATTTCTATTGTTGAGTCTATTTTTGATTAGTTTCTTTTTGTTCTTTAGATTCTGCATATAAGTGAAATCACGTGGCATGTATCTTTCTCTGTCTGACTTATTTCAGTCAGCATTGATAACCTCTAGTTCAATCTATGTCATTGCAAATGATAGGATTTCATTTTTTTATGGCTGAGCAATATTCCATTGTATATACAAACCATAACTCCTTAATCCAATTGTCTGTTGATGGGCATTTAGATTGCTTCCATATCTTGGCTATTTGTAAATTATGATGCCATGAATACTGAGGTGCATCAAACTCTACAAATTATTTTCTTTTGATAAATATCCAGAAGTGCAATTGCTGGGTCAAAAGATAACAATTTTAAATTTGTTGAAAACCTCAGATTGTTTTCCATAGTGGCTGTACCAATTTGGAATCTCCCAACAGTGTATGAGGGTTCCCTTTTCTCCACATCCTTGCCAACTCTTGTTGCTTTTGGTATTATTGATGATAGCTACTATGCAGGTGTGACGGTGATATCTCATTGGGTTTTAGTTTGCATTTCTCTTGATGATTAGCGACCTTAAGCATTTTTTCCATATGTCTATTGGCCATCTATATTTCCTCTTTCGAGAAATTATCTGTTCATGTCTTCTGCCAATTTTTTAAAATTGGATTGTTTCTGTTGTTTGTTATTTGAGTTGTATAAGTTCTTTATAGTTTTTGAATATTAATCTCTTATAAGATGTATCATATAGCGAATATCTTCTCCCATTCAGTCAGTTGTCTTTTCATTTTGTTGATGGTTTCCTTTGCGTGTACAAAAACTTTTTAGTTATAATGTAGTTCCATTTTGTTTATTTAATTTGATTGTTTCCCTTGCCTGAGAAGAGATGTGTGAGAATAGTTACTAGTAGCATATTAGAGATATTACTGCCTATGTTTTCTTCTAGAAGTTTTATGGTTTCAGGTCTGACATTTAAGTCTTTAATCCATTTTGAGGGTATTTCTTGTATATAGTGTAAGAAGGTGGTTCCAGTTTCTTTTTTTGCTTGAATATTTCTGATTTTCCCAGCATCATTTTTTGAAGAGAGTGTTTTTATCCCATTGTATATTCTTTCCTCCTTGTCACATATTAAGTGAGTGTATATACTTGGATTTATTTCTGGGCTGTATATTCTGTTCCATTGATCAATGTATCTGTTTTTTATGCCAGTACCATTCAGTTTTGATTACTGTAGGCTTGTAGTATAATTTAATATCAGGCAGTGTGATATCTCCAACTTCTGTTGTTCTTCTTTCTCAAGATCGCCATGGCTATTTGCAGTCTTTTATGGTTCCATATTTCAGAATTATTTGTTTCTAGCTCTCTGAAAAATGCCATTGATGCTTGACAGGGACTGCACTCACTCTATAGATTGCTTTGGATAGTATGGCCATTTGAATAATATAGATTCTTCTTACCTATGAACACTGTATATACTTCCATTGATTTTGTGTCTTCAATTTGTTTTTTCCAATGACTTATAATTTTCTGAGAACAGGTCTTTTACCTCTTTGGTTTTATAGCTTTCGATGCCATTGTAAATGGGATTGTTTTCTTATATTTCTCTCTAAAACGTCATCATTGTTGTATAAAAATGCCACTGACTTCTGAATATTTATTTTGCAATATGCTACATTATTGAATTCATTGATCAGTTCTAACTTTTTTTTTTTTTTTTGGTGAAATCTTTAGGGTCCTCTATACATAGTACCATGTCATGGCAAATAACAAGAGTTTTACTCCTTGCTTTCCAATCTGGATGCCTTTTATTTCTCTTTCTTCTTTATTGCTAAGGCTAAGACTTCCAACACAATGTTTGAAGAGTAGTGGTGAAAGTGGGTATCTTTATCTTGTTCCTGATCGTAAGGAAAATGCTTTTTAGCTTTTCTCCATTGAGTAGGATGTTAGCTGTTAGGTTTGTCATGTATGGCCATTATAATGTTGAGATATGTTCCCTCTATTCCCACTTTGTTGAGAGTTTCTATTATAAATGGATGCTGGATTTTACCAAATGCTTTTTCTGCATCCATTGCTGTGATTCATATAGTTTTCATATTTTGATTTGTTAATGTGGTGTATCACATTAATTGATTTGCAGACATTGCACCAACCTTGCATCCCAGGAAATAAATCCAACTTGATCATGGTGTATGATATTTTTAATGTGTTGCTGAATTCGAATTGCTAATATTTTGTTGAGGATTTTTGCATCAGTGTTCATAAGGGATATCAGCCTATAGTTTTCTTTTTCTTAATGACTTTGTCTGGTTTTGGAATCGAGGTAATGGTATCCTGATAAAAAGGAGATAGGGAAACTTCCCTCCTCTTGAATTTTTGGAATAGTTTGAGAAGATAGGTGTTAATTCTTCTTGAATGTTTGGTAAATTTGCCTATGAAAAGCCGTCTGGTCCAGAACTTTTGTTTCTGGGAGGTTTTTGATTACTTATTTTATTTCATTGGTGGTAATTGGTTAGATCAGATTTTTCTATTTCTTCTTGAGTCAGTCTTGAGATTGCATGTTTCTAGGAATGTGTCCATTTCTTCCAGATTGTCCAATTGTGTTGTTATATAATTGCTTATAGTATTTCTTATGATCCTTTATATTTCTGTGGAGTCTGTAGTTATGTCTCATCTTTCATTTCTGATTTTATTTATTTGAGTCCTCTCTTTTTTCCTTGATGAGTCTGGCTAAGGGTCATCAATTTTGTTTATCCTTTAAAAAAAACCAGCTTTTGGGTTTCATTAATTTTTTGTATTGTATCTCTAGACTCTATTTCATTTATTTTCACTCTGATCTTTATTATATCCTTCCTTCTATTCACTTTGGGCTTTGTTCTTTCTCTAGTTTCTTTTAAGTGTAAGGTTAGATTGTTTACTTAAGCTTTTCTTGCTTGAGGTAGGCCTACATTGCTATGAATTTCCCTCTTTGGACTGATTTTGCTGTGTTCTATAGATTTTTGAGTTCTTGTGTTTTCTTTTCATTTATCTCTAGGTATCTTTTGATTTCTTTACCTCATTAATAACCCATTCATTGTTTAGTAACATGTTATTTAGCCTCATTGTTTGTGTATTTTCCAGTTTTTTTTTTCTTGTAATTGATTTCTAGTTTCAGACCATAGTCATCAGAGAAGATGGTTAATATGATTTCAATCTTCTTAAATTATTGAGAACTATTATTGGTACTATACACTCCTGGTGTCAATCTTGGAAAATGTTCCATGTACACTTGAAAAGAATGTATATTTTTGTTGCTTGAAGTAAAATGCTCTAAAATATAATATATATCAATCTGGTGTAGTGTATGTTTTAGGCCCATTGTTTCCTTGTTGATTCTTTACCTGGAAGATCTGTCCATTGGTGTCAATGGAGTGTTAAAGTCTCCTACTATGAGTATATGGCTCTTGATCCTTCCTTTTATGTCAGTCAATGATGGCTTTATATATGTAGGTGCTTCTATGCGGGTGAATACATGTTTACTAGGGCTATGTCTTCTTGATTTATTGCTCCTTTTATCATTATGTAATGCCCTTCTGTCCCTTTTATTATAGACTCTGTTTTAAAGTCTATTTTACCTTACAGAAGTATCACTACTCCAGCTTTTTTTTAATTTCCATTTGGGTGAAATATCTTTTTTTCCATCCCTTTACTTTCAGTTTGTGAGTGTCATTTGATCTGAAGTGAGTCTCTTGTAGACAGCATATGCATGGGTCTTGTTTTCTCATTCATTCAGGAACCCTATATCTTTCGATTGCAACATTTAAAGTAATTACTGATAGGTACATAGTTACTGCCATTTTATTATTCATATTTTTTTATTTATATTTTCTTTTTACCCCTTCTTTTTTTTTTACAGAAGTCCCTTTAACATTTCTTGTTATACTGGGTTGTTGGTGATGAATTCCTTAAGTTTTTTCCTGTCTGAGAAGCTCTTTATCTCACCTTCCATTTTAATCAAAAGCCTTGCTGGGTAGAGTATGCATGGTTATAGATTCTTGTTTTTCATAACTTTGAGTATTTCTTGTTAGTGCCTTCTGGCCTGCAAGGTTTCCATTGAAAAATCAGCAGACATTCTTGTGAGGATACCCTTGTAAGTAACTAACTGCCTTTCTCTTGCTGCTATAAAATTCTCCCTTTGTCTTTGACCTTTGGCATTTTAATTATAAGTGTCTTGATGTGGGTCTGTGAATTCTTCCTATTAGAACTATTTGTGCTTCCTGAACGTGTATGTCTAATTCCTTTGCCAGTTTACTGACGTTTTCTGTCATAATTTTCTTCAAATAGATTCTCAATCTCTTGCACTCTCTCTTTCCCTTCAGGTACTCCTATGATTCAGTTATTGTCATGCTTCATGTGTGTCCCAAGGGTCTCTTAATCGATCCTCATTTTTAAAAATTCTTTATTCTTTTTGTTCTGATTGGATGTATTCTGCTACCTTGTTTTTCAGTTCGCTGATTCAATCTTCAGCTTTGTCTAATCTACTGTTGAATCCTTCTGATGTATTTTTCATTTCAGTTAATGTATTCTTCATTTCTCTCTGGTAGTCTTTTCTTTGGTTTCTATGTCACTTTTTTATGCTTAATATCTCTCTATTGAAGTTCTCATTGTTTCATTTATTCTGCCCCTAAGTTTGTTGAGCATCCTTATAATCATTATTTAAAACTCTGTCTTTGGTAGGTGGCTTGTTTCTATTTCATTTAGCTTATTTTCTGGAATTTTCTCCTGTTGTTTCATCTGTGACATGTTTCTTTGTTTTCTCATTTATTAGTCTCTCTGTGTTTTTTTCTATGTTCCAGGAATATTTTATTTTTTTGTCTCTTAGCCTTAGCCAGATGGCCCCTATGTGGAAGGTGTCCTGTGTAGCCAGTGGCATACTCTCCCTGATAACCTAGGCCTGGGGGCTCTTGGATGTGATCTTTGTGTGGGTTTTGTGTGATCTTCTGCTGTCGCCAAGCCTTTATTGTTGTTTAGTACATCTGTGGATGGGATTAACACTCAGGCTAATTGTGGGAATTGGCTGCACCCACAGGATAAGAGTTGCTATGTAAGGCTGACCCCGTTGAGTGGGATTGCCCTAGCAGGCTTGTGTACTTGTTGCAAGCATCCTTTGTGTGTAACTAATGGGTGAGTCAGAAGTTGCTTCTGTTGTAGTCCGGTGCCAGCCTCTGAATGCATTGGTTTTTATGTCCTCTTGGCAGGGGCTCCCTAGTAGGCTAAGATCAGCCACTGCTTTTGATTGCTCAGGAAAATTCCCATGGGAACTACAGAGCAATCTGCAGATGGTTGTTGCCTATGCTGGATCTATATGTAGTGGGAAAAAACAATGCTGTCAGCAGGAATCTAGTTATCCTTGTCCCCTGACTTTATGGCAGTTTAGCAGAGGGACAAGGGTTTCTCAAAAGTCTGACACTTACTGTCAGTTGCCCGTAAGTTCGTGAAACTGGAAAAAGCCTCTGGGTGATTGCGTGTTGAGTGTGCAGAGACCCAGGGAGTCCCCTGGGTCTATTGAGTAAATTTCCCCTGTTAGTACAGTGTAAGTTTACATGCCCAGTGCTGTTTCTGTGGCTCCCTTTACAAGTTTTCCAATTGTAGCAATGTCAGCTGCTGCTCACTTTGGGCCTGAATGTACTACCCCAGGGCGGGGGCAGCTACCTATCAAGGTGCAGCGAGTACTTTGTGTATTAGATGTGGAAGGACCTCAGGGAGACAAGGGCTTTCAGGTCAGTTCAGACCCTTGCACTCCCCACAAGAGATACTGCAGCTCTTATGGAAAGCAGTGTTTCTTCCCACAACTGTTTTCCTCTAAATGAGCTCACCACGCTAGCCAAGGTCTGTTGCCTATGCAGACTGCACAACCCCAAAGCCAAGCAGGGAATGGAAGGCTGCTTGTCAATGGGCTGAAGAAACTTTGTGGATTGGGTGAAGCAGGATCTCAGGGAGACAAAGGCCATTGACCAATACGGCCTCAGTTTTTTGGCAACTTCTGTGCCCAGAAGTTTCTCACTGTAGTCACGGATCACAGTGAGACCAATTGCTATCTGAGGTAGTCCCACAGACCCCTGCACTCCTCAGATGTAAATATTGCAACTCTTGCAGGCACCAGAAATCTGCCTGCCACTGATTTTCCTGCAGTGCCCATCCTATGCTAGCCAAAGTTTGTTG
This sequence comes from Eonycteris spelaea, assembly GCA_003508835.1. Classification (NCBI taxonomy): domain Eukaryota; kingdom Metazoa; phylum Chordata; class Mammalia; order Chiroptera; family Pteropodidae; genus Eonycteris; species Eonycteris spelaea. The sequence goes on from PUFA01000143.1 coordinate 2,638,918, forward strand.
CTTGTGTAGATTTGGAGACTTAGAAGGAGGAACAGGGCTGTGACAGTTCACTGTCAATGGGCCACTTGGAGCAATTTTTACGTAGGGTGGGTCATGGTCTCAGTGAGACAATGGTAGTCAGATCAATACAGCCCCAGTTTTTCAGGAACTTTTGTAACCAGCTCTGTTGCCACTGAGTCTCAGATCACAGCAAGACCAGCTGCTGTCTGGTACTGTCCCATAGATCTCCAAGATCTGCCCAAGTTTGTGTTGGCAGCAATGATTTGCCTGAAGCTATCTCAGAAATGCTTGGCCACACTTGTGAATGCTTGGTCCTGAATCATTGCAAGTCATGGCAGCCATCCAGCAACAAAAGCCCAGGGGCAAGCTGATGATTGGGTGGGACATGCTGATCTTCTCAGGCCAGAGCTTCCTAATGGTCTTGTGGGATTTATCTGTATAGTCAAGTCTGTAGATTGCCCAGTAGGGGGACAGACAAGGCAGGGTTTGGTGGCTTCCTTCCAACCCTCATTCTGGTGCCAGGTAATGCAGACTTTCTCAGTATGAAAACCCACATGAGCCTCAGGCCCATGCCAGTGTCCTGGATCATGTGTTTGAAGGTTAGAAAGCCTGTGCACGGGCCTTTCACAAAGGGGTATCTAGGGTTTCAGTTTCCTTTCATTCACCCAGATGGCCAGAATCCCCTCTGTTTTTTATAGAGTTATGGAAATCTCCTCTTCCCTGGGCTAAGACCATGGGCTGGAGAGCCTCCAAATGAGGCCAGGACCCCCTCTCTTTCAGGTAAGAGTCTGCAGCCTCGCTCTCCTGCCTGGTGACCTTCCACCATCCATGGGTGCACATCCAGCCCGATTCATGACCTTGCCCCTCCTACCAGCTTGGATTGGCTCCTTTATATTATCAGACATAGGTGTTACAATCAGTTGGACTTCAGGTGATTCTCCATGTTGATTATGTAACAATTTGGTTTTAATTTCAATATGGACCTTGGAGGAGGCAAACCCTGCTCTTACCTAGTCAGCTATCTTCCCAATACTCTTGATCTCATTTTTAACCAATTCATTGTTTAGTAGCATGTTATTTAGCTTGCACTTGCTTGTGTGTGTGTGTGTGTGTGTGTGTGTGTGTGTGTGTGTGTGTTTCGTTTCTTCTTATAATTGATTTCTCATTTAATACCATGATGATTGGATAAATGCTTGACATAATTTCAGGCTTCTTAAATTTATTGTGACTTGTGCTGTGCCTAATATGTTGTCTATTCTAGAAAATGTTTCATGTGCTCTCAAAAAAAATTGATGTTCTGCAGTTTTTGATGAAATGTTCTAAGATATTAATTAAATCCATTTGATCTACTGTGTCACTTCAGGCAGCCATTTCCTTGTTCATTTTGTCTAAATGATATATTCATTGATGTTAATAGGGTGTTTAAAGTTTCCTACTATTACTGTATTATGTAAACATCTCTCTTCATGTTCATCAATAATTGCTTTTATATTTAGAAGCTCCTACATCAGGTGCAATTTGTGTTTAAAGAATTTTATCATCCTGTTGGATTGATCCCTTTATCATTATGAAATGTCCTACTCTGTATCTTATTATAGCTTTTGTTTTGATGTGAATTTTGTCTGATATAAATATTGTTTCCATAGCTTTTTTTCATTTTATTTGCATGAAATATTTTTCTTGATCCCTTTACTTTCAGGCTGTTTGTATGTTTTTCCATCTGAAGTTCATCTCTATAGACAGCATATAAAAGGGTCTTGTTTTTCTTATTTATTCATCAATCATATGTCTCTTAATTGAAGCATTTAATAAATTTACATTTAAAGTAATTATTGATAGGCCATGTAGTTATTGCCATTTTATTAACTGTTTTCTGATTGTTGTAGTTCTTTGTTTCTCATTTATTCTCTTGCTCTCTTTTCTTGCATGTTGATGGATTTCCCTAGTATTTTGTTTGGATTGCTTGCTCTTTATTTTTTGTATCTCTCTTGTAGATATTTGGTCTGTGGTTACCATATGCTTCATACATTCCAAGCTATGTTTATAGCAGTCTAATTAAAGCTAATTAAAGTTGATGGTCACTTAAGTTTGAACACATTACCAAATAACTAAAATTTTTACTCACCTCTTCCACATATACATTGGTGTCATTTTTACTTCTTTTGTGTGTATGTTTATCTATCTATCTTAATTTACTGTTGTAATATACGTGATATTCCCACTTTTGCCTTTTAAACTTTACTAGCTTTATAATTGGTTAATTTATTGCCTTTATATGTGTTTGACTTTGTCAGCAAAAGTTTTATTTTCTTTGTGATATTTTTCTTATATTTTTCTCTTTCTTCTTAAGAGAAGTCCCTTTAATATTTCTTGTTATACTGGTTTGGTGATGATGAATTTTTAAGATTTTCCTTCTCAAGGTAATGATAGCTTTTCTGAGTAATGTAATCATGGTTGTAGGTACTTTCTTTCCATCATTTTTTAATTTCATACCAACTTCTATAACTTACCAAAGTTTCTGTTCAAACTTCAGCTGACAGTCTTTTGGTTGGTCCATTGTAGGTAACTAACTGCTTTTCTCTTTCTGTTTTTCAGATTTTATTTTTGTCTTTAATCTTTTGGCATTTTAACATGATATATCTTGAAACAGATATCTTTGTGTGTTTTTATTTGAGACTCTCCGCCTTTCTGGACTTGTAATCCCTATTTCCTTCACCAAGCTAGGAAAGTTTCTGTCATTATTTCTCCAAACAGATGTTGAACTCCTTGCTCTTTCTCTTCTCCTCTGTTACCCTAATGATATGAATGTTGTTATTCCTGATGTTGTCACAGAGGCACCTTAAAGTATCCTCATTTTTAAAATTGTTTTTCCTTTTAAATGTTCTGATTAGGTGGATTCTGCTACCTTGTCTTTTATGTTTCTGTTTGGATCCTCTGCTTTATCTACTATCTCTTTTCCACCTAATGTATTATTTGTTTCAGTTATTGTATTCTTTTATTTCTGATTGGTTCCTTTGTTGTTTTCTATCTCTATCTTTATGTTTTCTATCTCTTTGTTAAGCTCTCACTTCATCTACTCTTTTCCTAAGTTCATTGACTTTCTTATAACTAGTCTTTTGAACTCTGTATTTAGTAGATTGCTTAATTCATTTCAATTAATTCTTTTATGAATTTTCTCCTGTTTTTTTTTTTATTTGGGACATATTTCTTTGTCTCTTCACCATGGCTACCTCTTTGTGTTTGTTTTTATATATAGATAGATCTGCTACAACTTCCAGTCTTGACAGAGTGGCTTTATGTAAGTAGATCTCTTGTGAAGCCCACTGGTACAGTCTCCCTGATCATCTGATCTGGGTGTTCTTGGCTTTCCCTTGTGTGGGTTGTGGTGTACTCTCTCCTGTTGTTGATCCTTGATTGCAATTGGCACATCAATGGGGGGGCTACTGGCTGTGAGGACTGATCATGACTTCAATGGATGAGCTGTTGTGCAGAGGTTGACCCCACATATCAAGATCACTCTGGTGTCTGTGGAGTCCACCTTTGAGTGTGTCATTTGTGGTGCTAATTGGATGGTGCTTTGGTTTGGTCTTAAGCTGGCCACAAGATGTGCTGTTTCTAGGACCTCTTGGTGGGAGGGCTCCAGTGCAGACACAGTTTAGCCACTGCCTGTGCTTGGCATGGGGTCACCTATGATCTTCACTTTGTAGCTCATACTTGGATTTTGTAGCTTCCTGTTTTGAACTTGGAGGTACCTTGGAGAGGCTATGCTGCAAACTGAGGCTGGCTTCCACTGGTACCAAGCTTCAGGCTGCTTAGCAAGAGGTACAGGGCACAGCAAGGTCAGTATAGACTGTTTACTGCTTGATTAGGATTTCTAAACTTTTGAGAGATTTTTAGAAAAGTCCACAGAGCAAGCCCAGGCTAGTCACTTGCCTGAATTAACCACCATGGGTGGGGCTTATTTTGGTGATAGGTAGGGTCTCAGTGAACCACTATATTAGATGAGTAGTGTTAGCTAGATTAATGAAAACTAAGATTTGGCATCTGTTTGCAGCTGCCAGCTGTATGGGAAGGGATCAACACAGGAACAATAGTGGCCTACTATTACTTCAGCCCATGTCCTAAAGCTGGGCAATTCAATTTCTCCTTGTATGTCCCTGGCTCCTTTTGAGCTGCTGTGTCTTTTGCTGCACCTTAGGGGGAGTGTTTATGAATGATTTAAATCTGTGCTTTGTCCCTTTTATGAGGACTGCTGAGTCTAAAATGTTCTTCTGTCTCACGTTGGATGGAGTTCCCACTAAGTTTCATAGCTAGCGTGTTTTAGAGACTTCTGGTTCTTTTTCTGAGGCTGGAACCCTTCACTTTCTCAGCGGGGACCCCTCTCTGATTTTTCAAACACACACATGTGGGTGTAGTACCTGTCTATGTTGTGTCTCTGCCACTTTTACCAGTCTCAACATGGCTTCTTCCTTATATCCTTATTTATAGGAGTTCTGTTTGGCCAGGCTTCAGGCAGGTTTTCAAGGGTGGTTGTTTCTACAATTTAGTTGTTATTTTTGATGTGGTAGTGGGAGGAGTTGAGCACAGCATTTATCTACTCTGTCATCTTGACCAGAAGTCTGTAGTTCACATTCTATCCTTATAGTCTTTGTTAATTTAAGTAACAACATTTGATTAGTTAAATAAAAACAGAGCCTTCTTTACTCACATAGACTATATACCTTTTAAGCACATTTTTAGTCTTTGCCTATTCATCATTTCTTTTCAAAAAATAGCAGGTTGCTATCTTGCTGGTCATGAAACAGTGCTATATATTACACCTCATCTGAACCACGTGGACTTGAGGTATATAAACACGTGCCTTACTCTTGCCACTTAAGACCTATCTAGTTTTTTAGTTCTATCCAAAGATGATGACCACCTGTTTTTACTATCTCTGAGCCTTTCTGGGTGTGCCCCACGGCAAGCCAAGTTAAACTGCAGCTTATGTCTAGCCTGGGGCCACCTGGCATGAGCACCAAAGAAATCCACAGATGACCACCACTCTCATTAAGCTTGGAGGTGTCTGGAGGCCACACTGCAAAACAATGCTAGCTGACACTAGAGCCAATCTTGAGGCTGCTCAGCAGGTTATGGTGCATGCCCAGGACAGATATAGCTTGTTTGAGGTTTATGAACCTTTGAGAGATTTTGAGAAAGTCAGCAACATAAGCTAAGACAGGTTATTCATATGGAAAACAGCTTGGAGTGTCTTGGGTGGAACTGCAACTTGAGTGGGATAGAGTTTCAGGGAATCATCAGGATACAGTGCACAGTGTTACCAGGATGATGGAGACTCAGCTACAACACCCATCTGCATCTGCAGGCCAGGTTGGGGAAGGGCTCAACAAAGGAACAATAGCTTATGCCAGCACTTCTGTCTGGGAGAAAGCTACCTCTCCAGTCCTCCCTCCAAAGCCAACATTTCAGTTCTCATATGTCCCTGGCACCTTTTGAGCTGCTGCCTCAGCACTGGAGGTCAGAGCAAGTGATCTGTCTGTGAGTAAATCCATGCATAGACACTTTAAGATGGATGCCTGGGACTCCTGTATCAATCGACCACAATCTCCCCTGTTTTTGCCAGCAAGAAATTGTGGGACTTCTCTTCCTGGTGCTGAAACCCTGATATGGAGAGCCTGACGTAGGGTTGGGACCCTTCACACTTCAGGGAGACCTTCACAGCAAGATATCCTTCGCATTTTTTATCATAACACATAGGTATGGCTAACCAGCCTATTTCATGTCATTGTCCCTCTTACCAGTCTTGAGGTGGCTTTTTTCCTATGTCCTTAGTTATATGATTTCAATTTAACTAGACTTCAGGTGATTCTCTATGAGGGTTGTTCTGTAGTTTTAGCTGTCATTTTGATGTAGTCATGAAGAGGTAAACACAACATTTACTATGCCATTTTGACTGGAAATCACAGCATATTATTTTGAGTGGGCTTTTTTTTTCTTAAGTACTCAATGACCATCAGTAAGTAATACAAAATTACCACTAATATTTATTTCTTTCTTCATGTGATTCCATCACTGCTGAAAAAAACACATAAAGATATCCTGTGTCAGTTATTTCATGTGGGTTTCTTAATTTGGCTGAGTATTTTTCATCTAATTCTCTAGCACTTCTCAAAAGAGAAAAATGGAAGTATTTGGCCAAAGACAAGAATATCAAGTTATGGAGAAGTTATGCTAACTCAACTTTTTTTAGCTCACTGACACTTCACATATATTTTTTAAAAGGAAAAAAAAAGTGATAAGAGAAAGGAAGGGAAAAAAACTCAGCTCTGGTACCCCAATTAAAAAAGTATGAGAATTGTCAGCTCTATTATAGTTCTCTTTCAAGAAATTGCAGTTGGAGAGAATAATTATCAAAAAGCAAAAATTTCCACTGAAACATGTTTTATTAAAATAAATTTTCCCCAAATTTTTAGCTTACCTATAGGAAATCAGTTTATTGATTCAACACTCATTTCTGCCTATGGTATTAAAATCAGATGGACCCAGATCTCTTTCTTGGCTAAAAACCTCAAAAGAAAGGAAAGAAGATATGGCAGTTGTTAACTACAGATAAGAGAAATTATTGGTTTGGTTTGGGGCTTTCATTATGTTTAATAAAGAAATATTTCTCTTATAATTATCAGACTCAGCACTGTATTGTATTGCCAGGTTAAAAGATATCTTTAGGCATGCTGAAAATTTTAAGAATGTTGCTATTAGAATTAAAGTGCACTGTTCACTGTTATTTGATCTCAATCTAGTTGCCTAGAATTATATACAACTATTACCAATTTGGAGATTAATTAATCTCAATAAATAAAATTACATTAAATCATTAAATGATTCTTTCAGTAGATTACAGTGAACAACAACAGAATTTGAAAAATAAAATACAGAGACTGTGTGATGGAATGTAATTCAGACTTAATTAGAATTTTGTTTTGAATATTAGAAAACTGACCAAAATTGGGAAGGTACCAAGCTTTCTTTGAACAATTTCAAATAAGTACACAAATTTAACATTTTTAATATTTAAACGAAATGGATATGAAGTTTAACTTTTAAGCAGCTATATATATCAAATTTGAAATTGGTATGTATTCTGAGAACTTTGCCTCAAGACTTGGCTGAGTCTCCACTGGTTTGTTTCCATTAAATAATATATCTTCACAATCTCTAGAAACCTAATTTTCTAAAGATATACTTTAAGTTTTATTCCATTTTTTGTTTAACTTCTGTGTTTGACAAATACTATAAAGTGACTTTTTTGAGTACCTTTTCTCAAAAATATTACTGCCTAATAAGAGAAATACATAAACAGATACAAAATGGTAAATTCTGTAGCTATGGTGAGGTTTCCCAAAGCAAAATGGTCAGCTTAATCTGTAGATACCAAGAAAGAATTTGGTAAGAATTACATCTTTAGATAAAGTTGAAGGATGATTCTTCAGCTCATCCACAAAAAATATGAGAAGAAATGCTGTGTGCAATGACATAGTGACATGAGGGGATTTGTGAATGTGGTATGGTATGACTAAACATTAAATGTATGTGTGGAGATTAATGAGTCAGCACTCTTGTGGTTGCAAGACAGAAGTATAGCTCAAATAAGCATAAAAGCCAAATCTGTGGATTTAAATAACATAATTACAAAAAGATAAAGGCAGCTTTTGAGATCCAATGGCAGAAATTTTATTAGTGCTGTTTCTCCATCTTTTCTTCTGTCTGTTTCTTATCTCTGCTTTGTTTTGTATCTTGTAGCTCTTTTCTTTTTATTATACAGGGGTTTTCTCTATATGATAGAAGACACAACCACTAGGAATTAGAGATTCACATCCAAACCATTTCACCAAGAGAGAAGAAAGCCAGATCTAGAATGAGAATTTACATGGAAAGACTAATAAAATAGGCCCAGATTGAGTCTATAAAAGGGAGTAAATGTAATAGCTTACATCAGTATAACAGATAACATAATTGCAAGGTAGGTCATGGTCAGATTTTTGACAACCCTTTATACTACATCAAATTTGATTTTCACCATATAGGTTAAATGGGACAAGTGAATGATTTAACAGGAAAATAATAAGTTCAGATTTTTATACTTAGAGCACAGAAGATGATGGAGTAGAGGGGATAGGGCAGCATGACAGTTAGGGGTGGTTGCAATGATCTATGTGTGAGATACTAATTGAACTAGAACAATAACAGTGTAATGTAGCAGAAATAGAATAGACAGAAATTGGTATTCACCAGACATAGATGTTTGAGAGGGAACGTTATTAGAATAAAAGATTTCTGGTTTGGATGTTAAGTAAATAATGGTACCATAACCAGGATGAGAGCTATACAAAGAGGAGAGGGACAAGTTCATTTTGAACAAGTTGAGGATCATGTGAATATCAAGGTGATATCCAGCAGTCATCTTAGATACCTACGTCTATAGCTCAGGAGAGAAGTCATCTTAACTGGGTACATAAAAGTTGGGAAATATTCACATAAAGATAGTCAAAATCATGAAGGGGACTGAGATGGCCAAAATAATATATAATGTGAGAAAAGAGAACAAAATACAGAACTCTATAGAATTCATGAATGAGTGTCATGATTTTGTAATATACCCACTTGGCTAGACTAAACTATATTTCCAAAAAATTCCCTTTTCTTATGTACTCCCAATTAGGTTGAGCTGAAGATTATATTTCTAGAGTTAAGGAGCAGAAGAGAAGTGACAGTTATTTTTGTTTTGTAGCCTAATATATGCTCAGTCTTGGAGAATATTCCATGTTCTTGAGAGTATCTATTCTACTTTTGTTGGATGAAATGTTCTGTAATGTCTATTAGATATAATTTATCTATAGCAAGGGCCCCCAATCCTTAAGCTATGGACTGTTACTGATCCGTGGCATATTAGGAGCTGGGCTGCACAGCAGAGGTGAGCAGCAGGCAAGTGAGTGAAGTGTCATCTGTATTTGCAGCACTTCCCCAGCACTAGTATCACCACTTCAGCTCCACCTCAGATCATCAGGCATTAGATTGTCTTAGGAACACCAGTCTCTGGTGGCAAAAACGTTAGGGACCACTGGTTTATAGTGTTGTTCAAGTCCAATTTCTTTATTGATCCTCTGTCTGATGTATCTTCCATTATTAAAAGTAGAGTATTGAAATGTTCTATTATTTGTGACTGTCCTTTTCCCCCTTCAATTTGTCAATATTTGCCTCATATATTTGGGTTCTCTGATGTTAGGTGCAAATATATTTATGTGTTATATCTTCCTGGTGAATTGATTATAAATGATTATATAATGTCCTTCTTTGTCCCTTGTTTTTGCCTCAAAGTTTATTTTGTCTAATGCAACTATATCTACCCCTTGTCTATTTTTTTTACCATTTTCCTGGAATATCTTTTTTTATCCTTTAACTTTCAGTCTATGTATGTCATTACATCTAAAGCAAGTCTCCTTTAGACAACATATAATTAAACCTTGTTTTTTACATCCACTCATCCACTCTGTGTATTTTGATTGGAGAGTTTAAACAATTTATATTTTAAGTAATTAGTAATAGGGAAGGATCTATATTGCTGTTTGTTCATTGCTGTCTGTATGTTGTACAGTTATTTTGTCCCACTTTTCCTCTCTTGCTCCTTTCCTGTGGGTTTTATTAATTTTTTTGTAATGACATAGTTTGATTTATTTCTCATTTTCTTTTTGTGCATCTTCTACAGGTATTTTCTTTGTGGTTAACTTAGAGATTATATGAAACATCTTATAGTTATAAAAATATATTTTAAACTGATAACAACTTATCTTAAGTCACATAAAAACTGTACTCATCTCCCCATCACCACTTTATATTATTAATTTCACAAATTATGCCTTTTATATCTTATATCCATTATCATAGTTTTATAGTTATATTTTTATGTTTTTATTTTTTTAAATTTTATACCTGAATTTAAAATGATTTTCATGCCACCATTACAGTGGTGCAAGATTCTGAACTCATCTGTATTTTTACCTTTATCAAAGAGCATTATATTTTCATATATTTTTTGTGTTGCTGCTTAGCCCTTTCATTTCAACTTGAAAAACTTTCTTTAGCAATTCATAAGAGGGCCTAGTGGTGATGAAGTCACCCTCTTCAAAGTTCTGTGAACTCCAATCTCCTATGTGTTTCTGGATAGAGTCATGGACTTATGGGTTAGGCCCACCTGGCTTCTCCTAAGCTTTCATGTTTGGGGGGGTTGATTGATTCCTAAAAAAACATCAATTTTTATCATTTTTATCTCACACAATTAATATTGGTTGCCAATTATTTGTTAAAATTTGTCCTCTAAAATACTTATCCTGTGTCCTCAGTACATTTCAGAGTAATATCAGGTTATATCTTTGAGTCGATAAAATAACATACTTACTGAATGAGTTTACTTAGGTATTTTGTCCATACACAAAATAATTTCTTATTTATTTTTTTAAAATAACAATAGAAAAACTGTGGCTTCTTGGTGATATAATCTATTTAATTATCCACAAGTTTTTAATATAAAACCATCATTAACTAGGATTATGAATAAATTTTCTCTCTTTAGAAGAAAATCAAGTGTACACATTTTAGAAATCTTGGTCAATTTTATTAAATAAAATATATGGATCAGACTATCTAAATTTTTCTGGTTTAGTTTGTGTATGCAAAGTGAGTTGAATTAATCACAAACTCAAGCTAATCTTTTTGCATCTTTATTATTCAGGTTAAGGTTTCTGTTCTATGAATGTAAAACAGAAAGCTCAACAATCTTACTAGAGGCATGGTCCAGGAAATAGGAATTAAGTAAGAAGTCATTCTTCATTCCCTTGCTAAACTGAAAACAGCCTCAATCCTCAATACTGAGTTTTAGATCATGTGAAATGTACTATATTAACCAAGTATGTAGTTTCTGAGCAACAACAAAGGATATTTATTATAGGATTGTCAGCCAAGTCTGCAATGATTCTTTCTTTAGTGAAAAGTGTTTTTGTGTGTTCTTTGCATTTTTATTTTTTTTTCCAAAATAATTTTGTGGATTGTGCTAATGCTCCATATGCTACTCTTACTATGAGATTTGTTATTTTGTGACAAAGGTGATGGGCAATAAAGCATATAGCTTAAATTAATTTAGAAATTTTGTTTTTCTCTATGGGAGAAAATATATATTACTTTAAGAGCCTTTATAAAAAGACAGCAGCAAGGAATTTGCTTAGGGCAAAATTCTTCTTCATTCTTATAGTTTTTATAATGTAACCAGTTTGAAAAAATTGCAAGAACATGGATGAGTTTTTGCATTTGAAACTTCTGCTACCCCAACCACAAACCCATCTTGCTCTCTCAGATACATTAAAACACCAGCTATTGCTTCTTTGTTGTGAGGAATATAAGGCTTCATAGGATCAGGCAAAAGGATTTTAAGTGAGAACACTCCTTTAGAAAATTTGTTTCATTGAGTCAAATAATTAAATGTGGCATCTAAGAAATAATGCCTGTCTTTTGAGCTGGGATGCAAATCTCTTCTAATTTCTACAACTTTATGGTTTTATCCAATTTTCTGACATTCTGGGTATTTAGCAGATCCTACAATGGGAAATCTATACCTAAGGTCACCAAGATATTTGAAGACCAATGTACTCATTTTTCATTAATTTATTTATTCAACCATTGAACAAATTTTTATTGGACTCTTCTTCCAACTAATCACCATATTAGATATTTGAGGTAGGGATATGTATGCAGAGAACAAGCCAGGCTTTATTTCTATTCTCATGAAAGCTTATACATTAGCAGGTTCACTAATGAACTTTTTTTCCCCTAAAAACCTTGAGATGTTCTTCCCTGGGAATCTCAGCTCCCTCTGACACAAGTAGTTTTCTCAGTTTTGCCAAAAGCATGTTTTGCTGGCATCTCAATACCAGTAAGCACAACCCAATAAGGACAATAGCTGCTCTCCAGTGAAAATCACTATCAATACATTGCTCCAGAACAGTTCTCACAACTAACCCACAGGACATTCCATTATCAAAAAAAAAAAAAAATCTGTGGAGTCTTATGTATATTGTCCCCAATTATCCTATAAAGCCAACAATCTAACAAAAAAAATTAGATCCTCTTTCTTCTCCAGCTTCTAAAAGCTATTTATTAACCTTCTAGCTTAAGCAAGAAGCAGTACCGCAAACAATTATTGCCCTCTTGGGATAAAACTGCCACTGTTGGAATACAAAGACAGAAATCACATCTTCTGCCAGCAAGGGGCTTATAGCTTTAGCTCAGTCCCTGCTGTGTTATCTACCACTTCCCCTGCTATTATGCCCTCATGCGTATCTAGGTGTAGAGCTTCCTGATGCCTGATTGGCACTCTAAACTCAGGTCTCATAGTACAAAACTGAATCACTGGAATTTGAACATTTTATCCCACAGTTCTGTTTTGGGAGCAGATATGATCTCAGATACTTTGGTATCCAGATTTGTAATACAGAGTAGATAGCCTATGTGCAGTCGGCCAAGGGAGATTGCTCTAGACCTGACTCTAAGGCATCTGGGTAGCCAGCTCACTTGTCATGGCTTCTAGGAATGACACATGATTCTTAGCCTTATTAGGCTGAGGGTAGTTCATCTGTATCACCTTTTTGTCTATAGTGAGTCTGGAGTACTCACTTATTCAGTACCTACCAAGAGTCAGGTTCAGTGCTAAAAATTCAGCACAAATTATTAGTATTAACAAATTCTTATACAGGGTAAGTACAGAGAAACATTTGTTACCCAAAGACACAAAACCAAGATTCTAACTTGTTTTAACTTTCTGGTTGTGGTTCTAATTCCATGATGGGGTTGCCATGCTACCCTGAAATTAGCCCATTTGGCTGAGACTTGCTTAATCTGCCTGGTTTTGCCAGTTTTTTTTTTTCTTCCAAAATGAAACTGATTCTCCAATGCCCGCAATACATTTTCAAAGGCTCTGCTTTTATTTGGACAGACTCTATGTATCTTGCTGCTGCAATTTACCTAGCTGAAAATATCACCATCACCTGGAAAGTACTGCTGAATTCACTCACCTGGTTTAACTCCTTGAATGATGATGAGGTGAGTGATATTTATGAGAGTTATCAGGTTTGACAGTGTTAGACTCTATACTAGGATCTTTATGTGTAGTAGATAATCTATTCCTCACAAAAAAATTCTATGATATAGGCATTGTCTTCTCCAGCTTATTAATGAAGCTCAGAAAAGTTAATTAATTTGCTCAAGACCTATGACTAGAAACTGTATTAAACTCAGTTTGGTTTACTCCAAAATCCATATTCCAACCCTTAAGAAATATTGTGTTATAGAACTCCATGGTGTCTCTTTCCATGCTATTACCCTCCATCACAAAGTACCTTCAGCAATTTGCTTTAATATGGCTGTGACTGTCTTTTGGGATCTGGATAAGGAGAAGTTAAGCTGGCAATATGCTGTATTAAATGATATTTAGAAGGATGTTCTGAAAAGTTTCAAAAAAATGAAAACTATAGATAATTGATTTGGCTTTATATTTTGTCAGTTTTAAAATTTGCAAATTAAAAAGTTTTTAAAAATTAAATTAAAATTTAATGGAGTAGAAAATAAAACAAAAATGTGTGCAAGGAAATTAATAAAATGATTCTATAATGAGAAATAAATTGCAACACAGCAAAAAAAATTACATAATACCCAAATCAGTAACTCTTTGTATGAGGGGATCATTTCCAAATAGAAATAATGAATGGAACCATTTTTTTGAGAATCCAATTAATGAAAAGAAGTAAATCATTTAACACATCTGAATAAGGTTTAAATTATCTGCTGATTTAACCAGTTGAACAGCGCAAAAGATAATAAAGTACTCGAAATGCTAAACTCCAGCAAGAATACCAATGCCAAACTGGTTAATGCCAGTTGAACAAGAAAATTTGGAATGTCCTAAAATGGTAGGGCTAATACATCAAATAATTTTATAATTATTTTCTTCATTAAATTTATTGGGATGACAGTTAGTAAATTATATAGGTGTTAAGTGTCCAACTCAATAATATGTCACATGTATATTGCATTGTGTATTCACTACCTGAAGTTAAATTTCCTTTCATCTCCATATACATTTTTAAAAGTAAACTTATTTTATTTTAATTTTCAGTTTAATAAATTTTCAGCATAATTATGTTTTAAGTAACGATTAAACAAACTCAGACGTGAGAAAAGATAGCTTTAGAAATACCAAAGAAAAGAAAATAAAAGATTTTCAGCATTCTTCAGGGAACACACTAAAATGTAATAGTTTCACTTTGCTATGTATAGCAACATAAACGTCTATATGCATATGTGATTTTTAATTTTTATATTTTATTTTTCCAACTGTAGTTGACATACAAATTATGTTATTTCAGGTATACAGCACAGTGATTAGACATTTTTATAACTTACAGTGTGATTACCTCGATAAACCCAGTATCCATCTCATAGTATTGACCGTACATAGTTATTACAGTATTACTGACTATATTCCCCCTGCTATACTCTACATCCCATGACTACTTTGTAATAAAATCTGTACTACAAAAATACTCTCTCTATCTAGAGCTTGCTTTTGTTTGATTGTTTATCCTATTTTCTAGATCCGCATTGACATTGTCTTTGCTGACTTACTCCACTCAGTGCAATACCCTCTAAGTCCATCCCTGTTTGCAGATAGCAATTCATTATTTTCAATGGCTGAGTAATTTCCATGTTCTAATTATGCTGATTATTCCATTATTCCATTTATTCCAATTAGTAATATTGCATTTATTCATTGGACACCTATGGATGCCTCCATACTGCGACTCATAGAAAAGTTGCAATGAACAATGGATTTACATGTCCCTTAAAGAAGGTGTTTTTGGATGACATCAGAAACATGGTGGAGGAAAGACATTCCCAGATATCTCCCTTTGAAACACAATAACTAAACAATCAAAAAATAAAACAAAAATACCTGTGGGTCCCAGGCTGGCTGGTCCGAGTTTCGGCTGTGTATCTAGGCTCATGGCTAGACAGTAGGACCCTGATTTAGAATGTAATCAGTGTAGAGGGCGCCTTTGCCTAAGACATAAACATACTTCAGTTTATTGTATCAAATGGGCAAGTGCGAATTCCACTACTGCACTCTGATATTATGGATCCATGTGGTCCCCAGGGAGCAGAAGGAGAGCACAAGAGGAGCAGAGCAAGAGAAGCCTGCTCCCCCAAAAAATTCCACTCCCCCCAAGAACTGTGCAGCCTCACATAAGTTAGTACCTGCCCTTCAGTCTCATGTCTCCTCGTGCATGATCTTTCAACTGAGGCATTCTCACCAACAAACCTTCCTCTCTTGATCAGCTCAGCACTGATACTTGGCATAGCCAGCGGCTGAGGTGTGTACGGCCCCCAGCTCTCCAGAAAATTCCAGGTAGAGGAGACACAGGTAGAGGACAAGTGTGCCCCCGGCCTCCTAGTGGTATCCCGTGGCCACTATGCGGCTACATAGATGCCTGCGAGGATTGGGGATGGAGTAAAACTGCATCCAGAAGATGTCCGGAAATCCCTGGAGATGTTGGAATCGAATGTCCTGACCACTTACCAGGAGGCAGCTGGTCGGGTGGCCTGGCTGTTTCTGGTGGTACTGTGGCAGGCCAGTCTAGAGGCTCAGGATCAGGCTCAGTGGGCACAGCAGCTACAACAGCAGGAAGAAATACAGAAAAGGTGGCTTGTGGCAGCAGAATGTATGCTGCAGGACCCTGAAGGATCACTGTGCACCTCACAATAAAGTTATGACCATGGTCCTGGTCTGGGAGCCCACCTACAATTCCACGACAAGCATGGCCTGTTACATGGCAACAGGTTGAAGTGGAATAGCCATTGACCCCAGGGGGCAAGCTGACGGCACCCCCCAGGTTGAAAAGCAAACCACCTTGATCCAGTGGACCCCCACGGAACTCTGGGAACTGAGAAAACAGGTACGGCAAAGAGCCAGAGGGACAGTTCTGGGTGGTTGCTACGACTGTGTGATGATGGGGCCGAGGGACTGAATTACTCTGGAAGAGACGGCTCAACTGGCCTTTATAACGGTGATACTGTCCCTCAAGCAGCACCTCCAGAATGTGGCTTGTACAGCGTGTGGTGCAGGCAATCACTCCTTGATTAATTGGCTTATGTCCTCTGCTGAACAGTGTGGGCTGACCCTGGAAGCTATCAGAAACAGTGATAAGATGGACCATGTACTTAGATCTGGTCCAGATAATTTGGGAAATGGGCATGTGATAGATGATGTTTTGTGCCCAGTATACAAGCAACGATTAAGAGGTATTTACAACCTGTAAATACTTTAATTTTGACTTCTGGCCCAGCAGGTACTTTTGGGGGCCATGGTGGCGCTGCTGGTCCCTTATGTAGATAGGTGGATCCACGAGGTGACATCTGCTATGGCTAGGTTGGGGGATATGAAAGTGAAATGCAAGCAGCGTTCCACACAAGTGCATGCCCTACTGCTCACCGCACTCCCAGACAGGCCAATGTATATATGGAGGCATAGCCAAAAAGTGGAAGCAGAGCAGCACCCTTCCCATTTGGCTGTGAGAGTGAGCCCTAAGCAAATGCGGCTTGATCTCCTCACTGCAGGGGTCGCTGCAGAAAAGATTGAGCAGCAACCTTATGAAGCACTGCTGGCACTGTGGAATCAGCTGTGCCCTGATTAGGGATTTGGTCAGGGCATCCGGTTGGCAGGGAAGCTGGTTGACCTGAGTCCAGAGAGCTTAATAAGGTTACATTGCCCTTGCATGCTGCCGTGAAGAATGTCACATACATCATGGACCGGTTGTCACATTAACTTGGAGAATACCATATTGTGGTGGATTTGGCAAATGCCTTATTCTCTAGCCCTACCCTGTGCCATGGTCTCATGGCTCAAGATTTGGTCACGTGGAAATGACCATCCACAGTGTACTTTGATCATATAATGATAACTTCTGATTCTCTTACAGAACTAGAAGCAGAAGCGACCAGCCTGCAAGAAGCTCTAGTAGGGTTGAGCAGTCAATGAGGACAGGTCCAGGGTCCTGGGTTCTCTGTCAAATTCTTGAGAGTTGTCTGGTTGAGTAAGATAAAAGTAATGCCAGAAACAGTAATTGACTAGTCACAGGCATATCCCTGACCTGAGACTGTGAAGCAGCTCCAAACATATTTGGGGCTGCTAGGGTTATGGAGAGTATTCACTTGGCATCCATGATGTGACCCCTGAACCATCTAGTGCAATGGATGTCCATTGAAATTGGAACCTCAAGATAGAAGAGGGCCTTAAGTCTACAAAGCAAGCTGTAGCACAAGCCCAACTTACGCATAGTAGTTCTGGCCCTCCCATTCCTGCTTATGGCGCAGGTGGATAATACAGGGTTTGCCTGGGGCTTGCGGCAGAACCATGGTTCCTGGAAGGTGACAATAGGCTTCTGGTCTCTATTGTGGAAAAGCACAGAAGCGTGGTATTCTCTGATAGAGAAGCAACTGGCTGCCATATATTTAGCCCTATTGACCAGTGATAGCATCACTAGCCATAATCCTGTAACCGTGCATCCACATAACCATGGAGGGATGGCTGCAGTCTTCAGGAAGACTCTTTGTATGGGAATTGTAAAGACCCCTACACTGTCTAAGTAGAGCTCCTGGTGGAGCTTGTTGAGATGGGAGACATATTGAGTCCCTCCTAGAGGTTCAGACTGCAATCCCTGAGGATGACTGGTACACAGGTGACTAGTACTATGGAACAGGTAGTGAAATGATGGGGGCTATCATTGATGTGGGAACAGCACAGTTGCCATATCACAATGCCCCCGGTGTGCTGAGCAGCACCCAGAGAGACAGTGGATAAAGAGTACCCTGAAGGTGATGCCCCATGGGGCTAAGCCACTCAGAAATGGCAAGTGGATTGTGGGCCCAAGGTAGTGTCCTCCGGGCCAGATCCTGTGCTGCAACCCTGTAGGGGTGGTGTGTGGGTCCCAGACCTGGCTGGTCCAGGTCTGGTTGTGATCCAGTCTTGGAGCTAAGAATAGGTCCCTAGAGAGCAGAAGAGGAGCAGAAGGGGAGCACAAAAAGGGGAACAGAAGAACAGAGCTACAGAAGTCTGCTTCTTACAATAGACTGCACTTCCCCCAATAGAACTGCGCTCCCCAAGATAAAGTTAGTGCCTACCATTTCATTCTCATGTCAGCCTCTTGTGCATTCTTCCAACTGGGCACCTCACCACCAAAACCTTCCTTTCTCAATCAGCTTGGTGCTGACAACACCCCAACTATGTACCAGCATGTTTGACATGGGATCTGCGGATACGAGCTACATAGGGCAGAATCCCTGGAATTTGGAGGTATCTTGGAGAAAAAAAGAAGCTGTCTCTCACAGCATATGACTCCCTGCAGGACAAAGGGAAGGAGAAAAGGTGAGGCAGATTCCCTGAACAACTCTGCCTGGGAAAGCTGTGAGTTCCACGCGGCCAGTGGCAGTGACCCAGAATCAGGGCAGAGGAGCAGAGAAAGCAGAGAAGCAACAGTTGATTATTACCTACTGTGGTTGCAAAGCATGAGGCTGAGCCACAACACCCATCCTCCCACCCAGGGGGCCCCTCCCCCCAATACTCTAAGACAGAACACCACAGATTCCCAGCGAAATCTGAGTAAACTCTACCGAAACTGTCACTAACACTGACTGAGACTGAGACTAAGGGTAGCGACTGTGAATAAATATCTCTAAGAAAAAAAAAGGCATTATTGAGACTTTATATAAAGCAGGGATCCAGAAGCTTAGACACCACCTACTGGATACCAAAAACAAAACAAAAACAAAAACCGAAAAGCAAAAAACAAACAAACAAAAACCCACTTTCTTTGAGACAGGCTATAAAAAGAACTTTATATAATAAACTTTTCTTAAAAAAAAAAAAAAGAAAAGAAAAAGAAAACAGAATACACTTTCATTAATGCCCAGGCAGAGAAATAGTTCATTGAACACCAACATGTGAAGGACTTGTATAATTAAAAATATAAAACCCTGTTAAAAGAAATTAGTGAAGATACAAAGAAATAGAAGATATTTTGTGTCCTTGAGTTGGGAGATTCAACATAGTTAAAATGACTTTATTTCTTAAAGCATTATACAGATTTAATGCAATCCATATCAAAATTCCATCTGCATTTTTTTAAAGAAATAGAAGAAAAATTTATCAGATTTTTATGGAAACACAAGAGACCTTGAATTGCTAAAGCCATCCTGAGAAAAAAGAACAAGGCTGGAGGCATTACTCAGTCTGACTTCAAATTATACTAAAAAGTGACAGTAATCTAAATGGCATCATATTGGCAGAAAACAGACACACAGACCAGTGGAAAAGAATCGAGTCCAAAAGTAAAACTATGTTTATATGGGCAAATTTTGACAAAAGATCCGAAACATACAGTAGAGAAAGGAAAGCCTCTTCAACAAATGGTGCTGGGAAAATTGGAAAGCCACCTGCAAAATAATGAAACTATTGTCTATCACCACACACCCAAATTACCTGAAAATGGATTAAGAACCTGAATATAAGCCCTGAAACAATAAGTCACATAGACGAAAACTTAGGAACTAAATTCATGAACCTTGGACTTAAAGAGGATTTTATGAATTTGACCTCAAATGCATGGGGAGCCAAAGCAAAAATAAATTAATGGAAGTAAATTGAACTAAAAAAGCCTCTGTACAGCAAAAGAAACCATCGACAAGGTTAAGAGACAAACACCCGAATGAGAAAATATATTTGCAAGCAACGCTTTATAAGGGCTTAATATCCAAAATATACAAAGAACTCATATAACACAACAATAGTCAAAAACAAATGATCTAATCAAAAAATGAACAGAAGACCTGAAAAGATACTTCTCCCAAGAAGACATATAAATGGCCAACAAACATGAAAAGATGCTCATTATCTCTAGCTATTAGGGAAATGAAAATCAAAAACCACAATAAGATACCATCTCAGACCTTTTAGAATAGCTATAATTAACAGGACAAGTAATAACAAATGTTGGAGAGGACGTGGAGGAAAAGGAACCCTTGTACACTGTTGGTAGGATTGCAAATTGGTACAGCCAATATGGAAAACAGTATGGAGGTCCTTCAAAAAACTAAGAATTGATCTACTATATGATCCAGCAATTCCTCTACTGGGTAGTTAGCCCAAAGACATGAAAATGTATGTCTGAAAAGATATTTCCACACCAATGTTCATAGCAGTATAATTCATGGTAGCCAGGACATAGAAGCAACCAAAGTATCCTACAATAGATGATGGTATAAAGAAGCTGTGATATATATATATATATATATATATATATATATATATATATATATATATACACAATGAAATATTATTCAACCATAAGAAGAGATGAAATACTGCCATTTATGACAACATATATGGACCTTGAGATAATCATGGTAAGTGAAATAAGGCAGACAAAAAAAGCTTAAAACCGCATGATATCACTTACATCATAAACTGAGACTCATGGACATGGACAATAGACTAGTGGTTACCAGAGGGTAGGGAGGAAGGGGGAGGAAGGTAGATGGAGTAAAGAGGTCAATATGTGGTGACAGAAAGAAATCTAACTGTGTAGGGGATTATATATATAATTGTACACCTAACCTATGTTGCTTTAAAAAATAATATCTAATTATTTTTTTAAAATTTAAATAAAATAAATGATTAAAATAATTTTTTTTTAAATGTAGTGTTTTGGTTTTCTGTGGATAAATACCATTGGTGGGATAACTATGTCCTTTGTCTTTTGTCATAGACTTTGTTTTAAAGTTTATTTTGGCTGGTATAAATATTGCTACCCCAGCTTTTTAAAATTAGTTTCCATTTTCTTAAAATGTCTTTTTTTTTTTATCCCTTTTCTTTCAGTCTATGTTTGTCTTTCAATTTGAAGTGAGTGATAGGCTGCATATGTAAGGACCTTGTTTTCTTATCCATTTAACCACAGTATCTTTTTATTGGAACATTTAATCTATTTAAATTTAAAGTAATTGTTGCTAGAGATATAGTTTGTGCCATTTTATTATTCATATTTTTAATCCTTTTTTTTTTTCTTTTTCTTCTTCTTAAAGAAGTTCCTTTAACATTTTCTTGATACTGGATTGGTGATGATGAATTTTAACTTTTTCTTGTCTGGGAACCTCTTTGTCCTTCAACTTGAAATGAGAGTTTTGCTGGCACAAGTAATCTTGCTTGTAGGTTCTTTATTCCCATCACTTTGAATATCTCCTGCTAATTGTTTCTAGCCTGCAAAGTTTTTGTTGAGAAAATCAACTGACAATCTTATGGGAGCTTTCTTGTTGGTAACCGGCTCCCTTTCTCCTTCTGTTTTTGGGATTCTCTTCTTGTTTTTAACCCTTGGTATTTTAATGATGATGTGTCTTGATGTGGGCCTCTCTGGGTCCATCTTGTGGGCCTCTCTGTGCTTCCTGGGTTTGTGTGTCTATTTCTTTCACCAGGTTCGGAAAGTTTTTAGTCATTATTTCTTGAAATTGGTTTTCAATTCCTTACTCTCTTCCCCTTCCAGTATCCCTATGATGTTCATATTTTTATGCTTGATGATGTCCCAGAGGCCCCTTAAACTATTGTCATTTATTTTAAAAATTCTTGTTATTCTGACTGGGTGTTTTCTGCTAACTTATCTTCTAATTATTGATTCAATATTTCATTTCATCTAATCTACTACTGTTAATTGCTCCTAAGGTATTATATATTTCAGTCATTGTATTCATTTCTGACTGATTCTTTTTTTATGTTTTCTATCTCTTTATTAAAGTTCTCATTGAGTTCATCTATTCTTTCCCTAAGTTCATTGAGCATTCTTATAATAAGTATTTGAACTGTGCATTTGGTAGATTGCCTGTCTCCATTTTGTTGAGTTCTTTTTCTGGAGCTTTGTTCTATTCTTTCATTTGGACATGTGTGTTCCCATTTGGCTGCCTACCTGTGTTTGTTTCTATGTATTATGTAGGTCTGCTATGTCTCCCAGTCTTAATAAAGTAGTCTTATGTAGTAAGTGTCCTGTGGGCCCAGTGGCATAGTCTTTCCTGGACATCTGTTCTAGGTACTCTAGGTATGTTTCTTTTATAGGTTGTGTGTGCCCTCTTGTTGTAGTTGAGACTTGGTTACTGCTTGTTCATTAATGGGAGGATTGATCCCCAAGCTGACTGATTATGATGGCTGGTTGTGACCAGTAGATGAGCTGTTTTACAGGGGCTTATACTAAAGAGCAGGATTCACTTTTGCAGGATCTAGTGTCTTCCCTGTCTGCCCTTTTGTTGTGTCATCTTCAGATGTGACCCAGATTGTACCACGGCTCAGCCTGAAGCTACCCACAAGGCATGCAGACTGGGACCTCCTGGGAGGGGCCCTGCCGCAAGCCAAGTTCAGCCACTAACTGTGCCCTGCCCAGGGCCACCTGGAATGAGCCATCAAGCAATCTAAAAATGACTGCAACTTGCGTTATTTGAGCTGCCTGGGGTGGCCAAGCAGCAAACTGAGGACAGCTGTCACTAGTGGTAGTCTTGGGGCCTCTCAGCAAGAGTTATGGAGCATGCCAAGGCCAGAGGTAGCTTCTTCGAGGTTTGTGAACTTTAAGAGATTTTAGGAAAGTCCACAACATAAGCCAAGACAGGCTATTTGCATGGAAAAGTAAATGGGAGTGGCTTAGGTGGGCCTACAACTTGGGTGGGTCAGATTCTCCGGGAATTATCAGGGCAAGTCAAACAGTATTAGCAAGATTGATGAAAACTCAGATATGTCTCCTGTCTGGGTCTGCAAGCTGGGTTGGTTGGGGAAGACTCAACAAAGGAACAATGCCCTCTGTCAGTATTTCTGTCTAGGAGAAAGCCACCCCTCCAGCCCTCTCCCTGAAGCCAGACAACTCAGTTTAGCCCCTTATTTCACTAGCACCTTTAAGTAGATGCCCCAGAGCTGGAGCTCAGAGTGAGTGAGTCTGTCAGCAAGTAAGTACTTTCCTTAAGAGGAAGTATTCAACTCAGCCCTTCATTTAACTCTGCCACAATCTACTAGTTTTCACAGCCAAAAGCTGTGGGGACTTATTTTCCTAGCACTAGAACCCTGGGTTGGGGAGCCCGTTCTGAGGCCCGGACCCCTTACTCCTCCAGGGGAACCACTACAGTCAAAATATTTCTCCAGATTCTCAACTGCCACACAGAGATTGGAACCAGAACATTTCATATCTCTGCCCCTCCTACCAATCTCAAGGTAGCTTCTTTTGTGTGTCCCCATTTGTAAAACTTCTGTTCAACTAGACCAGGCTACTTCCAATAATGGTTGTTCTGTAGTTTAGTTGTAATTTTGATGTAGTTATGAGAAGAGGCAAGAACAGACTTTACCTACTCCATCATCTTGACCAGCAGTCACAATCTATTTGAACCTCCTTCATCTTTATCTATCACTCCCAACTCCCCTTTCCCTCTGGTAAATACTAAAGTATTTTTATGTCTGTGAGTTTTTGTTTGTCTTGTTTGTTTGTTGCTTTAGTTGTATAACCCATGTGTGAGTAAAATCATATGGTTTTAACTTTTTCTGACTGACTTATTTCACTTAGCATGATTATCTCAAGCTTCATCCATGTTGTCGCAAATGGCAGTATTTCAGCTTTTCTTACGACTGGGTAATTTTCCATTGTGTGTGTGTACACACACACACACACACACACACACACACACAAACACATACCACAGCTTCTTTATTGAGTCATCTATCAAAAGGCATTTCAGCTACTTCCATGTCTTAGCAACCATGAATAATGCTGCAATAAATATCAAGGTGCATATACCTTTACAGATAAACATTTTCAATTTTGGAGGGTATATATACAGAAAAGGAACTAAGTCATATGGCAATTCTATTCTTACTTTTTGAAGAAACTCTATGCTATTTTCCATAGTGGCTGCACCAATTTACATTCCCACCAGCAATGTATAAGGGTTCCTTTTTCCCCACAACCTCTCCAACACTTGTTGTTACTTAATCTGTTGATGATAGCCATTCTAAGAGGTACAAGGTGGTATTTCATTGTGGTTTGGACCTGCATTTCCCTAATAGCGAGTGAAGTTGAAAATCTTCTCATGTCTGTCGGTCATGTGTATGTATTCTTGGGAGAGGTGTCTGTTCAGGTCCTCTTCCCATTTTTAATTGGATTGTTTGGGGTTTGTTGTTGTTGTTGAGTTCTATGATTTTTTTTGTATATTTAGAATATTGGTCCTTTATTGAAGGCATTGTTTGCAAATATCTTCTCCCATTCAGTTGGTTGCTGTTTTGTGGTGTTGATGATTTCTTTTGCTGTGCATAAGTTTTTTTGTTTGTTTGTTTGACATAGTCCCATTCACTTACTTTTGCTTTTAATTCCTTTGCCTTTGAGGTCAAATTCATAAAATCCTCTTTAAATTTAAAGTCCATGAGTTTAGTACTTATGTTTTCTTCTATGTAATTTATTGTTTCAGGTCTTATATTTAAGCCTTTGATTCATTTTGAGTTAATTTTGGTGTATAGTGGCAGATAGCAGGCTAATTTCATTCTTTTGTATGTGGCTTTCTAATTTTCTCAGCACCACTTATTGAAGAGGCTTTCCTTTCTCCATCACATGTTTTTGGCTCTTTTGTTGAAAATTATTGTGTGTGTGTGTGTGTGTGTGTGTGTGTGTGGTGCGTGTGTGTGTATAGATAGATAGATAGATATAGATATAGATATAGATATAGATATAGATATAGATATAGATATAGATATATAGATATATAGATATAGATATAGATATAGATATAGATATATAGATATATAGATATATAGATAGATAGATAGATAGATAGATATGTTTTTTTCTGGACTCCTAATTCTGTGTGTCTGTTTTTCTGCCAATACCATGCTGTTTTGATTAGTGTTGCTTTGTAGTATAATTTGAAGTCAAGCTATATGATATATTTGGCCTTGTTTTTATTCCTCTAAGGATTGCTTTGAATATTCAGGGTCTTTTGTGATTTCGTACAAATCTGATATTTTTCTTATATGTCTTTTAAAATGCCACTAAGATTTTGATGGAGCTTGCATTAAACCTATGTATTATTTGGGGTATTATAAGAATTTTACCCATGTTGATTCTTTCAATCCGTGAACATGGACCATCTTTCCTTTTCTTTGGGTCGTTTTATTTTATTTTTTTAGATAATGTCTTATAGTTGTTAGTGTGTAGGTCTTTCATATACTTCATTAAATTTATCCCTAGGTATTTTATTCTTTTTGTTGCAATTGCAAAAGAAATTGTTTTTTTTTTCATTTTTTAAAAATAAAATGTCATTGATAGTGTGTAGGAACACTATAAATTTTTGTATACTGATCTTGTGTCTTGCAACTTTATTTGTTTATTTAATTTCTAATAGATCTTGGTGGATTCTTTAGGGTTTTCTATATGATCATATCATTTGCAAAAAGTGACAATTTTACTTCATTCTCAATTTCGATGCCTTTTATTTTTTTTCTCTTTTTCTAGTTATTCTAAGACTTCCAATACTGTGTTGAATAAGGGTAATGAGAGTGAGCATCTATACCTTGTCCCTGATCTCAGAGGAAAAGATGCCAGTTTTTCCACAATTAAGTATATTAGCTAAGGGTTTGCTGTGTATGGCCTGTGATATACTTTCCTCCTGTACCCATTTTATTATGTGATTTAATCTAAAAATGGATGCTGTGTATTGTCAAATACTTTTTCTGCATCCATTGATATGATCATATGATTTTTATTTTTATTTTGCTAATATGGTGTATCACATTGATCAATTTGGGTATGTTGAACCATCCTTATTCCCTAGAAAAAAAATATCCTCTGTTTTGATTTATTATCTTTTTAAGGTATTGATGTATTTGGTTTGCTATTATTTGTTTAGAAATTTTGTATCTGTAGCCATCAGAGATATTGGTCTGTATTTTGCGGGGGGCGGGGGGGGGGTTGTATTTGTTATCCTTGCCAGGTTTTGGTACCTAGGTAATGTCGGTCATGCAAAATGAGTTGGAAAGTATTGCCTCTTCTTCAATTTTTTTGGAAAAATTGGGGAAGGATAGGTATTAAATGTTCTTTGATGTTTGGTAGAATTCACTATTGAAACCATCTGGTCCTGGGATTTTACTTTCTGGGAGATTTTGATGATTGTGTCAACTTCCTTACTGTTGATTGGTCTATTTTGATTTTCCAGCTTATGATTCAGTCTAGGAAGTTGCATATTTCTAAGAAATTGTCCATTTATTCTAGAATATTAAATTTGGTGGCATGTAATCTTTGATAATATTCTTGTATGAACTTTTTTGTATTTCTGTGATATCTGAAATAATGTCTCCTCTTTATTTGTGTCTTTTCTCTTTTTTTCCTTAGTGAGTCTATCCAGGAGATTTTTTTTTTTTTATCTTTTTGAAAAAAACTTCTTTGTCGCATTAATTTTTTCTATTATCTTTTTGTTCTCAATTTTATTTAATTCTCCTCTAATTTTATTATTTCCTTTCTTCTGCTGATTTTGTGCTTCATTTGTTCTTTTTTTTTAGTTCTTTAGGATGTAATGTTAAGTTGTTTATTTATGATTTTTCTTATGTCCTGTGATAGGCTTGTAATGACATGAACTTTCCTCTTATTATCACTTTTGTCATATCCAAAATTTTTGATATGTTTTATTTTCATTCTCATTTTTTTTTCTATGTATGTTTTCATCTTTCCTTTTATTTCTTCTTTTGACCCACTTATTCTTTAGTAGCATGTTGTTTATTCTCCATATATTGGTGTGTTTTCCCACTTTCTTTTTGAAGCTGATCTCCAGTTTCAAAGCATTGTAGTCAGAGAATATGCTTGGCATGATTTCAATCTTCTTTAATTTGTTGAGGCTAGCTTTGTGTTCCAACATATGGTCTATAATTGAGAATGTTCCATGTGTGCTAAAGATGTTAGGCTCTGTGAATGTCAATTATGTTTCATTGATTTAATGCTTAATAATTGAGGCTGATATTTCCTTACTGATTTTCTGTTTAGATGCTCTATCCATAGCTGTCAAAAGGTTATTTAGATCCCCTACTATAATTTGTTTTTGTTATTTTCTCCCTTCAGTTCTGTTCATAGTTGCTTTATATGTTTGGAACTCCCTGATTGGGAGCAGACATATTAATAAGTGTTAAGTCTTCTTGATGTAGTGTCTCTTTTATCATTATGTAGTGTTTTTGTTATTGGTGTTGTTCTCTCATTTTTTCCTGAAGTATATTTCATCATGCTTTTCAATGGATTCCATTTGCCTGGTGTATCATTTTCACTGTTTCACTTTGAATCTATGTCCTTGCAGTTGAGATGTGTCTCTTGAAGGTGGCATATGGTTGGGTTTTGTTATTTTGAATTCAGGGCTCATCTGTATCTTTATTGGTACACTCAGTCCAATTATATATATATTTTCCTATAGCCATTTTATTTTCTGTTTTCTGGTGGCTGGTTATTTTTATTGTTTTTGTACACTTGTGTTTCAGTCTGTTATTTCAGTTTGGTGGTATTCTATGATTTTATCCTTCTGTTTCCTCTTATATGTTATGTGTGTCAGTTCTGGATTTTTCATGTATAGTTACCATTGAGAATATGTAAAAGAAAGTTTCCTATATTTGGTAGCCCTATTCTTCTGCATATGTCTTATTTCCATTCTCCCTTGAAAATTCAGACAATTTAGCCCCTCTCCTTTCCTGTTGTGTTTTGGGGGGCAAAAAATTATTCCTATTTATGCATTGATTTTATATCTGAGTGCAATAGCTATTTTTTTCTTTTTTTAAATGTTTTTATCTCCTTTAACCATAATGTAATATTAAGTGTGTAATACTCTATTTCGTATAAGGGTTGCAACATCCTGCTTCTGACTGTCTGTAGGTCATCTTCCTTTAGTTTTGTATCTTTTTATCTTTTTGTGTCAGGTGGAATAACTCCATTCAGTATTTCCTGTAATGCAGGCCTTGTGGTGGAAAACTCCCTCACCTTCTGTATATCTGAAAAGGTCTTTACTTCTTCATATCTAAAGAATAACTTTACTGGATATATTATTCCTGTATGGTAATTACTCTGTTTTAATAGTTTGGATATTCAGTTCATTCCCTCCTAGCTTGTAGAGTTTCTGCCTAAAAATCCAATCATAATCTAGTGAGTTTTCATTATCATCTTCTTTTCCCTGCCTGCCTTGAGAATTCTTTCTTTGCCATTAGTTTTTGACAGTTTTAATACAATGTGCCTTTTAGAAAGGCCGTTTTTAGATTGAGATAATTAGATGTTTGGTTTGCTTCTTGGATTTGAGGATCCAGTTCTTTTTATAGATTTAAGAAGATTCCATCAACATTTGTTTGAATAAGCTCCATTCCCTTCTCTCTTCCCTTCTCTCTCCTGGTATACCCATTATTCTTAAATTGCTCTTTCTGACAGTGTCAGATAGTTCTGGTACAGTTCTTTCCTTTGTTGTGTGTGCGTGTGTGTTTCTCTCTTCTTTTATCTGTGTCATTTCCAGATTTCCATGTTTGATGTCACTAATTATTTTTTTCTATCTGATTAATTCTATAACATAAGCTTACTATTTCATTTTTCATGTATTTTATTGAGTTCTTCAGCTCTAGAATTATTATTTTTTGTTTCAATCTTTTTGATAAATTATTTCTTTTGTTCACTGATTTTGTTTCTGAGTTCATTACACTGCCTATCTGAGTTTTCTTGCTTCCTGTTGAGTTTTTCAAACTGCAATCTTTAATTCTCTGTCTTTAAAATTACACGTTTCCATGTGTTTAAGTTTATTTTTAGGGATATTT
Source organism: Eonycteris spelaea (assembly GCA_003508835.1). Classification (NCBI taxonomy): domain Eukaryota; kingdom Metazoa; phylum Chordata; class Mammalia; order Chiroptera; family Pteropodidae; genus Eonycteris; species Eonycteris spelaea. The sequence goes on from PUFA01000143.1 coordinate 2,667,902, forward strand.
TATTTTCTTTCTGAGCTACCTTGTTACCTTGGTCATTCATTGTATTTGATTGATTATTCTTCCTTATAGGCATTTATGGGAATGAAATATGCTTTTTAAAAATTATCATTAATCAATGCCTCTTTATAGAAGGTTGATAAGAAGAGGTTTGTCTTTTGTTTTCCAGTAGGTACAGCACAAGCCTCTTGCACTGCTCAGGCCACTCAGGTCTCTGCTCTCAAAAATTGTACTTTATGTGGAGAAGGGTTAGAAAAGGAGAAATTAATAGTTGATAGATGGTCACAGGGATGAGGAGTATGACATAGAGAATGCAGTTAGCATTAATGTATTAACAAGGTAGAGAGCCAGAGGAGAGAAAGAGCAAACAGGGAGATCATTTTATAAACTGTACAAATCTCTAACCAATGTACTGTATACTTGAAACTAATAAAATAAAATTAAAAAGTAAAAAGAAGAAAAATTGTTCTTTATTTCTGGGGAAGCAGGTGTCTGCTCTCTGACCAGGTTGCTTTGGTCTCAGGCATCGCACCCCATCAGAGAATATGATTGGCGATGGGGTTTTGAGTTCCTGAAGACCCAGTGTTACCCTAGCAGCAAGATGCAGTGTTGCTTGGCCTGAGGTGTCCCAGGTGCCTATGCTAGGATCTGCCTAGATTGGTGAGGGTGGGGTAGGTTGGGAGAGTCCGCTTGTGTATTTCCAAGTGCTGGCAACTGCCAGACCTCAGCAGTTTTGGCTCTGTATCTCCACCCTTTTCACTGGGATTAGTATATGTCTGACACTCAAAAGCTGTCTCTTCTGTTCTCTGGGCTGTAGAAACTCTGCTTTGTAGTTGGGCATTTGTTGATAGTTTTTTTCTGGGACATGCTGCCAACTCTGGGAGAGTGTGGGGAAAAGAGTTCTAAAAGGGTAGGGGAGGTAGCTGGACTCGGCGGTTTTGTTTTCTGCTTGGCAGTGGTGGTTGCTAGAACATAGCTCTTCTGTATTCTGGTCTCTGCCCAATAGAACATTGGGTTCAGCCATGGTATTTGCTGATCACTCAGGCAGGAGTGCTTGGGGATACAGAGTGTGCATGGAGCAACCTGACTTCTCCCCTCTCCCTGAGTCTCACAGTGAGCTCCATTCAGGCTGCATCCATGAAACCGGTCTCTATTATTCTCCCTTTCCTCCTTCTTGTCCACCCTGATTAGCCCACCTTCAGATGTTTCGATCCACAGATCTCTCAGAAGTGTTTGTGTATTAGTCTAGGAATCCTTGTTGGATTACATGCTGTTTAACTTGTAATTTCAAAAGGAAAGGTCAAGGGGATCCCTCATATCACCATATTTCTGATGTCATTCCATGAAATAAATTTTGATAGAAGATTTTGCAACTTGGACAAGTATTCTAAATGTCTACATGACATTACTTATACCAAATTATGACTCTAAAATATTTTCAAAATTAACAATACAAAACTACAAATTTTATTCAACTAAAGGAAATAAATATTTATTTTCTTTTCTTTATTTAAAAAAAATATGTAATTGCTGTTACATGAAATGGTGATCAAAGAGTATGAAGGGAAAAGTGTTTTTAAAAATAGGGAAGTGAGTCTAAAACTTAATTAATTAAAAATAATATTTTTTTTGAATTTGGAAATGTTTATAGTACTTGTCAATTTTGTCACATTTAAAATGTAATTTATTTAATTTTTTATTTTAAATAAATATTTATTTCATAATTAATTTTGTGATCTTTTCCTAAATTAAAGAGAGCACTTCCAGCAGTGAAAGCTCTAGATTCCACTGAGCCTAGCCCTGCTTTCTCAGTGCTTGCAATGCCTGAGAGTAATAGACTCAATCTACCAGGACAGCCTATGCTATTCCTATAGGCAGAGTCAAAATCCATTTTACATAACTTGACTCCCACTTTTTTTTAGACATTAGCTTGAGAATTGAAATTACTCAAAACTTTTCCATTTTAATCATAGACATTAGTATTTCCCCAAAGCTAAATTTTGGAGGTATCCTTATTTGTTCAGAGGAGTCCACCACTGCCATTTCCTACAGCACATTTTGGAAGCTGTTTTTATCTTATAAAGTTTTGGCCTAAATACTACAGAGCCTCAATAGATGTTCATTTATGCATTAATTATTTGTACGCAGTTAGAATTTGACAATAAGTAAAGTTTTATCAATTTAATCAGACTGGCTTTGTGGATTCAGTTAGTTTGTTCTATTTACTGAAACTATGTTAATGCAGCCAGCAGCATTAAAACAACAACAATAATAACAAAAACCTAAAATACAATATCAAATATTCCCAACAGGACTGTTCCATCCCATCCACCTCAGGCCATCTGTTTCTTTGCTTAGCCTAGATTCTACTCATTTATCTATAGTGTGTCAAGGAGTTTGGCAAAACTAGATTCTATTGTACAAAAAAAAAAAATGAAGCAAATCAAATACACCCTGAATCAGTTTATTTAAAATATTTTCAATTTTTTTGAGCTATCTAGTTTTTTACTCATATGAAGAATCAAGTTTATTTTGCAACATCATATCTTATTTAGTAGAAACAGCCCAGAAACCATGATAGTCAAGCAAGACTCAAATTATGAGTTGAAGTCCTGATTTTATTTAAAATCTATGACTTATAATTTCAGAACAACAATGCAATGGAGTGAAAAGCATAGAAGAGCCACACTTGGAAGTAGATGACTATACTTCTAAAAAGAAATGTTTTAGCATGTACAATTTATATCAGGAAATAAAACTGATTGTAAAATATTTAAAGCAGTAATTGGTTTTAAGTCAACTTATTAGGGGTTGGAAGCACTGCATATGGAGTTAGATAGACCTGAGTTCAAAAATCTGGCACAAGAAAGTTTTTAAACTAGCTTCGCCTAACTTCCACGTTGGGTAAAAATAGCATAATAATATTGACCTTATAAGGCTATTGAAATGATAAATTAGAAATATGTACATAATAGACTCCAATAAATGGGAGAATTTTTAACCCTGTTCTAACAAATCAGACAATGATTTAAAAAAAATAAAGGTAATGTTTAGACTATTTGTGTAAAATTGTTTATTTATTTGTTTGCTAATGCACAATTTTTAAATGATTAAAATAAAAATATTTTTGGAGGATCTTCAAAAATATCTGTCAGGGAAGAATCACATTTTTATAGAGGAAGTAAAGGAAAAATATGCAGCTGTTTCATAGATGCTAAATGTAGATGAGATAGTTTATTACTCACAGTACAACACACAGCAAGAGCATCATCTAGTTGTACGAGATTCTGGGTCCTCAAGTGCTACAGGTCATACTGTGGGCTAGATGGATGCTCTACATGTTGTGGGTTGTATTGCAGCTGAGGAACCCAGAGCAAGAGACTAGCAATTCCTGAGCAAGAAGCAAATAAGCCAGTAACCCTCCATTAGAAAGTGAGTAGTTACTTGGAGGTCATGCTGTGGATCTGCTTGGTGGCCCGTGTGGCTAACTGTGAAGACTACTCATTATCAAGAGAGAGATACATTATGCAGTCTAAATGTGGCAAGAACATGTAGAGATTCTTAGGATCTATGGCAAACTGCTTCCACTAGCAATTTTATTTTCAAGAAACAATCTTCCTTTGAGATTAAACACTAACTAGAGGTGTTATTGTTTATACAAGCAAATTCTGATTCAGTGATCTTAACTGTCTTCAAAATCTAGAACATATCACCTTTTTACAAATTAAAGTTTATGAAATGATAAGAGCCTACTTCTTCCATTCCCACCTATTCAGAATTCATAAGACTAATTATCCTTTACAATATAGTGCAATATTTTGAACTGGCATAGAATTGTATAAAATGCTCCTGCAACCAACCATTTTACTTTGGCTATTGTATTATTCTTTAACATCTACGAAAGTTTTTTTTCAGGTCAGTTTCTACCTCAATTTCTAATCAGCCACAGGAGGACATGGTAACAGATAATACAAAAATACAGAAAATTCAATAATAGTCTATGAAGCATTAGTAGTTCAACAAACAGGTTGATTTTAGGTTTTGTCTGTGCCCCACTTCCGTAACTTTGTATATTACTGGCAACCAGAAAATATTTTTTCTGCAAAGTTACTGTGAGATTCAGCATCATTTTTAACTTCTAAAAAAAGCAAAAGAAAAGAATATGTAAACATCATTTAACACCATAGATTTTCAAAAGATCAACTGCCTGATATGATGTTAAATATAGTTGAATATGGTCTTACATCTCTGTGCCATTTTGTCAAGTTTCTGTCAGATGTGATTTGCAACAAGCAACATTTTCAACCCCCACAAATAGTCATTATAATGTAAACACCGAACAATCCTTATTGTAACAGTAAAAGCAGCCCCTTCAATATATATAAACAGATAAGATTTTTTTTTTAATTTCACCTCAGGGCAGGAAGTGGATTTGAATTTGAAGACATGCCAAATGGTAATTTTGGGCACAAGTATTTCTAACAAGTTCATCTATTATGAGTAATAACAGTATATGTTAGCTTATAAGTCAGTTTGCATATATCACAGGAAGTAATCTAATTCAAAATGTTTTTAAGAATAAACAATAAGAAAGGTGAGATCAAATTATACATTCTATTTTAATACACATAAACCTCTGATTCTAAAATAATGATATAGAGAAAAATAGATTCTTAAATGAGTTAAATCAGCAAATTAACATTTTTTCCTTTTCCTTCCTGGTAGTAGTAACAGCAATAGTATTCTTTTTACATAGTCAATTGTTATGACTCTGAGAGTTTTCTTTTAGCTAGCTAAGGCTCAGAGGATTAAAGAAGACATTTGGCTTTTACAGTGTCTGAAGTATAGGTCCCAAGGGAAAAAGGAGATGTGCAAGAAGCTATTAAGCACCAATGAGTGAGCACGGATGTGGATTGTCTCAGTTATGTTCATTGAAATAGATGTGTCCCAGAATTTCCTGAGTTGCCGCAGGTTCTTGCTGGTGTCAACCCTGTGGTTTTAATAATTAAGTTACTATTAATTCTCTCACATACTAACCATTAGATTCACTCAATGCCACCAAAAAATCCAAGTATTATTGTCTTTTGTTCACTTGGAAGAAGCTCTGAAGAATCCAGAATCTCAAATCATGATATTTTGAGGAGAGTAACAGATCTCCCTCTGGCTGGAGAGAAAAAAAAAATGCTTTAGGAGCAGTTGTAAGATTGCTGAACCCCACTCAGTAGGGCATAGCTTCTATTTTTTTTCCAGATAATCACAATAATGATCATTGCTCCAATATCAAATATAGGGTATCTTATCAACTTGATTCAATTTTTTTTGTTTAGTCATTTCTCTTTTAAAAAATGAAACATTTTAGTAAATAAATGAAAAAAAACCTTTGGTTGAAGTGTATAAAAGTATTCAAGAAACAAATATGCCAAAGGGCTGCCAACTATGTGTGGAAAATCTAGAGGATAGGACAGCTTAATTTAGTAATCTGGGGGGTGGGGGACAGGAAAAGTCATGGAGACAGTGATAAAAAAAACAAAGACAGATAAAAGCATTATCAAAGGAGACACTCAAAATGTGATTTGCTTTTCAGAAAAGAGCAAAACTGCTAGTACTGCTAAAAATAATAAACACAATAACCAATTCTGTTGGTTGAGCACTTATTATATTTCAAACACTGTACTAGAAGTTTTTTATACATTATCTTATTTCCTCATAAAAATTTCAAGGAAAAAAACTGAAAGCATTTGTAAATATTTTCTTCATCTAGTCTCTGCACTCACCCCAAATCATCACTCCCAAGCCATGCTGTTGTCCTATTAGCATTTTAAACTTGCGCTCTTTTTTGCTGCTGAGATTTTATGTCTGAATTTTCCTATATTAGAGTGTTCTCTTGTCTTCTTTCCCCACCCAAACCATGCTATTTGGGGGTCTTTTCTTCTTTATAACCTCTCACTTAAATTTGTCTTCTCCAAGAAGCCTTCTTGGATTGCCACACCCAGGGTAGTTTTCCTAACTGACACGCAATCCCTCCTCTACTTTCCTTCTTCCTGCTGTTTTATTCTCTATCACAGTGGTGACTTCCTTAGTTTTTCAGGGCACTTTTTCAATTTTATGTTTATTTACATGTTTATTTGCCTTATTTGTTGTCTCTTCCTTAGTAGAGTACAGAATCACAAAGTCAATTTCCAGCTCTTTTTCATTTACCAATCAATATCCAACACATAGCAAAAAAACCTGGTACATGCTAGGTACTCAATAAACATTTATTAGCTGAAAAAGTGAGCTAAATGCCTTGCGTTAATTTTCTCATTTAATGAATGATCATTCTGTGAGCTTACTGAAGACAATGCCCTTTGCCACACAGTTATTAAATACTATGGTAAAATCTAAAACAATTCTGTAAAACTTCAAATCATGACTTTCACCACTATCTACGCATTTGACAATCTCACAGCTTCATATCAGTTTGACATAAACATTTAGGATTATTTAGTGTTTTTGTGTTTGTTTTCTTTCTTAGAATCTTTCACAATGTGGCCAATTCTTTTTCAGTGTTGCTTTAGTGCTTCTGCTCTCAAGTGTCCATCAGTTACATTCAATTTAGTAGTTCTTCAACAACTTGAAGTTAAGTAGACTAAGAAGAGAAAGTATACAGAAAGCACTTGCTGTATACTAGCCCGGAGAATAAAAATCTCACCTTATTCTAATACCTCAGAATGGGTTAAAGCCACATGAGTGATAAAGGGACTTTGTTAGATGAAACTTTGATTAGAATTTAAAAGGAATCATTATTATAATTTACTGGGGCTTCTAACTTTCAGTTATTATGATGTGTGGTTTTTGTAAAAAGAGAAAAAAATGATGTTTCTACTATAGACTGAATTGTGTGTTCTCTAAATTCATATGTTGAAGCTTTAACCTTCAATGTGATAATATTTGAAGGCAGGGCCTTTAGGAGGTCATTAAGTTTAGATGAAGCCATAAGGATAGAGCTCTCATGATGAAATTGGTGCCCTTATAAAAATAAACACACTCCTCTCTCTTTCTCGCCATAGGCATGCACCAAGAACATAGAGAGAAATAAGCATCAGCAACCCAAGGAGCAAGCTCTCAAAAGACATCAATTCTGTGGGCACCTGGATCCCAGACTTCCAGTCTCCAGTACTCTGAGAAATAAATTTCTGTTGTCTAAACTCAAACTATGTATTTTGTTATGATAGCCTGAGGAGAAAGTTTCCTCTGCCAAAAGAAAAACCTCATATAGTGTGATTACTAGCTATTTCTCATTACACATTCCTTTGTGACTTTGTAGCACATCCTTATGGTATGATTTTCCTCATAGTTATTAACCTTTGGAATATTAAGGAAATTTAAAGGAATACAGAAACCACTTTCATATTGGCTCTAGATATTTGGTGGCATAGCATTTCCCATATCACAGAGACAAGCATATTTCTGTGCTAGGAAAAAATATATAAAGTTTTCATAAAACATTGATACAACACAATATTAAATATTATCTCCTACTGTTCTCCTAATCCATCTTTATTTCATAAAATAAGAGAAATGGGCAGGAGTGACTTTGAATTTGTCACCATGCTTTGAAAAGTAATTATTTCGAGTTCTATAATTCCATAACTTTTAGAAATTGTCCTCAGGTATAATCCAATTATGTAGAAGAGGAAAACATAAACTAAAGCAAATGTAAAACCCAGCTAAATTTCCCCTTAAGATGAATAGATACACATAGAAATAAATAGAGAGAAAGAAATGTGTATTTTCTTGAAATGTTCAAGAAGAATGTTCAGAATCTTGGATGTCACTTTGGGGCATGGCATCACCTCCAGTAATATTCAAGATGATTTTTAAGAGAATGGTGCTGCACAAGCACTGTCTTTCTGGGCCAAAAGGAACAAGAACCAAGGGTGGGAGGAAGGCTCTGGGCCTTCAACTTTCTACAAAAAAATAAGCAAGTTGAAATAGCTACTCACTGTGAACACAGCTATTTATGTTCAAAAGGAAAAGACATCTTGGAGAGCAGAACCAAAATGCCAAGGGGATAGAACCAAAAATCCAAAATAAGTTAGAGAGTCACTCCAGGCTACAGAACTGGAATATATTCAAAATATATGCTTACCCAGAAAGAGAGAAAACTGGTAATATATGACCAACAGAAGTGTCTATTGTGGTTATTCTGCCTCTGTCTTCCCATCATATGTTGAATATGGAAGATCACTTGAGTTCTAGTTCCCAACTCCTAGCATCAAAAAAAAGCTGCATCCAATAAATGGACCTGAATAGCTTTATTTATACTTAACCTGACACTGGGCATGAGATCCTGGACTTCAAGCCTGATGCTATAATTGGGGTAAGACTTTGGAATCCTTGGATGGAAGTAAGCATGTTTTGTATATTGAAGGTATGTGAATAATTTGTGTGACCAGAGGTGGACTCTGGTATATTGTTTGCATATCCTTTTGCAAAATGGTTTTGCTGATCTTTTTCATCTGGAGAGAGTCTATTTTCCAATCCCTCGAAACTGGGCAAACTTATGGTGAAAGAAATGTCATGGAAGTGACAATTTTTGTGTTCCTGAGTATAGACCTCAGGAGGGCTTACAGCTACTGCCTTCATTCTCTTAGAACCCTGAAACTTTCAGGCTTACGAAAAAGTCCAAATGAAAGACAAAGTAGTTGGAAAAACCCAGCCATTCCGGCTGTCCCAGATGAGCCCAGCCCCAGGCTAACTCACTTGGCTGAACACAGAAACTGAGTGAGCCCAGGGGAAACCAGCAAGATCCAACCAACACACAGAATCATGAGAAATGATAAATCATATGTTTTAAAGTAGTTTGTTAAAAAAATGGATAATTAACACAGTACAATTGCCTGCTAAAAATATCATCTTTCTATTGATCCAAACTGACCTAGAAGTTCCATTTATGCAGGGCAGGGTTTTTGGTAAGCAATAAAATATAGTTAATTTTAATGGTGAGTTAATATCTTGATGTTCTTTTTCATATTATAGTGTTTTATTGAAGACATGTAGAATTAATACTTTACTAGAAAAGAGAGTTTTATCAGTAGAAATGTTGAGAGCTGTCACAAATTTTTAAAGATAGTTGGAGAATTAAACTTCTGATTTTTTCCTCACATGTTATCTTAGAGATACATGCTTACTCTACCTGAAAGTAGAGATAAGTTTTCTAGGAGTCAAGGTTATAAAAATGAATTATAATTGTGATTAACTGGAAGGTTTAAATTGTTTAATAGAGACAGCAACTTTTTCATGAAGAAAGCTTTATTTATTTTTCCAAAATTACCTCAAGTCATTGACCTTGTTCACACACTGGCCTTCTGAGTCCCTTGAAGATAGATGTCAACTTTCTTCTTTAGTTTATGTCTAGGATTTTAATATCTTTATGTAGGTCTAATTTTGATAAATTGATCATTTGTTCATTCCTTCAACAAACATTTAAATATAACATTTAATGGGTCAGGAATATAACAATGATAACTATATAGCCAATGCCTTTAAAATGATATAAATGAACAATTATTGTAAAATATTATCAGTATAACATTAAAGAAAAGAAAGATGAGCATCAAATGTAAACTGGATGAATGTAATAAAGACTCTAATCCATATTTTTATGTTTGAGTAGTGACTACAGCTTTTAAACTTATACTTCATTCTTTCCCTTCCGTCCCACATCTATTAAGAAAAACTGAGTGCTTCCTACTTTGTTGTGGAAAGCTCAAAACATTTCAGGAACCCTTTTGCCAGCCACACTTCCTACCTACCACAAACATCTCAAGCTAGTCTCCTTCTCTTTATCTCCCAAATCACTTTTGACTAGTTTTGGCAGCCTGCTTGCCCAAGAAAGCTGATTATGTAAGTAATAAACCTTTTCCACTCTTCTTCATGCCTGTATGGCATTGCCAGTCTCAATCCAAATTTTGAGTAAGGGTAACCATATCATCTTTAAAAAGTGACCACAAAATAGGTGATTGTAAAGGGTAGTTTGGATGATATGTGAATGGCATCTTAAACTCTGAATACATAGAATGTAGAATTATAATTCTCTTTTTGCCTCCTATATCTTGCCCAGAAGTACGTAACATCACCAAGGGCAAGAAATTACTCATTCTTATATTCATATCAACCAGCATGGTTTCAGGAATGTAATAGATAGTCAAATACTTTTTGAACACATGAATGTTTTTCAGAAGCCAAGAAAGAGTGTGATTTTAAGAAAGACTGAGTGGTTGAGAGAATGAAAAGCAAAGAGGATCAGTAATATTAAAAAATAGCCACTGAGTGTGGGAATTTGGAAATAAATAATATATTTTTTCCAAAATCCTTTAAAAATGTGATGGAGTAAAACTCAGACTCCAAAGGTCAGAGATGAGTAAATCAAGCAGCAAATGTTGACTGTGTTTTAAAAAGTTGGAATAAAATATTTAGGAGAGACTAAAGATAATCATAGAGAAGAGGCAGAAAAGAAAGCATGAGCAGATAAGGGATTTTTTTTTTTGAGCAAGGGAAATAATATAACAAAGAATTTTTATGGACTATGGTTTCATCCAGTCAGGTAAAAGAGGTTGAAGACACTAGAAACAATTAATTGATAGAGCAGTGCCTGGAAAAGAAAGATGAAAGTTTTGTTTTGTTTTACCTTTTCAACATTTTTTTTTCAATTACAGTTCACATACAATGCTGTATTAGTTTAAGGTATACATCATAGTGATTAGACACTTATATAACTTCTAAGTGAACACCCTAATAAGTCTAGTACCAATCTGACACCATACCTAGTTATTACAATACTACTGACTATATTTCCCATGCTGTACCATATCTCCCCATGACTATTTTGTAACTACCAATTTATACTCTAATCCCTTCTCTCCTTTAGTCATTCCCAGTAATCCTCTCCCATCTGACAATCATCAAAATGCTCTCTGTATCTATGAGGCTGTTTATATTTTCTTTCTTCATTTATTATACTCTCAGATTCCACATATAAATGAAATCATTTGACATTTGTCTTTCTCTGTCTGACTTACTGTACTCAATATAACACACTCTAGATCCATTCATGTTGTTGCAGATGGCAAGAATTTGTTTTATATTTTTAACACTGAGTAATATTCCATTGCATCTATGTACCATCTCTTTTTGACCTTTCATTCACTGAAGGATACCCAAATAGTCTCCATATCTTGACTATTGTAAATAATGCTGCAATGAAATATAAATGCACATGTCCTCTGATGTAATATCTTCAGGTACATGCCCAAAAGTGGGATTATTGTGTCCTTTTTTGTTTCTTGTTATAGCCTTTGTTTTAAAGTCTATTTTGACTGGCATATGTATTGCTATTCCAGCTTTGTTTGCTTGTTTTGATTTTTTTGAAATATCTCTTTCTATCCCTTTAGTTTCAGTCTGTGTGTATCTTTTGATCTGAAGTGAGTCTTGTAGGCAGCATATGTAAGCGTCTTCTTTTATTATCCATTTAGTCACCTATCTTCTAATTGGAGCATTTAATACATTTATATTTACAGTAATCATTGATAGATATATATTTATTGCATTTTATTATTCATATTTTTTCTTTTTTTTCCTTCTCAAAAAAGTCCCTTTAACATTTCTTGTAATATTGGTTTGGTGATGAACTCCTTGATCTTTTTTTTTTTTTGTCTGAAAAGCTCATTATCTGTCCTTTGATTCTAAATAATAGTCTTCTGGGTAGAATAAACTTGGTTGTAAGTCCTTGCTTTTCATCATTTTGTATATTTCATGCCAATTTTTTCTGGCCTGCAAAGTTTCTGTTGAGAAATCAGCTGACAGTCTTGTAAGTAATTAACTACTTCTCTTGCTGCTTTTAAGGGTCTCTCTTTGTCTTTAAATTTGACGTTTTAATGACAATATGTCTTGGTATGGGTCTCTTTGGGTCCATCTTGCTTGGAACTCTCTGTGCTACCTGGGCATGTATGTTTATTTCCTTTGCTAGGTTAAGAAAGTATTTCATCATTATTTCTTCAAATAGGTTCAATTCCTTGTTCTCTCTCTTTTCCTTCTGCTACTCCTGTGAAGCCCCTCAAACTATCCTTATTTTCTTTGGTTTTCTTGTTGCAATTCTGATTGGGTGCTTTCTGCAACCTTATCTTCCACATTGCTGATTTAAGACTCTGCTTTCTCTAACCTAATGTTGATTTCCTCTAATATATTCTTTATTTCAGTTATTGTATTTTTTATTTCTGACTTTTTTTCCCACATTTTAATGTTTCCTATCTCTTTGTTGAAGTTCTCACTGAAATTATTGAGCATCCTTATAACCAGTGTTTTGAACTCTGATTCTGGTGAATTGCTTGTCTCCTTTCTGTCTAGTTCTTTTTCTGGAGCTTTGCTCTGTTCTTTTATTTAGGACACATTTATTTGTCTCCTCATTTTGGCTGTCTCCCTGTGTTTGTTTCTATGTATTATGTACAGGTTCTATGTCTCTTGTTCTTCAAAGAGTGGCCTTATATAGTAGGTAACCTCAGGGGTCCAGTGCACAGTCTCCTTGGTCCCCTGAGCTGAGTGCTCCAGGATTGTCTTTTGTGTGGATTGTATGTGGTCTTCTATTGTAATTGAGCCTTGATTGCAGTTGGCACATCAACAGGGGAGATTAACCCTCAGGCTGATTGGTTGTGAGGACTAGTCATGAAGAGCTATTGTGTAGAGGCTGACCCTACAGAGCAGCATTTAATTTAACATGGCTCTGATGTCTGCTAAGGCTGCTCTTTACGTGTGCCGTTTGTGGATGTGGTTGGTTGATGCTCTGGTGTGGTCTGAAGCTGGCCACCAGGTATGTTGGTTCTGGGGCCTCTTGGGAAGGGCTCTTGTGCTGACCAGAGTCAGCTGCTCTTGTGCTCCCCAGGGCCACTTAGAATGAGCTACAAAGTGATATCCAGATAATTGCCACTTGTATTGGGCTTGGAGGTGTCTAAGAGAGGCTGAACTGTAAACTGAGGGCAGCTGCTTGGGGCTGCCTAGCAAGAGGTACAGGGCATGTTGAGCTCAAGTGTGCATGTTCAGGATTTGTGAACTTTTGAGAGGTTTTAGGAATCTTCACAGCATGAGCCAAGACAAGCCATTTAAAGGTAAAAGCCACTGGGATCAGCTTGGATGGGCCTGTAAATTGGAGGGAGTGGAGTCTAAGAGGATCACCAGGCCTGGGTCAACAGTGTTATCTAGGTTGAGGGACACTAAGATTTGGCACCTAACTGTGCATGTAGGCTGGGTGGAGGGAGTGCTTAACAAATGAACAATGGCTTTTGCCAGCACTTATATCTGGGAGAAAGTTATACCTCCAGCCTTTGCCCTGAAAATAGATCATTCAGTTCCTCCCTGTATGTCCCTGATGCCTTTCAAGTTCCAGTGCTTGAGTTCAGAGCCAGTGAGTCCAACTGTGATTAAGGCTATGCATGGGCCCTTTAAGATGGACACCTGGGAATGCAGTAGCCTTCTCCCTCACTCAGCCACAGTCTTTGACATTTCATAGCCAGAAGTTATAGGGACGTTTCTTTCCAGCACCAAAACCTTAGGCTGTGGAACCCTGTGTGGAACTGGAACCACTCATTCCTCAGGGGAGATCTATATAGCCAAGATATCCCTTTCAATTTTTAACTGTTACGCATGACTGTGGGACCAGCCTGTTTCATGTCTCTGCCCCACTTACCTGTCTTGAAATAGCCTCTTATGTATTTCCCCAGTTGTAGGGCTTCTGTTCAGCCAGACTTCAGGCAATTCTCAATGACGGTTGTTCTGTATGTTAGTTGTAATTTTGATGTGGTCATAGGAGAAGACAAGCATAGCATTTCCTTACTCCACCATATGGACAGGAACTACTTGGAAGGTTTGATTTAAAAAAAGAAAGGTGAAGGAAAAAAAAGTAGCAAAGCAAAGTGGGGAGGAGAAAAACTCCACATGGCAGATTTGATCTTGATTAGAAGAAAGGTCAACTCAACCAATGATGCTCAAACAATATAAGTACATATGGATTTGTATGTGTATGTCTGTAGTTGGTTAGGTCAGTAGAAAATTGAAGAAAAAATCTGTAATTGTTTCCTGAGGGTGGAGGCAAGGTTATCTGAAGGAGATCCTTAGAAATGGGATTATAAGGGGGTTTAAGGATGTGATGATGGTTTAGAATGCTGAAAAACAAGAATGGCAAAATCACTAAGCACAGAGAAGTGAAAGTATTGACTGACAGCACTAAGGGCCTACCTCAGGCTAGTGAATAAAAATTTGCAAGGACCCAATCTGTAGAAATGTGACATCTTCCAGTCACTTCATTTGTTTACCAAACAATCTGGTGGTCTGTATATCACCAGAGCTGTGTTCAGGATTTCAAGACATACATATTAATACTCACATTTCAACTCAGACTACAAGCAACTATTCTAACAATTACCATGTTCTATTTTATTCTATCCTCTTTCTCTTTTACACTGGTGTTAACCTGCATGGTTTTCTCTGGGCAAATAAAGTATGGAAAGATGCACAGAAAGGTGCCCCTCTCAGCTCCTCTAGAACTGGAGTTGCAGAACATGGTTACTTAATGTTCAATTTAGAATAAATTCTGATTTTCTTTTTTCTGGATTGTGAGATGGAGTCCAAATATATATTTTCTTAATTTTTGAATCTTCTGAACATTTGATGAAAATAAATTTATTACTCATAGAAAGAGAATCACTTAAAAAGTGGATAAGAAATATAGTATAGTAAGCATATTTCAGAAAACTAAAACTTGAAGACACACATTTACACATCTGGCAGTGATTCAAAATTGAATATTATTTTTTCTTTAGTTATGATTGTCGACATTAGCTTCAATCACCAAACTGAAAATAACTGAATTATATTGCTGACACCATCTTTTATCCCAACTCATATTTGCAGAATAAAAGATTTAACTACAATTTACTCTGGTTACATTACAGGAAATTTCAATGGAGGTATTGAAAGAAAATAATTACCCACAAGCTTTAGGCTGGAAGGAAAATATCTCTCTTTTATGATGTGTTTGTAATGAGTATGATGAGGAGCAACATGAAAGATGGGACCATTTTTGTACATGACTGCATTAGTCTCTGTCAGAAACAGTATAAATTTGTGAAATAAGGAAACAACTAAAATTTTCCATGATGAAAAATATTCGGTACAAATTTACAGTGTTAGAAAATTCACCCAGGAATGTATGAATAAGGATAATATGTTTTAGATAATTTCTGATTTTGACAAACTCATATTAATCAAAAACTATGGTATTTGGCATGGTCCTCTGCCTTGTGAATAAACATACACTTAATTCTGGTTACTTAAGAATATCATCATAGATCCATTATATATCCACAATATATTGTGGCTGATGTTCAAGTTATTTAAAAAAGCCGACAATGAACACAAATATGCCTAAGAATAAGAGCACAGGGGCTTCTTTCATATACCAGATCCACCCCCCACACACACACACACAGAAAGAAAGAAAAAAACAACAAAAAAACCTTTGTGACTGATTCCAAACTTTAGGGTATAAAACTAAAGTGGATGGTTGTTTTAAAATCCTTATTCCCAAGACCACCCCAAAGAAATTCTGATCCACTAGGTCTTGCGTGAGGTATTTACCCATAGTGATTCTGGTACATTTTGACTAAGATTTATGAAAAAGCTTGCATCACAATTTGATTAGTTTTAGTTTATTAAATGTCTATTATGTTAAGCAGGACCCTCACTACTTCAATATTTTCACTGGCAAGTGTGGAAAGAAGAAAGTGAAAAATAAGTTTTACACAAAACAAAAATTATATGGCAGTCACACTGCTATTCTTAGATTTTAATTTAAGAGCCAAAGCAAAAGTTATGGGTCCAAGCCCCAGGTAAAGTTGCTATGTGGGAAGACTTGTGTTTGGATTCATGAATCCCAGTTCTACTATGTCTGCTCTTTCAGGATAGGGGTCAAGGAGGACCCTGGTTATCCAAGAATGCCTGAAGCATATCTATCAGCTTCCCGCTCCAACATCAACTCTTGGGCCCCCTTACCATACCAGCCTGTCTCCCAACACCACAACACAACTCCCATCCCTAATCTCAGTAGCACTCTAACCTCCAAAAGACATTTCTAACTAGGCTTCCTCAACAAAAGTTATTCTTGCTTTGTTTTCTAGAGTCCTTGATGACAATGTTTTATAAGCTAATCAGATGAAATTCCTAAGGCTAACACAATGCATAGCAATGGCTTACAAGTCTTTTTTTTTAAAATAATATTTACTCCAGCCTAAATGAGTGATTAATGATGAGACCTTCAGACTCTTTGAAAGACTGATGAAGTAAATATTTAGAGACATCTAGATATTCCTGAAATTATACCACCATAGTATAGAGTTTATCATGCTAACCCACCTTCTCTTCATATATTCAATACCTTCTGTAAAACTGCCTTTATCTTCAGTCTTTCTTTCCCCTTTCAATCTTTCTTAGTTCCCAGGCATTGTGTTCACTACTCTCCTTTCTCTGCATTCTCTCGGGCATCATTAGCCTAAGGGAAGGCTTATTTGAAATATAAGTCCTTTACTACAAATTTAAGAAAATTTTGAGTATGGATATTTGGGAACCCTGTAAAATATAAATCAAGGTATAAAGAAGTATAGAAACAAGGCTTTTAAATATAGAATTTGATTTGGAAAACACATTATGGTCTAAGAGACTCTGACTTTTTTTGTTTCCTAACTTTTCTCCCCTCACAAGTCCAGAAATTGCTTCAAACCAAGTTGGGGGTGGAGAAATGGAAAGACAACTCCAGAAGCAAACAAAATAGAGACAGAATTCTAGTCTTATTTTTGCTTATTACTGAAGTTTTTTTTTTTTTTTTAATGTGGCAATTGTTCTTGTTAAGTACAGAGTCTTACTGGACTTATTAATTAGCCAACTTCTAAATGTAGCCATTAAAAGAGAGGCTCCAAATAGGAAAAAAAGATATTAAAATGCTTTCTACATTTACTAGAGAGAATAGTCTTTATTATTTAGAAAAGAGATAGTTTAACCAAAATAACCTTCTTGATATTGAATCAATAGAAAATGACTGCAAATTTTTATATAATAAATACTCTGAAAGAGATCATTTCAGAGTATTTAGCTAATTTTTAGTAAGCTAGGATTCTTTCTTTCTTAAAAAAACAAGAAAAAAAAAGAAACAACAACAACAAAAAACAAAATCTCTCAGTGCAGTTAACAGCAGGACTGTTTTGCACCTGACTTTGTGGCAAGCATGTTCCTGTTATTTAATACACACACACACACATACACACAAACACATACACAAACACACACCAGTATATATATATATATATTAGTTAAATTCTAATTCTATAGGCTTTAGTCAGATGGTTAATCAATAGGAACCATGACCATAATATATTTCAGCTTCTCAATAGCCATTGGTATATTGCAAACCCATTCCTGACCATTCCACTCTGATTCAAAGCCAGAATCTCATCTGAGTAGGTATGGCTAGTATTTCTATGATGACTTACTGCCTCTAATCTCAGAATGCTTTAACCTGATAGTTCATATTATTTATTATGCTTTTGATGCAAAAAAAATCACATTGTATTAAACATAAAGTTCTAATAAGCCTATTTTTCAGACATAAAAATGGAACATTTTTAAATTTATTGGAAATTTATAATTGCCTGCAATGAACTGAATTATGTCCCCAACACCTAGAAGAGTGTCTTTTCTCTTGTTCTTGGAGCAGTAACCTTTAAAATGCTGAAGAATAATGAATGAGGCCTAGAAACACAGGAAAGACAATAGTATATAAATGAAACACCCAAACAAAAATTAAAATGTGCACGTTAATTAAAATTAGAGCAAAAAGGGTGTAAACCTGATGAAAAATAATTGTGTAAATGTCTTGCAGCCAAAAGTGTCCTTATCACACTTTCATGAGTTAAAGAGCAGTACCTCACAATCTTAAGATGAAATTATGTAGGAACAAAAAACCAAGAATGGATACTTCTAGAAATTTTCATCACATAATATTCTGTGGTCAGTCTAAGAAATCTACATATATTATTTGCTTTACAAGAGAGTAAATACTTTGAAATAATGCACACAAATTCACTTAAGCATAATAGCTGTCAAATTTCAATTTATTTCCATGTGAATTAGGTGTTACATGTTAAGTTAGTACAAAGAATTATAAAAAAGATGATTAAATGCATTGAAAAATAGAAAATTCAAGTGTAGCATATTAGACTACATGGTTTTTACTAAAAATCTCTGGATTGTGAAAGTATCGCTTCACTCCCTATTTGAAAACTAGCAACAAACTCTTTGTCAAAAATAATATTCTATAGTGAATTAGGCCATTGTCCCAGAGATACAAAATGTGCATTTCTAAGGCATATATATGTTAGATATACTAATATATTTTAGTAATGATTAAATGTTAAGCATTATCCATACAAGGTATTAACACATTAATGTTTTCATTTTAAAAAAAGATCTCTTTCCTTATTATATTAAGCATTTATAGAATAAAGATCTGTCAAATAAATTACTGAAAGTAGTTCAAGCTTGACCTCATGATAGTTGGATTATATAATCAGGAGCAAATAACCTTTAAAATAAAAGACAAATGGTAAAATTTAAAAAGCATTTAATTTATATAAATGTAATAGTAACAGTCTTTTCCTGGTTACACATTTAATGTTTAACTTATATATATCAGTCTATTAGATCTTCAATATTATTATATGTCAGTTTTAATTTTTTAAATTTTATTTTACCATAAGTATTATGAAAGTATTCTATCATATATAAAAATAAGGTGATCTTATCAAAGTAATTCAGAGTGACTGGAAACATTCTAGCATCAGGAACTTATCGTGTTGTTAATACTTCTTTTGAAATAAACATTTGTGTTTTAGAATCTTAAAAGTTATATTCAGCTGTTGGGCTCTCAGAACTCAATTCCAGGGAGTTTCTCTAAGTCAACAGTCATTGTTACCTTGGTATACAGGATAAGCCTTAAAACAAAGGCTATATATAGTACATGTTTTGGTCTTCCTTTACTTTGAAAATAACGTTAACTTTTGACACCAAAGTTATTGGTTATTAAGGTTCACCCACTAAACTTCTACTACAAACATTGAAATGTAATCATTATATCTGTTCCAACAATACTGTGTTAGCTTTAAAAATAAAATAAAACAATCTATCCATTGATTAACTATAATGATGTTAATGTCATCTATGGTCCAAATACCTAATAAATTTAAAAAATTACCGCTGTGTGTGAATTTAATTATAAACCAAATTTGCATAGAAAAATATCAATTTATACATAGCAAAATATATTTTATTTTCTTAACTTTTTTTGACTCATGTTTGTGCCAGTAATCAATAGATTACAGATAGTGAATGTAACCACCATCTACCATTGGAATAATTTAATAGGACAGAGTGAAACTCTTTTCTCTAAGGATATTTTACTTTCAAGTATTACCTCCACTTTTTCTTGGAACAGTATTTGATACAAATGAAAGTTGGTCTTACTCATTTCAATTCAATTTAGTGATAAAAGGATCGAGGCTTCCTGTGGGGCAAAGATTATTCTTTTGTAGTTAGTGTCAATCAAAATTAAAATGACTGGATAAGTTGATGAGAATTTGATATGTTTATTATTCCTCTATCATTTTATTCCATTGTCATACCTAGGACTTACTGTTAAAATTAAGGGCCCTGTGAATGTTAACCATGTGTTTTCTAGGGACTGTTACATCACTTGGCAGGTACTAGAATTTACTTTTACAGATGTCCACAAAAATACCTAAATTACCAGTCTTTTAATTTTGTTTTCAAACAATTTATCAAGCTCATTTTAAAGTACTTGGCTTTTTGTTACACTGGTCATTTCTAGAATGGTTAAAATGCCTTAACACTTAGGATAATTATGTAGATATACCTATCTTTGAGAATAAATTTCTTAATAGGTAAATCAAGCTGCTAGATAAAAATATTAACCAGTGTAATTGTATATGATTTAAAATATATGTATAAGCATGAAAACAATAATTTATACAGGTCAGCCTTGTCTATGGTGTTTGTCAATTACGCTGTTGGTGGGCTTATAGATAATCACATATCCAAGCTCTCCAGTAACAAAAAAAAAGAAAAGCAAACATATATAAACAGAGAGAGATAAATATATTATATTGTATTGACTATCTCTCTGAAATAGGAAGGTCTCAAACTACTGTAGTTAATCTTATATCAGAATAATATAAAGCTATTCTAATGGTAATATTTTCTCATCTAAAAAACATGTTTATGAAAAAATATTAAATGTGTAACTTTCATGTCCTCTACCTCCAAAAAATTAAGCTGAAAACAGAGACTTCCATGGGGTGGGGATGTGGAGATTAAGGCTACCAGGTCTGAAGGTTCTAACCATTTCCAATATTCACAGCAAAACAGACTAATGTCAAGAACTTGGTTTCATTGGGATACCAGATATCTTGAAAACATTTCCGAAAACTTCCATGCATTGAAATATATGCAGAGCAATGATTCTTAGTTTGTCATTTATTTTTGTTTGAATTATTTTTTTGTGAATTTCATATCATTATATAAAATAACGTTTAACTTATTGATGTTTAATGGTTTTGTTATTTGGTAAGGGAAAATGTCACATTTGTCCTTATATTAGTTACAGATGATTCTGGATTTTTACAAACAGTTTGCAAATGTTCTAAATCCCTTAGGACAAAGTGTTTCTCAGTCTTACAAATTAACTTACGACAAAACAGAAATAAAACAACAAAAAATACTCTGGTAAAAGCAAATAAATTTATGTTTAGGCTTTCAGTAATGCATATCAATTTTTGTAAAATAACTATATAATAACCTACTATGAATCTGCTTACTAATAAAAATTAGAAAAAATAATTTTAGCACATCTTGACCAGAGGCTCTATGGTTAAGTCACATCATCTTTGTTGTAGTAGAAGTCATCAATAGATCTAAGAAAAAAAAAAGTTGTTCAAAATGCTAGAGTATGTCCTCTTCCGGTAGTTGCCAAAGACAAGAGCTGCACCATGGCAAAAGTGTCTCAGACTTCACTCTGGTCATTGAGTTTGCTCAAATTCTGAAATAGAAGAGGACAAAATAAACACATGCTATTGACTCAACTCTGAAGTCAGTACCACAGTCAAAGAAAAGAAGTAACTGAAGCAAGCTTCCAGCCCAGCTAAGAAAACGTATTCCAAGAGACCTCAGAATAAAGCAGTTTAAAGCTCCAAGTTCAAAATCAGAGTGCTGACTTTAAAACTGGCTCTACCACTTAGAAATGGCATAACTTCCCTGGGCCTCAATTTTCTCATTTCTAAAGATGGATTAAATAATAGTATCTACTCCTCAGGTTGTGGGAAATTTAGTGAATTAATATGAGTAAAGCTCTTAGTGTATTGCTGGAACATTATAGGCATTCAAAAATTGTTATGTTATAATGGTAATAATGATAGTAATAGGAGTGTAATTATTTTATAAATACATACAGCTCTGATAGAATGCAATAGGGATGACTGTGGGAAGCACCAAATGCTGTTCTGGGGATGAGAACGGAACGGAAAATGACTTAAAATCAAAGAAAAAATTACAGGAAATCACAAAGTTCTAGGAACAGTGCTCAAGCTAATCACAAAGCCCAGTATGTGGAAGATAACTGACACTTTGGATCATATGAGTGCTGGGCTTTGCAAATAGTATTTCTAAAAGATGGCAATATGAGTTTAGAGTCAAAGGTATCAGCGCATAAAAAAAGCTAGAAGGCTGTATTCAGAGTTTTTGCATTTGACAGAAGTGGATCCATATTCCCAGAGTGGTGAATACTGAAAGAAGCATTTATTTTATAAGCAAGCAGTTTATACTTAATAGGTGATCACCAAATCCTCTAAAACTGTGATACTGTTGGAAGGTCCAAATTATTAAACAATGTTATAACCGATTCAAAAAAGAAATGGAAACATTATTTGTAGCAGAGGACTCTAAGGGTGGAAATTTTAATAGTTTTTAGATGCCACTGGGTAAAAGGCTAATATTTTAATATGCAAAGCCCTTGATTTTACATTCTAATTTTTCTTATAATTCTTGCATGCTAACATACTCATCTTACCTTATTTGAATGGATGTTACCTATTGCAGCAGATACCGATTCAAAAAAAATTGGTTCCTCTGAGTCTAGGTTTCCACAGTACTTCATTGCTTTTATCAAGGAAGCTACGAAAAAGCACATGTGGTATGAGATGCATAGCAGCAGAAAGATTATGTTGAATTGTCTAAGATTAATGTTAGCTGAGGACATGCTCTTCCTCACCTGTGCAATGGGTTAATGATACATCCACACTCCTGCTGATACAGTCTATGTAAGCCTGGAAGGATTAAAACAGTATATCCACAATTAACGCAGGATATAAGATGAGCTTCAGAAGAATTTCTTGTAAAAAGAGCCAATGTTTATGATATCAGACCCCTAGAGGGAGGCACTGCTATGCAGTCAGACATATTCTTCAACCCTCTAAGAGATCGTTTTAACACAGATGAATGCAGAGGTCATTCACCTTTTATAGAAATAAGTTGGGCTGCTTACATTTTCCATTTCATTCAATAAAATTAAAAACATCACCTTTCCTTCCCTATAAGGATTACATTAAATCATTCTCAACCATCTTTTATTGGAAGTCGAGGACCCATTTGTGGAAGTGATAAAAACTGCTGACTGTCAATTTTACAATTTATGTATATTCATAGACTCTCTACATCCCGTCCATGAATGGTGAGTGGAGAGCCTCACTATAATCAAAGCCAAGTTTGACTGCCCAACTTCCATTTTTTAAAGGTTCTTCAAGATAAGACACCCTAAATAATTTGCTTGCCATACTGTAGGGTCTTTCCTCATTTATGTCTAAGAAAATCTTAAGAAAGAACAAGTTGTTGAAGGACTTGATCTTAAATTCACCCTGACCAAAGTTCAGCCCAGAAAACACAGTGCAAGTAATTCTAGAAGTTTTAGAAACTGTAGGATGCATTTCTTTTATATAATAGTGATATATCTTTATATAAAATGTATAAATCTGCATTTCTAAGAATATGCATGGTACATCCCAAAATTTCTCTTATATTCTTCCAGCAGCAAGAAGTTATTGTATGCTAAAAGAATTGTAGGATAAGAGATGAGCAAGAATAAACAAGCAAACAAATAAACATATAAATGATGCATGAACTGAGTCTTGGCCATTGAATAAACGGTTCCTGTTTTGTAAGTTAAAATGATTAATTTAAGGTGACCTGTCATTGTTTGACTTTTTCTTAGGCTCAGAGACGTTCAAACACATTGCTATGGGTGGTTTGTGGATACTGATAAACAATCTGCAGTTCACTGACCTCTCTAGTGTTCTAAGTACAAGGATAAATAGGAGTCATTCCGTTTCCTTCAACCTATAACTCCTAGGAGAATGTTCTGTGTACTAAAGTAACTAAGAAAATAATCCAGGAAGTGTTATTAAGAAGCAGGAAGACAGGCAAGGCTGAAGAGACTCTGTGGCTCTTTACTCTGGATTCTCTTTCAGGATGGCTGCAACTAAGACATAGTATAGTCACAGTGATGTTATTTGAATTTTAAGAAATGCTTTTTGCAAAAGAAAAGAAAGAAAAAAGTTTACTTCTACAAACTTTATGTGATTTTATGTAATACATTATTTCTAAGCTTCACAACAATTTAATAAAGGGGGTATTTCCACTTCCAGTTTATAGAAAAGCAAACAAATACTCAAGTCTAGGTCATAGAACTAGTTGTATAGCTAATATCTGGGCCCTAATATTTGACTATCTTTAAATTAAGCCTATGTTCTTAGCATACATCATAATTTACCATAATCATGATAAAATAAAATAGTAATACAATAATTAAAAAGGGCAAACTAATACAAAACTGCTGGTTTTGTATATACAGATGAAAGACACGTGGCAAAGGGCAAATGTTATTTTTTGCCAACTAAAAATAAAATGCATCAGTTGATTCCATTGTGCATTTAAAAGAAAAAAAACATTAAGATGAACTTTAAAAAGCTCTTTTACATCAAACCCAGTACCTGGATTATTTGATTTCCTCTGAATTTTCAACCTTGGGTTCTAAATTCAGTGGATATAGGTCATTATTATGTCCTCTTTACAAACTGTAAGTTTTAGAATTGCAATATCTAGAGAGGACAGTTAATAAATATTAGAGTATATTCAGAAACAAATTTAAAATACAATTTAAAATACTGGCATTTCCCAGTGAAAGAACAATCCTGGTTTACCGTTTCTCAATATATGATCCTTGAATCATATGCCTCAGAATCACCTATGGTTGTTTAAAACTAAGATTTCTGGGCCAGAACCAGGATCCAGAAGACTGAATTTTAAATGAACACCCCACATTATACTCATATACAGAAATTTAACACCACTCCCCTAGACCTTGGCAACAAAGAGTAAATAAAAATGCCGAGCACAAGAAGCCCTCTGATAAAGAGGGACTGTCTATCTACAGTCCAGGTAGAGATGCGAGAAAAGTGTTCAAGTTGAACCCTATGCTAAATTGTGTATTTTTATAGTAAACAATAAGAAAATAAAGGCATATAACATGGGGAAAAGAGTGATTTACAAAAAATAGCAACTAGATTTAAGGTCTAAGATATTTAAATTCAATTGTTTTGCATAATTTATTTGTTTTTTGAATATCTACTAATACTGAAACAAAATCACCTCTCACTTTTACAAAATGGATAAACTGAGATCTAGACAAGCTAGCTGATTTCGCCAGTACCTCACAGCTCGTATGGTATTGCTGAGACTACATTCTCAGGCTGTTACATTTTAAGCAGCTTCCCCACCACCTATCCCACCATGTCTTCATAGGAAAGCCATGTTAAAGTTGATCTTTGTCCTCTCTTCAGTTTGAAAGGTTGGATATTTTAAATTTAAAATATAAATATACACACAGTTATGCAACACCACAAGTAAATCAAAATCTACGATGTGAGACTTTTTAAAAACTACTGATCTTAACTGTTTAAAAGTCAATATCCTATCTCAACTTCTGGCCCTGATAAGTAAATAATACAAGACTTTCCCACCCTCCATAAATAAATAAACAACTAAACAAAAATATAAAAACAACTGTTTTCAGACAATGGGAACAGGCAACACACGACTCAGTTCCCTAAGAGAACGAAAACAAAGGAGGGGAGCTCTCCAATCATTCTAGCTTTCTGTGGCAAAGCAGTTTCTTGGCCACTGCAATGATGAGGAGGCTTCCAAGCAAAATACAACTGCTTCACTGAGCTGAGCAGAAAGAGCTAGAGTTCAGGAAGGATTGGGTGGGTGAAATTTGTGGGAGTAATAGAGAATAGGGAGATACGCAGAGAAAGATCATCCAAAATCTTTATAGGTTTTGATTAAGTTTATGGCTTAATACAGAGCCACACACAGGGGAGACCGAATGATGCCAGGATAAGAGAAACCCTTGAGAGCAAACACCAGAAGATAAGGTGAGCAGAGCTCCATGCAACAGAAGCTGGTGGAGGATTGATGACAGCTGAGGGATAGATGCTGTCCCATCCTCAAGACCCTTCCCCAAATTTAGGGTATTGAAGTAGAGGACAAATGGAAATAAAAAGGGGGTACATTCATTGTTGATTTAGTATTTACTCAAAAAAAAAAAGGAGGAAAAATTTCAGAAGTATCTGAGTTTTCCTTGAATTGGCAAAATTAGTTCTTTCTTCTGTGGAAATGAGGCCTTGTGATCTATGTCAGTTTTAAAGAAAAAAAACTTTATCTTTTTTCATATCAGGATTGTGGAGACCCCATGGAGATAATGGGGTAGAGAAGTAAGTACCATCATCCAACAGAATGGAGAAAAGCTCATTCAGTGGGCACTGTTTTCAGAAACCAGAAATGGTATTTGGTCAAACTATAACCAGGAATTATGTGAGAGAGAACATCCTGCCACCGCCAAGGCCATTTGCTCCTTTTCTCCTTCTTTCTAGAAGCCTTAAGTTGATTGCCCAGTATATGCTATGCTCACTATATTCTATATTCTATATTCTATTCTCTTATTATCTCATGTGAATACCCCTACCTCTGGTCCCCACACAAATGCATATCTAGAAGCTTGATGGAATCCCCTGAAAAGAATTCTACAGTAGTGGAAGACATAAAGTTCTATGTCTTTTGGAGAGAATGGGTGAGATGAGTATTGAAACAAGCAGGGTCAAGGCTTTGGAGAGGAGAGAGTAGCTGGTGAAAAATATGTTACTGAAGAGAAGGGAAGGAATCAGTCCAAACACAAGCTGTTTAAATACCTCGACAAGCATGGAGACTCCAGAATAGTCAAAAAAGGTCAATCCACTGCAATCCAGGATTATATAACACTTCTCATTTGAGCAGTGTTGTGAAATTTCTTCTGTAGGAGGAACATAGACAAGTTAGGGAGAATGCTTAGGAATTTCTGCTGCAGACTTCGTTGAACAATAGTAGCCTCATGTTCAAACACTAATTTCAAATACTTTTTAATATTTACACTTTCAGTTAATTACTAATTATTTTTAAACTCTTTGATTTTTTATTATTCAAATATTATTTCAGGTAACTATTACATAACTCAGAGAAGATGGGATAGGTTAATTACTGGTATCATTTCACAGATAGGCAAACTAAAGCTCAGCAAGTTTAAATAATTTTAAAAGGATAACTGGCAAGTTAGTGCCAAACAAACTGGAATCATCCTCTAGACATTCTGCATAGTGCCCTTTCTTTCCCCAATATCACACTGTTTCCTTCATAGATATGTCTTGAGGTAGAGCCCTGTTTTGTGGTGCCTGGAGTTTATACAATTTTGGAGTCATGCTTTATCATTGCTAGAGCTTGTCTCTTGGTCTTGGAAAGGATCTGTGTGAGGGGCCTTGAATATTAAGCTTCACTTGGTACAAGGTAAATCTGCTTCTGAAAGCACCTGCTGGGAGAAATTAATTTTTTTACTTAGGAGTTCATGACCTCTTTTTTAATGATGTCCTCAGTACCAGTCTTTCCTCATGTGAAATGACATATTTCTAAACAGTAACAGACCATGACTGAGGTCTCTCTGAGTGATGAGGCTCTCACAGCTGATCTAGTAGGTTAAGTTTTCCCCACTTTAGTAGGTAAAGTCAATTAAATAAACTCAAATTGATTAATTATTTACAAAATTATCTGAAAAAAGTTCTTAATTAGCAAAATTTTTTCACTTAAAATGCCCATGGTTTTCCCCTATAGGGGTGACAGCAAAGTGGGAATATGGTTGTTTCTCAATTAGCATTGAAGGGAAGTATAAGCAACATTGCATATTTTTTTAAAACTGCTGCTTACAGGGGAAAAAAACAGTTTGGGATGGCTTTTATTAAATAAAAGACTTAAACCACTGACATTTTTAGCAATAGACCTTAAAATGACAGTGATGACACAATTTGATATCAAAATTAGTCAAGCCCTTTTTATTCATCTCCTTCAACAGTTCTGTTAACAAAATATGTCTCTTATAACATAGTACATATTTCAAAATAAACAGCAATCTAAAATTCATAGTCCAAAAATTAGGAGAAAAAGTTTATATTTGATCCCCATAAAATAAAAGTTAAAAAAAATTACAGGAGGAAAACAATGGCATAGATGATAGAGGCCTTGTTCATCCCTCTAGCAACCAAATCAACTCTGGGACAGAAACACAGAGCAAACAGTAAGAAAAGTTGCCTGGAATCTAGATGAACAGAAACACTACAACTAGAGAGAGAATTAATCAACCTACATATGTAGAATATGGGGGGAAGGGTAGAGGCGAAGACATGAGGCTGCTCAGTCCTGAACAGCTGAGGGATACAAAGGCTGTGGTAGCAGCAGCTACAGTTGCCTCTTAAAGGGGCTGTGTCCGCAACCAGGCTCTCACAGTGATTGATCTGTTCACTCTGAGCACCAATGCCAGGGTCGGCTGCTTGGGGAACACCACGGACTTACAAGGGGACACTGAGTTGTTGGAGAAGGGCCAGAACGAGGATCTCTCTGGGAGACAAGTGCCAACAGTATTCATTTTCCCTCTGTTGAGCCCTCCCCACTCCCAGTGTGCAGACACAATGCCGACATAGCGGAGACATCATTAAACTGGATGACAGAAGTCATTTCGCCCACAGGAGTCCATAAAACTCGGCATTTGCCAACTGTGGCCCCACCCAAGCCACATCCAGATGTGCCCTCAGAGATTCTGGAGCTCCTTAATAAGTAGTGCCAAGACTCACACTGGTAGCAGCTGGTCTCAGTTTCTAGCATGGCCTCTTGAAGCAACTATAAGCACAGCATCTGTGAGTTACTTGTTGGCCCCAGAGAGGCATGGCGCTAAACTTGGCCTGCAGCTGGCTCCCTCTCAAGATTGTGCCTCTGGACACCTAATATACGAAGCTGCACTAATAAGACCGGGAGACTTAGGAGCTTTGCTCCCTTCATGGAAATGGACACAAAAAGGCAGCCAAAAAAGGAAGACAAAGAAGAAACCATGTGAGAGAATAGAACAGAGACCCAGGAATAATGGTTTTAAGCAGTCTAAGAGATGCAGACTTCAAAACACTGGCTCTAAAGATGCTCAATGAACTAAGGGAGAGTGTAGATGAATTCAGTGAGAACTTTAATGAAGTTAAAAAAAGATAAAAATGGAAATGGAAATTATAAGAGGGAATCTGTAAGAAATAAAGAACACATTATCTAGGATGAAAAGTATATTAAACAAAATCAATAGAGTGGATAAAAAGGGGCTCAAACCACGGATATAGAGGATGGGAAAGCCAAGGACACTCAATTAGAATGGCAAGTAAAAAGAGAAAAGATTATAATAATAATTTAAGATGCCTATGGAAAACTATTAAATGTAAAAATATCCATGTCATAGGGGTACCTGAAGGAAAACAAGAAGTCAAAGAGCTATTTGAGAAATAATGATGGAAAATTTCCCTCACTTGGTGAAGGAAATAGACATACAAGCCCAGAAAGCACAGAGAGTCCCAAACAAGATGAACCCAAAGAGACTCACACAAAGACACATTATCATTAAAATTCCAAAGGTTAAATACAAAGAGAAAATCTTAAAAGCAGTGAGAGAAAAGCAGTTAGTTACCTCCAAAGCACACCCATAAGACTGGCACCTGATTTTCCAATGTAAACCATGCAGGACAGAAGGACTTGACACAAAATATTCAGCGTGATGGAAACCCAGGATCTACAACCAAGAATTCTTCATTCAGCAAAGCTATCATTCAGAGTAGAGGACAGATAAAGAGCTTCTCAGACAAAAATAAGTTAAAGAAATTCATCACCACCAAGCAAGTATTACAGGAAATGTTGGAGGGACATTTTTAAGAAGAAAACAAGAATGTATCAAAAACAAGAATAAAGAATGGTAATAACTACATTCCTATCAACAAGTGCCTCAAGTGAAAAAGAATTAACTGCTCCAACCAAAAGACAGAGTGGCTGAATGGATAAGAAAACAAGATTCCTACATAAGCTGCCCACAAGAGACATTTCAGATGAAAAGATACACACGGACTAACGGAAAGGGGATGGAAAAAAAATATTGCCTTGATGGGCCTAAAAGGTATTTTGCTAAATTACAATTAAATGTATTTAATTATATTAATGCATTTAATTATCTTTTTTATAATTCTTTGTACTAACTTAGCATGTAACACCTAATTCACATGGAAATAAATTGAAATTTAACAACTATTGTGCTTAAGTGAATTTGTGTGCATTATTTCAAAGTATTTACTTGCCTGTAAAGCAAATAATATATATATTATTTCTCAGACAGACCGCAAAGTATTATTTGTTGAAAATTCCTAGAAGCATCCATTATTCTTGGTAATTTGTTCCTACAGAATTTCATCCTAAGATTGTGAAGTACTGCGCTTTAACTTATGAAAGTATGATAAGGATACTTTTGGCTGCAAGACAACATTTACATAATTCCTTTCACCAGATTTACATCCTTTTTGTTCTAATTTTAATTAAGGTGCACATTTTAAGTTTTGTTTGGGTGTTCAATTTATATGCTATTATCTTTCCTGTGTTTCTAGGCCTCATTCATTATTCTTCAGCAATTTTAAGGTTACTGCTCCAAGAACAAGAAGATAAGGCACTCTTGTAGGTGTTGAAGTTATGGTAGTGAATAAAACAGAAAAAAAAAATTCCTGCCCTCATGAAGCTTACATTGTAGCAAAGGAAAACAAAAAATAAATGGAATTTTTATTTATCTATCTATCTACTTATTTATTTATATTTTTAATTAAAATATGTGCATGTTTTCAGATGATCAAAAAAAAAAAAAAGCAATTGTGCTGAGTAGTTGTGGATAATAATTTAAGTAAGCTATTTTAACAGAAGCAATTCATGATGTCTTTTTGAATAAAAAAGACATCCTTAAATGGAAAGTTACAATTGTCAAATGAAACTTAAAACAATTGACATTTCGGAAATCTTATCAAAAATAAGTTGTTTTCTTTTACACAGTATCCTCTCATTTCTGCCATTGTACTGATTTTATGGCTATAATTTTGTGTGCTAAGCTTCTTAGTAAATCAACCATTGCAATAAAAATCACAGTGTCCTAGAAAAGAGTAAAGTAAATACATAACTAATATCCTGCCTTAAGCAAAATTAAGTAAGCTTGGAGCATGTGCAAAGGAGACAACTAATATCTACCATGTAGAATGTGGTAAAATATGGGCTTTACCTACAAAAAAAATAAAGAAACAACATTTCAGAAAAACATTCATCATCAGGTGTGGCTGGGCAACTAACGCTGAACTGTGAAAACTAACTCTTTCCTGTAGAATATTGATTAAGTCTTTTAATTAAACAGGATTTGTAGTTACATAATTTAGGAGTGCTTTTTATATACTTCAACAGGTTCTTGACAATCTGTGAGTCATTCATAATTTTTTAAAAGAAAGTATTTTCTATTAATATCAATTAACTATTGAGAAGCAGATTTACATCTCTAATTTCCCAAGAAAACTAGGAAACAAGAAGTATTTAAGACAAACCACAACACTATTTTTGGAAAACAAATACACACTTTATTGAGCATCTCATTCATTAATTCATTCATTTAATCAAGCAGTTAGTCAATATAGCTATATTGGGTGCTTACAATGTGCACTCTCTTAAGAAAAGCCAATATAATGATAAATAAGAGAGGCGATGTGCCCTACCCTCAATAGACTCACAACCAAGACAGTAAACCAACCAATTGAATTAGAAATGTGAAATATAAGAAGTCTGGAAAAATTATGCAGAAGTTGCTAAGGACATATAGGAGTGACCTGGTGTGGTAGACAAAATAACGGCCTCCAAAGATGTCCATATCTTAATCCTCACAACCTGTAAATGTTGCCGTACATGGCAAAAAGGACTTTCTAATTTTATCAAATTAAAGGAAGCTGTGATTTGGCCTTGACATGTAGAGATTATCCTGGATTATCCATCGAGGAGATCCAATGTAATTACAAGTATCCTTATGAAAAGGAGGCAAGAGGATCAGTAAGAGAAAGGGACGTGGTGGTAGAAGAAGTCAGAGAGTGATTTGAAATGTTACACTGCTGGTTTGAAGATGAAAGAAGGGAACATGAGGAATGCAGGGGGCCTCTAGGAATTGTAAAGGCAAGAAAATAAATTAATTCATCTCTAGAAAAAAATCTTCAGAAAAAACATCAGCCCTCCCAAAATCTTGATTTTTCTCTTGTAAGATTCACTTCAGCTTCTGTTCTCTAAAATTAAGGTAATAAACTTGTGTTGTTTTAAACCACCAAGTTTGTGGCAATTTGATATAGCAGTAATAAGAAACCAAAACATTTGTATTGCTGTTTGGGGGAGTTAAAGGTGGTGGTGAGGGCAGGGAGCTTATTTTAGACTTCAGGATCCATTATGGCAGAAACCATGCCCATCATTTTTGTCCTTGAATATGCAGCACCTATCATTGTGCTCAGGTCTCAGTAGATGTTCAACAAATACAAGAAATATTTGCTAAGTGAACCAGGGCATTCACAAATAATTTCAGGAATGAAAGGAAAAGTGGAATGTGTGAGCTGAGACCTGGAGAAGAACTTGAAGTTAAGTAAGTAGATAAGAAGGTAGTGGAGATGAATCTGGAAAATTATAATATTAAGAGAGACATTGACAGAGCGCCTCTTGGTACTAGCATAATGTGATTAAAGTATTTTGAGACATAATTTCCTAAACATGGTAATGGAAAATTTCTCCTCATTTGAGCAACTTTTGTTTCCATCTAGAGAAATATGATGACTTCCATTTTATTATTTACATAGTTTATTTTATATATTTTGATTATTCAATTATGTACTCAACTATAAATCTTCCCCTTCTGTAAAGATTGTTGGGAAAGGGATATTTTTTGTTCTCTTCCCTCTTTCTCACTCCCTTGCTTAGCCAATATCTTCCTTTGCTTTAATTACTTCCAGATCTATTCAGTACTCCCCCAAAACCACTGGATGTCTCCTGGATGACTTCCCAGTATCGAATTCACTGTCCTCCAAATTAAATGTGTCTTCCCTTTTAGCTACCCTCCTGAGTTCCCTATTATCCCAGTTTGAGAGTTTCAAAGCTTCAAAATTATCACTCATATTACTCTCTCCCTTCCCCCAACACCCAAAGAGTGTTCAATACATGATGAAATCTCTTTGAAGTCCATCCTCTTTCTCTATTTTTATAGCCCTATGACCAAAGCATAGGAAGATGGCACTATCACCTCCTTTTATTTGGATTAAAACCACCCAAACTTTCTTGCTTGTGTTCCTGCGGACTACATTTAGATCAATACTCTTGAATTGCCAGCTTTAAGTACCCTTTCCTATATGCATGCCTGCCTTCAACAAGGACTCTAATTCTGCCTCTGGCCCTAACTGCATGATCCAGAGCAGGTTAGTTATCCCCTATAGGCTTCAACTTCTTCATCAGTAAAATGAAGAGTATATTATTATCTATTTGAAAACAAAAGTATAGTATTTACCTATTTTGGAATTATTGAAAAGAAGAACATCTGTTGAAAACTATAAAGTGCTACATAAAGATCATCATTGTAATTTTCATTCACTGATCAAGTGTTCATTCGTCCATAAAAGATAATGCAGTGGAAATTAAAAATTCATCCTTTGTCTTAAAAATATAATTAGGAAAAAATATGCATAAATAAAATAATTCTATAACAATACAAAATGATATATAGTTGAGTGAAATATGTGGCAGACTGTTTTACTATTACTATGATCTCCATTTTATAGCTGAAGATACTAAAATTAAGGCTGCTCTTGACTGTATATATACATGAATGGGTCTCATTGACTAATATTTGTACTTAAAAGGATTGCCAAGAATTGTGCCTCTTCAATTTACTTTACTCTGTTAAATCTCGAAGAAAGTGTAAAATTTGGAATGGCAAAGAAGAGAGGTAATTCTATTCAGGAAAATCCAAATAAAGGTTCAGAGCCAGAAATGATTAAATTAAATATAGGGGCCATTAACTGATTTATCTAACATGATAGAGAACTCATGCAATGTGTAGTAAAAGGAAAAGCATTTTGAGAAGATAAAGAAGGGTTTTAGGTGCCATGCTGAAGAGTGGGCACTTGATCCCCAGAAAAATAACTTTACAAATTTTTAATAATAAGAGAAATTTTAAAGTAAAGGTGGTTTAAAATTAGTCTGTCATTACATCACAAAATAGAATAAAGCTGGAATTACATTTCAGCTTATGTATCAACGCCAAGGACTTGCAAGTGGTTTCTCGCAGCCTCTTATTTAGAAGATTCTCAGGCTACTTTGCTTAATAGGAAGAAGTGCCTTGATCTATTAGTTCTATCTGATCCAAGCTCAGGAAACTAGGTATTTTCTAACCATGAAATAAAACCAAGAATATCTCCTAGCAGAAAAATCATTTTTTTTTAATTTGAAAATCATACTAATTCATTTTGAAAATGGTTAAGGACTGAATCAAAGTCACATCGGTGAAAAAGTAAAAGTAATAAAACCAAGAATTATAGGTAATTAAATTGTAATTGTAATTAAACTGAGAAAGGAAATCAAGAACAAGAGAAGTAAATGTAATCTTAGCATTGAACACACAGAGAGGTGAGAGCAGAATGGTGTTCCTGAACAAGAGGGAGAGATGAGAGAACCCAGGATATTTCAGAATGTCAGAAGAGGGGAGAAAAGAAGGATGACAGAAGAAATATTCTCTCAACCAATCTGACTACTATAAAAGGAACGCTGGGTGCCAAAGATTTCACAAGGATACTGCAAAGGTGACCATGCCCATCAGAAAGCAGTTCTTGTGTAAAGTGGGCTTGGTCTACTGATGCAGAAGTGAAAACACCTTTTAAAAACGTTTCAGTTCAGCAGGATAACATGACACTCAAGAAAAGATCATTAAATTAGTACTATACTAGTATTATATAAGCATTCTTTGAAAGCACAAGGCAGGAGAAAGTAAATTTTCTACAAGAAGTCAGAAAAAACTAAAGAAGGTAATGTCTGAGCTGCACTCATGTTGATGTGGGTTGTGCAATCAATTCATGTATTTATACAAGTTATTTTATTCTTTTCTTTTATATGTTATATATTTATTTAGATTATATTACATGAAGTAATATAATAGATATTATCATATACATTTTGTTCTCTTATATAAACATTCCACACAATCTTATATTGTTAATAGATACTTTAGTTCCTTCCAGATTTGGTTAAATTATAAACAAAGCTGCTTTGAGCAGTCCTATATATGTTTCCAGGTATAAATAGTAAGAGATTCATTTTATTATTGGCTTTAGAAGTCCAAAAATTAATATAGCTCAGCCTTTCCTGTTAAGTTTATATAAATGGAATTGGAATTTTATAATATGCTTTCCTTTGTCTTGCTTTTTTTCTCCAATTATGTTTATAAGACATCCGACTTTCATTGTTGTATAACTATACCATACAATAAATATACCAAATAAAAACTCGTGTATACATATACCACAGTTGTTTTGTTGTTTGTTTGTTTTTTGTTTGTTTGTTTTTTTACCTGTTACTTTTTTTGGAACTGTGAACTGTTTTCAGGTTTGGAAAGTTACACACAATACTGTATGAACATTCTTGCTTGAGTAACTTGCTATACATAAGCTCTTGTTTATTTAAGATGTATAACTAGGAGTGGAATTGCTGGCCATGAGATATGTGTGTCTTCAATTTTCTACCATAGTGTCAAACTATGGTAGTTTGCAACAATTTACACTCACACCCGCATTATAAGAATGTGCCCTATATTCTCACCAACCCTTGGTATTGCCAGACTTTTATTTTTTTACCAAGTGTGTGTGTGTGTGTGTGTGTGTGTGTGTGTGTGTAAGTTCACAGTATTATTGTGAGTTTAATTTACAGTTATTCAATAATTATTATGAATAATAACAGTGAAGTTAAGCATATTCTCATATACTTATTGGTTAGTTTGGAAAAAAAAATTTTTTTGAGAAATGCCCATTCATGTGTTTTGCCTACTTTTCTATTGGGTCATTTGCCTTTCTACTCACCAATTTGTTGAGGAGTGCAATTCTTTTTCCATTTTATATGTTACATCTACCTTCATTCACTTTGATTTATCTTTCATGCTTTATTTGGTGTTTTTTGGTAACCAAAAGGTCTTAATAATAATCCAGTAAAGTTTAATAATCATTATTTATGTTTAATGTTTTACATTTATTATATATATTATTTTATATTCTCTTCTAAATTTATATTTTGTCTACCACTCTAGGCCTTTGATTCATTTGGTACTGATTTGGAGTTATGGTATGGGACAAAGGTCTAATTTCATTTATTATGGATACATGATTGTCTCATCATGTATATTAGCAAGACTATCTTCTTCCCATTGCTCTGCAGTGTCACTTTTGTCATAAATCAAACACTAATGTATGTGAAATGTTTCCTCCTCTGTGCTTTACTCTGTTCTATTGATCTGTTCCTTTATCTGTGAACAAATACCACCCTTCATTGATTATTAGAGCTTCATAAGACATCTCAATCACTAAGAAAATACATTTTCTCCTTTCTTCATGTATTTCAAGAGTCTTGTCTATTCTTGGCCATTTGAGTTTCTATACAAAATTTAGAATGAGCTTGTCAATTGCCATTAAAATGTCCTATGAATATTTTAATTGTGGTTAAATTTGTATCTAAATAAATCTATAAATAAATTTAAGAACTGACAAATTTTTGATATTGAGTATTCTATCAGTGAACATTGTATTTCCCTCCATGTATAAATAACATATACTTAAGCATTTCAGGTATTTTTAATGCCTGTAATAAAGCTCTAGTTTACTTCTTTACCCTGTGTAGGTTTATATATCTTTACTTAAATTTACTTCTAAAAGAGAGTAGGAGGGAAAAGTAGGAGGATAAAGAAGAAGAAGAAAAAAGAGAAGAAGAAGGAGAGGAGAAAAGGAAGAAAATGAGGAGAGAGAACAAAAGAGGAAGAAGAAGAAAACGAGGAGAGGGTGAGGAGAAAGTAGAAGGAGAGAAGAGAGAGAATACATAAAAAGAGATTAGTGCAAAGGAGGGAAGGGAGAAGAACAGGAGGAGAAAGTAGGAGAAGGGAGGAGTAGAAGTTAAAGAGTGGAGGGAGGAGGAAGATAAGGAGGAGAGGAGCAGGAGAAGGACAGAAGAGGGAGGCAGAGAGGGAGGAGAATAGGAAAAAATTTATTCTTTGGTCTATATTCAAGTCAAAACATTTCAATTATTTTTAAAAAAAGGCTAACTTACCATTGCAATTTCCATTGGATAGAGAATTGAGCAATATGTTTTGTTCAGTCTGAAATGAAAACAAATATATATAGAAATAACTGTAAAAATTTACCTTTGTCTGTGAAAATGGTGTCTCATTCTTTTGTCTATAAATAACAAAAACTAGTCTCCAATAATTATTTTCCCTAGCCTTTTTTTTAGAATGGTAACTACAACAAGTCAGACTATCTTTAGAAAATTTTGTGCAAGACTAACTTTGTTTTTATTTTTGAACAGAAATTAAGCATTTGCATGTGTTTGTCATGTAGCACTTTCAATCAGAAGGTAACCTCATTAATACAGCCTTCTCCAAGAGAGTCATTAATCATGTATTTTATATTATACAAAAGTTAACTGTTCATCTGAAGCTCCATGAAAATACTTGAGAAACATTCCTAATTTAGGCAAATGTTGAAGAACAAAAATGGCACTGTATCCTACAATTAAACTTCTTTAAAATTAATAATTGAGGCACTAAAGAAATAATATGCTCTCTCAAAAATGTTATTGTTATTATTGTTAATGATGGTGATGATGATAATAATTGGTATTTCTTGAATACTTACTGTATTTCGAGGACTTTACATTAATTATTTAGTCCTCAGAGCAATCCTATGAAGTTACTAATCTCATTTTCTACAAAAAAATGGAAAGTTTCTATCTTCTAAAATTGGAAAGGTTAAATAACTTACTAATTCACAAAAGCTCATGCCTTTACATTTTGAACTTCATACTCCAAATTGCTAAATTATACTGCTTCTCCCATGAAATCAGTTTTCATCTTAGAGATTGACTACAGAATATCTAACTATTTTCCCTTCTCGAAACCCAAGGGTACAGCTTATATATTTTAAGTTTAGTTCTAATAGTTACCAAATAATTCCCACCAGGTTGTTTTATATTCCTAAGTCTCAACCTTTTTTTTTGTAAAATTCAGGTAATGACTAAGTTAGATAGCCCAGTCAAAGAGACTAGCTCTTGAACAATATTCAATAGATGTGAGTTTTTCCCCCTCTTCTTAACAGTACTTTGTCTGAAATATTTCATGCTGAAAATTTTCAAATAATATATGTAGATACCTCACCCACAAGGAGGTAGAAACTCTTTAAGTATGAACTGCACTTAGAAACTTGATTCCAAAGAGTACAGTGGTGAAGCCTGACAAACACTATCTCATCCAGGTGATCAAGGTCAACCTCAACAGTGATAAATCATATTGATAGTAGGTGCCCTTGATATAATGTAATGAAATGGCACTTTACCTCTATATTTTCCTTCTAAAGCCCAGTATCTCTCATTTTACAATGAGAAGAACACCAGATAAATTCAATAGAGGAGAATTCTACAAAATTACTACGAAAAATTGTACTACGAAAAATTGTCAATGCCATCAACAAAGGAAAGTCTGAGAAACTCTCACAGCCAAAAGGAACCTAAGAAGACAGGACAACTAGACATAATGTGATAGCCTAGAGGGAATTTTAGAACAGAAAAAGGACACTAGGTAAAATTAAAGAAATCTGAATAAACATGGACTTTAATGGTAATGTATCCATATTGGTTCATTGTTTGTAACAAATATATCACATTAATGCAAAATGTTAATAATGGAGGAAACTGTGGTGTAGGGTATATTGGAACTCTCTATACTAACTTTTCATTTTTTTTTCTGTAAATGTAACACTGTTTTAAAAAATAAAGTCTACTGAAAAATATATCTTATCTAAGGAGAAGAAAATTTGAATAAAAAGCAGGTTGAAACTTCACTTACAGAGTAAGGCCACAAAATGGCAATTAATATTATTATTACCTGCAACCTATATAATAATGAGCACGAATCCATTCAAACACCAACAGCCTTAAATCTTCCTAAGCATTCAGGGAGAAACTTAATGGTGTTATCACCACAATATCACAAAATAGAGGATCCTTTGTTGATTTGTGTTTTCTTCCTACTCTGGAGTATTTTAAATGCCCTTCCAGTGTTACCTTCTGTTGAAAATGCAGCTGTCAAAGAAGAGAAGATTGAGGTCCCAGCAGGGCACTCCAGTTCAAGACAAAACTGTAGACCACAAGTTATAGCCCGATAAAAGGAAGAAACATTGCAATAGAGATTAATTGATTGCAGACTCATTACTCTAAAACTGAACTTAGAATAAGTGCATAGGCCTAAAACAATCAGATATCCTAGACAAACAATGTGTAACAGGAATAACATGAAATGCCCAAAAGAGCATCCATGCTACTCAAGGCCATCCAATCCATACAACTATTTTTAATAAAAGTTATATCCAGTTTTCTTCATGAGCAAGACTTCCAGATTGCCATCTGAATTCTTGGTATGGCCTTTAAAATTCACAGTATGCAGATACATACCATATTTGCATTATTCTCATTATAGTTGAACTCAGTTTCAACAAATTATTTATCACCATTTTAAAGTTTGAGTTAAAAAATCCCTTTGGGTGCTATTATCTACCAATAACCTAGATTCAATGAACTCTATTTGACAAGACTCAAATTTTTGAAGCCCACGTAGGTAAAATCTTATTTGTAGAACTTCCTCACAAAAGGCTGTGTTAATGAAGTTTATTTCTGATTTGACATGTTACAAAATAAACCCATGCTAATTTTCAATTTCTAAAACAAGTTGGAGCAACCTTAGTCTTACAGGAATGTATTTTAAGAAAAACATTATCGACTTTTAGTAAAGAATTAGTTACAAAAATCTTCACGTCAGATATGCTACTAGATATGAGAAGGCCCAAAAAGTAGTATATCATTTTAAGAAGTAAATTTATATTTTGGTAAAATAAGACCACAAACTTCTTGTGGGTTAATTAGTCTATTTAAACGCTAAACAAAATTTCCTACAATATTGTTATGCATGATGGTTGTGAGCTTAATGTCAGCCAGGAGAACCTCTCACATAACAAAATTTAACAATTCTGGGAGGTATGGCATAGTTTTGTGGGGAAAAGAAAATAGGCCTACTTAAACAAGTAGGAAGATATCTCCTCCTTTGACATGAGAGCAAGTTCTTCTTAATACAAAATCATGGGAGATGGTTTCTAATATTCTGATGAAAATAACATTCTAAAGAGCACAGTGAGGGATAAAGACAGGTCTGGGGATATATAAGCAGGGCCATCTTTATAGACTTGTGACCTGTGAAGTCACAAAGGCTCCCTATTTAAAGGCCCTCCCATTTGGTTTAATATTCTGTTGTCACCATCTTGAAATTCTTTTTTTTTTTATCTTGAAATTCTTAATAATTGTTGAACAAAGAATGTCACATTTTTATTTTGTCTTTGCCCAGCAAATTTCAGATCTGATATTGTATCTAGAACCTCTGTGGTATGAGGTAGAAACATTAAACTGTAAGAGAAAGGAATGTAGAATTAGACAGCTACTGAGATACCAGAAAGGGGAAGGCCAAAGTTCCCTATGTAACTGAATGATTAAAAGATAGTGTGTGGTCAAGGATACAAGAGAAAGGAAAGAACTTTGTGATTTAAAGCAGTCAAGGAAAACTTCATAGAGAGGGTACTACTTACACTAAATCAAACTAATAACGCTAGTTGGAATTTTATAACATTGAATAGGCCAGGCACTATTATAATTGTTTTAAATATATTAATTCATTACCTAATTTCAATTACCAATGAGGAAACTGAAGTAAAAAAGATTCAGTAACTTGGCTAATGTCCCACAACTAACCCAGGTAGCTTAGCTCCAAAATCCATGCTCTTAACAATGCAGAGGGCTTAAGGATTTGAATGATTACAGAGAGCTCATTTACCTGAAATCATCTTCATGTACATTTGATTCACTACCCTTGTTAATTGAGATAATTTATGGAGATAAAAAATGCTGGTATCTTATAATAATGTTATAATGATGGCAACTGTTTATGTTTCCCTGAGTCATTTATCATATTCTATCTCTTTCAGAGTTATATCTAACTCTTCTTTGATTTAAGTGATTTTTCTTATTTATTTTTCTCAAGGATATAATACCTAGTACACATGTCCATTAGTATATGCTGAATTAATTAATTAATTAATTGAACAAATGGATGAGCAAATAAACAAGTAAGAATGAGTATCTAAGAACTAACTGTAAGAACCAAATAAAAATTATGATACTATATAAGATTTTGCTGAGGGGAGAGGTCTTTAAGCACTTTTATAATATATTATGTTTATGTGATACACTTTTTCGTATCATTTTATAAGGTTACCTGTAGCATGACATAATCATGAAACAGTTGGTCCTACCTTGCTGATATCATCAAGTGGCTGGTTGCTGGCATTTTCTTTTTGAATTATGTTCATTAGATTAGTATAAAACTTCTTTGCATTCAGAAAAACAAGTGGGTTGTTTATTGAGATAATTTTCACCTGTTGAAGGTTCTCCTTTTGGAGGAGAAAGGAATAGATTCAGAGTCCTGAATAAAATAAAAAAGGATAACTCTATCCAATGAATATAAATATTGTTAAGTCCAAATGTCACTCAATTGTATAAGTAACTTCATAGCTGATGTTTTAATTATTAAAATTAATTTGGATAACTTAATATACTATCGTGTTTCTTAGGGAAAGTATGTACTTCCTCTTTACTGAGAAACATTAATAACCATGAGATGAGTCAAGTTTTTCAGAAAATGGCTTTTATTCCTACATACTGGATTTTGGCAAGATAACATTCTAGAATATCCAAAGAATACTGAGAAAGTTTATCCTTCCAAAATTATTCCTTCCATTCAATCTAAAAATTATAAATTTATTTAATCATCGATATTTTTAAAAATGAAAATATGTCCTAAAAGTTCAAACTGTCAGTCATTTACCGCATAACAATATAACCTTCTTTTGGAATATAACCTTACAAGTGACTGATAATCCTGATTGGGAAAAATAAAAATCAGAGGTGGTATTAGGAATGTAATTTCACTTTGGACAGGACCCTACGTTATGCTGGATTGCCAGGACGTAGGCAAGGCACGCAGAAAAAGAGAAGAAAAAGTTTCGATAAAACAGGTATGTTTTGGCTATTTGCCCAGGTGTTCCTGGCAGCAATTGGTAGTATGGAACTAAAACCATCTTCTCCATGACCTTTGGTAAAGAGGTAAGACCTAGAAATTGAGAGGATGGTATGTTCTATGAAATGATATCTCCTTACCAACTAAATAAAGCAGTACTCCTTCAGGTTTTAGTACTCACACAGAAAAAAAGACACAGAGAATAAAGAAGCATACAGGCAGAGAAAAAAGATAAAAGAAAATATTACGTGTGTGAATTTGGACAATTCATTTAACCTCAGTTTCCTCATATTTAAAATTAAGTAAATATTTAAACTAGATACTCTCATAAAATTTCTATAGCTAGAAAACAGATTATATTCTGGAAAGTGAGGAGATTTTCTATGAATAACTCAAGAAAACAGAAAGCTGTAAGTTACCAAATCAATTTAAGAGGAAATCCCTTACAAATGAAAAATAAAACAATATTTGGGTCTGAAATATTTAATTATTACAAAACTACACATCATACATCAACCCACTAATAACATCACAAGATTGTGCCAATATATTGTTTTAAGTTAAGATAGTATTTTTTTTAAGATGAGCATTTGTTAAAGAATAAAGATTAAAATTGCACCAGAAAAGAAACTTTCAATGGGGTTAGATTCAGTGAGTGGAAAGAGATGTCCCAAACTGAGAATGAGAATTTCATGTGAAAAAAAGAGTGGAAGAGTGTATGAATAAAAGAGAGCAATGACAGATCACCACCATAATTTAAGTTAGCTAAAACACCACCTAACAGTTCATATTCAAATCATGCTCTCTTAGTCTTATTCTCTCTTATTTTTTATACAAACAAATAACTTGTGAGATGTAGTATTCTAATAAAATTAATATTTTCATGTGATAGATTTATTGTTCAGGTGGGTGACTAGGCTATAACCAATCAAAGTTTAAAGACATAAAGTTTTCAATATTTTCATCTTCCTATAAATCTTCCAAACTACTTCCCCAAATGTTTAGCCTGACAACAGGGTAAGGATTCAATAGATTTTTTTAACCAATAATCTCTAAGCTGAAAAATAATCAAACTAAAATTTTGTTTTAATGTATACAGCTATATGTGTGGGAAGGATACATAGAGGTCTTTAGGGACCCAAGAGTCAGTCTAGGACTTTGTATGAGCACTAAATTCCCACAGAAAAGTTGAAGAAAGGAAAAAAAAATACAAACAACAACAACAACAAAAGAAAGGCAGCACAGATGGAAAACTTGAGCCTGCACACTCTCAATGGCTC
This sequence comes from Eonycteris spelaea, assembly GCA_003508835.1. Lineage (NCBI taxonomy): Eukaryota > Metazoa > Chordata > Mammalia > Chiroptera > Pteropodidae > Eonycteris > Eonycteris spelaea. The sequence continues at coordinate 2,711,231 of PUFA01000143.1, forward strand.
TGAACTTAAATAGCTATCTATGAAACATTTTTAAAAATATTTATTAAAAATATAAGTCATTCTTCTGAATGTCATGGAAGGACTCCTGGTGCTACTTGCTACTTTCAGTCTACTCAGAAATACACTGACAATGCTACTGCTGATGCAAGGTCAGCGCTCTGTTATGAGGGTAATCATGAGGTACTGTAACAAGGAAATGTGAAAAATAGAGGGGAAAAAAACGGTTAGCCAAACATTTCAAACAGGCTCAAAGAGGGGCAAAATTTTTTTTAAATTGACAAAAAAAAAATTTTGGCAACTTTTTTTTCTCACTTTAAAGTGAGAAAGTTCAAAATTGTTTTGGCCATCTCTCAGAGTAAGAAACTAGAACTCAAATACAATTGGCCTGCTATCATGAAGAAATCAGGACAAGTAAGCTGTTTTCTTAAAAAGATACCCACTGGGAAAGAAACCAATTTTATTGGCATTCTGTAACCATTGGACTTAATAACCATCAGCTAATAATAGTCTCATTGTCCATGTTTAAAAAAAAAAAAAAAAGGAAAAAGAGACCTCCAGTCAAGATGACAGAGTATAAAATGCTAGTCTTGCCTCTTCCCATGATGACATCAAAATTACAACCAAACTATAAAACAACCATCATTGAGAACCACCTGAAGACCAGCTGAACAGGCCTATGACTTAAGATATACTAAGAAAGCCACGTAAGACTGGTAAGAGGCACAGACATGTTGAAGAGGTTGTCCCATATCCACATGTTGCAGTTAAAATCCAGAGGGAGATCTCAGTTGCGAATGCCCCCCCTCCCCGACACTGAAGAGCCAGGGATCCCAGCCCCACACCAGGCTCCTCAGCCCAGAGTTCCAGTGACAGAAAGAGAAGTCCCCATAACTTCTGGCTATGAAAACCAGTGAGATTGTGGTTTGAGGGGATTGTGGCTCAGTGAGACAAGGGTTTGCTGGAGACCCAGGCATTCCTTTTAAAGGGCCCACACACAAACTTACTTATAAACTCACTCACTCTGAGCTCCGGCACAAAGTCAGCAGCTTTAAAAGTGCCAGGAACATACGAGGAGAAACTGAATTCTCTGGTTTCAGGGCGAGGGTTGGAGAGGCAGCTTTCTTCCATGGACTGTCTTGGCTCATGCTTTGGACTTTCCAAAAATCTCTCAAATGTTCAAAAAATCCAAACAAGCAGTGTGTGTCGTAAGTGTGCCCTGAACCTCTTGAGAAGCAGTCCTAAATCTGGAACTAGTGGCAGCTAGGCTTGGTTCACAACTTAGACTCTCCCAGGTATCTCCAAACCTAGCAGAAGCCATCAGCGTATCACTTTGTAGCTCTTAACACATGGCCCTGGGCAAGGCACAGGCAGAGGCCCTCACCAGAACCCCTCTCAAGGGGCCTCGGAACCAACACACCTGGTGGCCACTTTCAGACCACACCAGAGCACCAGGCACCACTCAAAAATGGCCACAAACACACACCTAAAGGGTGTGCAAAGAAAGTACTAGAGTCCCACTAAAACAAATGTACTCTGTGGGCTCAGTCCCTGCACAACAACTCCCCCACTGTAGTCATGGCTAGTCTTCATAGCCAATCAACCTAAGGGTCATTCCTTCCCACTGATGTGCCAACAATCAAAACCCAACAATAACAGGCATACACACCACTCATAAAGTACAAACCAAGAGCACTAGCTGAGATGACCAGGGAAACTGTGCCGCTGGGCCCCACAGAATACTTACTATGTAAGGTCACTCTACCAAGACCAAGAGAGGTAACAGCTCTACATAAAACATATAAACAAAGCCAGGAAGATGGCCAAAAGGAGGAGACAAACAAGAATGTCCCAAATGAAAGAACAGAACAAATCTCCAGGATCGGGGGGAATTAAACTAAATTAAGACAAGTAATTTACCAGATAGAGAGTTTAAAACACTGGTTATAAAGATACTCAATGAAATTAGGGGAAGAGTAGATAAATTCAGTGAGAATTTTAACAAAAAGACAAAAACCACAAAATTGTAGTTAGAAAACATCAAAAAGAACCAGGCAGAAATAAAGACTATAATAACTGCATTGAAAGATGCATTAGAGAAAATCAACAGGATTGAATCAGCAATTTGGAAGCCAAGGTGATGGAAAACACACAATCAGAACAACAACAGCAAAAGGAACCAAAAAATGAAGATAATTTAAGGGGCCTCTGGGATGATATCCAGTGTGCCAACATTTGCATCATAGGGGTACCAAGAGAAGAGAGAGAGTAAGTGATGGTGAACCTATTGGAAAAAATAATGATGAAAAACTTCCTTACCTAGTAAAAAAAATTAGAAATACAAGTCCATAAATTACAAAGAGTCCCAAACAAGATGAACCTAAAGAGGCCCACACCAAAACACATCATAAATAAAATACCAAATTTAAATACAAAGAGATACTCTTAAAAGCAGCAAGTGAAAAGTAGTTACATACAAGGAAACTCTCAGAAGACTGTCAGCTGATTTCTCAACAAAAACTTTGCAGGCCGGAAGGGATTGGTATGGAATACTCAGAGTGATGAAAAACAAGGACCTACAACCAAGAGAACTCTACTTGGCAAAATTATAATTTAAAATTAAAGGAGAGATAAAGAGCTTCCCACACAAGAAAAACTAAAGTTCATCATCACCACCAAACTAGCATTAAAAGAAATGTTAAAGAAACTTCTGGAAGAAGAAAAAAATAGGTCGATATGAATAATAAAATGGCAGTAACTACATGATTATCAATAATTACTTTAATGTAAATGAATTAAATGCTCCAATCAAAAATATCATGTGGCTGAATAGATAAGAAAATCCTACCCTTGCATATGCTGTCTACAAAAGACCCACTTCAGATGGAAAAACTCATACAGACTGAAAGTAAATTGATGGAAAGAGATATTTTATGAAAATAAAAACAAAACAGAAAAAGCTTGAGTAGGAATACTTATGCCAGACAAAATAGACTTTAAACAAGAGAAAAGGACAGCACTTCTACGTATTCACCTATATGTTTATTGCAGCATTATTTGCAATAGCCAAAATAGACAAGCAACTTAAGTGTCCATCGATAAATGAGTACAAAAGCAGTGATATATATATATATATATATATATATATATATATATATATATATATATATATATATATATATACACACACACATACATGCATACATACAATGGAATGTTAGCCATAAAAAAGAAATAACACCTTGTTGTTTGTGACCATGTGGATGAATCTAGAGAATGTTATGACGAGTGAAATAAGTCAGAGAATGATAAACATTATATGATTTCACTTATATGTGAAATCTAAAAAACAAAATAAATGAACAAATGAAATAGAAACAAACTTATAGATCCAGAGAACATTTTGATTGTTGCCAGATGAAAGTGGATTTTGGGGAATGCGTGAAAAGGAGGAAGAGATTAAGATGTGTAAAATGCCAGTTATAAAAGCAGTCATGGGGATTTAAAGTACAAGATAAGGAATATAGTCAATAGTATTGTAATAACTATATATAGTGTCGGGTGTGTACAAGACTTATTGCAGTGATTACCTTCTAAGTTTTATAAATGCTTAATCATATGTTGTAACTTGAAAATGATATAATATTGTATGTCAAATATTTTTTTCAATTACAGTTGACATAGAATGTTATATTAGTTTCAGGTGTACAGCATAGTGATTATTCATTTATATAATTTCCGAGTGATAAACCTGATAAGTCTAGTACCCATCTGACTCTATACATAGTTATTACAATACTACTGACTATATTTCCCATGCTATACTATACATCTCCATGACTATTTTGTAACTACCAATTTGTATCTCTTAATTCCCATTGCCACTTCACAATCCCCCCAATGCCCCATCTAGTAACTATCAAAATGCTCTCTGAATCTCTGAGCTTATTTCTGTTTTCTTTATTCATTCATCATGTTCTCTAGATTCCAAATATAAATAAAATTATATGACATTTGTCTTTCTTGTCTGACTCACTCCACTTATTGTAATATACTTTAGGTTCATTCATATAGTTATAGATGTTAAGATTTCATTCTTTTTTATGCTTGAGCAATATTTCTTTATATATATATGTCCCAACTCTTCTTTACTCATTTCTCCTTTGATGGGTACCCAAGTCACCTTCATATCTTGGCTATTGCAAATAATGCTGTAATGAAAATATAGATGCACATATCCTTTCAAAGTAGTGTTTTGGATTTATTCAGATAAATACCTAGAAGTGAAAGTGCTGGGCCTTTCCTTCTCTTTTGTTATATAGTTGTTGTTTGGTTTATTTTGTCAGGGTTGGTACCTCAGATTATTTTTTCATTTTCATTTTATGAAATATATTTTTCCATCACTTGAATTTCAGTCTATGTGTGTTTTTGATCTGAAGTGAGTCTCTTGTAGGCAGCATATGTAAGAACCTTGTTTTCTAATCAATTAATCCACCCTATGTTTTGAAGAATTTAGTTCATTTATATTAAAGTAATTACTGATAAGCATGTAGTTATTGCCATTTCAATATTTTGATCTTATTTATTTCCTTCTTCTTCAAGAATTCCCTTTAATATTCCTTTTAATACTGATTTGGTAGTGATGAGCTCTTTTAACTTCTTGTCTAGGAAGCTTTTTATCTCTCCTTTGATTCTAAATGATAGCCTTGTCAGGTAGAGCAGTCTTAGTTGTAGGTTCTTGCTTTTCATCACTTTGAATATTTCATGCCTTCTGGCCTGCAAAGATTTGTTGAGAAATAAGCTGACAGTCTTAGGGGAGCTTCCTTGCGGGTAACTAACTGCTTTTCACTTGCTGCTTTTCAGAGTATCTCTTTGTCTTTAAATTTGGCATTTTAATTATGATGTGTGGTCCTCTTTGGGTTCATCTTGTTTGGGACTCTCTGTGCTTCCTGGGCTTGTACGTCTATTTTCTTCATCAGGTTATAAAAAGTTTTCTTTAAATAGAATTTCAATCCCTTGTTCTCTCTCTTCTTCTGGTACCCCTGTGATGCAAATGTTGGTACACTTGATGTTGTCTCTGCTTTATCTAATCCACTGTTAATTCCCTCTAATGTTCTTCACTTCAGTTATTGTATTCTTCATTCCTATCTGGTTATTTTTCACATTTTCTCTTTCCTTTTTTATTTTTCTTATTTCTTCATTGAAGTTTTCACTGAAATCGTTGAGCATCCTTATAATCAGTGTTTGAACTCTGCATCAAATAATTGCTTGCTTTCATTTTGTTTGGTTCTTTTACTGGAGCTTTGTTCTAGTATTTCATTTGGGGCATTTTTCTTTGTCTTCTCATTTTGGCTGCCTCCATGTGTTTTTATTCTATGTTTTAAGTGGAGCTTCTATGTCTCCCAGTCTTAGTAGAGTGGCCTTATATAGTAGGTGTGCTATAGGTCCCAGTGGCATAGTCTTTCCTGATCACCTGAGCCAGATGCTCCAGATGTGTCCCTTAAGTGGGTTTTATGTGTCCTCCTGTTGTAATTGAAACTTGGTTTCTATTTGCAGTTCAATTGGAGGGACTGACCCTTGAGCTGATTGGTTGTGAGGTCTAGCTAGTGTGGGGCTGACTATACAGGGAAGGATTTACTTTAGCAAGTCTCTGGTGTCTGTTCAGTCTGCCCTCTGGGTGTGCCATTCTTGGATGCAGCCCCAGGTGATGTTGAGTTCAAAGCTTGCCACTGGGCTTGCCAGCCCTGGGATCTCCTAGAAGGGGCCTCACTGCAGGCCAAGATCAGCCTCAGCCTGTGCCCTGCCCAAAAGCCACCAAGCAATCCAAAGGTGGCTACCACCTATGCTGGTCTTGGAGGTGCCTCGAGAGGCCAAGCCTTGAACCAAGGCTAGCTGCCACTAGCACCAGGCTTGGTGCTGCTCAGCGAGAGGTATAAGATGCTGCTTGTTTCTGTTTTGCAAACCTTTGAGAGATTTAGACAAGTCTGCGGCATAGGCCAACACAAGTATGGAAAAGCCACTGGAGGCAGCTTGGGTAGGCCTGCAGTTTGGTAGGACAAGATCTTAGGGAATTTCCAGAGCAAGGAGACCAGTGTTGGCCAGGTTAATGGAAACTCAGATATGGTACCCACCTGTGTTCATGTGCTTGATGAGAGAGGGCTCGGATAAGGAACAATGGCTTCTGCCAACACTTCTATCTGGGAGAGAGGTGCCCCACCAGCTCTCACTCTTAAGCCAGATAATTTGGTTCCTCCATGTACATCCCTGGAACCTTTCAGGTTGCAGCCCCAGCACTATAACTCAGAGCAAGTGAGTCTGTCAGTAAGTAGGTCCATGCGTGGACCATTTAAGAAAACACCCTGGGTCTCCAGCCACCCTCCATTATACTCAGTCACAATCTCTATTGTCTTTCACAGTCAGAAGATGTGTGGACTTCCCTTTCTTGAACTGGAATTCTGGGCTGGGGAGCTTGGTGTGGGGCTGAAACCCCTTATCCCTCAAGGGGAACCTCCAAAGCTAAGACATCCATCCAGACTTTTAACTGCCACACCTGATTGTGGGACTAGCCCATTCTGCTTCTCTGCCCCTCCTACCAGTCTCAAAGTGGCTTCTTCCATATATCTTTACAGAACTTCTGTTCAACCTAACTTCAGGAAATTCTCAATTATGGTTGCTTTATAGTTTAATTGTAATTTTGATGTGGTCATGAGAGTTGGAAAGTACAGTATTTTCCTACTCCACCATCTTGACTGGAACTCAAAAAATAAAAATATACACATTAAAAAAATACTGTTATCTAACTTTGCCTTATTCCCTTTCTTATACCATATTTTCTTCCATCATTTATTTTGGAATAGCTTATTAGTTTAGTTTGACTGTTTTATGTAACTTGATAATGAAAAAGAGGTTTCCAAATGCCTGAGTTAATTTGGACTATGATTCTCCTGTGGCCTGAACTCATGGCATCATCTTATCAGAATGCTAATACAAGATTTTTGTTGCTTTTGTTCTATTGATTTTTTTTTGTATATTGAATGCCATATGCATGATAATCACATTAACACCATTTAAAGTTCACATTTATTAAAAATACAAATAATGTGTTTTCAAATGTTATCGTTTTTTTGCTCCTAGTGATATCTCAAAACTATCTGACCCACAAAATCGTTAACAATTGCACAAAGTAAAAGAAAACTAAACTTACATCATTCATTTCTGTCTTCACTTTAAATTCCATTTCTTTCATGTTTTTTATACTCAGAGTCTTTGCTCTAGAATTAAGGCAGATAGAAAATAAATGTCATTTCCTACTCACTACATTAACTATGAAGAAGTAAAAAAGATAAAGCAATTTATCTTACAATGGGAACATATTTAAAATGGTTAAGATCCTATATCCTATTTGTTTATGAAACATTGGTAAATCTATATTTCTCTGGGATCCTCGGGAATAGAGGGTAACAACAGAAACAACCAAGTAGATATTTAAAAATGTAATTTACCCCATATAGGCTCCTAGCTACAATATATCCCAGCCACAAGAGGTGAACTGACAAAAGAAAAGTTATAAGAGAGGCAGCTATACAGTATATAGTATTTGAGAAAATCTTGTTTTAGAAAGTAAAGAGGGAATCAGTGATAAGATAGAACAAGATGCTGAATCTACACAGATGTATTCTGTAAAAACTCTCTAAAGGTAAAACTTAAAAAATTTTTAGACTATATTATTTAACAAAAAATGTCAGTGGAAGGATGAGAAGTGAGCAAAACCATTATCAGATAATGAACACTGAGAAAACAGAAAAAGAAATGGTCAAAATAGTGAAATGGTTCACAGGCGGTCAGTAAAGTGACCAAAAAAATGTGTTCTTCAACAAATTATCTATCAACAAAGTATATAGTTAGATTAATATGACTTCTGAAAAATTAAATTTGCTGAATTCAATTTTCCAAATGATTACATTGTTATATGTTTTGTGTCTCATTGCATATTATATCTCTTCAGCTAATTAAAAATACCTCTGTGTATTCATGGGCATAAACTACAGGCTAGTGGTTACCAGAAGACTATAGACTAGTTGTTACTAGTGGGGTGGGGAAGAAAGGGGGAGGTAGATGGGGTAAAGGAGGTCAAATATAAGGTTTAAGGAGAGGGTGTAGTGGATAAAGGGGATCAAACATATGGTAGCTGAAGGAAACTGAATGTTGGGTGGTAAACACACAATAGAATATACAGATGTCAAATTATTATGTACACCTGAAAATTATACAATTGTATTAACCAATGTGACCCCAATAAACAATAAAAAAATTTTAAAAATACCTCTGTGATGCAGTGTGTGGAAATAGGGTTAATTTATTTACTTCAATAGATTTTGTGTATTCTATTTTATAGTGCTGACAAAATATTTTTCTTCATTAAGACCAACATTATATATCTATATCATCTATATCTATCATCTATCTATCTATCTATCTATCTATCTATCTATCTATCTATCTCATGTAGATAAAAACCTTTTCTTTTTGTCTCCAATTTTCTGATAACAAATAAAACATAAGATTGTAGTACTACACGTTGCACAGAGATAAAAGTAACTGACAACACTATATGCTTTGCCACAGTGTCAGAATAAACAGATAATTTCAATACAATCTTACTTTGGGAAGCGACCAATCACAGCAGCTGTGGTACAGACAACACCAAACAGCAGTCCCACATTGGCAGCAAAACATATTGTAAATACATATGTACTGACCCATATGCCCTGAAAGAGAAACAACAACAACAACAAAAAAAAACAAAATAGAAAATGTGAGTCCTTCAGTATTTTTGTCTTTCTCATGATTCCTAAATTCATCACAATTTTATTCTATACATTTCTGTGACCAAATTTCTCAAAAAATATATTATTAATGAAATAATAAACAGAAGCCCAAGAACACAGAAACAAATCCTGGCCCCCTCAGATTCTCAGTAGCAGATGTGGAGAGAAGTAACATTTTATTTCTAGACACTGCCAACTCTTAGTTCAGTCCTGAACTGTCACCTGTAAATAGTTGGTTCATTTGTATTGTTCAAAATATGCCATAATTTCCCACTGTTTTATCATTTAATGTAATAATATTATAACCAATTGTTTGTGAATTTTTGTTCATTCCTAATAATATTCGATTTTCTAGGATTGCTATAGAAAGAACTAACATAGTTTATTACACAGAATACTCAAGCCCTAATGTTCAAATTGAATCTAATAGCATGATCAAAGCCATTTTTAGATAAGCCGTTATAAAGATGATGATGGTGATGACGATGGTGATGATTTTGGCAAGGGGTCACTTCTCATGAAATTGTGAAAGCTAAAAAATCAGGACTAACTTAGTTCTTGGAAACATTTCAAAACATTGCAATAAAATTCTATTTTCATTAAGTGGGAATTCAAAAATTATTATAGTTTTGCTTACCACTTGAAATTGCAATTTGTAACAATACATTACATTATCAGTGGCATTTCTGTTTATTGTTGGCAAAAAATATTTTGAAAGCAAAATAATTTCTGAAATCCAAAAGGATAGATTTTCTAAACACAAAATTCTGCATTTATCAAATAGTAAACCAACAAAATCTTTAAATTCTCTCTTTTCCCAAAAATTATCTCAATCACTTTACTTAGGCATACAATTCTAAGTTAGTATCCTTCTGTCCAAATAGGTATATTATCACTTAAAGATATTTTCAACAACATAATTAAATCCATACACAAATGAAAGAATTGGAAACTTCTATATAATCTTAAAATGACACAGATTCCTCTGTGTGTGTGTGTGTGTGTGTGTGTGTGTGTGTGTGCGCGCGCGCGCGTCGGGGCATGGGGTATAACAAATGTTTCCAAAGAGTCTCTTGTATTATTTGTCTACACTGAGATTAACAATGGGATTTTTTTTTCTTCAAAAACTAAGCCTTTGGACGCAAATGGAGGGGTTTTTATCCATAAAATTCCTTTTGATATAGAATAAACAACATTCTAGAGTAAAAGGGAAATATAGTTAAAGTGTTCTCATGTTAAAATCCATCACCTACAAATATAATGCTACGTTGGCACTTACTACATCATCTTCAGTCTGTCATACGGTTGTCTATTCAAGTGCATAGACAGTCATCTGAATCTTCTATTTGTATACAGTATGTTTTCCCTTCCTAATGTATTACTTACATTACTTAATTATATACCAAACAAGCTTGCAAGTTTTTGATCCTTGCTTCAACTTGCCATAATTGCTCTGCTTCTCACTGAACATTTAATGCTGACTTACCCTGCCTCAATGTGACAGAATAAACCTCACTGAAAGCTTTCTAAGTCCAATTTCACCTAACCAACATGCATAATTTAATACAGCATAGGAAACTGAGGTTCCTGGTCCCTGCCATTCTAAAAACCACAGAGCCTATAGGCCATTATTTTTCAGAGTAACTCAAAATTTTGATAACATTTGGTTCTATTTTTAAAACATATTTACTCTCCTACAACATCATCTATTGTAAGCCAGGATTATAATGTTTAATTATTTCCTGGAGCTACATTTATAGCTTTGAAAAAATATCAAATAGGAATTAATAACATAGATCATTGGTTAAAACAACTCTCAACACTATTCTGTAACAATTCCTATTAGAGATCCAAATGCTGGTTGTCACAGTTATAACAAATTGGTTAGTTCCTTGGCCCCTAATTATTTTATTATGTGTTCCCACTTGATACCTTCCTTATTTTGTACTCACAGCCCCTAAACACAGGCTAACTCCAAAGTTGATCTCAAGTAGGGAACACATAAACTCTTGTTCCTTACAGAAAATGTATCAATGTAAAGAACAATTTAGCAGTTACTCAATTACTTTGCCTCTGCTAGCCTATCTGTTTTAGTGATTGATATATATTATTAAATTTCTGTAGGTCTGAATTCCACCCAACTGTTTAGTTACTCAAATTCAGGCCATGAGTCAGGTCTCTATTTTGGATCCTTATTTTTTCATGACCTCAACAGGGTTTTGATCTACAACTCAAAGTAAAATTGTTATTAAACTATAGAAAATTTAAAGAAATAGACCACATCAAAATTACAACTAAACAGAATTACCATCATTGGGAGGGATTTTTATCCCTCAAAAAGAGCCAGAGACATATAAGGGAAAACTGAATTGTTTGGCTTCAGGGTGAGGGCTGGAGGGGCAGCTTCCTCACAGAAAGAAGTTCTGGCATAGGGCATTGTTCCTTTGTTAAGCTCTCCCCTGCTCAACTTGTAGACCCAGGAGGGTGCCATATCTGGGTGCCACAGGTGAACAGAAGTCTTACAACTGTGGTCACACAGAACAGGCCACCTTGAGGCTGGTAGGAAGAGCAAGACACAAAATGCATGTGATGGTTGAGAATCAGAAGAAATATTTTGGCTGTGGAGGTCCTTCCTGAACAGCAAGGGGTTCCAGCTCCAAACCAAGCTCCCCAACCAAAAGTTCCACCCTGGGAAGAGAAGTCCCACTTCTGGCTTGAAAACTGGCAGAGTTTGTGGCAGAGTGAGACAGAAGGCTGAGGGAGTCACAGACATTCCTCTTAAAAGGCCCACATGTGGACTTACTCAGTGGCAAACTCATTAGCTCTGAGCTTCAGTTCCAGGGTAGCTGCTCAGAAAAAGCCAGGGATATATGGGGAAAAAACTGAATTGTTTTGCTTCAGGGCAAGGGATGGAGGGACAGATTTCTCCCAGAAAGGAGATCTGGCAAAGGACATTGTTCCTTCATTAAGCTCTCTCCTGCTCGACTTGCAGACCCAGGAGGGTGTCATATCTGAGTCTCTATCAACCTGGCTAACACTGGTCACCCTGCCCTGGTAATTCCTGAGACCCCACCCCTCCCGACATGTTGGCCTACCTAAACTGCTTCCAGTGGATTTTCCATACACATGGCCTGTCTAGGCTCATGCTGTGGACTTTCTTAAAATCTCTCAAAGGTTCACAAAACCTAAACAAGCAAGATCTGGTCTCAGTATGCCCTGTACCTCTTGATGAGCAGCTCCAAGCCTGGGGCTAGTGGCAGCCATGGCTTAGCCTCTTCAGGCGCATTTAAGCACAACATGAAGGCAGCCATCTGTGGATTGTTTGGTGGCTCATGCGAGGTGGCATTAAGCAGGGCAAAGTCTGCAACTAAACTTGGCCTGTGGCAAGGCGCCTCTCAGGAGGCTCTGGCCTGCACGCCCAATAGCTGGCTTTGGTCTGAGTTGGAGTACCACACTCGGGGTTACATCTGAGGACAACACATCTAAAGCTTAGAAATGGCAGACACCAGAGCCCTGTTAAAGCAAACCCGGCTCTGTAGGGTCAGCCCCTGCAAAACAGCTCCTCAATTGATCATAGCCAGTCATCACAACAAATCAGTCTGAGGGTCAAGCCCTCCCAATGATAAGCAAACAGCAGCCAAGGCTCAACTACAAAGGAGGACACACACTACTCACAAAAAGTACACACCTAAAACACCCAGCTCAGGTGACCATGAAAGACTGTGCCACTGGAACCCATAACATACCTACTATATAAGGCCACTCTACCAAGACTGAAGACATAGCAGCCCTACTTAACACATAGAACCAAACCCAAGGATGCAACCAAAGTGGAAAGATAAAGAAAAATGCCCAAAAATAAGAGAATAGAACAAAACTCAAGAAAAAGAACTAAAGAAAATGAAGACAAGCAATTTACCAGAAACAGTGTTTAAAACACTGATTATAAGGATGCTCAATGATTTCAGTGAGAACTTAAAAAAATAGGAAACATAAAAATGGAAAGAGAAAACATTAAAAAGAACCAATTGGAAATGAAGAATACAATAAATGAAGTAAAGAACATTAGAGGGAATTAACAGTAGATTAGATAAAGCAGAGGCTCAAATCAGTGATTTGGACAGTAAGATGGCAGAAAACACACAATCAGAATAGTAAAGAAAAAAAAATTGAGGATAGTTTTAAAAAAATCCAAATAAAGGTGACTGTGAGGCAACATGAAGCATACCAATCAATGTTTGCATCACACATACCCATATTTAGTAACTTTACTTACATATTTAGGTTTATTCTATTTATTGAGTAATCTGAGCTTATTCTACCTACTGAGTAATACAGCCTTCATCCACAAAAGTTTGCATAATATTTTCACTATAACTGCTATGCCTAAATCAGTTTCTTAACAACAAAGAAATACCTGTCCACTCCAACCATAGGAGGCCATTGTTTAGCTAAACTCAGTCACATCTAACCATAATATATGTTATATCCATGTCATCTTTCTCAACCCTACTTTTTGCCCACACTATATTGCCTATTACTCCAACTTTTCAACTACTACCTCTATATAGAAGCCTAGAAATTCTGAGCTATTAAACCACTTTTCAAACTGTCTACCAAGTATCTTCAACCTTTATATATTTAAATGCAAACTCATTATCTTCACACCAAAATCTGCCCTTCCTCCAATGTTCCCTTTCAGTTATAATACTAATATTTTTTTAAGACACTACTATCAGAAACCTTGGAATCATATTTCACTATTCCTCTTTTTTTAAGCTACTTGTCCAAACTTTTTTCCAAATTCTATCAGTTATTAATAAAAATATCTCAAACCATACCTTCATCTCAATTAACTGGTAATACTCTAGTTCTGTTGTTCCCCTATGCTATTCTGAGAGTCTCTTACTTAACTACCTACATTTGCTATCAGTATTGTAAACCATTTGCTGTACTACTGCTAGAATTACCTTTCTATGGTAAATTCAAATATCAGATTTGGTAGTATATTAAGGGCATTTTTTTGCTCCACTTTCCTCTATTAAAAACACACCAAAAAACTATTTTAAAAAAATAAATATATAAAAAGGAAAATTCACTTTCAGTGAAACAAGAACATGGTCACAATCCATAATACAAAATATGGTGCGGACTTGCCAAATACTGTAAAATTGGGAAGATATTGAGGAGGACACTGGAAGCCAACAAATTTATCCTTAAAGTTCAATTAATTCTAGGTTTTTTCATAAATGTCATGATTTGGAAAAATCTATATAATAATCTTCTGATAAGAGCCTTAAGTTCTAGGGGCAATGATGGGCCACCAGAGAAAAAGGAAATGTATCCATATATTATTTATTTGATATCATAGACAGATAAACAGTGAAGTGAATCACTTGCAACCCAACTTCCTAACCAAAGGAGACTGACGGAGGTGAAATAAGGTGAAGAGTGGAGAGGAGACAGCAAGTGTCAGATCACCAGAGAGCCTGTGATTTGTGAAGCCTTGTTTCAACCAGGAACAAATCTTCAGATTACCTACCTAAAACTCAGAGCTATAGGCTGTTATACCTCACTTGCTACCTATTGTCCTCCCCCCATTATTTTCAGCAAATTGCTAGGTTCATTTAAAATTCATTAGAATCATATAGAAATCAGTAAAGGATATATTAATAGAAATGGGGAAAGGAAGAAAAAAATAATGAAACAAAGGATAGGTAATAGGCAATATAATCTTGGGAAGAAAAACCCCTCAAAAATAGATGTGAAGCTTCAAAAAAAAAAAACTATATTAAAAAAAATGACTATGACCATGCCACCCTGAACAAGCCTGATCCTATCTGATCTTGGAAACTAAGCAGAGTCAGGCCTAGTTAGTAACTGGAGGGGAGACCATCTATGTGTAAAAAATAAAAAATAAGGGATTGTAAACTGATAAGGTCCTTGCAATCTGTGAGGTCAACAAAGGGTTGCCTCACATAAATGAATGAATGAATGAATGAATGAATGAATGAATGAATGAATGAATGAAAGAGGTAAAAAGCAGGCTAGAAAATTTTAGGAAAGGAATTTGATAGAAATAAAAACATTACAGAGATAGAAGATTGGGGGAAAAAATGGTGGACTATTTGAAGCAGAGTTTGTCTCCTCCCAGGTCTACATTGAAATTGCAACCAAATTGTAAAAGAATCAACATGGAGAATCACCTGAAGTCCAGCTGATTGTAACACCTGCATCTGATAACATAAAGGAGTCACACCAAAGCTTGTAGGAGGGGCAAAGTCCAGAATCGGGACTCACACCTGCAGGAGGTAAAGAATCACAGAGAGGGAGAGTGAGGCTGCAGGGGCTCTACGGAAGGGGAGGGGTTGTCCTGGTCTCATCTCGGGGCTCCTCGGCCCAGTATCCTAGCCCAAGGAAGAGGAGATTCCAATAACTATTGCTGCAAAAACCAGAGTTGATTCTAGACATCTGGGTAAGACAGAAAGAGACTGAAACCCTACACATCCCTTTGGAAGGCCCGCACACAGGCTTTCTAACCTGCAAATAGTGCCCCAGGACACTGGCAGTGGGACAGAGGCTCACAGAGGATTCATACTGAGAAAGTCTATATTACTTGGCACCAGAAGAAGGTCTGGAAGGGTAGCCACCATTGTTCCTATTCCAACCTCCCTACCAGGCAATCTACAGGCCACTCCAGCTCGACTATGCAGACCCCTCTCACAGGGCCATTAGGAAGCACTGGCCTGAGGAGATCAGGCTGCCCCACTAACATTCATATTACCTGGGACTTTTGTTGCTGGATGGCTGCCATGCCCTGAACTAATACAGGGCCAAGCATTTACAGCTGTCAGTCAGAACTGTGAGCAATATTTCCAAGGTAGGCTCAGGCAAATCACTGTTGCCAACACGAACTTCGGCAGATCTTGGGGATCTGTGGGCTGGTACCAGACAGCAGCTGGTATTTCTGTGATCTGGGACTTCATCGGGAACTGGGACTGCTACAAAGCTGCTGAAAGACTGAGGCTGTATTGATCTGACGACTGCCATTGTCTCTCTGAGACCCCACCCCATCCTAAAATTTGCCCCAGGCAGCCCATTGAGAGTTAACTGCCAGAGCCCTGCCTCTCATCCCTGGCTCTCCCAATCCACACAGGCAACAAACATTGGCAAGCACAGGGTAGCCACTACAAGGAAATCTTGCAGGCAGACCTCTGCTGCCTGCAAGAGTTACAATATTGCATATGGGGAGTGCAGGGATCTGTGGAACTGCCCCAGAAGGTAGTTGGTCTCACTGTGATCTGTGACTACACAGGAATGCACAGGCACAAAAGTTGCAGCAAAACTGAGGCTGTATTGGTCTGATGGTTCTTGTCTCCCTGAGATAGTGCCTCACCAAAGCCACAAAATGCCTGTAGCCCATTGACAGACAGCCTCCCATGCCCTGCTTGGTTCTGGGGTTGTGCAGTCTGCATAAGCAACAGACCTTGGCTAGTGCAGTGAGCACATTTCAGGGAGAATAGCTGTGGGCAGACCGCTGGTGCCTGTACGAGCTGCAGTATCTCTTGAGGGGAATACAGGTATCTGTACTGGCCTAACATCCCTTGACTCCCTGAGTTTCTGCCCTATCCAATACACAAAGTGCCCACTGCACATTGATAGGTAGCTGCCCCTGCCCTCCAGAGATGCATTCAGGCCCAAGATGGGCAGCAGATGACCCTGCTACAATTGGAAATTTGTACAGGGAGCCACGGAGACAGCACTGGCATATAAACTGAACTGCAGTGGCAGGGGGAAATTTACTCAATAGACCCAGGAGACATAGGTCATAGGTCATAGGTCATAGGCCATAGGTCAGGGATGGGAGATAACTGGACTGCTGCCTACAACATTGTCTTTTCCACTTACCTATAGATCAAGCATAGGCAACAGCCATCTACGGATTGCTTTATAGTTCCCATGGAGTAACCTTAAGTAGTCAAAAGCAGTGGCTGACCATGGCCTACTGGGGAGCCTCTCCCAAAGGGCCATGAAACCAACACATCTGGAAGCTGGCACCAGACCACAATAAAGCAACTTCTGACTAGCCCCATTATCAGTACACGCAAAGGGTGGTTGCAACAAGTACACAAATCTGCTAGGGCAAATCTCACTCTGTGATGTCAGCTCTCACACAGCAACTCTTACCCTGTGGGTACAGCCAATTCTCAGAATTAGTCAGCCTTAGCATTAAACCCCTCCACCGATGTGTTAACAACAGTAAAGGCTTGGTGACAACAGAAGATCACACATAACTCACACAAAGATCACATCCAGTACCCCTGGCATAGGGGGTCAGAGAGAGTGTGACACTAGGCCACACAGGACACCTTCCACATTAGGCCATCTGGCTAAGGCTGAGAGAGGAAACAAATATTCCTGACAAATAGAAATGAACACAGAGAGGCTAATAAAGTGAGAAAACAAAGAAACATGCCACAAATAGAACAATAGGGAAAGCTGCAGGAAATAAGCTAAATGAAATGGAGGCAAGCAACCTACAAACAAATTTATGGAGAGAATGGATGAGCACAATGAGAACTTCAACAGAGTGATAGTAAGCATAAAAAAGGACATAGAAACTATAAAAAAGGACCCAACAGAAATGACGAATACAATAACTGAAATGAAGAATGAGTTAGAATGATTCAACAGTAGATTGAACAAAGCAGAAGATTGAATCAGTAAACTGAAAAACAAGGTAGCAGAATACACCCAATCAGAAAAAAAGAAAGAAAAAAAAATTAATGAGAATAGTTTAAGAGACCTCGGAACAGGAATACCTGAAGTGGAAGAGAGAGAGTAAGGGATTGAGAATCTATTTTAAGAAATTATGACAGAAAACTGGCAAAGAAATTAGACATGCAAGTTCAGGAAGCACAAAGAGTCCCAAACAAGAGAAATTCAAACAGACCCACACCAAGACACATCATAATTAAAACGCCAAAGTTCAAAGAAAAAGAGAGAATCTTAAAAGCAGCAAGAGAAAGGCAGCTCATTACTTACAAGGGTACCCGCACAACAATGTCTGCTAATTTTTCAATGTAAACTTTGCAGGACAGAAGGCACTGGCAAGAAATATTCAAAGTTATGAAAAATAGGAATCTACAACCACAATTACTCTATCCAGCAAAGCTTTCCATTAAAACGGAAGGTGAAATAGTTTCCAAGACCGAAAAAAGTTTAAGAAACTCATCATCAACAAGCCAGTATTACAAGAAAGGTTAAAGGGACTTCTATAAAAATAGAAGTGTAAAAAAGAAAATATTTATAACATATACAAATAATAAAATGGCAGTAACTATATACACATCGGTAATTACTTTAAATGTAAACAGATTAAATGCTACAATCAAAAGATATAGGGTTCCCGAAAGGATAAGAAAACAAGACCCATGCATATGCTGTCTACAAAGGACTCTCTTCAGTTCAAATGATACTCAAAGACTGAAAGTAAAGGGATGGAAAAAAATATTTCATGTAAATGGAAATGAAAAAAAAAAAAAAGCCAGGGTAGTGATACTTCTATCAGATAAAATAAAACAAGAGAAAAAGAAGGACATTACATAATGATAAAGTGATCAATAAATCAAGAGGACATAACCTTAGTAAATATATTTGCACCCAACACAGGAGCACTTACATGCATAAAGCAATTATTAATTGACATAAAAGATCAACAGTCATATACTCATAGTAGGAGACTTTAACACCTCATTGACATTAATTGTCAAGTTCTCCAGGCAAAGAATCAACAAGGAAACAATAGACCTAAAAGGCACACTAGACCAAATGGATTAAATTGATATTTTCAGAGCATTTTACCCCAAAAGCAGTAAAATATATATTCTCAACTGCAGATGGAATATTTTCTAGGATAGACCACATGTTAGGACACAAAGCAAGTTTCAATAAATTTAAGAAGATTGAAATCATATCAACCATCTTCTTTGATCATAATGGTATGAAACTAGAAATCAACTATAAGAAAAAAACTAAAACATACACAAACACAGGAGGCTAAATAGCATGCTATTAAACAATGAATGAGTCATTAATGAGGTCAAGGAGGAAATCAAAAAGGTATGAGAAACAAATGAAAATGAAAAGACAATGATTCAAAATCTATGCGACACAGTGAAAGCAGTCGTAAGAGGGAAATTCATAGTAATACAGGTCTACTACAGAAACAAGAAAAAGCTCAAATAAACAGTCTAACTTTACACTTAAGAGAACTAGAAAAAGAACAGCAAACAAAGCCCAAAGTGAATAGAGGGAAGGAAATAATAAAGATAGGAGTGGAAATAAATGAAATAGAGTCTATAAAAATGATACAAAAGATCAATGAAACCAAGAGCTGGTATTTTGAAAGAGTAAACAAAATTGAAAGACCCTTAGCCAAACTCATCAAGGAAAAAAAGAGAGAGAACTCAAATAAAATCAGAAATAAAAGAGACATAACTACAGACTCCACAGAAATACAAAGAATCATAAAACAATATTATGAGCAATTATATGCCAACAAATTGGACAATCTGAAAGAAATGGACAGATTCCTAGAAATATACAATCTCCCAAGACTGAGTCAAGAAGAAACAGAAAAATCTGAACTGACCAATTACTACCAATGAAATAGAATCAGTAATCAAAAATTTACAAAAAAAAAAAAAAAACCCACAAAAACACACACACACAAAAGTCCTGGACCAGGTAGCTTCATAGGCAAATTTTACCAAACATTCAAAGAATAATTAGCACTTATTCTTCTGAAACTTATCCAAAAAATTAAAGAAGAAGGAAGGCTTCCTTACTCCTTTTATGAGGCCACCATTACCTTGATTCCAAAACCAGACAAAGACATTACAAAAAAGAAAAAACTATAAGCCAATATCTCTTACGGCTATTGATGCAAAAGTCCTCAACAGAATATTAGCAATCTGAATTCAGTAATACATTAAAAATATCATCTATCATGATCAAGTTGGATTTATTCCTAGGTTGCAAGGTTGGTGCAATGTCCACAAATCAATCCATGAGATACACCACATTAACAAATAAAAAAATAAAAACTATATGATCATATCAACAGACACAAAAAAAGTGTTGAACAAAATCCAGAATATGTTTATGATAAAACTTCTCAGCAAAGTGGGAATAGACAGGATATACCTCAACATTATAAAGTCCATATATTACAAATCTATAGCTAACCTCATACTCAATGGAGAAAAGCTAAGGCATTTCTTTAAGATCAAGAACAAGATAAGGATGCCCACTTTCGCAACTCCTTTTCAACATTGTATTGGAAGTCTTAGCCACAGCGATCAGACAAGAAGGAGAAATAAAAGATATCTGAATTAGAAAGAAGTAAAACTTTTGTTATTTGCCAATGACGTGATATTATATAGAGAGAACCCTAAATATTCCACCAAAAACACTATTAGAACTGATCAATGAATTCAGTAATGTAGCAATAAATATTCAGAAGTCAGTAGCATTTTTATACACCAATGATGAACTTTTGGAAAGAGAAATTAAGAAAACAATCCCATTTACAATTGCATAGAAAACTATAAAACACCAGGAAATCAAATTAACCAAGGAGGTAAAAGATCTGTTCTGAGAAAATCATAAGTCATTGAAAAAGAAACTGAGAAAGGTACAAAAAAATGGAAGCATATACTGTGCTCATGGTAGAAAGAATCAACATCATTAAAATGGCCATCCTACTCAAAGCAATCTATGATTTAATGCAATCTCTATCAAAATCCCAATGCATTTTTCAGAGAGCTAGAATAATCCTAAAATTTATGTGGAACCATAAAAGACCTTGAATAGAAGAGCGATCTTGAAAAATAAGAACAAAGTTGGAGGTATCACGCTACCTTATATCAAACTATACTACAAGGCTACAATAATCAAAACTGATGGTTCTGGCATAAAAAGAGATACATTGATCAATGGAATAGATTAGAGAGCTCAGAAATCAATCCTCGTCTATACGCTCACTTAATATACAACAAAGGAGGAAAGAATATACAATGGGGTAAAGACAGTCTCTTCAATAAAATGATGTTGGGAAAATTGGACAGATACATTCTTACACCGTATATGAGAATAGACTCAAAGTGAATTAAAGACTTAAGTGTAAGTCTCCAAACCATAAAACTTCTAGAAGAAAATATAAGCAGTAAACTCTCTGATATTACTAATAGTAATTTTTTTTTTTTGGATATATCTCCCTGGGCAAGGGAAACAAAAGAATAAGCAAACAAATGTGACTGCATCAAACTAAAAAGTTTTTGTACAACAAAGGAAACCATCAACAAAACAAAAAGACAGCTTACTAATTGGAAGAAAATACTTGCTTATGATACATCTGGTAAGAGGTTAATATCCAAAATATATAAAACACTCATACAACTCGAGAACAAAAAAATCAAAAATCAAACATTCCAATTTAAAAAATAGTAAGAAAACCTGAACAGATACTTCTTCAGAGAGAAAATATAGATGACTAATAGACATATGAAAAGATGCTCAAGGTCACTAATCATCAGAGACATGCAAATTAAAACCACAATGAGTATTACCTCACACCTGTCAGAATGGCTATCATCAATAAATCAAAAAACAACAAGCATTGGAGAAGATGTGGAGAAAAGGGAACCCTCATACATTGTGGAATTCCAAATTAGTACAGCCACTGTGGAAAAGTATGGAGGTTTCTCAACAAATTAAAAATGAATATGCCTTTTGACCCAGCAATTGCCCTTCTGGGTATTAATCTAAGGAAAACCAAAAGAATAGTTCATAATGATCTATGAACCTCAATATTCATGGCAGTACAATTTAGAAATAGTCAAGATACGGAAGCAATCTAAATGCTCATCAGCAGATGATTAGATAAAGAAGTTATAGTTCACATATACAATGGAATAGTACTCAGCCATTAAAAAAATTAAATCCTACCATTCACAATGACATGGATGGACCTAGAGGTTATTATGCTCAGTAAAATAAGTCAGAGAAAGATAAATACCATATGGTTTCACTTATATGTGGTATCTAAGGAACAAGAAGAACAAAACAATCATAAATTAACACAAATATAGTGGACAATTTGGTGATGGACGGAGGGGAGGAGGCTTGGGGGCTGGGAGAATGGGGTGAAGGGTTAAAGAAGTACAAATTAGAGGTTGAGTGATGGTCATGGGGATGGGAGCATGGCATAGGGAATGTAGTTAGCATTGATATATTGGTTAGGTGGGAAACCAGAGGAAAGGACTAATTAGGGGGATAGCTTTATAAACTATATGAATGTCTAATCAACATACTATATATTTGAAACTAGTTTAAATAAATTAATTTAAAAAACATTACAGAGATAAAAGCCGAACTTAAAGCTAAAAATGGCATATTCATGGTCAGAAATACATAATCAGAAATACAGTGAAAAGTTCAGAGAAACCATACACACACACACACACACCACACACACACACACAATAATCATGGGAAAATGTATATATATGAAGAAAAACAAAATAAAATTGACAAATACATAATTTATTAACAGGACAGAACAAGTACATTTGAAAAAATATTTAAAGATTTATTTGGAAAAAAAATTTCTATGTAATTATTGATTCTGAGATCAAAATGATATGTCACTTTCATAGAAATTTGATACTAGGTATTCAACTAAAAGAAATATTCTTATTAACACCAAACTTCATAGGCAAGAAAGAACCTCTTGGACATGCCTTTAGAAAAACAAACTCCCGTAAAGTAAAAATTATCATGTTGATATGTGACTTCTCTGCCTTATCTTTCAATACCTAAATGTAATACCAAGTCTAAAAAGTCCTAAGGGAAACATTTTAGACTCAGTCAGAAACTTTCTTCCAGTATAAGAAGAAAACAGGTGGCTGTTTTCACCATGCTCAGAATATAAACTACATAAGCCTTCTTGGTGATGACATACAGAAAACAAAGTGATGAGTGGAAATAAC
Source organism: Eonycteris spelaea (assembly GCA_003508835.1). Classification (NCBI taxonomy): domain Eukaryota; kingdom Metazoa; phylum Chordata; class Mammalia; order Chiroptera; family Pteropodidae; genus Eonycteris; species Eonycteris spelaea. The sequence continues at coordinate 2,734,110 of PUFA01000143.1, forward strand.
TCAGGAATGAGAACCTATATTAAAAAAAAAAAAAGACTAAAGGTAACCACTAAATGCATTTAAACAGTATTCTATGTTCTATAACTTAGTGAATGATGTCATCTTCCTCCAGCGATGCTCCTAACTAAAAGCTTAGGTCATTCTAGAATGCTACACTTTATATGATGCATTAGTGGTGAGGGCTAAATAATGCAACATTTTTAATGTTTTTCAAATCTACTTCCTCCTCTTGAATCTTGCGATTTTAGTTTTGGTTCAAGTCTTCCTCATTTGTTTGTCTGAATTACTAAAGCAGTGCTCCAACTGCTGCATACTTTATCAGTTTGATCCATTTTCCTCAAATTACTTAAGTAATCTTTCTAACACATAAATCATATCTCTATTTCCCCTTTCAGTGATACCTCACTGCCTTCAAGATGAAGTCTAGTCTTCTCTGTAGAACATAGCAATCTTTTCTAGTCTAACTCATTCTTAACTTTTTCAACCCTGTCTGTTTTTACTACCACCCTCACACTATATATTCTACCCATAATTTCCTGGAAGAAACCTCTGGTGACATCTCTCCACTTCATATATGGTAATGTGCTCCCTCTTAGGTGATTATTGAGCTTCTTAGAAACACCTTTATTATAGGATTATCAAATAGCTTATTGATTAAATGTGCATCTATTTCCATGCGCTACCTCACATATATCACCTTTAAAAAGTCACAATCCTCTAGTAGCCTGGCTAATTTTGGCCTCTTGGCCTGTCTAAACAATACTGTTCCCTTAAAGTCACATTTAAGCTCTGTTGTGAGAGTCTTTCACATTAACCCAGTCCAAATTAAATGTCCCAGTCTCTAATTCCCCCCATCACGAAGCTTGTACTTCTGCTTATAGTTCATGTTGTAGTATGCTTTGCATAAGTGTCTGCTTCCTGCACAAACACAAATATGAGGAGGGCGTAAGTAGTTCTTGATTCATCTTGTATTACCCATGGCACCCAACATTATACTTTGGTAGGAGCTAAGTAATATTAAGCCTTAGAAGGAATATGAAAGTTGACACCAGCATAAAGAATCCCCCAAAGTTTCAGAGCAAAAATATTTGAAGGAAAAGAAATAAATAGAAATTTTTATTTCAATATGGTGAACTTCATAATAGAGCTAAACAGCAGGTACTCATGAAATACTTCACCCATAGCGAAGAGGTAAAGAATTCTAGATGCCCTTGCATAGAGGCTTTTCTCTAGGATAAGTAGGTTAAGCATTTCTGTTTGTAGAAGCGTCACTTTATCATTCTTCAGTATAATTTAATCTGTTGTTGGCAATATCCTATTTACATAATGATCCTTTCAATGTAACCCATTTAAAACACAATTCATGGACTTTTTGTATTTAGAATGAATATGGTCATATTAATATGTTCACCCCATATCAATGTAGTATTTATATCTTAGAAATTAATGCCGGTTTTTCATACATGTTATAAATGGTAACATTTCTATTAGTCTACATTTCTTTGATTAGCTTCACTGTTAAAATCAATTCATAGTAGAAATTAGGAACTCCCAATCCACTCATGTTAGTTAGCATTTCTTTAAAAGTTCTCAAACAACACATCAATCAAAATTTGACAAAATTCCATGCCACATAAGAATAAAGACATTTTACATTTTAATGTTTTTATTAGGATTTTGAAAAAGTAAATGGTAGTTTGTAAAGTGTACAAGTCTCAAATGGCTAAACCTTATTTTCTTAAAATTAAAGTATTAGAAGTTATTTTATAACATATGTTTAAGCCAAAGAGGAAAATTTCAGGTCAAATTTCTACTTACCCAATCTATTTTATCCACATTCCAATATTTTTTTAAATCCCGAAACTGTATTAACATTCCCTTCAGTCCCACGACAATAATACTTGCAAGAACACACTACAAATAAGAAATAAGTTGATTAACAAACAAGATAAAGATTTTAATCTAAATTTAAAAGACTAAAGTTATTTTTTATTTATTTGTTTTTAAAATGCTTACTAGAGAAATGCAATCACCATTTAGAAGAATAAAAGAATATTTATTTTGTTTAGGACTAATTTATTTCAAGAATATAATGACAATTCTAGAAAATCACAGGGTAGAATTTATGTCATTCTAAAAATTAGGAAGAAGGAAGAAGAATAAATGATAAGGGTGAATGTCATAATGATTGCTGTATGTCCTCTTAACTTTATAATAATTATTTATAACCATTTGTTTGAAGTTTGTTGATTGCAAAAGTTAAATATATCATGTATTTCTTTATAACTGTCTTGAGTATCAATTATATGGTTTCACCTGAAGGTATTTATAACTCTCTTGAAAAGTCAACTTAATTATTGAAAGATCCTCTAGTGGAAATTATTTAATCTCACTATATAAATGAAGAATTAGAACAAGAAAGGATTGAAACTCTCTCTGGCTCTATGAAGACCAAGATCTTACTTGTGTAACTTTCATGCCTCAGATTTAGTAAAGGCAAGGTGAACCACTGGTACTACTATTCTGAGTCACTTTTTATAAAGATATGCCAAAGGTGGCAAGATGCATTCTGTTCTCTACTCTCTTGCCCAGCACACACTTTTTAATAGCTCAAGTTCTGACAAAATTTTTCTAAAGTCTATTTCTTATAACAGAGATTGCCTAGTTATAATCTCCAAATGAGCACAGAATAAATGTAATTCCATTATGGTATTTTTTATACAAGAGCCTAAGAATTAGAAAATAGTCATGGTACCCTCGCATTCTTTGCCTATCAAACACCATCTTTTTCCACCTCCTTCATTAACCCATTAGTTTTGTCACATGAATGACACATGAATCATTAATGGGTGACATATTAGGATCATTGAAGTTCCTCTTTTAAGAAATTTTAATACACAATAATTCTCATTAAAAGTAAATTTAAAAAGTAAGTCATGAAAACGCATTACTGTACCATGGGCAGCCAGTAAAGCAAAGGTCCTATTGCATAAATGACTGTCAGGACGAAAATGCAAGATATTAGACAAGCCACCTGTAAAATACAAGACAGACAAAAAATCTTGAACTTTCTTATTATTCCAAAGTTATAGGGGGAAAATATAATTCTTAGTTCATCTTGTTTAGAAGAGACAAGCTGTTGGCATGTGATTGTTAAATTGCATAGACTATCATTATCTATATTTTGCAACTGAAAGAACCCAGACATAAGAGCTGACAAACTAGTACAATCAAATTAAGTCAATGACAAGAGAAAAGTAATTCCACACTAAGAAATAGGACATCATCAACTTTTATCAAGTATTACATTGATGGCTTTTTGTAGTTGTTGTTTTATAGTGAAGGTGGCACTTTAATTAAAAGCCTTTTAGCCTGTTGTTGTTTAGCCTGACTCCTTTCCTTGCTTCCTGGGGAGTTGTTAGGGTAATAACTAAATACTCAGCTTAGGGTTTTCTTTTGCAAATGATAAATTTTCTTTCTTTCTTTCTTTCTTTCTTTCTTTCTTTCTTTCTTTCTTTCTTTCTTTCTTTCTTTTTTTTTTTTTTTTTGAGAGAGAGAGAGTTATTTGTTAGGAAGTGCTTTTATATTAAGCAGTTATATGAAATATGGGAGAAGTCTCTGAAGTGAAACAGACTTAATTTTATTAATCCTGAAAAGTCACTAGTATCTTGTTCTAACCAACTCAACCTGCTGACAAAAGGGAATTCAAATCACATGACTCCTAGCTGTGCTCCACTTGATGGAGAACCCAATTTCACATAAGCAAATATTCATAACTAAATAAAAATGCTGGGCCAAACTATCAGTCTAACAGGAGAAAAAAAGACCACAAAGCTGCCTAGAATATCATTATAAAGAAATAAGAGGGGATCAGGACTTATTCGAATGGCTAACATTAAAAATAAATATATAAACAAATAAATAATCAATTAATATTAAGGGCTGGCAAGGGCTTAGAGCAACTAAAGTTCTCAAACATTGCTGGTAGAAATGGAATATGGTACAGCCACTTTGAAAAGAGTTTAGCAGTTTTTTATGAAGTTATATATATATAACTATATATATAACTATATATATATAGTTATATATATATATATACTTACTATATATCCCAGAACTATTTAAGAAAAATAAAAACATATGTCTATGCAAATATGTATATGTGAATACTTATAAAAGCTTAATTAATAAACACTAAAATTTGTAAAAAGCTGAAATGTCCATTAATTGGTAAATAGAAAAACAAATTGTGGTATATTATAACAGTAGAATACCATTCAGCAATATAAAAGAACAGGCTATCAATATATGCAACAACAGGAATGAAACTCAAAACTATTAACTAAGTGAAAGAAGCTAGACACAAATTTCTTCCATATTTAGTGGAACTTATTGCCGGCACTCCCTAGTATATAAAGGGGAAAAATCCCTTTGTGAGAAATAAGTCATTAGAAAACTAAAGATTGTCTATAAAAAAAAGTTACAGTGCATATCAAACTGACACTAAACTGATAATTTAGTAATAACTGGTGATTTTATATGATAAGAACTTTTAAACAAAATATGATTCTTACAAGAGACTCACTTTAGACTGAAAGATACTCACAGACTGGAAGTCAAGGGATAAAAAAGATATTCATGAAAATGGAAATGAAAAAAAGATCTGAGATAACAATACTTATACTAGACAAAATAGACTTTAAAAGAAAAGCTTTAAAAAGAAACACAGAAGGACCCAGTAATCCCATTTCTGGGTATTTAATTGAAGCAACCCAAAATACTACCTTGAAGAGACACATAAATCATATGTTCATTGCAGCATTATTTACAATAGCCAAGATATGGAGGCAACCTGAGTGTCCATCAGTGGATGAATGGACAAACAAGTAATATATATATATGGATGTATAGATATATACACATATTGGAATATTACTCAGCCATAAAAAAATTAAAAATTAATTAATTAATTAATAAGTGATAAATGAATGCAACTTTGCCATCTGCGATATATGGATGAACCTAGAGGGTACTGTGATGCATTGAGTAAGAGAAAGACAAATACCATATGATTTCACTTACATGTAGAATCTAAAAACAAAATAAAACAGAAACAAACTCATAGAAACAGAGAACATTTTGAGGGTTGTCAGACAGGAGGGAGCTTAGGGCAGTGAAAAAGGGGTAGTTACAAAATAATTATGGATGTGTAAATTATAGCATAAAGAATATAGTCAATAATATTGTAATAACCGTGTACAGCATCAGCTGGGTATTAGGTTTATCAAGGTGATCACTTTATAAGTTATATAAATGTATAATCACTATGTTGTATACTTAAAACTAATATAATATTGTATGACAACTATAAAAATAAAAAATATTTTGAAAAAAATAACTTTCTACAGAAATATTGATAATATTTAATAGGTCGATTAGTGAAATAATCAATAAATATAAGATTCTTTAGTTAGTTGTCCTTAGCCTAAGAGTTGAAGAGTTTTTAACTCTTCTACATTGATTTACTGGGTATAAGTCTAGTCCTTTAAAGATATAGAGCTATCTAAGTAATTATTTTATGAAGTTCTGACACACAGAAAACTAGTTTCATAAAGAGCCTATTTAAAACAAAACTTTCAAGACTTTGTTTACCCAGTACCTTCATCAAACCACTTCAGTTCAGTTATCAGTTATACCCACATAAACTTAACAGTTGCCATGCTAAAAGTCTAAAATGATTACTATGGGATAACATCCTTGATTTGGATATGCACATAATAGATCCCTTTTCTGTGGAATTTTTTTTCATCTTTCTTGAAATGTAATAGACAATTAGTTGCTTGTATTTACATTTTACAATTTAATGAGTTTTTTCAATTATAGTTGGCATACAGTTGTAAGCATAGTGATTAGAGATCCACATAACTCACAAAGTGATCACCCCACTAAATCTAGTACCCCTTTTTTCCCCTTACATATTTATTACACTATTAACTATTTTTTCTTATGCTACACTTTATATCTCCATGTCTATTTTGTAACTATCCATTTATACTTCTTAATCCCTTCGCCCTTTTTTTCCTCTGTGCAATTTAACGGGAATTGTTGAACAGATTTGTGAACATCTCAACAGGCAGAACAGTATAAAATACTCTGTTGCCAAGCCTTATTCCCCTGAACTAGTTTTTTTTTTATTAGTTTTTCTTCTATTTCTTCAGAAATCTCATGAATAGAAACAAATGCCAGAAAAATAATTCTTAAATGGAAAATCCTTAGAAAAGTTCTCTAATTCTTCTAATCATTGAAATATAATGGCCCTTTTGGAAAACAGAAGAAGGCCTCTTCTCCATTTTTATCCCTATTAATTAGACAATAAAAAGAAAAAAAAAAGAAAAATTTTCCCAGATTTAAAAATAACTTGCATGTTTTTTTCTCAACATATTATTTTTCCAGAATTAAATTTGAAAGTTACAAAGATTATATTAGATGGTTTTTTGTTGTTACTAAATAGTAATAGAAAGCAATAAATGCCTAAGGAAACCCAGATATGGAACACACTCAAGGTGGAAGACACCTTACAGATTCTATTCCAACCTTCTCTGTTCATATGATCATGAAGATGCTAAGTTGCTCAAGCTCCCCAGCTAGTTGGAGAAGCAACTTAGACTAGAAATTGCCTTACTGCATCCCAACCAAACCAGAATATCTTAATATTAAATGCTGAACAAAAAATTCTGAAAATATTTTACTATAGTATTCATTATAATTATAATATTTATTATAAAAATACTTAGTAATAATAAAATTAGTGGTAGTTAACTTTAAAAGAGCATTTATTTGGTGCTTAGACATTGCACTAAATAAGCATGTATTAATGCATTTAATCCTTATATTAATTACTTTAATTTAATCCTTATAATTTAGTCCTTATAACAATTACTTTAACAGCCAAGTCCTCTCAGTTTAGAGAGGTCAAATTATGTAAGCTAAGTCATCCAACCACCAGAACATAGGCCCAAGCTCTGCAATACATGTCCTTAACCATTCACTATACTTATCTAACCTGAACATGAAGAAAAGAAACCTATAATACTTACCCTTAGGAGAGACCAAGTAGAAACTATTATAGAATGCTAGAATTTTATAGATAAAAAAATCTTTAAAGTAAGGAATGATACTTGAGTACACTACTTATTAAACATTCAGATTTAGGACTGACACATTAGAAAGTAGAGTTTGTAAAATGACAAACCTATGCTTGAAGTCACTAACTACATAAAATTTGATAAAATTGTCATGTAAAACAAGGATGATTTCACATCTTAGCTGATGAGTTGCAGCAATTATTTGACAAATCATTATACATTCCCCTCTGCTCCACGAATTATCTTTCATCAATAATTTATTATTAGTTTTATGTTATATTTTAACATCTATTTACCCATATTTCTCCAGCTACTTGCTCCCCAAGGTCAAGAACTATATCCTTTTCAAATTTATTCTTCCAACCACCCCCAAAAAAGACTTACTATAAGTTGGTCTCCTATAAATGTTTGAATTATCACATAAAATGCTTTATAAAATTTTATTCAATTTTTTTTTAAATAAATGTGAATTGTTTTAATAATAGATAGCTGTTAATGTTAATTTCTATATTAACATATACATCAATTTTCTTGTATAGGACAGTAGTTAAGAATACAAGATTTAGAATAAATCTGTGTTCAAATCCCAGCTCTGTCAACTTCTTAGCTCTGTGACCAAGGTAATTTACTTTAACCTTCTTTTTCCTCAACTTTTATCATATGGAAACTGAGAATAATAATTATTTCCTTCAGAGTTGCCTAAAGGGTTGAATGAGTTCATTTACATAGAAAGTATGACAGGCAATGCCTGGCACAAAACTCAATATATGCTTCCACAAACACCAATACCATTATCATCACTGTTACATTTTCATTATTATCATTCTCATCTTATCAGGACCCAGCATAATACTTGGTACATATAGCAGCCACTCAAATGTCAAAATAAAGATATATAATTGTTTCTTTAACCTCGAATGCCCACAGACATCTTATTACTAATTTACATACCTGTACATCTACATATACCTGAATTTCAATGTCAAAACTAATTTTGCATATAATTTATTTCATTTTATTTAAAGGAATCGCACAAAAATGGCAGTTTCAAATGGGTTAGATTAGCAAAAACCAAGGTCAGAGTACCACTAGAGGGCGCTCTAGCTCAAAGGTTGCTATAATAAAGCTGCCATTAGTACAGAATTTTTTTTAGAGCTAACGGAAATCATTGAGTTTCTGGAAGGATCATGCACAAGAAAGACAAAAGGGACAGACTTCTTTGAAACTAGTGAGAAGAAAATTGAAGAAGTAGAAATATTTTCATGACTTTAGAGAGAAGCTCACTTTTAACCATTCTTCTGGAAGGAGAGTAAAGGCACAGCAGTCATTTTGTCTGTGCTAGACGAGAAAGTACCTGTGTCTTTGCTCCTGTGCTGTATAGTCCAGCAGTCCTTCCCATGGCAGCAGCGCTTGGTATGCAGAAGAAAAATGAAGAAATCACATTGCTGAGGCCATGAGCCAAAAGTTCCTAAAAGATTGACAATAAGAGAACATATCATTTCATAGTAACTATCAACTTTTAAAGACCACAGGTACAATTTGTCAATAACTCATTTGTATTACATTTCTGTTCTCTCCACTAGTTGTGATTTAACCATTGTAAATATCTATCTCTATCTCTATCTCTATCTCTATCTCTATCTCTATCTCTATCTCTATCTCTATCTCTCCTCATAACAACCTTATAGAAAAGATATTTGTTATTTGTTCCCAATTTCTCTATTTTTAAAATCACTATAATCAAGGTTTTGGTTCCCACCACTCCGTAACTTCCACAATGCTAAATCCAATGGCCATTCCTATGTTACTTGGCCTAAACGCAGCATTTGACACAATTGCTCACTTCCTCTTTCTTTAAGTCTTCTTCTAGGTTCTTCTAGGACCTCATATCCTCCTGGTTTTCTCTCACCTCCTTGGCCACCACTTCCCAATACAGGTTCTTTCTCATCTAACCAATCACAAATATTGCACCATTTTTCTATCTATCTCTAGCCTGGACCATTTTTATGAACTTCAGACTCATATAGCTAACCTGCTACTCAATCACCTCCATTTGGATGGCTAACAGGTATCCCAAACTTAATCATGTGTACCACCCCTAACCTGGTCCTCTCACATTCTTCCACATCCCAAATTCCAAATGTTTGGGCCTAAGCTTTACAGATACAGCCATGTGCCTCATAATGACATTTTAGTCAATGACAGATCATATACACAAGAGTAGTCCCATAAAATTATATAAAGAGAAAAATTCCTATCATTTAGTAATGTGATAGCCATTGTAACATTGGAGTGCAACATATTACTCATGTTTGTGGTATGCTGGTGTAAACAAATCTACTGCACTACCAGTTGTATAGAAGTATATAGCACATACAGTATGCAAAACCTGAAAATGATAATAAATGGCTATGTCCCTGGTTTATGTATTTTATTATACTACACTTTTTATCATTATTTTAGAAAGTACTCTTTCTACTTATTAAAAAAGATTTTGTTGTAAAACAATATACCCTGTTATGCCCATAGCAACTTCATACATCTCATGTATACCACATCTCTTATTTGTATCATTTTTAATTGTGCTTGATTTAATCTCGTGTGGTCTTGTATAGTAACATGCTGTACAGGTTGTAGCCTAAGACCAATAGGCTATACCATATAGCCTAGGTGTGTAGTAAACTATACTATTTAAGTTTCTGTAAATGTACTCTGTCATATTTGCACAATGACATAATTGCCTTACAATATATTTCTCTGAATGTATCCCTGTCATTAAGGAGCACATAATAATATTCTTGGTGCCTTTCCTTTTTCCCAGGTGGCATCCATATACAATCCAGAATCTGTCTACTTCCCATTTCTTCAATTGTTATATCCTGGTCCAAGTCAACAAATTTCACCTGGATTATTGTAAAAACCTAATGTTTTCCTGCCTCTCTTGTTGCCAGTAAGCAACACAAACATTTCTGTCCTTACAGAACTGGCCTTCTAGTAAGGGAAAGCTGATCATAAGTAAGATGAATATGGCAAATAAAGCAGAGGAGGGAGTGAGAAATCTAGAGTTTAGGACTTTAGCTTACCAATGAAGGCCTCCCTAAGAAAGAAACATTTGAACAAAGGAGGCACGCAGGTATCTGGGAGAACACAGTTCCCGGAAAAGGGAAGAGCAAATGCAAATGTCCTGAGCTAGAAACATGACTAGTAGGTTCAAGGAAAGGCAAAGCAGTAAGTGTGACTAGAATAGAATATAAAAAGGATAGGATATCAGAGACAAAAAGGAATGGTGGCAAGACATGTAGGGCTTTATACAGTAAATCTTTGTTAAGAGGCTTTTTATATAAGTACAGTAGGAAGCCATTGGGAGGTTCTGAGATTAGGAAAGACATGACTTGTGTTGTACACTATTATATCCCCTGTTCCTAGACCAGTGCCTGCTACATTAGTGAGAATCAATACATATCTGTTGAATGAATGAAACTGATTTTCTACAGATGTCAAAACTGGAGCACAGAAAACAATTATGGACACATAGTACCATAGTGAGATTTAGACAGAGGTAATTGGTTTGTAATCAGGATTCTGCAGTCCTACTGCACTTTAAATTCCATAACTTTTCAAAGTATGCAATGAAAAATATATTTAGATACTCTCCAGAAGCAAATTCAAAAGAAAATCAAGATATCTCTCTTTCTAAAAATAAAATTGCACACCAACCCATGAAGTTCAGATTTTTAGCTTTCTGTGAATAATTTAGAGATTTGTCTTTTGTTTTGTTCTACCCATTCTTCCTATAAATTTAGGCAAGTTATATTTTTCATAAGTTTGACATTTTTAGTATCTTGGAATACACAGTACAATGATACAATAGCTGTGGAGAGGGGCTTGGGCATACTCCACCTGGTTATCATCAACTGAATATTTGAATTTTTTGGCAGATCCTTGAGCAAGAGACAGTGAAGCCACATAGCCTACAAGTGCCACTCCCAAAGCTTCTGTGATTACTGCAGAGAGGACATTCATTGAAGGAGCTTTAGGTGGAGGAATTCTGTGAAAATAAATATTATAATGAAACCATCAACTTTCATGAAATTTCTGTAACAATTTGCAATAAATTAAGGTATGGTAATGACTCTGAAGTTTACACAGAATAAGTAAAATAACCATGAGAAAACCAAGCAGCCATGCCCTTAGAAGTCCTTTCTTTTCAACATTAATTAGCAGGAAAGCAAAATCACAAGGGACACCACAGGGACAACTCTATGTATTTACACCCAAGGAATTCAGGTTATGTTTCAGAAACTCAGACTAGACAAAAATTTCCTGAATCAGAACAAAAGCACATCTAGAAATTCCTTTTATTTGAAACTTCCCAAATATTTATTTGGCTGGCATTAGACATTGTATTCCTGGCCTTGAATATTATCATGCTGTATACAAACACTAGTTGACTATGAGCTACAATTTTCGAGTGAATTCCTAAATTTTCTATTGAGTTCATAATCTTAATTATGCTTTTAATGTGATCCTTTCACAGTACACTTAACTACGTATCGCATATGTTAAGAAAATTATGCATAAAGTTTCCATCTACCCTCTGTTACAAAACATGGGACCACACTTAATTCTTTCTCAGTTTTAAAGAACTATTTAAAATATTTCTTTTAACTAAAACCTGGTCATTGTCTTATTGTCTTTTGAAAAACAGTTGAGCCAAACAAAGTATCACCATCAATTTATCCCCCAATGAGCTTTGGGAGACTTATTTCCCCTTAAAAAAAAAAAATCCTTCTGGGCCAAAATAGAAGGAAAAGGGAAGAAAATTAAAGTTGATTTAAAACCTAGTATGTAAGTAAAATGCTCTTTCATATTAGCTGTGTAAAGGATAAAACATTTTGAGAAAGGTTAGGTAATGTATCTAAATGACAGATTAAATGATAGAGCTGGGATTCAATCTCAGCTCCATCTAATTTCAATGTCATGCTCTTTCTCTGTTTCCTTAAGAGGCTAGTCTGGAAAGGCAGCACTCAAAGTAAGGGAGAATTAAAGTGGTTGGAGGAGAGGCATGATTTTTTATCCACTTGCAAAAGTTTATTTCTAAAACAAATTAATTTGTATCATTGCAGGTCCTAAAATAGATGCTGTACAAATGTGCTACCATTACAAAGTGTAAGAATTTTTGTTTCATGAAAATTGAGCTTGCTTAATTATTAATAACAATAAGCTGACTTAGAAAAAACAATAAACTTAATATTTTTAAGGTGAAAAGGTAGATAATCCTCGAGAAAACCAAATTAGATTCAGATAGTCATCATGAGCCTATAACTACACACAGGCTCAAGACAGATTTTTTTTTTAGTTTTTTCTTGTGATAAGAACTTTTTAATATTTTATTTTATTTTTCTTTCTAAATTTATCGAAATCTAATAGACAATTAGCGTCTTGCATTCACATTGCACAATTTAATGAGTTTTTTTTTCAATTATAGTTGACATACAATAATACATCAGTTTCAGTTGTACAGCCTAGTGATCAGAGATCCACAAAACTCACAAAGCAATCACCCCACTAAATCTGGTACTGCTCTTCCCTTTACATATTTATTACAATAATATTAATCATCTTCCCCATGCTACACTTTACATCTACATGTTTATTCTGCAACTATCCATTTGCACTTCTTAATCCCTTTGCCTTTTTTTTCTGTCCCTCCAACCCCCTCCCATCTAGTAGCCCTCAAAATATTCTCTGTATCTATGAGTTTATTACTGCTTTAGTTGTTGTTGTTGATTTTGTTCTTTAGATTCCATATGTATGTGAAATCATGTAATATTTGTCTTTCTCTATCCAATCCATTTAATTCAGAACAATACCTTCTAGGTCCATGAAGGCAATATCTTTTTGCATCCCCTTCCTTTTAGCTTGTGTATATCTTTTAATCTGAAGTGAGTCTCTTGTAAGCACCATATGTAGGGGTCTTGAATTCTTATCCATTCAGCCACCCTGTCTTTTGGTTGGAGCACTTAATACTTTTCCATTTGAGGTACTTGTTGATAGGAATGTAGTTATTACCTTCTTTATTTTGTTTTCGATACATGTTTTTTTTTCTTATTAAAAAGTCAATCCAACATTTCCTAAAATACTGGCTTGTTGTCAATAAATTCCTTTAGCTTATTTTTGTCTGGGAAGTTTTTACCTATCCTTCGACTCTAAATGATAGCTTTGCTGAATAAAGAATTCTTCATTGTAGATCCTGAGTTTTCATCACATCTAATATTTTATGCCTGTCCTGCATGTTTTTTGGGGGGCTTACCAGTCTTATGGGTGCTCCCTTGTAGGTAACTAACTGCTTTTCTCTCACTACTTTTAAGATTCTCTCTTTGTATTTAACCTTTGGCATTTTAATTATGATGTGTCTTGATGTGGGCCTCTTTAGGTTCATCTTTTTTGGGACTCTCTGTGCTTCCTGGCTTGTATGTCTGCCCCCTTCGCCAGGAGAGGGAGGTTTTCCATCATTATTTTTTTAAATAGCTCTTCAACTTCTTATTTCCCCTCAGGTATCCCTATGACATGGATATTTTTACATTTAATAGTGTCCCATAGACTTCTTAAATTATTATTATAGTCTTGGCTTCTTTTCCCTTGCCATTTTGATTGAGAGTCCTTGGCTTCCCATCCTCTATATTGGTGGTTTGAGCCTCTTTTTTATCCACTCTGTTGATTCTGTCTAAAATATTCTTCATCCCAGATAAGGTGTTCTTCATTTCTGAATGGTTCCCTTTTATAATTTCCATTTCTATTTTTATGTTTTTTATCTCTTTGTTAAACTTCTTATTGAGTTCATCTACACTTTCCCTAAGTTCATTGAGCATCTTTATAACCAGTATTTTGAACTCTGCATCTTAGATTGCTTGACTCCATTATTCCTGGATCTCTGTTCTATTCTCATATGGTTTCTTCTTTTTTGTCTTCCCATTTTGGCTGCCTTTCTGTGTCTGTTTCTAAGTACTAAGCAAAATTCCCAAGTCTCCTGGTCTTATTAGTGTGGCTTTGTGTATTAGGTGTTCAGTAGCATAGTCCTGAGAGGGGTTCAGCTGCAGGCCAAGTTTAGCCCAGTCTGTGCCCTCGAAGGCCACCTGTTAAGATTCAGCAAACAATCCACAGATTCTGTGCTTATAGTTGCCTCAAGAGATTACGCCAGACACCGAGGCCAGCTGCCTAGTGTAAGTCTTGGTTCTGCTCATCAAGGAGCACTGGACTTGCCAAGGATACATCTGGATGTGGCTTGGGTGTGCCACGAGTTGGGAGGCAGAGTTTTAGGGATCCCCTGGGCACAGTGACCTCTGTTATCCAGTTTGATGCTGTCTCAGCTATGGTGGCACTGGGTCCGCACACTGGGAGTGGAGAGGGCTCAACAAAGGAACAATGGATACCATTGGCACTTCTGTCTAGTAGAGGTCTTCACCTCCAGCCCTCACTCCAACAACTCAGTGCCCCCCTGTAAGTACCTGGTGACCCTCACACAGCTTATTTGGTGCTGGTGCTCAGAGTAAGCAAGTCCATCACCATGAAAGTCTGGTTGTGAATGTGGCCCTTTTAAGAGGTGTCAGCAGTTGCTGGCTGTTGCTGCCACAGCCTCTGTCCCACTCAGCCACATGGAATTGGGCAGCCTTGCATCCTCTGCAGGGTGATTTATTACTTCTCTTCTTAGTTATAGGGCCTGTTCATCTAAGTCTCAGGTCACATTGCATGCTGTTTGATCCGTGTTTCTGTCACAACTTTGATTTGGTCACAAGAGGAATGAACAAAGACTCTATTGTCTATGCCTTTTTTTTTTTTAACTCAAGATGAGATTTTTTTATCTTTTTAATCTTTGAAATTTTTCTACTGTTCCTCCATTTTAATGTAGTTAGAAACCAAAATTTGGGACTGTCAAATAAAAATATAGAGGACTCAACAACTATAACTTTGCCCCAAATTTATAAATATTGGTGTATATACAGTCCCTTAAAAAGAAATAAACCATAACACTCCCCTTCTTTCCAAAAAATGTCTTTGTTTTTTTCAAGCTATATATGAAACAATCTCTTGTCCTTTAGAGTGAACACTTCTTGCTAACGTTCCCCTTAGTGTACAGAGGAAGGCTTTAAGACAGATAGGGGACCATGCCCTCTTCTCCACGGCACCCTCTCCCTCACTATTATGTACCACACAGGCCTATGAGTTTGCTACTTCAGATAATACATTTGTACTTTTACTATGTTTCAAGTAAAATAAAAATAGTCATTAGAATATTTGAGTGAAATGGGGAAGACTAAATTCCAGAGCATGGCTCTAATTTGGAAGTTCAATGTCCTCTATTTTTAAAAAATAATACCTCTGTAAATTTCCAAATCTTTGACATGAAGTAATACTGTATAAAATAGTTATCAACTTTCCTAGTTATTGATAAGCAGTCTAAGAAGTTACTATTTCTCTATATGTGTATTGGTTTTATCATTTAAAAATAAAAATCAATTAGAATTTTGTCCATACAGGGCTTTTGAAAGAAAATCCATACCACTTACCACCAATTCCTTCCTCCTTCAAAAACAAACAAGCAAGCAAAAATTAGAAAAAATGGCTACATTACCCTTTTGGAATGCGACCAACTACTTCTAATCCATATGTGTTTTCCATATCGGTACAATAACAAGCAAATGATGCAGCAATAATCTGTGTTTCCATTTGAAAAAAGAAAAAAAAATTATTACTATTTTTAAACATATTTTTAAGAATATTTTAAAAAGTAAAAATTTTTCATGTGTCTCATGATCATCAAGAATAATGCAGTAGTTGTACAGATTTTTAAAAACTAGAAATTTTTAAAAGTCAGAAATCCCTCTGAGATTTAAGAGCACTTAATTTGTATTTAAAAAATTAAATGACATTTCAATAATATCTTTTAAAAATATCCTACCATATGTCAACTTAAACATGTTTAATTTTGAAGAGGAGCAAAACATAGACTATTTGAGTGGTGTGTGTGTGTGTGCGCACGCAGACATCACAATCTAACTTAAATACTTGTCTTTTGTGACATAAAAGAATGCTTTATAATATATTATGCTTTGAAATATTGCATCAACATTCCTAAATAGGTTAGTAATCAATAATAATTTGTATTCTCCTTAAATATTTTAAAATTTTGAGCTTTTGCTGTTTCTTGATGTAAAATACACCCTCCATGAAAGTCTCAGGTGCTCTATACTCCATTATATGATATACTACATAGAATATATGGCAGGCAAGATCACATGTTCTCTTCTTGTATCCCTAATCACCTTTAAATGTATGTTAAACCAGTTTAGCTTTTGTGTTACCAACCACGCCACCCTAACGCTTTCTACCATTTTCACAAACCCCTTTCATTCTTCTGATAATTGTAATAGGTACTAGAAATTTCAAATGGTTATGTTATCAGCTTAATGTCAACTTACAACTGTTTATATACTATACATTTTTGTTAAAAAGAGACATCAATTATCTATTTAAAGTACAAAATTTATAATATTCATAGCTGGAAAAACAGTATGGCAAAATCACACTAACAAAATAAGAAATATTCTAATAATTAATGCCCAATAATATTATAAGTTTTTTTCTGTTCTCTGCTGTGATATTTAATTGGATTTGCAAAGATTCATAAAACATTAGATAGATTTAAAAAGCAAAATACACTTGAGGATTTTTAAAAAGATAAAACATCACAGGTAATACTGTTAAAATTTATAAAAATTGTGATATAATAATATTTTCTAAATGAAGTAGTAGTTAAAAATTCAGGTTATTAGGTTAGAAGAATTAATATATTTAAAAATTCCTAAGCCAATTAATATATTTAATTGCTAATAATTTTCATAAAATATTTATATGAGGTCAGAAAATATTGTGAGCTCTAAAAGAAGATGTACTATAGCCACAAGATACCTGATCCTTATTGAAAATGGAAAAAGGCCATCTATCTTAGTTCTATTGAAATGAGTCATAGCCCTAGAGACAGATTTTAATGTGCTACTCAGATATCTAAATAAGTGAAATTATTTAGATACAACTTGTCATATGCATGTATAACCCAAAGACCATTAAAAAAATACTAAAACAAACTAATGATAATTAATTTAATAAACTATGATTGTATTAACATTTCTTTTTCAACTTAATGCTTTTAGCTAAATGTTCCCAGTAGAGGCTCTTAAAATTTTTTAATGTATTTTTTAATGACATTAATTTTAGGAGCAAAGTATAATTTGTTTCTTTGCCAGGTACAACAAAAAAATATCTTAGATAGCTAGCCCTGGCCAGTGAAAATCATGAGTAGCTTTTCAATAAAGCAAAGTTACGTCAGTAAAAGAAGTGTTAATAAATCTACCAATCATTAGTGAACATTTATAAATGGTTAATATTTTCTATACATATCCTACAGATGCCACATCAGTAGAATTTAGTATCACTTTTTATTACTTTAAGGAAAATCATGACAGAGATCTTTTGAGTCTCATCCTCAACCTTATTCAAATCTTAAGCTATATGTTCTCTTATTTATGTAAAAAATTATGAGAGTATAGAGAAATGCTGTGTAAACTGAAAACATGTGTGTCTTCTTTTTAAAATTATTGACTCAAACTGATTCCTATTCTTAAGTTAATATATAGCCACACAAATTAGCCCTATTTTAATGAGAAACAGAACTGGTTGTGCATTACTGTAGACAATGTAGTGAACCCATGCAGGTATCCCCAAAAACTGGAAAACATTGTATAGCAGAATGCTAGATGTTGATTTCATACTTACCAAAATTAAATCGACAGGAAGAACAACTTTAATTTTCCTTTTAAACTGTTCATTCAACTCTTTAACCAGAACAAGCACCACAATGCTCAGCAAGGATAAAAGCAGTGCTTCCAGTCTAACAGACCTGATGTTTTCAAAGACATATGCATAAATCTACAGTGATGAGAAAAAATATAAACAAAATTCAGGGTCATCTACAATATAATAATATTGAAATCTGGCCTCACATGAACTCGATGATGTCTTACAAAACATCTTAATGGTTGTAGAGTGGAAAGGTGGAGTGTGGAATGGTGATCTGTGCAAAGCTCTAATTCATTTTCATGTACTAAATTCCTTTGCCATTGATTCTTCCATCAAACCCAGGATTGTTACTTTCTGCATAACGACACTACTAGAGAGAATGACTTTTCTCCTTCCCAGCCACTTCAACGGGCAAAGATGCTAAAATTCATTAATTACATGTAAATTCATCATTAAGTACACTGAGGGAACTATAGGCAACCTTGAAGCTCACTACTCTCCTCAGACCCCCAAATCAAACATATACATGTACAAGCCAAAGGAGTTAAGTGCTTATATTTAGCTGATATCAGATATTTGACTTAAAGTAAAATATTACTATATTCTCAGTCATTCAGTATTTTATTTGTTTATTGTCACATACTTTACACCAAACATTCAGTTCAAGGTCTACAACAATGGACAATTTAGTTAAGTCTTAGTATTCATGGAGCTTATAGTTTAATGTATAAATTGCTAATTAAAGTAAAATTAGTGCAATATGATGTTATAAAGCACCTGAAGTACATGTGTCTTAGAGATGTTAGTGGTCAGAGAGACTTCCCCAAAGATGATTAATAGGAATTAGCCAGGTTTGGATTGTAGAAGAATAAGGTGATGGATTCTGGGGAAAATGTGTTGTATAAAATGCACATTCTAAAATTTCGAGCATAGAATGTGAATTTATAACTTCCTAAAAATATTCTTTAAAAGTAAGCAAGTCTATTTGAAATTAGGCTTATATCAAAAAGTTTGTTTGTAACTAAGAAGATAGTATACATTGATATATGACACTCAATCTTGTAACTTGGTAACTTGTAACTCTTCTGACTTGGCAGAAAGGTAGGATAAATGTGGGAAAAGAATAAACTGAAAGCCCTTTTAAAATCTGAAAACCATATACATGTATTCAACTTAGCACCAATAACATTTTGGTCAACAAATTAAGATCTAGTTCATAATTATATAAACATATGATCTACTCGCATAAAAAAAAATAGGGTGATAGATTTTTAAAGAACCTTCAATTGAGTGTCAAAGGGGAAAAATAATAATTAGCCTAAATCCACTCTTATGTCCACAGGATAGTTATAAAAAGAACAAGCTGGAATTTTATTGTCTAGAAATTAAGACAAAGCTACTAAAATTTATATATAATATTAAATGCACAAGAAATTTTGGAAGAGAATAATATATGCGGGTTTATACTACCATATATATGATACCAACATGACATGTAGAAAATATACAAGAAAAATTAAAAAACAACAAAAGCCCAGAAACATAAAACAATTGTGTTGTACAAAAAATTATCCAGAAGAATATGTTTGAAAAAAAAATAAGCAAAATAAAAGAAATCCTCGATAAACAAGGGTTAAATATAAAAAAATTGAATTCAGAAAATGTAGACATTAAAATGGGCAGAAAATATAGAATATTAACAAAAAAAAGTTACAAATGGTCAATACAATGAATGAAGAGCTTAACCACACTGGCAAAGAATTGTAAATTCAAACAATAATCTTTTGGTGATCTGATAAAATGTATCAAAAGTTCTTGAAACATTTTATCCTTTGCCTCAAGAGTCCTACTTCAAGAAAATTAAGCTCTGAACATAGTTAAACTTATGTGACAAGACCTTGTTACAAGGCTATTCACTGAAGCATTGTTTAAAATAGCAAAAAAAGAAATTGAAACCACTTATATTTAATAGTAGAGCAATAATGGAACTGGTTCAATTCACTGGGTTACATATGCAGTAGAGGCATCTACATCCATTAAACACAAAACTTTAGATAATTTCTATATTTATTGACACAGTATGTTGTTCCTGTTATGATGCTAAGTGGAAAACACAGGTTTTAAATAACTAGATATGGTTTGAATACTGTTATGGGCTGAATTGCTCCCCCCACACAAAATGTATATGTTGAAGTGCTAATCCCCAGTATTTCAGAATGTATACAGGGCTTTAAAGAGGTAATTAAAGTAAAACGAGGTCATATGTGTTGGCTCTAATCAAATATAACCAGTATCCTTACAAAAAGAGATTAGGACACTCACATGCCTGCACACAGAGGAAAGAGTGAGAAGGTAGCCATCTGCAAGCTAAGGAAAGAGATTGCAGAAGAAATAAAACCTGCTAACCTTGATCTTGGACTTTTAGCTTCCAAGACAATGAGAAATATATTTCTATTTTTAAGGTACTCAGTTGTTTCTATTTGTTATGGCAGCCATAGAAAATTTAATACTGATATCATTTTAATGAAATAAAATTTCATACTTTAAATATCTATGGATATATCTGGAATACTAATAACTGTGTAAGGAGATGTTTGTGCTTATTTGTATCTTTTATTCTCTCTTATGAAGGCACATCATTCGTATAATTTCAAAGGTTTTAAATAGGTCTTAACTGCTTATCTTCAACCTCTCCTCCTCTTGGACATGCTAAATCTGATTTTTATAACCACATTTCCAATTGGCCACAGTAGATTTTTCAAGTCTAGTTTCAGGAAATAAAAAGTAGTTTTACTTTAGCTCACAGACAATTCTTATAGCAGTCCAGCTTGTTGGTGTTCTTTGCCCTCTCTTTGTAGGGTATCAATATAATTTGACCATAACTAAAAATATTGGGTCTAAAGAACATATGTAGACTATGTTTCTAAGCATCTCTTAAAATTCTACTCAGTAGGTTTCCGAATCAAAGGACTCAATACATCTGGTCCAGAGGTTAGGACTATACTTGGTGCATCAGGTTATCCAAGCACGAATTCTATACATTTAACTTTATCATTAACACTAATTCTTTCAAACACAGTGTACTTAGTTTAAAAGAAGTCTCCCTGGGTGAAAAGGATCAACATAATGTAGGAAATCCTTTTGTCATCACAGTTATAACAACAACAAACAATTAGATACATGTGGGAACACATTAGGGATCAAATAGCTTTATTTGCTATCTTTTTTCCAGCATTCTATCTTATTCCACACCATGATTTGGAAAGAAAATTAGATACTACAATATTATAGTTATCCAAGATGCAGATGATATTTTTCTTCCATATATTTTTATGTTGTGAATGATAATTGTTCACAGAATTCTAACAGAAAGTGAAGGAATAGATTCCATTTCTCATATTTACTCCTTACTCAAAACCCAGGAAAAAATCCAAAATGCTATGCAGTGAAATATATTCTACAGGGAATGAGGTTAGAGAGATATCAAAAAAAAATTGGCCAAATGCATAGTTTCTGATGATTTATCATGATCCAATAATAAAATTGAGAGGACCATTCAGATGATTTGTCAGGAAAAAAATATCCAAATGCTTTTAAAGCACGTAGAGTATTATTTCTTCTGTTTTATCTGAGGTACTAAAAGTATGCCATGGCAGTGCTTGCATAAGAAAAGGGGAAAATATGCAAAACTCCAAAGCCATGCCAAATAAGGTGTAATGTGCATTTTGAGAACATGTGTTTGCAGTAACAAAAAATGACAACCCCAGAATGAAAGAAATGAGAAAAACCCAAAGGCGTTTTCAAGATTAAACTATAATTTGTAGAGCAAAGCTTGCCTCACAAGATGCTCTAGAAGAAGATGGAGGGGAGCAGAGGCTTGTTGCAACCAACATGAAGAACACCTAGAAAAGCAGGCTAGTAAAGAGTGTCATTCTGATGACTGGTATGTGGATTCACATAGAGAAGTACCAGTTAAAACAGGCTCATAGGAGAGGGGTGGCATATAGAGACAGAGATAGGAAAAGACAGACAGACAGACAGACACACACACACACACACACACACACACACACTCATATAATATAAATCTAGGCATCCTAAGCACACATTAAAATTTCCCATTTCTAGTCTAAATGCTGCTGTCTGACTATATTATCACCTACTAAGTTCCAGTGGATTAAAATTCCTATTGAGGATATCATTCACTTTCCACATCTCAGAGAAGCAAAAATAGTTTATGTCTATATAGATACATAAATAATCTATTTCATTAGGAATGACCAACCCATTTAATAAAACATGAGTTTAGCTCATTTTGAGACTATAATATTAATATTAAGCCTTTCAATTGACTATTGTAACCTGAAATAAACAAAAAATATATACGTATAAATAAGTTCATTTTGAGATATTTCAAAGAATGAAAATAGCTTATTCAAAGTACATATATTGCTTGTTATTATTTTCTTTAGAGAGGAGACTTTCTTGAAGCACTTAATGAACATTTACACACACATACACACACACACAATTTATTTATATGATGTTTTAATTTAATTTGTTTTCACTGACAGATTCTCAATTCCTAAAATAGTGTTGGGGAGATAATAGGTACTCAATAAATATTGTTGAATGAATGATTTGGTCTAACACTGTAATAGTAATAAAAAAATCTATAAATAAGAGTAGATTTACCCTGAATAAGCAGAATGACAAGGAGAGGAAGGATACAAATTCTTCTTCTCTCACTATCAACACTTGGGCTTGTGATATTAAAAGGAATTGTAGTCATCATTTATTCATGTACTCAACATGTTTATGGTAGTTCTATTATGTGCAGTGCATTGAGCTAAATGTTAAAGCTGTTTTTGCAGTAAATTTCAAGTAATTCAATTTTGATATAGCCTATCTGATACAAATAATCAGATTTTTAATAACTACCTTTATAAGAATGAAGCAAGATCAAAAACTAAAAGCTCATATGCAGCATTTATTTTAAAAGGGGAGAATTATACCCTTTCAACAATTTCTAGGGCCATACCCATTCTATACTTTCTCTTTGTATAACTGTTACTGAAGTTCTAAACAAAGCCCTGCATAGAAACACTTGTGCATAAAGAAAAATCTAAATTGCATAAATTTTGTTAAAGTTAATGAAGTAAAGAAAAATATTTTAAATGTTTAGAAATACTAATAAATGTTAAAAACTAATAAGACTTTCTACTCAATAGTCAATTAACCAGAAAATTCTATTAAAATAACTCTCTACCAGCATTCTGGTTGCTCTAGGTTTTGCTATAATGAAATCTCCATGAGAGAAAAAATATTTTAAACAATGTAATGATATTATGGCAATTATTCAATAGTAATGAGTATATTTCTGGACTATCTATAAAGGAACCATCTAGAATATGTCAATATATATTTTATGCCAAAAAGAACATGTAAATCCTTTAGTATTATTACTTATCATTACTGTGCTGCTGTTGTATTAATAATCTGTCATAAATAAGTTTGTATTTCATTATAGAAACAACAGAATGATAGTACAATCAGCAAAATTTAATAAATCTGTCAGTATGCTATTTTATAGTTGGTATAAAGTACTAATCTGCAATCTATAAGTCTTAATTTCCAACATATGAGTTTGAATCAGTTATTAACCACAAAACCAAGACCATCTCCAGAAAAAAATGGTAGCACTTCATACATATTTACTACCATGTTTTCCAACTATGGTCTGAAAACACTTTGGGCATAATCTATGCACAGATATATAGCTAAAATCCAATGACAAATACTCTTATAAGAGACAGAAGTGGAGAAGATGTGAACAAAGAGGGGAAGTCCATGAAGAGACAGGCAGAGTTTTATGTGATGTAGACATGAGCCAGAGAATGCCTGGAGCCGCCAGAAGTCTGAAGAGACAAGGAAGGATTCTTCCACTAGAACTTCAGAGGGAGCATGGCACGGCTGACACTGTGATTTTGGACTTCTGGCTTCCAGAAATCTGAGAGTACATTTCTGTGTGTTAAATCACTAGATTAGTGGTAACTCACCACAGTATTCACTAATACAGTTACCAAGTCAAATGCATTTTTTCACTTCTGAGACAACTCAGAAAGCATATTATGAACTCAACTGTGTTCCCCTAAAATTCATATGTTGAAGCCCTAATCTTTAGTACCTCATAATGTGACTTAATTTGTAGAAGTAAATAAGTTAAATGAAGCCATTAAAGTGGGTCTTAGTCTAATCTGACTGGTATCCTTATATAAAGAAGTTATTAAAGTATACAAGGAGATACCAGGGATATGTATGCACAGAGGTATTGTCATGTGAAGAAGCAGGGTGGTGGTGAAGAGACAAGGTGAGGAGAGTGGCTTCAGAGAATACTAACACTGCTGGCACCTTAATATTTGACTTACAGCCTCCAACACTATAAGAAAATATACATTTCTGTTGCTTAAAACTCCTGGTCTATGATAGTTTGTTATGGCAGCCTTGACAAATTAATACAGAGGGCAAAGGGGTCTTAGAACTTTTGCCTTTGGAATTACATATATACGCCCTAGTAAACTTCCTCCTCTTCAAGTTAACCAAAATAGAAGTATTTTAAAACACAAAATGAAACTAAACAGAAAGCTTTTAGTAACAGTTACTGAATCATTAGTACTATTAAAAGAGATGGCCAACTAATTATCTATCACAAATAAATAAGCATGGTGGACAACTATGATAAGGATTTCCACTAAAGTACCTAATAAAGGCAATATTTATAAGACACTTGTCAGAACCAGAAAAGGCCTTAGAAATCAACCACACATTCATGGCAGATATACAATCCAAGTCCCAAAAGACTAACTATTTAGCTTGTGAGTGAGAGTCAAGACTGACACAGGTTCCTTGAACCCTAAACCAACACATTCACCATTTTACCAATGCTTTGTTCCCTTTTCTCTTCATTCAATACAGCAAATAATTTTTCAAATTATCTTGTGCTTCCTTTGTCCTTGGGAGATAGAGGGGAGATGCTACATCTTTGAAGATGCATGCAGTCTATGATTTTAGTTGTTAGCGGTAAGATTCAGTGGTACCTTGCTTCTTCTCAGGCAAACAAGCTCTCCTCATCCCTGACTTTGTGCTTTCAACAACAGCAGCAGATCATGTCAGTAGAAGAGAAGCAATAAAGTCTTTCAATTTGATTCTAAAATCTGTGAGTACAGGAACCGTGACCCTTTTTTCTTAACAGATACACCTTTGGCAAACGTCTACTTGTATCTATATAATGCATTCACCCAACTCCTCTCCACCCTGAACAGAGAGGAATTTTCATATTTTCCATTCCTTAGGAGATAGGGGTAAGGAATACTGAGGTAGAAAGAATGGGTTGGACTATTTAGACTTCATCATTTTCTAGAAGAGTGGAGGAACTAACATTTCCAGGCAGTATGCTAACTATCTTATATGCAATGAGACTTTAATTTTTTGACTAATACAAGGTGAGCATTGTTTCCTGTTCACTCTATCACATATTTGATTTCCACCTCTAAGCATATCTAGATACCTAGATTTGTAGATTCCTAATCAGGGATCCCGAAAGCCATCTCTGATCCTTCCAAAATCAATTTTGGTACAAGTTTTCACTTTTATTAAGAATTGTATCTCTCTTCTAAACTTTGCCTACATATCTTGATATCATTAAACGTTTTAGAATGGATATTGTTAAGATCAAGCTTCCCAAGTCCCTCTACTTTCTCAAGTAGTACAGACAAATAGAACAAGAAAAATATTAAGTTGAAATCTCAATCCCAGGCTGGGTTTTCTTGAGTACAAACAAAAAAACCCAAAGTAAGAAAAAAAATACAATATCCTATTATTTTTACATCCTTATAGCAAATTTCTGATCAATAACTGCTTGTCACACTGAGAATAAATTCATTCACTATTGCTTTAAGGAATAAATTAACTCTCCTATCAAAATATAATCTAGAGAAAAGATGGTAAGTTAAATGGCTAGAGACAATATGGGTACACGAAACACACTTGGACCAACTACACAACCAAGTATTCCAAAGCTCAGGTGGCATCCAGCCATCCCTTGTTTAGAAAACTAAGTTTAACTTGAATTATTTGAGCACTGGATTTTGTCATGATGCATTTTTCAGTGAATCGTGGGAGATAGAGAGAGTTTAGCCCAAAATGTTTGAATTGAAAAAATGCTTGTCCTCATTTAGTATTTCAAAGCAACCTTTGTTACAAATTTCTACATAATTGTTCTGTATCAAAATTAAACCTGCCACATTATCTATTCTGAGTCACTGATTGAATCAGGCTGCAGATTCCTTTTATTTTCCCTTCAATTTATGCTGTCCATATTTCAGGGTGTATTAAATACCCCTATAATTCACAATACAAATGTCACAATAATTGAGGAGAAAATGTGAACTTTCAATAAACCATCAAAGCATGTTCTTGATTTAGAAATCCCAAGGGCCTATGTCTTCAAAGGAAATTTGTTCTCCACTTATAAACCTCATTTGTATATATTTAATTGTGATCTCATTCTCTATAAAAGAAAAATTTTCATCGGCTCTTACTCCCTTCTGACATTTCATCCCTTTTATTAGTATTCTTGGTTTCTACTTTGCAGCTTTCAGGGATGTCCAAACTAGAAAAGTGCTTTGTTTGTATTGTAGAGATGGAGGTGGGAATAAAACTGTTCTTCAGTTCTGAAACTCCTTAGTTTTAAGAAAGGAAATTAAAACTTTCAAAAAAGATAGTTGAATACATTGTCAACCTTACCTAGTGCTCTTAGGTTTAGTGTAAGTACTGCTCATAATTATTTAGAACAGTACTCAAAGCGATGACAGTAAACCTAGCTTTGCCAAATTTATCATAGGCTACTACAGGCTGAGACACTGGCACCATCTCCAATAAATCGCATGTGCTAATATGGACTAGGAATTTTTGTAGTTCTCATCGTGCCTTTGGGAAAAACATTCTTTCTAATAAAAAGGTATGTCATCATTTTCCAATTTAAAAAATATTTTATAATTAAACTTTTCTCTCTTATATGTGTGGAAAACCAACTATCAGCTATATTTTGAATCTTAAGAACAAAAATAAAAAAATTTAGTTGGAGAGTCAGGGTCTCAAACCAGAAATGACCTTTGTAATATTATTGCTCCTGCTTATTTTTATTTTTATTTATTTTATTAAATTTATTGGGGTGACATTGGTTAATAAAATTATGTAGGTTTCAAATGCACAATTTAATAATACATCATATGTATATTGCTTTGCATATTCATTACTCACAGTTAAATTTCTTTCTATCTCTATATATTTGACCCTCTTTAAAAAATATATTGCAATACATTGCAGCACTGTTTATAATGTATTAATTGAGTTTATAGCTGCCTGTAGGGGTAGGTGGAGAAAGCTGAATAGACTGAAATATTTTTAAATAAAAATTAACCCAAAATTATAGCCTTTCATAAATTCTGATGACCCCCCATTAATAGCAGATATATTTATTTTTAAAAGTTTTATAAATTTCGAAGTCACTGAAAGACTGGAATGATTCCATTTTTCTGAGCGATCCCAAGATGAATTGTACGAAAAGTTCCCCAATGGCCAGTGGTCAAGAACAATGCCTTACCACCTGGCCAAACCTCTATACACATGGCCTCTTCTATACGCAGCCCCAACTGCACACAACCCCCTTTTGCACACAGACCCAACAACCTACCACCAATCCCTTTAAAGGTCAACCTAACCCCCCAATCAGGTAACGCCAAGGAATCTCCCAAGGCTTGCGGTTTTACCCTTTAAATTAGGTCCCAGCCCCTGAGTCGGGGCTCCTCTCAACCACTGCTGTGTCAGTGAATGAGTGGGGTCCAAACTCGAGTTTGTCAGTAAACTCCCTCTTGCCCTTGCATCAGTGTCAGTTTCCTTCTTGGCTTGTGGAGTTCCAAACCAGGGCATTACATTTTGGGGCTCGTCCAGGATCTCCACAGCCTTGAAGGGACACACCGGAGGGAACCTCCCAGCCTGGCCACCCGGTAAGTGTTTCTTTTTATTTGTGTGTTACTTCTCCAGGAGATTTCGACCTGGGTATTATTCTAAACCTGTAAACTCTGAAAAACTCTGACATTCTGTGCAGTATATGGTGGTATTGGGTGGACACACCCACGGGCCATGGCTGCAGGGGCTTAGGAGACGTCCTAAACCCCATCAGGGTTCCACTACTAGGTAGGGGAACCATCTGGGTCTTTGGACCGCCGGAACAGAGTCTTTGAAATTTTGTTGTGTCCTGTCTGTCCAGTCTTGCGTCAGTCCAGACCTCTCTGATGATGTACTGCTATCCTGTCTTGGCTATAATTTTCTTTTGCTTTTTAGCCTCGCTCTTTGCCTCTGGACTAGCAGCAGCTGCTGCACCTTCTGAGTGGACTCTTGGTCAATGACTCATCCTGGCTCTCGCCTATCTTGCCTTTGTCAGCCTATTTTCCATTTTTCTTTGTGTCTAACATGGGTCAGACTACTTCTTCTCCCCTAGATCTCCTGACTGGCCACTTCAAAGATGTTTGCGAGCATGCTCATAGGCTCTCAGTAGAGATCTGGAAGAACAAATTAGTCACTTTTTGCAGTACGGAATGGCCATCCTTCAGCGTTGGATGGCCCCCTGGAGGTTCCTTTGACCTGTCCCTCGTTTCAGCCATAGAAAACATCATCTTCTGCCCACGTGACGGACACCCCGACCAGGTTCCCTATGGAAAAATCTCATAGTAGACCCCCCTCTTGGTTAAAACCTTTCCTTCCCTCGCAGAAGGTCCAGTAATAGTAGCCTCGAAGATGGAGAAAGACCATCCTCATAAGGCCTCATTGCCCTCAGCCCCCCTAAATCCAATTCTACAAGGGGGCTCTGAAGAAGTCCTCTTTCCCCCACCACCTTACCCAAACCTTCAGCCTCCCCCTCCTATTGTATCTCCCCAGCCTCCCCAAGGTTCCCTGAACCCCTTCTTGGATTTGCCGTCCGATGGCCCAGCCCAAAACACTTGTGGGGCCCACCAATGGCAATCACCCTCAGAAGCAAACTCTATGGTCTTGCCGCTGCGGCCAGACCTGTAGAAGCCAATGGCAATCAACAATTCCACTACTGGCCTTTTGCCACTAGTGATCTTTATAATTGGAAATCCCAAAATGCTCCCTTTTCTGACGGCCAAAGGATCTAATTAATCTGTTAGAAACTGTGCTGTTTACTCACCAGCCCACTTAGGATGACTGTCAGCAGCTCTTGCAGGTCCTGTTCACCACCGAGGAACATGAAAGGATCATCATGGAAGCCCGAAAATTGATTCCTGGCCGACCGGGTCCCAACCACTATTCAGGCGGCCATTGAGTCTGCCTTTCCAGTAACCCGGCCTGACTGGGACTATAACACAGCAGGAGGCAAGGAGAGACTCCAAGTGTACCGCCAGGCTCTATTGGCAGGTCTCAAAGTGGCCGCTAGAAGGCCCACTAATTTGACTACGGTATATGATCTAAGACAGGGACAAGACGAGAGTCTGGCTGCCTTTCTAGAAAGAATGATGGATGCTTTCCGCCAATATACCCCTATTGATCCTGAGAAGCCTGAAAACTTGGGGACGGTGGCGTTAGCATACATCAATCAGTCGGCACCAGACATTAAGAAAAAGTTACAAAAGATAGAGAGATTAGGTGAAAAGGAGCTTAGAGACCTAGTTGAGGCAGCAGAAAAAGTTTATAATAATAGAGATTCCTGAGGAAAAACAGATCAAGGCAGAGAAGAGACAGAATCGTGACCTGGCCGGATCCTGTTGGCTGCCACGGCTGAACCCAGGGAATGCCAATGACAGCTCAAACAACTGACACAAGAAGAAAAACCAGCAGGTAAAGGTAGGCTGCCCCTGGGCAAAAACCAATGTGCCTATTGCAAGGAAGAAGGACACTGGGATTCTGTGGCAGCAGGATGGCCTGCTTGCCTCCGCATCATAGCAGCAACCACCTTGCTAGTCAAGGAGCAGATAAAATAACTCTGGGACAGTCCCTTTACATCACCACCCCTCATGCCACTGAGGGAATCCTTAAACAACCCCCTGACGGTGGTTAAGCAATGCCAGACTCACTCATTACCAAAGCCTACTTCTCAACCCCACCAGGATTGTTTTTCAGCCACCTATGGCTCAACCCAGCTACTTTGCTGCCTAACCCGGATCTAGATGCCCCACTCCATGATTGTGCAGACATCTTGGCCCAGGTCCACAGAGTATGAGCAGATCTAAAGGACCAACCCATACCTGGAGCCTGCCCCTGGTACACTGACGGGAGCAGCTTGTCCGGAACGGCCAAAGGTATGCGGGAGTGGCTGTAGTCTCAGAAACAGAAGTTATATGGGTGGAGCCCTTGCCGCCCGGGACTTTGGCCCAACGGGCTGAACTCATTGCCCTAACTAAGGCATTAACTCTAGGAAAGGACAAAACTTTGAACATTTATACTGACAGCAGATATCTTTGCTACTGCTCATATTCACAGAGCTATATACAGAGAACAGGGCATGTTAACTGCTGAAGGAAAAGCCATTAAGAACAAAGATGAAATCCTGGCCTTGCTCGCGCCCTCTGGCTGCCAAAGAAACTAGCTATTATACATTGTCCGGGACATCAGAAAGCCAACGACCCAGTGTCCAGGGGAAACTCGTTAGCAGACCAAGCGGCTAGAGAAGTAGCCCAATCTGAAGTTATCTTAACTGCCAACCTCCCAGACCCAGGGGGCCCTACCTTGCCTGACAATCCCACATATACCCAAAAAGACTTAAATTGGATATCAAAACAGCCCACAGCTACAGAACACCTAGGCTGGTGGCACACCAAAACAGGACAAATAATTCTCCCTACAAAAAAAAGCTAGGGGAAAACAACTCTTGTAACAAGGTTCATTGGACTACCCACATGGGTGTACGGAAAATGCAAGACCTCATCAGGTGGGCTAATATCAGGTTCCAAGGTGCCAACACTAAAATTGAAGACATTGTAGCCCAGTGCCGAGCATGCCGGATGACAAACGCCAAGCGGAACACGGCACAACCCGGTTCCAGGTTACGAGGAACCAGACCAGGTGCTTATTGGGAAACTGATTTCACAGAACTTAAAAAGGGGACTTTTGGCTATAAGTACTTACTGTTTTTATAGACACTTTTTCAGGTTGGGTAGAAGCCTTCCCTACCAAACATGAGACTGCCAACATAGTAGCTAAGAAGATTCTGGAAGACATCCTACCCAGGTACGGTTTTCCTGCTATGATAGGATCAGACAATGGACCAGCCTTTACTCCAAGGTAATTCAAGGGTTAGCATCTATAATTGGGGCAAATTGGAAATTACATTGTGCATATAGACCCCAAAGTTCAGGTCAGGTAGAAAGAATGAATAGAACCCTAAAAGAGACCTTAACTAAATTAGCCCAGGAGACTGGCGGGGACTGGGTGACTCTCCTACCTTATGCCCTCTACAGGGTGCGTAACACCCCCTATAGACTTGGTCTGACCCCCTTCAAAATAATGTTCGGGAGACCTCCCCCAATAATCCCTGCTCTCCAGACTGAAATAATTAATAATCTTGATATTGATGACAATCTGCTTATTCGATCTCTCCAAACCCTACAACGTGCTCATAGGGACACCTGGACCAGATTAAAAGTCTGTACGAGGCTGAACCGCCTCCACAGCCTCATACTTTTCAGCCGGGCACTGGGTTTTCATCAGAAGACATCACCGCGAGACCCTTGAACCTGCTGGAAAGGACCTTACCTAATCATCCTGACAACACCCACCGCTCTCAAGGTTGACGGCCTCACCGCTTGGATTCATCACGCCCACGCCCGGCCTGCAGACCTCCACGCTCTCCAGGACCAAATCCACCCCCCGTCACAATGGACAGTCTCCAGAGACTCTGGCAACCCTCTAAAAATCTGCATACAAAAACTGTAAGACTATTAATTTTTCTCTTTTACATATGCTCTGTCACTGCCGAGTACAACTGCCACCAACCTAAGGTATGGAGCTTATAGCAACTGAGACAGGCAAAGTTGTTGCCAAAAATACTACCAGTCACAGTGCTCCAGAGATCAGGGTTGACTTATGCCGGCTTGCCAAAGACCCACTCAATGTAGTATTACCATCCAGCCCCATGACCGGACGTTATAAGGGCGGACCCGGCTGTGGCACATTATCAGCTGAAAAGAACCTCTTAAGGCTAGGACTCTATGTCTGTCCTAATGGAAAATCTAGAAAATGTGAGGGCAATAGACAATTTTCTTGTGCTAATTGGGGATGTGAAACTATCTCCACTATAGATAACTATAAAAAACAAAATGACAATCATATCAAGCTAATAAGGGGACCAAAACCCTCTACCTGTTCTCCAGGGTCATGCAATCCCCTTATAATTACCATCAAGACAGGAAACCCTGTGGGACAACACTATTGGTTGACAGGACACGTGGGGTATTAGATTATACCAGACTAGATACGATTTAGGATTATATTTTACTGTCCAGGCTAAAGATCTTCCTAGAAAGCCTCACCCTATAGGACCCAACAGCCCCCTCCAAATTCCGGGGCCACCTCAAATTCCTCCGGCCCACAAACCCGAGGTAACTGTTTCTACAAACACCGGTCCTGCTCCAACTCTAGCTTCCCAATACCACGGACATTTGAACAGCAGCCAGAACTGGAAGAAGCCTAAATAAGACCTCCCCAGATATAGGACAAGATTGTTGGTTATGCCTAAACCCCCTAATGTCGGTAGAGCTCCCCTTAACCTGTTCCAACTTAACAATGAAAAGGAATGTGATGGGAATCCCCTCGACTCACTTTAGGGGATATACAAGAAGTGGAACATGTCTTATTTAATTGTCCCCCTGGCTAACCACCCTACTCTCGGCCTTGGCGGGACCACTTATCCTCTTCCTCCTAATAATTACATTTAGGCCTTGTATCCTAAATCGTCTTTTAAGCCTTATCTGGGATAAATTTAACACCATCAAGCTATTTGTACTCCATCAACAGGGATATAATCTCTCTCAAAATAAAAATGAACCCCCTTTTTTAACCTGCTAATTTTTTGCTTCTGTATATACACTTGCTTGCTTAAGATTAAGCACTTTTAGTATCTTAAGAAGGGGAATGAAAGACTGGAATGATTCCATTTTTCTGAGTGATCCCAAGATGAATTGTACAAAAGTTCCCCAAAGGCCAGTGGTCAAGAACAATGCCTTACCACCTGGCCAAACCAGCCAAGCCAGCTAATCGGTGGGCCCTTAAGGCACCCCACCCTTATTTCCTCCTGCACATATTCTGATTACTGCACCCGGCACCTTCTGCACTCGGCCCTACCTTCTGCACTCGGCCCTTCTACGACGGCCCCCTCTATACGCAGCCCCAACTGCACACGACCCCCTTTTGCACGCAGACCCAACAACCTACCACCAATCCCTTTAAAGGTCAACCTAACCCCCCAATCAGGTAACGCCAAGGCATCTCCCCAAGGCTTGCGGTTTTACCCTTTAAATTAGGTCCCAGCCCCTCGGTCGGGGCTCCTCTCAACCACTGCTGTCAGTGAATGAGTGGGGTCCAAACTCGAGTTTGTCAGTAAACTCCCTCTTGCCCTTGCATCGTGTCAGTTTCCTTCTTGGCTTGTGGAGTTCCAAACCAGGGCATTACATCACCTTTATTTACAATTTTCCAAGAGATGTAACTGTTTTGTTATTTAGCTTTATCTGATTAACAGTCCTATTAGTAACTAATGTTCAAATAGCACTTTTAAAAATCTATTAATTTTTCATATCCAACTACTCATTAATATGTAAAAAGATAATTCATTTCAGGAATGAATCCCAATAGATACAATGATCAACAGTTTATAAAACAGGACATGAAAAGACAATCTGAATCTGAGCTTCTCAGATTCTAAAGTTCTTTCTGCTGTTGCCTCTTTCTAAGGAAAAGACAAATCAATTAATGTTACTTGATTATATGGGCCCTAATACAATCACCAGAGCTAAACTTAACTTAGAGAAAAACACTAATATTTACCCAGTATATAACTGAAGAAGAATGTGCAATACTTCAAAGTTCGTTAAGAAATAGCAATATTTTAAAAGAAAGATAGTTTCATTAGAAGTATAGAAATTTAGAGATAGAACTTGAAACAAGGAAAAGTTAAAACTTCATATGAAGGGATTACAAAGGCTCTATAAAAAATAAATTAGGCCTGATTCTATCTACTTTTCTTGGGAATAAGGGAATATGGCAGTGTTCCAGCAGCTCCCTTTGCATATGAAGACCTCAGGAAGTCTGGGAGAAGCACTCTAAACACAAGTGGAAAACTTTAAGAGGGTTAATACTTCTGAGAGAACTCCTTCACTTTAAGAAGTTGGTTAACAGTTTTCATTAGAAGACAAAAGTTGTCCTAACAATCTGAGATTAGTTGGCATTAGCAGCATGTGTTTTGTCTGCAAGCGAAATATAGAAAAGGGGAAAGTATTATGCCATGTCTATTTCTTAAGACTTATGAGAGGTCTGTTCTATAATCTGACAGGGCAGAACTGAGCACATATCACTACCTGTACCTGATTCAAATTGCTCCCTAAAAATATTCCATTGAGGCAGGAATACTTGCCATTCCACAGCAACCAAAGGATGGGGATATTAGTTATTTGAACTAGAGAATTAGATTATTTTTGTAGCACAGAATCAGGTATTTCCCAAAAGAAAAACACTGTAGAAACTGTAATACAGGCAGAAAATAGAGACCTCAAACTGTAATGACCCAAGAATAAGATAAAGACAGAAGGCTATAGTTTCTCTTAAAGCTGATAGTAAGGATTGCTAGTATTGGAATAATTAATGAACTTTTTGATTGGAGAAACCTGAAGTATTTTGAGAAAAACGAATATTTCAGCTGAGACAATTAGAGTGGTGACTGGGTCATTGCAAAAGAGTCTCAAATATTCTAGATATTAATTTATGTTCCAAGGAGTATCAGTAATATATATCTTTTTCTCATCAGCCTGAGTAGCTTTCAAAAAGAATGTAACACTTCTGAAAACTCAAAAGCAGGAAACATGGTAAAAGAGTGAAATCCCAAAATGTGTTAATTCACTCTCCTTTAGGTCTTTGACCTCGTGACCACAACCTCTATTTTCTCCTCTGTCTATATCTTTGTACTGAGCTCAGCTCTGCTAGTTCACATTCCACTTAAATGACCCAACTGTAAGTTCAGATTTATATTATCATCATCAGATTCTACACAAAATCTCACTTTCCAAATGTCCCAGTGTCAGTTATGTACGATGCAAAATTTATTAATCTAATGTTCAGATCACCACAATTTTTGACACTAAAATATCAGCATTTATTTTGAAAGCCCATCAAAGAACCAAAATGCCATTCTAACCTAACATTACAGGGCTCTCTGACATTGAAAAGCAAGAGCAACTTTTCCTCATTTTCCAAACATGAAGCATAGCTACTTCCACCAACTGAATAATATAAATTTAAAGTCAGTCATCTAAAAACATTTCTAAATCTGATTCCATTTCAGAGTGAGAAATTACAAAAGACCTCTTCCTTCAGGAATCACACAGTGTTTGACTTACAAGGCAAAAAAAAGTAGCTGCACTCTTTACCTTACAAGAAAACAAAATGAGGAGAAAAATCATACACAAAACACTTTAATGTAGTATTTTATGCACTTTGCCCACAGAAAAACAAGCTGAAAGACTAAATGTTGGTTCCATACCAGGCTATCATGCTTTTTTGACACGACTAGTGAAAGGAGGAATGATTATTTGTGCGTGATTACTATATATGTGAATATACCTAAAGAGGCCAATTTGTAACCTGCTCACATTTCTTTACACTGCACATGTGCAAATGAGCACAAATTCCCCACCCAGGAGGTCAAGGCAGAATCTGGTACTGATTTGTTCTGTTTATATACCTTGCATCACCGAAAATCTTAACTCAGCCAGTCACCTGACGTCTTACAGACACATTGGGCTGCTTTTGTTTGATCTGGAGCTTGGAATCATGTTGCTTCCAGGACCATGTTGCTTGTTTTATTTGTAAGCTTTCTATAATGAGTGAATCATTGAGCAGGATATACCTAAATAACAAAAATTCAGAACCAGCTTCCAGCTTTGTATTGCCAATTAGCATCTTTATTAACAACTTTACCAATTAGTAGAGAAACATATTTACATAGATGTAATGATATTTTTCACACATGGTATATTTTAGAAATAGTAATAATTGGAGTTGATGATAAGGTAAAAGTAAAATATTAACTGCAACAATATTTTTAGAATAAAATTTGCAAAAATAAACTCTTTGATGCAGTAATTCCATTACTAGGAATTTATCTTAATGAAATAAGTAGAATTCAGAGAAACATAGCAGAGTGAGAAATTTCCCCAGATCTCTCCCCTTGAAAAAACAATAAGCTGAATGTCTAAAACTCAAAAAAAAAAAAAAAACCACAAACAAACAAACAAACAAAAAACCCTGAACACAAGCACATCAGAGCATGGGATCTGAGCATAAGAGGACCACAGGTCAGAACCCCAGGAGTCGGGAGGTACACTGGGAGAAACAAAGAAGCTTCCTCTCACAGCCAGAGCTCCCTGGAGGAAGAGGAGGAGGAGAGCAGATGGGGCAGGTTCCCTGAACAACTCCACCTAAGAGAGCTCTTAGCTTCACTCAATGGCAGTACTCAGGGTTCAGAGAAGAAAGCAGAGAAGTGACAGCAGAGAAGCAACAGTTGATTATTACTAACCATGGTTATGCGAGGCTGAGTCATAGCCTCCATACCCCAACCTAGAGGGCCCTCACCCTATATCCTTCAAACTGAACACCGAGGAGCTCCAGGAGAATCTGAGCAAACACTAACACTGACAGGGACTGACACTGACGGTAGCGAGCATAATTGAATCTCTATAAGGGAAAAAAAAGGCATTATTGAGACTTTATATAAAGCAGGGATCCAAGAGGCTTAGACGCCACCAACTGGAAATCAAAAGAAAAATGCCTTCTTTGCAACAGGCTAAAGACAGATCTTTATATAATAAATCTTCTTTCTGAGGAAAAAAAAATTCAGAATAAACTTCCATTAATGCCCAGATGGAGAAATAGTCCATTAAACACCATGAATAACCAAGATGACAAGGCAGCTGAGAAAGAAAGAGAAATACTCCACAAAATAAGCTTAAAGACATAGAAATGTGTGACTTAAATGACAGAATTCAGGATGGTACTTCTGAAAAAAAAACTCAGGGAGGTCTGAAAAAAAATCCTATCAACAATTTTAGAAATTAAAAATCTAGATCAACAGAATGAGTTTTAAGAAGGAGATTGAAACCCTCGCAAAGAACCAAATAGATCTTCTGGAGATGAAGAACATACTGAAAGACATGAAAAATTAAATAGCAAGCTTGGGAAATAAAGTTAACCAAATGGAGAAAATGATCAATGATATTGAAGACATAAATCTAGAAAAAAAAAAATCAGAAGAAGAAGAGAGAACCAAAGAATGAAAAAATGATGAAAGAGCAGTACAAAAATTTAGCTGATATCATCAGAAAAGGGAATATAAGAATAATGAGCACTGTTAAAGTGGAGGAAAAAGGTGTAGGATTAGAAAGCATTTTCAGACAAATAGTTGATGAAAATTTCCCAAATCTAAAAAATGAGATGGAGCTTGGAATTCAAGAAATCAATAGAATACTCAATTATCTCAATCCAAAAGGCCTTTTCCAAGACATATTGTATTAAATTATTAAAAATCAATGGCAAAGAAAGAATTATCAGAGTAGCCAGGAAAAGGAAGATGGTAACCTATAAAGGAAAAACCCATTAGATTATACTCAGACTTCTCAGTACAAACCTTATAAGCCAGAAATACTGGAATCAAAATTCAAACTATTAAATTAAAGGAACTACTGTCCAAGAATAATGTATCCAGCTAAGCTCTCCTTTAGATATGAAAGAGCAATAAAGGCCTATCCAGAAAAACAAAAATTCAAGGAATTCTTCAATACAAGGTCTGCTTTACAGGAAATACTGAAAGCATTCAGATCTCCTAAAACAAAATGAAAAAAAAAAAAAAAAACAAAAACTATAAGTAAGGGGCTAGCAGGAAAGCGACAGGGCATTATAAGCTTAAACAAAAGATGATATTTGCCGTAGCAATATAGTAATGAACATTCAGCAAAAAAATGACAGAAAAGGGAGGATTCAAAGATCCAAATTCACAAAGGGGAATGGAGAAAAGGCACAAGCAGAAGAAAATGGACTACTATGTATTATGTATGTATGTATGTACGTACGTGTGTGTGTGTGTGTGTATAAACTATCCTCTACATATTTGTAATGGTAACCACACACCAAAGACTCAAAAATAAAGTTTATAACTTAAAACAAGGACCAGAGGAAAATCCAAAACGCACCAAAATAAAAAAATAGACACACAGGACAAGGAAACAATGGAAACACCAAGCTTCCAGAAAACAAAAGATAAAATATCTATAGGAAAACGTCATATTTAAATAATCACCCTAAATGTAAATGGATTGAACTTACCAATAAAAAGGCACAGAGTTGAGGAAAACTAAAAACCTAACCATATGCTGCCTCCAGGAGACACATCTTAGTTCCAAAGACAAATATAGACTCAAAGTGAAAGTGTGGAAAATGATATTTCAAGCAAATAGCATTCAGAGAAAAGCGGGATTAGCAATACTATTGGACAAAATAGACTTCAAAATACAAAAGGTAAAGAAAGATACTGAGGAACACTTCATAATGATAAAGGGAGTCATACATCAAAAAGACATAACACTTATTATATTGTGCTCCCAATCAGGGAGCTAAGAAATATATAAAGCAATTATTAACAGAACAAAAGGGAGAAACAGACCAAAACACTATTGTAGTAGTGGACATAAATACCACACTGTCAGTTACTAACAGATCGTCCAAACAGAATATCAGTAAGGAAATCACATCCTTAAATGATATATTAGATCAACTGGACCTATTTGACATCCCCAAACAGCTTCTTATACATTCTTATCTAGTGCACGTGGAACAGTCTCAAGCATTGACCACATACTGGGACACAGAAATAGCTTCAACAAATATAAGAGGATTAATATTATACCAACCATATTCTCTGATCATAATGCCTTGAAGCTGGAGATCAACTGTAAAAAGTAAAAGGAAAGAACAAATACATGGAGATTAAACAACATGCTACTGAAGAATGACTGGGTAAGAGAAGAAAAAAAAGAGAAATCAAGAGACACATGGAAATGAATAATAATGATAGTACAATATATCAAATCTTCTGGGACATGGCAAAAGCAGTAATGTGAGGAATGTTCATATCATTAGAGGCCTATTTCAAAAAACAAGAATGAGCCCAAATAAACAACCTAATGCTCCACCTTAAAAAAACTAGAAAAGATGAACAAGTGAAACATGAAGTCAGAAGAATGAAAGAAATGATCAAAACTAAAGCAGGATTAAATGAAATTGAAAACAAAAAAAAAATAGAAAAAAATAAATGCAACAAAGAGCTATTTCTTTGAGAAGGTTAATAAAATTGACAAACCCCTGGCTAGATTTACTAAAGAAAAAAAAAAAAGAAAAAGAAGAAGGGACACAAATAAACAAACCAAGGATGAAAGAGGAGAAATTACGACAGACACTGCATAAATACAAAGAATCATGCAAGAATACTATGAAAAAGTACGTAACACCAAATTTAATAACCTAGAAGAAATGGACAAGTACTTAGAAAGATAGAACCTTCCTAGACTGAATCAAGGAGAACTGGAAAATCTAAATACATCAGTCAGCAGTACAGAAATTAAAACGATTATCAAATACCTCCCAAAAAGTACTTAAAAAATGCAATCTTCCTAGACTGAATCAAAAAGATCTAAAAATCTAAATAAACTGATCAGCAGTATGGAAATTGAAACAATCTCAAAAACCTACCAAAAAGTAAAAGTCCAGGACAGAAGCCTTCACCAGTGAATACTACCAAACATTCAAAGAAGATTTAATACCTAATCTCCTCAAACTCTTCCAAAAAAGTTGAAGAGGAGGCAATACTTTCCAACTCACTTTATGAGAACAATATTACTCTGATACCAAAACCTGGTAAAGATAACACAGACCAAAAAAAAGAAAAGAAAAGAAAGGTCAATGTCTCTCATGAACACAGATGTAAAATTCCCAAATAAGATACTATTGAACTGAATACAGCAACATATTAAAAAGATTATACGCCACAATCAAGTGGGCTTCATCTCAGAGGCACAGGGATGTTTCAACATACACAAATCGATTAATGTGATACACAACATAAACAATTTTTAAAATAAGAATCTTATGATCATATCAATACATGAAGGAAAACTTTCAACGAGATACAGCATACATTTATGATCAAAACAGTTATGACAAACCCTCAGCCAAAGTTATACTTAATTGTGAAAATCTAGAAAATTTTTCTCGAAGATCAGAAATAAGACAAGGCTGTCCACTATTGCCACTCTTATTTAATATAACATTGGAGGTCCTAGCAAGTGTAATCAGGCAAGAGAAAGATATAGAATGTATCTAAACAGGAAATGAAGAATTCCAACTGTCACTATTTGCAGATAACATGGTTCTCTCTAAAGAAAACCCTAAAGACTCTACAAGAAAACACTACTAGAAACAATAGCAAATACAGTAAAGTTTTTGGCTACAAAATCAATGTTCAAAAATCCATAGCGTCCCTATACTCTAATAATGAGGTGTCAATAAAAGAAGTGGAAAAAATAATTTTTTAAAAAATTGCAACAAAAAGAATAAAAACCCTCTTAAAAGAAATCAAAGAAGATGCAAGAAAATGAAACAATATTCTGTTCTTGGATGAAGAATCAACATAAGCTACAATGACCTTATTACCTGAAGCATTATACAGACTAAATGCAATCCCCATCAAAATCTCATCAGCATTTTTTAAAGAAATAGAACAAAAATCAGATTTGTATGGAAGCACGAAAGACACTGAATTGCCATAGCCATTGTTACAGTAATCCAAGTGGCAAACATAATATGATTTTTGTGTGTGTGTGTGTGTGTGTGTGGTGTGTAACATAAGAATATAAGAATTTAAAAGTTGTATTTCTCCCTGTGTGTGTGTATATAAGAATTTAAAACTGTATTTTTCCCTGTTACTACTGATGCAGTGGTCTGTGTGCATGTAACCCAGATAATACAAACCCAAGAAAAAAATGCTTTAGCTACCCGAAGTGTGTAAGACACTGAAGACATCATTATAGAGTATAAATTGAAAAGAACTCTAATGCAGACTTAGAGAGCATGCACCCTATCTTCCCAGGACTACGTTCCTCCATCTCTTGGTTCCTGACTGCTCTGCTTTGAAAAGAGGCCTCCGCTGATTGACCATCGCAGATCAACAGCATCTGAGCCAGCATCGACCGGTCACCGCTTAATACATTCTTGTCTCCTCCAGCATTGCCGGGTGGTCTACTAGGACTGAAATCTATCAGGACCTGGTATGATTTAACTTGTGTGATGCTCTGGCAACTATTTTGTGTGTGTTGTCCTTGCTTAGTTGGTTTCTTGCAGGGCTCGTACGTATCTTAGATGAAGTGGTCTCTGACATTCGTACTGGCTTGGCCTTAGAGAGTAAGTTGAGCCACCTGTGCACACATCCACAGAGAAGTTGGACAGCCATCTTGAGAAAAAAGAACCAGACTAATGCCATCACACTGCCTGACTTCAAATTATAGTACAAAGTGAGAGTAATCCAAATGGCATGGTATTGGCAGAAAAGCAGACACTAAGACCAGTAGAACAGAATTGAGAGTCCAGAAGTAAAAACCATGTTTGTATGGGCAAATAATTTTTCACACAAAAAAGTCAAAAATATACAGTAGAGAAAGGAAAACCTGTTCAATAAATGATGCTGGAAAAACTGGAAAATCACCTGCAAAAGAATAAAACTAGACTGTTGTCTATCACCACACATCAAACTTAACTCAAAAGGAATTAAGGACCTGAATAAAAGACCTGAAACAATAAGTTGTAGAGAAAAAAACATAGGAACTAAACTCATGGGTCTTGGATTTAAAGAGGATTTTATGAATTTGATCCCAAAGACAAGGAAGGTAAAAGCAAAAATAAATGGATGGAACTACATCAAACTGAAAAGCTCCTGCTCAGCAAAAGAATCTGTCAACAAAGTAAAGAGACAACCATCTGAATTGGAAAATTTATTTGCAAGCAATGCCTCTGATAAGGTCCTAATATCCAAAATATACTCATACAACTCAATAACAACAACAATAAAAACAATCCAATTAAAAAATGGCCCGAGGACCTGAACAGACATTTCTCCCTAGAGGACATACAAATGATCAAGAAACATGTGAAAAGATGCTCAAGGTCACTAGTTATTAGGGAATTGCAAAACAAAAACAAAATTAGGTACCATCTCACACCTATTAGAATAGCTATTATCAACAAGCTAAGTAATAACAAGTGTTGGAGAGGATGCAGAGAAAGAGGAACCCTTATACATTGCTGTTGGGACTTCAAATTGATACAACCACTATGGAAAACAATATGGAGGTTCCTCTAAAAACTAAGAATTGATCTACCATATGATCCTATAATCCCTCTAGTGGGTATATTGAAACCCATATTGAAAAGACATTTGCAGTGTTCACAGCCACATTATTCACAGTGGCCAGGACATGGAAGCATCTAAAGTGTCCTATGATAGATAATTGGCTAAAGAAGTTGTGGTACATACATACAATGGAATAGTACTCAACCACAAAAAAAAAAAAAAGAAAGAAATACTGCCATTTGCAACAACATGGATTAACCACAAGATAATCATGCTAAGCTAAATAAGCCAGACATAAAAATTGAAATCACTTGAGATCACTTATATGTGGGATATGATCCTAAAAGCAACACACAAAGAGGATAAATTAACAGAGACTCATGGACATGGACAATAGACTAGTGATTACCAGAGGGTGGGTGAGGGGGAATAATGGGAGAGGTAGGTGGGTAAAAGGGGTCAAATATGCATTGACAGAAAGAAATCTAACTATCGGTGGTCAATCCACAATTTAATGTGTATATATATATATATATATATATATATATATATATTATATATATATGTATATATAGCTCACTGTTGAATTATACTCCTGAAATTTACTGGATTTGTTAACAAATGTCACCGTAATAAAAAAAAAAAGGGAAAAATAATTAGTGACACAGATAATAACATACAAATAACAAGGATCTTTGTAGGGCTGTGGATAATGGTGAAACAGCACAAACCAACTCAATATCAGACATTAGATAGCAAATTATTGTACTTCCATATATTAAGCTAATATTCAACCCTTAAAATCAAGAAAATTAAGGATAGAAATATTCTTATTATAAAACATTAATATTATTTATATACATTGTATATAAATGTTATGTATTCAATGCAGTATATACTATCACATTGTTGGAGATCCTGTTTTGAAAAACAGTAGACACAAGTAAGCTTTGAAAACAGAGTATAAGTTAGGAAAATTTAAATTAATAAAGCAAATATCCATTTGTAAGTTGCCTTTCTCTCAGTACCGGGAGGAAAAACTAAATCACAGGAGACTCTCATCAGTGGAGAAGGCAACAATTTAAATTCGCATAACACATGTGCACTTGTTTACTATACTTTTCCTGGTCACCTTTCCATAATTTACCTACCCCAAATCCTTCTTCCTCTGTTTTAGGTGAAGATGTTATATAAGCTCAAATTCTAGCCACCTCCTTTGAGTTACTCTTCCTTGAGTTTCTCTTATGTATATATAAGATATAGACATTAATAAAGTTGTTTTATTTTATGTTTGTTTTTCTCTTGTTAATCTGTTTTTTGTTACAGGGATCATAGCTGAGAACCTACAAGAGTAGAAGAAAAATGTTTCCCCTTCTCTACAACATAAAATTACATAGTATAAAGTTTGGTTAATTAACAAGGCGTAGTTTTCTTATAAAGCTTCAGTAACAGTGATTTCCTGAGCAGTCATAGATTTTAGGACAGCTTCAAAAGAGATCAATGACAATAGACTATTATGAGGATAATATGTTGAAACTA
Source organism: Eonycteris spelaea (assembly GCA_003508835.1). Taxonomy (NCBI): domain Eukaryota; kingdom Metazoa; phylum Chordata; class Mammalia; order Chiroptera; family Pteropodidae; genus Eonycteris; species Eonycteris spelaea. The sequence goes on from PUFA01000143.1 coordinate 2,778,387, forward strand.
GTCACAGGTTTCTCTCTCAGGTTCAAGCGGCTTTTAATAATTGATTTCTACTGGGGCTCCAGACACCAATTTTGATCTATACCAGAGTTCACAATATTGAAAGGATGTGGTCAAGTGCATAGTTGTTAAACTCAGCCACAATCACAGAAGATGGCTTCCATTAGAAATTGGCAACATATCTGGCTCAAAAAATTCAAGTTATTTTTTTTCTAAGCATGCCCAAATTAATATCATATTCAATTTTGATAAAGAATTACTTACACAATTAATAGATATTGCTCATTAAACTATTTTAATATCCTAAGAAATTATATTTAAACCCAAGTTGTTTTAATATAGAAATATCTCAGTATTATAATTAGCCAAATTTTACTTTGTAAAATACACACCCAAAATATATGAACAAAGACATATGGAAAAACTTACGTAAAAGAATCCAAATGGTCCAGATATATAGGGCATTTTCATTCCCAAGAGACACTTGACTTGTGAAGTCACAACGTGTGTGGCAGCCCCAGTTGTCATCGCACTGATCACAGGCTCCGTAAGCAGAAATGTAGCACTGCCCAGTTGTAGCACAAAGATGGCCACCTAAAAGGACCAAGGAAAATGAAATTTTCGAAGGTTCCTAGAGGGATTAATATCTGACACAATTTTATTTTTCATTTTCACACAGACATAGAGAGAACTGATGTGAAATGGGTTTCTAAAATTTTACATATTTAATATCTTGAGTTTTCTTGAGAACATCACCAGGTTTCAACACTAGTTGTTATTAGATACAATATAAGTGCTTTAATTAAAATTAATATGTAGTTTTTTTCCTAAATATTGACTTTTTTCCTTCTCCTAATCATACATGTTACCAAAAAAGGGAGGTGAGAGTGATGGAATATGCTTAAATCAGTTAATATATATTGGGCTCTGTGGGGAAAAAAATCAAATTTGCATGATCATATCTGTAATTTTAAAAAAATCAAAAGGACATGATTTACTACTTTACACCTACTAAGCTTAAACTTAAAACATTGAGAATAAAAAGCCATTTTTTTAAGTTTCTCCCAGGTTTTGAGAAGAGGAAACACTGTTTTGACTAAAGATTCTGTCAAGTAGCTCTAAAGGGCCAATATTAGTAAGATGATATTAGGACTTATTTGTATACTGAGAAGAGCAAAAGACAAAGATAGGTTAAAAGGATATGTCTTAAGAAACACAAGAATCAGTAGAAAAATCAAACATTTCCTTGTTATGACTGTGTAAACTCAATCATAGGAACTGTAAAAAATAAAATTTAATATTTTGAAATTAACATTAAATTACATTCATGAGTATCCACACTGGAAAAAGGACATAAAATTGGTCATGTTGATATATTCTCTCAATGCATTAATTACAATACTTAAGTTAGGTCTTAAAATTCTTGTTGGAAAATAAGATTAATTATTAAGGAAATCAGAGGAAAGAATAGCATTGAGATTTCCTCTTATAAAGAAGTCACAGTGATAAAAATGAAAAGTAAAAGTGCTATCTGGTACCATTACAGACTAAATTGCAAAATATATAATTTCTATGATGTGCATTGCTCCTTCACCACAAGTAATAATGCTCTGAATTCATATTAGAATGGAGTATCTTGGGTTCAAATCTGAAAATTTAAGTTCTGATCCTGACTCCAACACATCTAGCTTTGTGACTACAGAAAACTTATTGAAATTTTCTGAGCCTCATCATCATCTACAAATCATAAGTGATGTCTGTGCTATCTTACAGAACTGTTATAAATTAAATGTGAAATAATATATGAAAAAGCTTTGAAACTTGTAAAATGTGCAACATATGTGATGCACTAGAACATCATGAGGAGTCATAAATATTTACCCAGTATGAAAAACTAACGACCAGCTTTGAAAATGTAGAAAAGGCCATACCAATTCTGGAAAACTTGAAAGAATTCATCAGTGCAGAAAGAAATGGATTTGAATAGTTTGCAGTTTTAGTAGCCTCCTTTTATTCAGTATGTAATAAAGAAAAAAGTGTATTGCCAATGGAGAAATTAGGCAATCTGTTTCTGTTAGTTAGCATAGGCAGCCAAAACAGCAACTTCTGTTACTAGGATTTTTTTTCAGAAACTGTGTTGTTTTGTCAAAGTAGAAATGTCCTGAGAGCAATGCCCAATCAATAAAAGGTATAGATACAAATAGAAAACACTGATCTTCTTGGCAACTCTTGATTCATATATTCTGTTGATTTTCATCCTTAACAATCAGTTAAGAAAAACATTGAACCAATTTTTCCCAACCGTATCTCCAGTTGTAAGTTCATGTCAATTTATATACATTAATTCTTACTGACCATGAGGATAAAATTAGCACATTACTGAGGTAAGATAAACACCAGAGAGGTGGAATTTAATTTCAGCTAAATAACAGCATACAAACAATCCAAATCTTTGAGCTGTGAAACCTGTTTCTTAAAGGGAATTTTATGCACACATGGAATGTTGGAAAGTTCTTATCTGTATGCCAAGAAATCTTATCTTTATTTATCTTGAGAAGCAAACTTTTGGGAGTTCTTGTATAGACCATCACCATTTTACCTTCTGCTTTTATTTGTTTCCTAAATTCTAGCACTTACATAGAGAGGTTAATGATTTGTCATGCCTGAGAAAAGAAGTTCGCCTAACCTGAAGTGAGTCACCAACACTTTCAGCTAACCACGATCTTCTAATAGCAGCTTTATGTCATTTCTACAACTGGAATGTTACAAATGGAAGGGACCAGGAAAAGTACAAGATACAAAAAGAGTTCAATCATTTCAAATGTTGAGAATATGGGTATCTACCTTGCAACAGAAACCAGAAAAGATGATGTACTCTCTTTTAAACCTTATCCAGACTTAAAGTATTTTTGTAATATTCTACTTGTACACATTTTTATGCTTTAAAAATAATCTTGCCAGCAAGGGACTAATTCGTAAAATAGGGAATTCTGACTCTGAAAGATCAAAAAACCCCTTAAGACCTTATTTCTAATACAAAGGTATATGAAGGATGGTTGTAAACATGTGAGATTTAACTGAAGTGAAAATACTCTCTTCTGGATCATGGGATTCTCCAGAACCTAAGACCATGGAAAACATTTTAAGAAGAGGAAAAAGAAAGAGGAAGAAGAAGGGGGGGGGGCGGGGGAGGAAAAGGAGAAGGAGAAAAAGGAGAAGCAGAAGTTAAAGAAATCTTCTTTCCCCACCACCTAAAGTTCAACATTTTATCCACATCAAAATCAGGGATCTAATATACAGAAGCTAATATACACAGCTTAAATGAAGCAAATACCTATGCAATACAAGCTTTGAAAGAAAGGCCAGCAGATAGAACTGTGGTTTCCAAGTTTGTCTAGGAACTTAAATATGTGAAATAGAGGTCCTTCTAGAATATTTTGTTCGGAGGCCCAGTATTTAAATTTTATACCAATGTTAAGGATTCTTTTAAGTTAATGACTTAATAAACAGTCATATTAACTCATTTTATTAATAATATGGATGATAATAATTCTGATCTGGCTAGCCAAATCCCCAAATTTGGCCATGCAATTTTATGAGAAAATAAATTTCATATCTAATATTACAGCAGTTTGTAGTGTGGATGAAAAAAAGGCCATATAAACCTGACAAGCTCAGCAAAAGCCAGCATGGAAGGTCCTGCAAACTCAGAAATTGAAAGTAACCACATAGGTTGGTCAAAACATAAAAATTTCTAAAAGCAGATCATGGTGGGTAGTCACATCCTGGACCTGTAGCCCTCTTGACAAAGGTCAATCTTTACCTTAGGTAATCCTGTCTATTCTCTTTTTGTATCTAAGATAACATACTGTTGGAATGTCTTTTTTCCAGATCCCTCAGGGAACAACCCAGTGCACAGGAGCAGGAGACCACAAAATCCCTCATGGTTATCTTATCCCCCACACACCATCTCTATGTGTTGTAAATGTTAATTATTAACTCTCCTGTACCTACCAGTGTAAAAGAAGTGTATGTCTCTCCCTTCATTTTACTTTTCATCCAATCCTATTATTTCTCCACTTTGCTTTCTCCTGCTTCCCTAATCTGCTACCAGTTGATTTCACATAACCCTCCTTAAGTCTCCTCCTTTGATTCCAATGTATAAAATAAGCTGCAAAACTGCCATTCTCCAGAACAGTTTCTTAATCCACTGAGATTTTGCTTCCCAGAAACTGTTGTCAGCTTGGCTCAAATAAAATCATTAAAATTCTCTATAGGTTTGGACATTTTTTACATTAACAGTAGTAATGCTGATATTTTTGGCTAAGACTAAAAATCAGGCAGACATCAAGGTTCACCAGCACACTTCTATAACACACCAAGTGAGCTCTATAGAATGTATCTCAGATTTCAGGCTACTTTTGGAAATGTACTTCAAATAGTGAAAAAGAAAGTGTGCATAGCAAAAAACTATACTACCTAAGTGGATGGAGTACAGCATTTATTGTTGGGTTTTGTCAGTTTATCTGCAGTCTGGCTCTTACATTAAACCAAATTATTTATTTATTCATTCAATGAGTATTTATTGACTATCTCCTAAGGGCTAGGGACAGTGTTGTTGCAAAATACAAAATGGTTCAAAAGATTGTATAAAGAAAGGTGTAATGATGACCTTAGGAGGAAGGAATGTTAACAAGGGGCATTAAGAACTACAATGTAGGTGGTACTAGAAAAGGAGTTGCTGTTTGGGTAAGGGCTAAAATGCTAAGAGCCCTGTTTTGTTTGCAGAGGAGGGTAATCAGGGTTGGGGAAGAGAGTTAAATTGTTCATAACAATAGGAGAACAACTGAGTGCTACATAAGTATATACCAGAAAAGGTTCTGTATTACCAGAGGACTTGGGAGGGGAAAAAATGTCAAATGGAAATCTATGAAGTTACCTGCCATAGTATTCAGAATATAAAATCTCTTCCATATTATTCAGTGATTTAAAGGAATGAGCTATCAAGACATGCAAAGACATGGATGAATCTGAAAAAGCTACGTATTGCATGATTCCATTCTATAGGCAAAATTATAGTTAGTAAGCAGATCAGTAGTTGCCAGGGGCTTGGGAGTGAGAGAATATGTAATAGGTGAAACATAGGAAAATTTTTAGGATGGTAAAACTAGTCTCTGTGACACTGTAATAGTGGTTACAGGATACTGTACATTTGCCAAAACCCAAAGATCTTTACAATACAAGAGTAAACCTTAATATAAGTGTATTAAAAAATTGGAGGTCAGGAGATCCTAAATGAAATGCAGAATGTGACAATGAATCTGACAACAAGAACTGTATTTACTCTTTCTGTAAGTTTTGCCTGTTCCAGAGTTTCATTTAAGTAAAACCATGTAATACATAGATTTTTCAGACTAGCTAAATGTATGAAACAACCTGGGTGGCAAAAAAACATGCCAATATAAATAATTTTGGAAGTAAGTGTGTAAAACTAAAGAAATATTGTACACTAGTTTATAAAGTTATTTCCCATGGAGGTAGCAATTAACAATTCTGAAAACACTATATGTATACACTGAAATTGAAAAATTAAGTAAATGGATGATGGATGGTGGGAGCTAGGTTTCTTACTATTGATGAAGTTACAGACTCCAATATTGGTAGATTACAGACAAGCAAGGGGAGAAGGCTAGAATGATCCATGTGATAATGGATTAGAGTTAGAGATATCAGTAGAAACTCATGTTTAGCTTAATATAGATGAAGATAGATACATATAGAAATCTATATAGATATGTTTAATGTAGAATGTAGGCAAGAGAACTAAAATGTTAAATCAACCTATATTCAGAGACTCCATTATGCTCATCAGCCCTACAGCCAGACCAGGAGGAAACCTGCAGAACAAAGGAAGACTTCTGCTGGGATTGCTAATAAACCTTTCCCCACACTGTGAAAAAAAAACAGTGTTTAATTAGTGCCCTACACAAAATAAAATAATTCATTCCCTATATCTAAAATCATGGGAACTTCTGGTTCAGAGGCTGAGAATTGCCAGCAGACCTTTTATGGTACACATTCTTACCTTTTCTCACTACATACTCATCCTTTCTCACTGTATGCCCATATCAAAGGAAAATGGGTAAACAAAGTCCTTAAACAGGAATGCCTGTGAATAAAACTAAGAATGATGTATAAACGGATTCCCCAACACTCAGGGCTTTTTTCTCATGTTGGTCTTTTTTATCTTAGCTTTTTTTTTTTTTTTTTTTTTTTTTTGTCTTGGCTCTTTGTCTCTTATTAGTCTTTGCTTTTCCCCTCTCTAATAAATATTCCTTTTGACTCTAATTTGAATGTGTTTGAATTCTTTATTATGCTAAGCCAAGAACTCTTTGTGCAGGGCTTGAGTTCCCTCACTTGAGGGAATTTACCCTGTCCTGCATCATTTTTACACACATGGGTTAATATACACACATATGTTCCCTTGCTCCATTAGTTGAAATGGACTAGAAGCAACAACACCCCAGCATTAATGAGAACACCTGGTGCCCAGACCTTGATTTCTAACACCATTCTCCAATAAGAGGAACTGGGAACAGCTGACTCTAGGTCTGGGGCAGGAAATATACACTATAAGGCTGGATCATTTTGTAATGCCATAAAGAAAGGACAAGTATTCAAAAACAAACAAATGGGAGTATGTCAAGGAGGGTCACAGGGGCCAACTGAAAGAACTCCCAATGGCCAAAGCTAGAAAAATTTGAGAAACAACATTAATAAAGTACTATTAGATTATAACCCAAAGGATAAAATAAATACTCTATGGTCCATACTGATAAAAATGATTAATTGAATTTTTAACAATGAAAGTTTGAAAAATCCTGTATAGAATTCCAATAATTTAGTAGATACTCCCCACTCCTTTTCTTAACTCCTCGATTAATATAACTCCCACCTCTTAAGTGTAGGCAGTGCATATTCTTTTTTCTAAAGAATACAGTATAAAAAAGGGAGTGGGAGGAAATAGAGTAAATTCACATTAGAGAAACCTGATAAACACTAGTCCGCCAGGTGATCAAGGATATTATCAATGGTGATCAGTTATGTTATAGTCTATCTTGATTGATGTGATGAGCATGCCATTCTACCACTCTAGTCTCCTACCTAAAAATACATAAACCCAGTCTAATCATGAAAAAAAAAAAAAACATATGAGACAAATTCCAACTGAAGGACATTCTACAGAATATCAGATCAACGGTCCTCAAAACTGTCAAGATCATCAAAATAAGAAAAGTTTTAGAAAATTTCACACTTAAGAGCAATTTAAAGGGAAACAGCCCCCCCCCCCAAAAAAAAAAGAAAGAAAAAGAAGAAATGTAATGTGGTGTACAGGATGTGATCCTGAAACAGAAAAAGAACATTAGGTAAAAATTAAGAAAATCTGAATACAGCATATGAACTTAATTAATGACAATATATCTAATATATCTATCTGGCTCATTAATTATGACTAACGTATCATACTAATGTATAATGTTAATAATAGGGAAAACTGGAGATGGGGGGGATGTGTGTGACAACTCTGTGTATTATCTTTGCAACTTTACTGCAAATCTAAAATTATTATAAAACAAAACTGTGTGTAGAAGAAAGAAAAAAGAAAGAAAGAAAGAAGGAAAGGAAGGAAGGAGGAAGGAAGGAAGGAAGGAAGGAAGGAAGGAAGGAAGGAAGGAAGGAAGGAAGGAAAGAGAAAATCTCTACATCTCCCATACTCCCATAGAAGCTTCAGGTAAGGCTACATTTTTCCCAATATGTGTGCTGTACATGAAAAATTCCTGAGTTCTGCCTACATGGGCACAGAGGAAAAGAAAGCCTCTCTGTAAGGAGCTCCGGAGAGTTGGGTTTCAGAGGTATGATATGTATGCAAATAACCATAACAAGACAATTATGCATGCATGTAAAAGAGAAGGGAAAAATATGTCATTATATTTCAGAGAGAGAAGGGGACGCTACTGAATAAGAAGCAAAATTGTGCCTTGACACTTAAGGAGGAATCCAAGAGAGTGAAATTATTAGAAAGCATTCTATAAAGAGGAAAGATTATAAGCATAAAGCAGGGCATCAAAGGACATGTTCAAAGGACACAGGGTTGCTAGTTTAAAAGGAGCACAAGTAGCCAGAAATTGTAATAGAAAATAAGCAAAACATTTTGAAATCAGAATATAGAACATCTTAAAAAGTAGTTAAAAGGGGGTTTTGTAGGAGTGACATCACTCTTACATGTATTTATTAAACACCTAATTTTGTCAAGAAGTATGCTGTACACTGGTTTATAAATCAGAGATGTGTTTTGGTAGGATTAATGTGATGATAGAATGTTGCTAAAAGAATAAACCCCTAAACCAGAAACATGAGGGACAGAGACACAGAGATGAGCCAAGTGTTTTATTGTTTCATGTCTTAAATTCAGGTCCTTAATCCATTTTGAGTTAATTTTGGTGTGTGGTGATAGACAACAGTCTAGTTTCATTGCTTTGCAGTGAAAAGGCTTTCCTTTCTCCACTGTATGTTTTTTTTTTTCAAAAATGATTTGCCCATATAAATATGGGTTTAATCACTTCTCAGCCTTTTGACTAAGATCCAGTGTAGTATCTGTTCTTATCAGTTTAATAAATATGAGTTTACTTCTGTACTCTCGATTCTGTTCCACTGGTCCATGTGTATGTTTTGCTGCTAATACCATGCCGTTTTGATTAGTATTGCTTTGTAGTATAATTTGAAGTTGGGAAGAGTGTTGCCTCCAGCCTCATTCTTTTTTCTTAGAATGGCTTTGGCAATTCAAGGTCTTTTGTGCTTCCATACAAATCTGATGATTTTTTGTTCTTTTTTCTTTAAACCTGCTGATGGCATTTCGATGGGGATTACATTAAATCTGTATAATGCTTTAGGTAGTAAGGTCATTTTAACTATGTTAATTTTTCTAATCCAAGAACACAAAATATCTTTCCATTTCTTTGCATCTTCTTCAATTTCTTTCAGTAAGCTCTTATAGTTTTAATTATATAGGTCCTTCACTTGTTTTGTTAGATTTATTCCTAGATATTTTATTCTTTTCATTCAATTGCAATAGGAATTACTTTTTTCCACTTCTTTTTCTGACACTTCATTATTAGTGTATAGGAACACTATGGATTTTTGAATGTTGATTTTGTATCCAGAAACTTTACTGAATTTGCTTATTGTTTCTACTAGTGTTCTTGTGAAGTCTTTAGGGTTTTCTACATAAAGAACCATGCCATCCTCAAATAGTGACAGTTTGACTTCTTCGTTTCCTATTTGGATGCTTTTTTTCTCTTGCCTGTTTGCACTCACTAGAGACCTCCAAATGTTATATTGAAATAACAGTGGCAATAGTGGACAGCCTTGCCTTGTTCCTAATCTTAGAGAAAAGGTTTTTTAGTTTTTTTTTCACCATTAAGTATTAAATGTTTGGCTGAAGGTTTGTTCATAAATACAGCCTTTTTTATGTTAAGGATATTTCCTTCTATGCCAATTTTGTTAAGTGTTTGATTGTAAATAGATGTTGTTTCTTGTCAAAGGCTTTTTCTATCCATCTATTGATATGAGTATATGAGTCTTATTCTAAATTTCTTTATGTGGTGTATCACATGAATCAATTTGCATATGTTGAATCATCCTTATGCCTCTGGGATAAAGGCCCCTTGATTGTGTATATCTTTTTTCTGTATTTGGTTCGCTAGTATCCTATTTATGATTTTTGCAACTGTTAATTGAGAGATATTGGTCTGTAGTTTTCTTTTTTGTGTGTTATCCTTATCAGGTTTTTGTAACAGGGTAATATTGGCCTCATAAAATGAGTTGGGAAGTACTGCTCCTCTTCATTTTTTTTGAAACAGTTTGAGGAGAATAAGTATTAAATCTTCTTTGAATGTTTTGTAGAATTCACTGGTAAAGCATCTGGTCCTGGACTTTTACTTTTTGGTAGGTTTTTGATGATTGTGTCAATTTTCATACTGCTAATTGATCTATTTAGATTTTCTCAGTTCTTCTTTATTTGGTCTAGGAAGTTTGTATTTTCTAAATACTGGTCCATTTCTCCTAGGTTATTAAATTTGGTGTTATATACTTTTTGATATTATTCTTATGTGATCATTTTGTATTTCTGCAGTGTGTGTTGTAATTTCTTGACTTTCATTTCTGATATTTTATTTGTGTCTTTTCTCTTATTTTTTAGTGAGTCTAGCTGGGGATTTGCCAATTATATTAACTTTTTCTAAGAACCAGCTCTTTGTTGCATTTATTTTTCATATAATTTTTGTTTATTTTCAATTTTATATATTTCTGCTCTAATTTTGATTATTTCCTTCTGCTGACTTTAGGCTCCATTTGTTCTTCTTTTTCTGTTTTTTGTTTTTGTTTTTGTTTTGTTTGTTGTTGTTTGTTTTTTTTTGTTTTTTTTTTTTTACGATTAAAAGCATTAGGCTGTTTATTGGGCTAGTTTTTGTTTTCGGAAGTTAGTCCTGTAATGTTATGAATGTTCCTCTTATTTCTACTATGGCCATGTCCCAAAAGTTTTTATATGTTATACTATCACTATCAATCATTTCTATATATCTCTTGATCTCTCTTTTTATTCTTCCCTGTCCCAGTTATTCTTCAGTAGCATGTTGTTTAATCTCTATGTGTTTGTGGCTCTTCTTGATTTCTTTCTGCAGTTGATCTCTAGTTTCAAAGCATTATGACCGGAGGATATGGATGGTAATGATTTTAACCCTCTTATATTTGTTGAGTTATTTCTGTGTCCTAGCATGTGGTTGATTCTTGAGAATGTACCATGTGCATTAGAGAACAATGTATAAGCAGATGTTTTGAGATAGAAAGCTCTGTATATGTCAATTATATCCAGCTGAACTAATATGTCTTTTAAGGATGTTATTTCCTTATTGATTTTCTGTTTGGATGATCTGTCCATAACTGATTGTGGGGTATTTATGTCCCCAAGCACAATAGTGTTTTGATCTGTTTCTCCTTTAGTTCTGTTAGTAATTGCTTTACATATTTCAGGCTACCTGACTGAGAGCATAGATATTAATAAGTGTTATGTCTTCTTGGTGCATGATTCCCTTTATCATTATGAAGTCCCTCTCAGTATCTTTTTTTACCTTTTTTTTATTTTTAAAGTCTATTTCATCTGATATTAGTACTGCGCTACTCCCACGTTTCTCTGAATACCATTTGTTTGAAATATCATTTTCCATCCTTCTCACTTTGAGTCTATATTTGTCTTTGGAACTGAGATGTATCTCTTGGAGACAGCATATGATTGGGTTTTTTGTTTTGATCCAATCTGAAACTCTGTGCCTTTTATTGGTGAATTCAGTCCATTTACATGTAGGATGATTATTGAAATATGAGGTCTTCTTAAGCCTTTTTATGTGCTTTTCTGTTAGCTCGGTGTTTCCATTGCTTCATTGTCCTTGAGTTTCTGTTTTCTTTTTTTGGTTAGCTTTTGTGGGTTCTCCCTCACTCTGATTCTTTTTTATGTTATATACTTTGGTTCTGAATCCTTGGCATGTGGTTACCATTACAAATATGTAAAGGATAGTTATTTATATATAGTTGTCCATTTCTTCTGCACGTGGCTTATCTCCATTTCCCTTTGTTAATTTGGATCTTTGAATCCTCACCTTTTCAATTTTCCTCTATGTATACTGAACATTCATTACTATCTTGCTAATCTATTTTATTTTAAGCTTATAATGCCCTGTTCCTAGTAAGGGTTGTACTCCTCTGCTTTTATCAGCCTGCTAGTCACCTAACTCTTAATTATGTTTTTCGTTTTTTGTCGTTTTGTTTTAGGTGAGCTGACCCATTTTAGTATTTCCTGTAGTGCAAGCCTTCTAGAGGAGAATTCCCTCAATTTTTGTATGTCTGGAAATGTTTTTATTTCTTCTTCATATCTAAGAGAGCTTAGCTGGATACATTACTCTTGCTGGTAGTTCCTTTCATTTAATAGTTTGAATATTTGATTCCACCCTTTCTGGCTTGTAAGATCTGTGCTAAGAATTGGATGATAGTCTAATGGTTTTCCTTTATAAGCTACCATTTTCTTTTCTCGGTGGCCCTGAGAATTCTGTCTTTGTCGTTGATTTTTGATAATTTTTAAAACAATGTATCTTGGTGAAGGCCTTTTTGGGTTGAGATAATTGAGTTTTCTGTTACTTCTTGAATTCCAAGCTCCAGCTCATTTCTTAGATTTGGGAAAATTTTCATTGACTGAATGCTTTCTAATCCCTGTTCCTTTTTTCCCCTTCAAGAATTCCTATTATTCTTATGCTTTTTCTCCTGGTGGTATCAGCTAGTTCTTGTATTTTCTCTTTCATTATTTTTCATTCTTTGGTTTCCCTCTTTTTCCTTCTGATTTATTTCTAGATATTTGTCTTCAATATCACTTGTTTCCAGTAGGTAGTATCTAAGCCTCTTGATATGCTTTATATAAAGTCTTAATAATGTAATCTTTTTCTTATAGCTGTTTAATCACGCTTGCTTCCTCATTCTCAGGCCCTGTCCATGTTAGCGACAGTTTTTGGGAGTGTTTGCTCAGATTCCCTTGGGCCTCCGCAGAGTTCTGCCTCCAAGGCTATGGGGTTAGGGGCCCTCTGGATTGGGGGATAATGTCTGTGGCTTAGCCTTGGTTTTGTGCCTACGACCAGTAAAAATCAACTGTTGTTTTTCTGCCATCCCTGCTTTTTTTGCTGTCCCTGTTTCTCTGTCTTCTGCCCTGATGACTGGGCACTGCCACCAGTCACGTGGAGCTCACAGCACTCGCTAGCAGGGCTGTTCAGGGAAGTCACTGCACCTTCTCTTCTCCCCCTGCTCTTACAGGGGGCTCCAGCGGCTACAAGAGGGCATCTTCTTTATTTCTCCCAGTCCACCACCCACACCTGGGGTTCTGACCTGTGATAGCTCTTATGTGCAGATCCCATGCTCAGACATGATGGTGTGCAGTTTGGGTGCTTTTTGTTTCAGTTTTAAATGTTCAGATCATTGTTGTTTCAAGGGGAGATTTCTAGGGATGTCTCACTCTGCCATGTTAAATCCAATCTCTGGCCCTCTGCTCATTTTTTTAATTGGATTGTTTGTTTTGTTATTTGTTATTGAGTTGTATGAGTTCTTTACATATTTGGGATATTAGCTCCTTATCAAAGACATTGTTTGCAAATATCTTCTCCCATTTAGTTGGTTGCTTCTTTGTTTTGTTGATGGTTTTTTGGTGTGCAGAAACATTTTAGTTGATATAGTCCCATGCATTTATGTTTCCTTTTACTTCTCTTGCTTTTGAGGTCAAATTTATAAAAATACTCTCTAAATTTAAGGTTTGTGAGTTTAGTACTTATGTTCTTTCTATGCAATTTATTGTTTCAGGCTTATATTTAAGCCTTTGATCTATTTTTAATTAGTTTTGGTGTATAGTGACAGATAGCAGTCTAGTTTTACTTTTTTACATGTGGCTTTCTAATTTTTCTAGCACCATTTATTGAAGAGGCTTTCTTTTTCTAGTAATATATTTTGGTTCCTTTGTCAAAAATTATTTGCCTATATATATGTAGGCTCTAAATTCTGTTCCATTGATACATGTGTCTGTTTTTTCTGCCAATATCATGCTATTTTGATTGGTGTCGCTTTATAGTATAATTTGAAGTCAAACAGTGTGGTACCTCCAGCCTTGCTCTTTTCTCTCCAGATTGCTTTGACTATTCAGGGTCTTTTGTGATTCTACACAAATCTGATGTTTTTTTTTGTTCTATTTCTTTAAAAAATGCCACTGGGATTTTGATAGAGATTGCATTAAATCTGTATATCACTTTGGGTGATATGATCATTTTAACTATATAGATATACATCTTAATTTAATTCTAATTACTTTATTATATTATGCCATGCTTTCTTCTAAAAATAATATAAAACAGTTAAAGTTAAAGAGATTGACATGCTAGACTCATTAAAACCTTAAAGCATATGTACATCAAGTAAAGAAGTAAAGGAAGGAGTGGGAGTGGTTGAAATTAGGCAAATAAAAACTAAAATTTAGAAAAAAAAAAACTTATTTGTGGACTAATAGAAGACAAAAAAAGGAAAGCACTGCTAAGTACAGTTTTTACTTTCCAATTAAAAAATGCACATTCACAACGACATGGATAGACCTAGATGTTATTATGCTGAGTGAAATAAGTTAGGCAGAGAAAAATAAATACCATATGATTTTACTTATGTGTGGAATCTAAAGAACAAATTAATCAAAAACAGACTCACAAATATAAAGGAAAATTTTGTGATGGACAGAGTAAAGGGGAGTGGGAGACTGGGTGAATGAGATAAAGGATTTAAAAAAGTACAAATTAGTAGTTGATAGATGGTCACAGGGATGGGGAGCATGGCATAAGGGATGCAGTTAGCATTAACATATTGGCTAGGTGGAAAACCAGAGAAGGAACAACTAAGGGGATCATTTTATAAACTATATAAATGTCTAACCAATGTACTATATACTTGAAACAAACTTTTTAAAAATGTATTGAAAACACACAGACAAAAACCTTAGATCAATTCATCAGTTGAATAGGTTGCCAGAAATTGAGGACCCTTAAGAATTTATTTCTATGCCCTTTTGTAACACAAGAAGAAAAAAAATGCCTATATTAGTGTAATAGAGCTCTCTGTTACTTGCAGCTGAAAGCATTTCCAATTGATACACAATCTGCAAACCTGACCAGATACAATATTTCAAGCACCTTAACGATATAATTGGATTAACTTAAGTAATTCTGTAATTAGACTTCGGGGTGGGGGGAAATCAGCCTGAAAATAAATAATGTACCAGCAAAACAAGACAAAAATAAATTAAATAAACAAGATAAACAACAACAAAAAAAACACACCTTCCCTTGTTTGTAGAAACTGGGCCTTGGCACTGCCCCCATATCAGCGAATTTCAGGTCTGAAGGAGAAAAGGAAAAATGACTAAGGATCTGGATCCAAAAGACCCAGTCTACTCTAGAGTTCTGGTTGACAATGGACAGATGAGTTTGGAGGTCAAGTCTAGCCAGCTATTTGAAAAGTGGCTAAAATGTAGGTCACATATCCAAAATCAGTGCTAAAAGCAACAGAAAGCAGATATTTTGAAGTTGCAACTCTGAATCAGATTTTACATGTAACAAAAGGCTATGAAAACCAAATTATTTTATTATCTTGAATGATACCTCGTTTTACTCTCGTAATTTTAGAGAGTTTCATTCAGGAAACGAAATGTTAATTTTTAATGTTGCTAAAGTTCTAGATTTTACTTTTATGTTTTATCATTTAAATTCTTACTCCAAATATGGTGATTATTTTAAACTTATGGAAAATGAAAATGAGGCTAAGCAGAAAGTTGCTGGATCCAATTGCTAATTATATATTCTTTTAGATTTTAAAGATACTAATATATACTTGTTCCATGCTTGACAGAATAACAGAAAGTCCAAACCTAGTAAAAATAATAAATTCAAAGAGAAATATAAATGCAAAATAATGGGATCAGAAGTAATAGTAATATTATCTTTGCTGTGCTAATACAGAGATTTTTTTTTAATAAACAGAAATTAGGGAAAAACTATGCCAAATCTGTGGCAACATATCCATGTCCGAATCAGTAGTTCATATGACTGATTATTTCTAAGATAGAAACAGATGACAGGTTCATAAGAAGGCCTTACACAGGGCAAGCGAGGAAAAAAAAATCCACTAAGCTTACCTGTACATGTCTCAGAACAGGCTATTATCCATGTTTAAAAACATACAGTGAAGATTATAGGATACTTGGTCAACCAATTTGTATTTCATGAAAGTACATCATCAGCCATAGAAAATATATTGGCCTTCTACTTTGGTAATCTCCTAGGCAAAACTGCTACTCAAATGGTCTGTTTTCTAAAGAACTGTGAAGAGTTCTTAGTCATCTCACATTCTTACTTCTTCTGTCCTTTTTACATAGCTAGGAGGCAATGTGACTCTAAGAAGTTTGATGTTTCTAACCTCTAGGTCACATCTTTTCTTCCTACCATCCAATTCCAGGCAATCATTAACTATTTTTCTCCTTTCTTGGCATTTATACCATATTTTGACCTGTGAATATGTTATATATAAATAGAGCCTCTACCAACACACACACACACAAAGTCATCCAGGAAGGTTATGTAGTCATAATTCAGTTTAAAATTAGGGAGTAAGCCTAAATAGCTCTTAAACAGGAAATTCATGTCTATAGAGTCAGTACTTGTTGACATTTATTTTATATTTACTTCTGAGTTATCTAATTTTGACAAATGATTAGAAATAGCAAATGGCACAGTCTGATAATTTGAAGAAATATACTAAAACAGAACTGGCAAAACATACATGCCTGATGCTGAAAGGGGCAAAGACTGATACAGATCTGTGTCCATACACACACATGCCCAGCAAGTCTATGGTGCAAAACTACCAGTTGTTACTGATACAGGCAGTGATCTCATAAACTCTACAAACTGGAGAGGATCCTAGAAATCTAGTCACATCTCTTCTTCACCATTTAGAGTCTTATGAATTTCTCCTCCAACATTAACTCACAGTGAGGATTTTGTCACTGAACAGAAGAGCTGCCTCATTGCCTCATAAGGAAGTCTGTTCCATTTTGTAAAACATTTTTTAGAAAGTTTGTTCTTAAAAAGTCAAAAACTGCTTACCTATAACTTCAATTTACTGATTCCAAATCATTTATTCAACCAGCACTTAGAGAGTAACTATTCTATGTAGTAGACAGTATTTTTACAAACATATCTGGCCTTATCTATCTACAGAAACATACCCATAAATGTGAATAAAAATAAAGCACCAATTGCCTTTCCTTTGTTATTGTCTCAATTTCTTCATCCTTAAGTTCAGTACTACTTACCTGAATCAAACCTCCTAAGAAGGAAACGGCTGCAGCGATACCAATCCTTTGCATCTCAAAGTCAGATAAACCCAGCACGCTTGTGTTACTCTGTGTGGTGAGGTTCTGGCTACTTGAAAGGACAAGACGTTCCACCGCATTGGCTGATATTAGGGATGTCAAGGCAAAAGTGCTAAAAGGGATGGGAAACTCCTATTAGTAAAAGACTCAATAAAAATTGTTGGAGTCCACCATTAAAGTAGAATCCATGCAGATTTTTAGAAAAAAAATCTCCTCTGTACCCCTACTCTTCTTCCCTTCTCTTCACTTTGTGGAATAAACAGAAACTTACCTATATAGACACATATTCCTTCAACCAGTTGCACACATCTACTTGTTATTCCTCCCAGGCCATACATTTTTCCACCTCTGCAGACCTGCATAGAGAATGTTCTCAGGGCAAGGATTAAGATCATGGAGTGATTTTGAATCCAGCTCTTCTATTTATCACTAATGTGACCTAAAGCACATTACCTTGAGTCTAAATTGCCTCATCCATAAAATAGGAGTCACATATACCTATATTTCAAAGTTTTGAGCAATATAAATAAGATGATAAATATGAAGACCTCAGTGGGCTCAGTGGTGAAACATGATGACCTCTTTGCCTAAATCTGGGGATCGTTGCTTGATATGCTTGCTCTTCTAATATAAATCTACCTGCGCAAACACTCTTGTCTTTCAAGGTCTGGCTCCAATCCCCTATTCAACAATGATCCATCCCAGATCCTGCAAGCCAGGTTTAATCTTTCTATTATCTGTGCTTTCATAGCAGAGTAGACCTTTATTATAGTATAACAACAAGCTGTGGCCCATAAAATAATTAAATATAACATTTCTGTCTACTGTAATTAGATAAGTTTTAATGTATTTCCCAAGAATTGTCCTGGCCGCACACAAATGTGGGAACATTTTCCGTTTGTTCTCTTCCTTCTAGGAGTTCTGATGCCTTTCATCTTGGCATAGCATGTCTGAGAATGCAGCCACATGGACAGAAAAATACAGATTCTTACAGAGAGGGCTCAGTAGATTTGTGTTAAAAAAAAACTGCGGTATTATGCAAAACATTTCCCCTGATTCAAAGACCTTACTTTGCTCCTGGTCATTTATTTATAAGTATTCCTCACCAATGGAGTTAGTATGAGGCATAAATAAAATAATGTAATACAGCATATAGCACAGTATATGGCATGTAAATAGCATCTAAAAAAAAAGATAATTCTTAACTAAACTAAGATCAGACTGCTCTGTCATGATCTGTTATTCTACGTTCTTTGCTGTTCCATTGAGTTGAACAAATATATCTAATGAGGAGACAAGATTATGGCATGCAGGATGGACAACTCCAAGTAGAGAAGATTGGTCATAGAAACTGCTCTTGATAAGACATAATTTTTTCAGAATATGTTACACAGAATTCCTCAAAGTCTGATACTCTTGAGAGTCAAAATAAAAGTGTACTTTTTGTTTTAAATTTCATAGAGCATAGAACAAAATGATTTTACAAAAGCCACAAAACAAATGCTATAAAATTAAGGAAGATATTCTGTAATTAATTTTTGAGTTTAGGCCTACCTTTCCCTGGATTTAGAGAAAGATAGGAGGGAACTGAATTGTAAGAAAGGGTAGTCTAAAATTTTTTTGTCTACAGCCATGCCACCCTGAACAAGCCCGATCCTGTCTGATCTTGCAAGCTAAGCAGAGTCAGGCCTGGTTAGTACTTGGATGGGAGACTACCTAGGAAGACTAGGTGCTGTAGGCATAATTTTTTAAAAAAATAAGGAATTGTAAGCTGGCAAGGTCCTTGCAATCTGTGAGATCAACCAAGGATTGCCTTGCCTAAAAAAAATAAATAAAATAAAATAAAATAAAATAAAATAAAATAAAATAAAATAAAATAATAAATAATAATAATAAAAAATAAAATATTTTCTTGAAAGTAAAGTGAACCTCATCTGCATGTGAGTCGCATCCCAAAAACATCTCCAAAGACAGGCCTTGCCAGCAATGTACGTGGAGATAACATCTGTGTCAACATAGATATGAGAGTACTGCCTCTTTAGAAGGATGATGCTTTGCTGTTTTTTACACAGTTGAGAACAATCAAGAATGTTGGGGCTGTGGGTGACTACATAAGGATACTCTGTATGACATTCTACATTCTCTATCTCATAGGTCTCACCCTTATCTTTACCTCCTCCCTACTACTTCTCTGCTCTTTCCCACACTTACTCAACTTTTTACCCTGGTTGGGAACCTTAAATACCACTAAATCCATAGTAGTTTAAACAGTACTGTAGGGAGCAGGGCCTCATAGGGAGATAAGATGGGCTTCAGATTTAGACAGATCCAAGTCCAAATCCCAGTTCAGCTGCATAGTAGCTTGTGATCTTGGTAAACTCTAGCCTCTCTCACCTTCCTTATTTGTGAAATGATAATAAAATTTTATAGTTATAAAAGTTGAGTAGAGATTGAATGAGATTTCTTATATCAAAAAACATCTAGCACAAGTCCTACCTCATTGTAAGACCTTCAATAAATAAGTATTTCTTGCTTTCTTTTCTTCTGAAACATTCCCAGTACAGTCACCCTCATGTTTTCTCTAAATGATGAATTGACTTTGCTCTTAATTTTTTTTTTCTAATTTAGAAGATGAGTATATCCATAAATGGTCACATGTGGGTTACCTTAGACAATTCTGTTTCTACTGAATTCATACTCAGGTTTCTGTACTTTAATGTTTTTTTTTTTCCAAAACATGTTCTTTGTAAGTCACATAAAGTAATGAATAATTTGTTCCTTTTTAAAGTGTATATATTATAACTAAAATAAGAAAGTTCACCTTGTTGAGCAAAAGAGCACATCTGGTATCTTTCACTCTGGCTTCTGGATTATTTGCTTTTAAAGAAAGCTCTAGCATAAATTATTATTACACTTAGTAACTTGGTGTTGCATTTTGGCTACCTAAGTTGCAGGTAAAATCCCAGATAGAGTGATTTTTCCTGATGAAAGCAATATCAAGGTCTTAATAATAATGTAGAAGTAGGAATTCACATGTACATATATACACCAAAATAAAACACAATAAAATGATTTTAAATAGAAATATATTCTCTTATTAAATGTCTGCAGAAACTTTTTGGTGAGATTCAATTGGTCCTATGTTTAAGATGATGGGAAGGTCAAAAAATAATTAATTTGTGGGGGTTGCCAGAAAAAATGGCATAGATGACAGAGGCTTTGTTTATCCCTGTTGTGACCGCTTCAAAGCTGAGACAGAAACACAAAGAAGGCAACAAGCAAAGTCACCTGAGATCTAGATGAACAGAAGCACTACAACTAAGGAGAGAAATAATTAATCAACCTGCAATGGTAGAAGGTGGAGGAGGTGAAGATGTGAGGCTGCTTTGTCCAGAACTGCTGAGTGGGACAGAGGCTATGGAAGCAGCAGCCAGCAGCTGCAGATGCCTCTTAAAGGGGCAATGTCCACAACCAGGCTTTCACGGTGATGGACCTGCTCCTCTGAGCACCAGTGCCTGGTGAGCTACACAGAGGACAACAAGGACTTAAAGGAGGACCTTGAGTTGTAGAGTGATGGGTCAGAGGTGAGGCTCTTTCCTAGGCAGAAGCGCTAGCTATATCCATCTACTCCTCTGTTGAGCCCTCCCCCTCCCAGTGTGCGAACACAGAGACGCCATAGCTGAGACTCATCAAACTGAATAACAGAGGTCTTTCTGCCCAGAGGAGTCCCTGAAACTCCACCTCCCAAACTCACAGCTCCACTCAAGCAACATCCAGTCGTGTCTTCAGCAAGTCAAGTGCTCCTTGCTGAGCAGAGCCAAGACTCACAGGTGGCAGCTACTTCAGTTTCTGGTGTGACCTCTTGGGGCAACTATAAGCACCGTATTTGTGGATTGCTTACTGAATCTTAACAGTTGGCCCCAGAAGAGCACCTGCTGAGGCTAAATTTGGCCTTCAGTTGAACCCTCTCAGGACTATGCCATTGGACATCTAACATACAAAGCCACGCTATTAAGACCGGAAGACATAAGAGCTTTGCTTAGTATGTAAAAGCAGACACAAAAAGGCAGCCAAAATGGGAAGACAAAGAGGCAGAAACCACATGAGAGAAAAGAACAGAGATCAGGAATAATGGAGGCAAGCAATCTAACAGATGCAGAGTTCAAAACACTGATTCTAAAGATGCTCAATGAACTTAAAGAAAGTGTCGATGAACTCAGTGAGAACTTTAACAAAGAGATAAAACACAAAAATGGAAATGGAAATTTAAAAACGAAACCAATCAGAAATAAATAACACATTATTGGAGATCAAAAGTATACTAGAGGGAATCAAAAAGTGGATAAAGAAGGGGATCAAACCACTGATATGGAGGATGAGGAAGCCAAAGACACTCAATCAAATTGGCAAGAAAAAGAAGCCAAGACTATAATAATAATTTTAAGAAGCTTATGGGACACTATTAAATGTAAAAAATATCTATGTCATAGGGGTCTTACAGAAAACAAGAAGTTGAAGAGCTATTTGAAAAAATATGTTGGAGAACTTCCTAACCTGCTGAAGGAAATAGACATGCAACTTCAAGAAGTTCAGAGAGTCCCAAAAAAGATAAACCAAAGAGGCCCACATCAAAACACATTATAATTAAAATGCCAAAGGCTAAATACAAAGAGAGATTCTTAAAAGCAGAAAGAGAAAAGCAATTAGTTAACTACAAGGGAGCTCCCATAAGACTAGCAGCTGATTTCTCAAGAGAAATTTTGTAGGACTAAAGGGCTAGGCACAAAATATTCAACATGATGAAAACCCAGGATGTACAACCAAGAATTCTTTATTCATCAGAGCTATCATTTAGAGTCAAAGGACAGATAAAGAGCTTCCCAAGACAAAATAAGCTAAAGAAATTCATCGCCACCAAGCCAGTATTACAGGAAATGTTGGAGAGACTTCTTTAAGAAGAAAAAAACATGTATCTAAAACAGGGATAAAAAATGGTAATAACTACATTCCTATCAACAACTATCTCAAATGGAAAAGAATTAAGTGCTCCAACCAAAAGAAGGAGTGGCTGAATGGATAGAAAACAAGACCAGTACATATGCTGCCTACAAGAGACTCACTTTAGATGAAAAGACACATGCAGACTAAAAGGAAGGGACGGAAAAAGATATTGCCTTGATGGACCTAGAGGATATTGTGCTGAATGAAGTAAGTCAGTTAGAGAAAGAAAAATGTCACATGATTTCACATACATGTAGAATCTTAAGAATAAAAAACAACAACAATGAAAGCAGTAACAAACTCATACATAGAGAGAATATTTTGAGGGCTACATATGGGAGGGAGCTGAGGGGGGACAGCAATAAAAGGGCAAAGGAATTAAAAAATTCAAATGGATAGTTACAAAATAGACACAGAGATATAAAGTGTAGCATAAGGAATGTAGTCAACAATGTTGTAATAAATATGTAAAAGGGAAGAGGGATACTAGATTTAGTGGGATGATCATTTCGTGAGTCATATAGATCTCTAATCACTATGCTGTACAACTAAAATGAATATATTATTGTATGCCAACTATAATTGAAAAAAAACTCACTAAATTTTACAATGTAAATACAAACAACTAATTGTCTATTATATTTCAAGAATGCCAAAAATAATTAGTTTGTATATTTACCTTTATATATATTAATATTATTATTCATAATAATATTTGTTAAATAAAAAATACTTAAATGGATAATTACCTTACCATGAGGCAAAGGATTATTGTTTCTAAAGGATTCTAAAATATTTGTGATGAAAAAAGAAATGAGAAGGATCAGCTGGCTCTATCCTTTGGAAATAGAGTAGAAATTAAATACCTTAAGCATTTATTGTATGATATCATGACTATATTTAAGTCTTTAAATTAGACTTAATTTAAAGTAGTATAGACTACATGGTTTCTATAGCTATTAGCAATATTTGTTAAATACAGAATCTTATATAAATGACAATTTCAAAACCACGCCAACAGTAAAGTGTTTTTATAGTAATTCATTAGGAAATAAAGTGGTTTGTATAAATGTACATTTAGGTATGTACCACGTTGAGTGGTTTTGACTTCTTAAAATAATTATGAAAGGGTTTTATTTGCCTTTTTCCATCCTTTGTTTAGAGAACAGGATAATTTGCAATAATAGACTTTAAGAATTTTTTATTGTACTTTTCTAATTTTGTATCAACACAAAGGAAAATCTATTCTTGAGCAGCTGGTTGTAAAGAAGAAAAGTTTGGCTTAGATTTGAGCACAACTGGGTTTTAATCCATGCACCCATAGTTTTATGTGTGTCTTACAGAAAACTTTCTGAATTTTGAGTTTTTCTTTTCATTGTAAATATGCAGATGATAATATCTATTATAAAATGTATTGTGACAAAATAAGGTAACTTACGTAAAGCTCTCAGTAAAGCATCTAATGAATACTACATCTATGTTTCTCAATTTTAAATACATAAATATATATACACATACTCATACATATTACATATTATTTACATATATACATACATATATATCCTGAAGATCTTGTGAAAATGCTGATTCTGATTCAGTAGGTCTAAAGTGGAAACATAAATTTTGCATTTCTAACAAGTTGCCACATGATGCTGAACTTGCTGATTCGTGGAGCATACTTTCGTTTGAGTGTTGTGAATGACTCATCACTTTTAATCCTATCCCCCACAACAAAATATATATATCAACTAACTTTTTATATCAATAAAAGCCAAATTTACATAAATAAGATATTATTTTACAGATTAATTTTTGCATGAGAAAATGAATATATCAGTGGAGCAGGCAGAATTATGGTTTTCTAAGTGTATATATGTCCTAATCACCAGATGCTGTGAATATATTATGCTACATCGCAAGGCTGACTTAACGTTGCAAATGAAATTAAGGTTGCTAGTCAGCTTGCCTTAAAATAAATTTATCCTGGATTATCCAGTTGTGCCCAATGTAATTATAAAGGCCCTTTAAATATGGGAAGTAAGTCTATGGCTATGCCATCCTGAACACGCCGATCTTGTCTGATCTCGGAAGCTAAGCAGGGTCGGGCCTGGTTAGTATTTAGATGGGAGACCACCTAGGAAGACTGGGTGCTATAGATGTAAAATATATATATATATATATATATATATATATATATATATATATAAAATATATATTTGTATATATGTGTACGTATATGTATACATACATGTATGCAGGCATACACATACATACACATATATGTATATATGTATATGTATATATGTGTATGTATGTATATATACATTACATATATGTATGTGGTATACATATACATATACATATATACACATATATACATATACATATAAACACACACACACACACACACACACACACACATATAGGTGAGATAGACAAAAGGTCAAAATCAGACGCTACTCTGCTAGTTTTGAAGTGGAGGAACATGCCATGAGCCCAGAAATGCAGGAAGCCTTAAGAAGCTGGAAAACTCAAGAAGGAACTCAACCTTGTGAATGTTCTGCTATATTAAGACTCATTTTAACTTCTTACCTATGAAACAGTTAAAGAGTAATTATTTATCTTGTTTTAAGCCACTAAACTTATGGTAATTTGTTACAAAAGAAAAAGGAAAGTAACACAATCAATAACACAAACTGACCACTGAAGAAATAGACACAAATGGTAGTACTTACTTAAAGGCAGAGATCTTACAAAACACAAAATAAATAGAAATGCTTCTATGGATATTTCTAATTACAAATATTTGTATTATTATTACCTTAATATTTAATATTAAGGTATTTTTGTAATAATAATAGCCTTTATTATATATTATTATTGTTGTAGCAAGTACTAAATCAGACACTGTACATCAATCATTTCAATTTTCAGTACAATCATATAATTTTTTTTGAATTTTAATATATCAAGAAAGAAGCAAGAAGACTTTTAAAACTGCTCAAGATCATGCAGATAAAACAACAAATGAGAGATACACCCAAAACTAACTCCAAAACTCATATTTTTAACCATCCTGCTCTATTATCAGGCTACTGTACTTGTGAGAGTTCATTTTGTATTTGGTAATGGAGAGCTAAGCAAGATAAAAGATATATTAAAAGAACATTATAAAATCTAGCTTCAAAGAAACCAAAAAATCGTTTAGTCTAAATATCAATTACAAGGAAAATATTTTTCAATACATAAGTCACTAAATTTTACATCGTCTTTTCTTTACCCCTCAAATTTCTCACTTTCTCCATTTCGCAATAAATTTATAACATTTGTCCTTTTATAATCTTTTAACAACTAAGAATGCAGTCTTTAAAAAATAATATATATTATTATTAATACAGTAATAAATCACAATATGGACTGAGTATCTGAGGAACAGAAAGTTAAATGTCTTGCCCTAATATTGATGTTTTCATCAATGTTAGATGTTGTCAGTTATAAAGTTAGAAATGTAATCAATAACTAATAATCACTTCTGAGGTCCCTTTCATTAGTAAATCATTAGTAACATGAGACGCATAAACAATAACAGAAATTATTACCTGTGGCAACATGACGTCCCATTCCAAATATGGCATAAATGATGGCAGGAAACAGAGACCCATATAAACCAAACACTGGTGCACAGATGAAAGAGAATGGCAAAGGCCAATACCTGTGAAGAAGACCGATGTAATTAAGACCATTGTATAACCCCAAGATATAGTCTATTACAAAGTAGAATGGATATTGTATTAATATATAATGACAAAAGAAACCAGAATTTAATTATTCTGCTTGCTAATGACAGACTAGCATTATTGTCCTAAATAACAGAAAAATTTACAAGTTTATTATTTTTTAATAAATATAACTCTAGTTATTTATACATTACTAATGCTTGTTTAAACAGTGCAAGATGTTTTAGCTATACTTAAAATAATGAAATGTCTCTACCAATTGAGTAGTCCTTTTTTATTTTTAAAAACCCACCTGTGTTGCTTGTTTACTGACTTATGTACACTAAAAAGTCTGGTGAAATAAATAAAAAGTGAGTATAGAAGAATCAGTGGCAGAGGCTGCTCCAGGATTTTATACAGGCAGATGAGAGGCAGCAATCTGGTTGTTGTGGAAGGATGGTGTTAAGGACAGGTTTGTTTAACTTTTGATTGCTAAATATTTTCCCCACCAAAAAAGCACTTTCTTGGTCATTTGTAGAATAAGCAACTTTTGAAAAAGTATTTGTAGTTATTGTATTGGTCATATGAAAGCTTTTAAAACAACTTCTCTCATCCACTTTTCAGATGAGTTTACCTGATAATATAAAATGATCTATCAAGAGACCAGAATGCCAAGTGTGACTCACATTTTCAGAAGATCACTCAGCAGACTCTACTAAATAACAATGATAGGAGAAAGGAAAGATCATGCAGCATATTTAACAAAGCCATCTTTATATGTATAATCATACGGACACTAAATCTTTGTTATGAATTGTGATTAAAATATCAACAGGAGAGGAGTTGGGCAGAGGTAGACCTATTTGCTGTACTTGCAAAAAGCACATGGAAAATACAAAGCTAGAAGCAGCCAGATGACCTCCTCTTGCTTTGTGAATACTTACCCTCCTGTTTATCTGTTTGCTTCCTTTAATGACAATAATACTTCCCTTTTTCTTTCACCTCCCCCAAAAAA
Organism: Eonycteris spelaea; assembly: GCA_003508835.1. Lineage (NCBI taxonomy): Eukaryota > Metazoa > Chordata > Mammalia > Chiroptera > Pteropodidae > Eonycteris > Eonycteris spelaea. Next base: position 2,805,172 of record PUFA01000143.1, read on the forward strand.
CTATAACAAATTAGTTTCAAAATTGAATTTCTGTGTGTCACATTATTGCTATAAATTATAATTGTGAATAATTATATAAACATATTTAACCAAAATCTATAATAGATCTCTAGACCTATGTATGCAAAACCATCACTTCAGTAAAATTCTATAAGAATAACCTCAAAGACCAGAAATCAGGCAGCCACTTTCTTTATATTATTTGATACTGATACTGAGCTTTCACTTTAAACAACAGTGTTCTTCACTTTCAGTGACAAATCTATTTCTCTGCTATATAGCAATGAACAATAGCCAAAAATAGAAGACGAATAAACTAATTCAGACTTAACAGATTGTGCTTTAATAACTTCATTTACCTTTTCCACAAATAAAAAACTACCAGATCCAAGCTATTCACCCACACACATCTTCAAAACTGAGAGAGGGCTGGATAAAGTTTTCTTTTTCTGCTTCATTACTATTCTGAGTCATAATGTAAGCCAGATACATATTATCACACACACACATTCGCACAATCTAAAATATATTAAATCCTCTAAAATAATGAAGATATTAACTAGTTACAGTTACCTATATGTGGAATTATCTACACTCTTCTCTATGTTTAGTAAAACAAGGCATTCAATTCATGAACAGAATTAAACTCTCTAACTCTATTATTTGGGAAAATTGCTGTAAATGTTGATAGATATTTGTATTACATCATCTAAATATCTAAAACAATACTTACTCTTATTTAAGTTAGATTAGGTAATACAAATATTTAACAGTATTTTTACAGAATTTCCCTCCCCCAAATTAATAGAGTTAGAGAGTTGTAATTCTGCTCTTGTTGAAACAAATGTCCTGTTTTATTAAATATAGAGAAAGAAGTACCAACGAATGGGTATTAGTGTGTGTGTGGAGAGAGAGAGAGAGAGAGAGAGAGAGAGAGAGAGAGAGAGAGAGAGAGAGATTGGAGAGAAGGGAACAAATGCTTGAGATGTTTAGATGACTGTTTTTAAAGAGCAAAAATCGTATATTGGTAATATAAGTCTAAAATCTGATATATCACACACAAAAAGGGATCTCTAGAAAACTTTGAAAGATGCCATTAAAAAAAAAACAACATGTTTTGTAGGTGTATTAATGGTTAATATAGTGGAGAATAAAAAGACTCTAGTTTTCCAAATCAATATCATAGTGTTTCATGGCCTGTGAACACTGCCAAACTTTCAAAGGTCTCTAAGTATAAAGTTGACATTAACCACCAGCACTCTTTGCCCCTGCAACCCAGACTGCAGCGAGAATAGCTTCCCTAGATAGATGCCTGACCCTGAACAAGAAGGACCATGAAAGTAGATAGGTAGCTCAATGTCTGCCTCTGTTCCTACTATAATATCTTTGTTGAATTAGCTAGAGTGACAAAGTAGCTTACTGGTAAGAAAGAGAAATGTTTATCACAGAGAAGATGATGCTTTATATTTTAAGATACAACATTCATTTCATTTTCAGGACAGTTTATCTAAATTATATAAGAACGATTATTCAGACTATCAAAAAAAAAAAAACTAGAACTGCAAAGATTGTGTCTAGAAATTTAGTAGTATATCCAAAATTGGGAATTGTGCTAAATACATATAGAGACCCACTCTGTTTGAAGACTTCATAATAGTCTTCAACAGAGTGAAGCTTAGTGACTTCACCTCTTAATTATGAGGTCAGGTAGATAGACCTACAGGCAGTGTTTTATTCTCCTCAGGTGTGACTACAAGAATAATAATATTTATAGACTGTAGTCTTTGGTTATGGAGCTTCAATTACTACCCAGAAAACCACAGCTAAAACAACTCAATGGAACAAGTATTCCAATAGAATTCACTGGCCCAGATTTCAATCCTTTTTGTTTAATTTTTATTTTTCAATTAGAGTTGACATTCCAATATTATTTTATATTAGGTTCAGGTGTAGAGTATATTAGTTAGCTATTTACATAATTTACAAAGTTACCACCCAATTATTGTAGTGCCCACCTGGCACTATACATAGTTATTATGTTATTGACTATATTCCCTATGCTGTTCTTCACATCTCTATGACTACTTTGTAAATATCAACTTGTACTTCTTAACCCATTTACCTTTTTCAGTCAGCCTGCAACCACCCTCCAATCTGGCAATCACCAGTTTGTTCTCTGTGTGTGTATGATTCTATTTTCATTTTTTATTCATTTATTTTGTCCATTGATTTCACATATAAGGTAAAACATATGATATGTACCTTTCTCTGACTATTTCACTTAACATAATAGCCTCTAGGTCCATCCTGTCATTGCAAATGTAGGAATTCATTTTTTTGGCTGCATAATATTCCATTATATATATGTTACCATTACTTCTTTCCAATTGTCTATTGATAACCACTTAGTTTGCTTTTGTATCTTGGCTATTGTAAATAGTGCTGGAGTGAACATAGATGTGTGTATATCTTTTCAAATTACTGTTTTGGTTTTCTCCAATAAATACCCAGAAGTGCATTTGCTGGGTCATAAGGTAGTTCTATTTTTAAATTTTATGTTTTCCATAATGGCTATACCACTTTGCAATCCCATCAACAGTGCACGAGGTTCTTTTATCTCCACATCCTCCTCAACACTTATTGATCTTTGATTTTATTGATGAGGCTATTTTGACAACTGTGAGATGATATCTCATTGTGGTTTTAATTTGCATTTCTCTGATGATTTAGTGACTTTGAACACTTTTTTCATATGTCTATTGGCCATCTGTATGTCCTCTTTGGAGAAATGTCTACTCAGGTCCTCTGACCATTTAACAATTGGCTTGTTTATTTATTTATTTATTTTGGTGTTGAGTGATATGAGTTCTTTGTAAATTTTGTATATTAACTCTTACTAATGTATCACAGGCAATATCTTCTTCCATTCAATATACTGTCTTTTCATTTTGCTGATGATTTATTTGCTGTGCAAAAACTTTTTAATTTGATGTAGTCCCATTGTTTATTTTTGTGTGTGTGTCTCCTACTAAAGGGGATATATCAGAAAAAAAAATTACTGAGAGCAATGTCAAGAGAGTTTACTGCCTATGTTTTCTTGGAGGATTTTAATGTTTTTAGGGCTACATTTAAGTCTTTAATCCATTTTGAGTTTATTCTCATATATGGTATAGGAAGGTGATCCAATTTCATTTTTTTGCATGAATCTGTCCAGTTTTCCCAACACCAATTATTGAAGGGACTGTCTTATCACATTTTATATTCTTCCCTCATTTGTCATAGATTAAATGACCATATAGGTGTGGATTTATTTCTGGACTTTCTATTCTGTTCCATTGATCTATATATCTGTTTTAATTACTATAGCCTTGTAGTATAATTTTATCTCAAGTATTGGGATACCTCCAACTTTGTTCTTTCACAAAAGATTGCTATGGCTATTCAAGATCTTTTATGGTTTTACATAAATTTTTAGGACTATTTGTTCTACTTCTGTGAAAAATGCCATTGGTATTTTCATAAGTATTCACTGACTCTATAAATTGCCTTGACTAGCATGGACAATAACAATATTAATTCTTCCTACCCATAAGCATGGTATATGCTTCTATTTATTTGTATCTTCTTCAATTTTTTTAATGATATAATTTTCTTTTACTTCCATAGTTAAACTTATTCCTAGGCATTTTATTGTTTTTAATGCAATTGTAAGTGGTACTGTTTCCTTAATTTCTTTTTCTAAGAGCTAATTATTAGTATATAAAAATGCAACCAATTTCTGAATATTAATTTTGTATCCTCTACTTAATTTTATCAGTTCTAACACTTTTTGGTGAAATCCTTAAGTTTCTCTCTATATAGTATCTTGTCGTCTGCAAAAAATGACAGTTTTACTTTTTCCTTTCCAATTTAGATGCTTTTTGTTTCTTTTCTTATCTGATTGCTGTGGCTAGGACTTCCAACATTATGCTAAATAAAAATAGTGAAAGTGGACCTTCTTGTCTTATTCTTCATCTTAAGGAAAATTATTTAGCATTCCCCCATTGAGTATGATGTTAGCTGTGGTTTGTCATATATAGCCTTTATTATGTTGAGGTATATTCCGTCTATTCCCACTTTGTTGAGAGTTTTTATTAGAAATGGATGCTGGATTTTGTCAAATGTTTTATCCACATCTATTGATATGATCATATGATTTTTTATCCTTCATTTTTTTAATGTGGTTTCTCACATTAACTGATTTGTGGAATTGAATCAACTTTGCATCCCAGGAATAACTCCAACTTGACTATGGCATACAAACTTTGTAATGTATTGCTAATTTGGTTAGCTCTTGTTTTGTTGGGATTTTTGTATCTATGTTCATCAGAATTACCAGCTTATAATTTTTTTTAATAATGTCTTTGATTTTGAATCAGGATAATGGTGGCCTAGGGTAATGAGCTTGAGAGCCTTCCCTCCCCTTGAAATTTTTGGAATAGCTTGTTTCTATTTATTAGGTAGATGTGCTGTGTCTCCCAGTCTTGGCAGGGTGGCCTCATGTAGTTAGGTGTTCTGTGGAGCCCAGGGGCACCATCTCTCTAGTCAACAAAGCTGGATATTGCAGGAGTATCCTTTGTGGTGGGTTGCACATGAGCTCCTATTATACTTGATACATGGTTGCTGCTCGCACATAAGTGGATGGATTGACCCTCAGGTTTACTGGCTATAAGAATCGGCCACAACTGTAGTATGTGAGCTATTTTGAGGGGCTGACCCCCTGAAGTGGGATTTTGCACCAGCAGACTCCTGGTGCCTAATGAGACCACCCTTTGGTATAGCAACTTAATGCACTAATCAGGTGGTGCTCTGTTTTTGGTCTGAAGTCAGCCCCCAGGTATATTGGTTTTAGGGTCTCTTGGGAGGGGTTACCACCAAATCAAGATCAGCCCTCTGCCTGTGACCAGCCTCGGCACTGGTTAGAGAAACAAAGCAATCCATGGTTGCTTACTGCTTGTGCTAGACCTGGAAGTACATGAGAAAGGCCATGCTGTAAATCACGACTGAGTGCCACCTGTACTTGGCCTGGGGCAGCTCGGTAAAAAGGTGCAGGGCACTTGGAGGCTCACCACCAACTGCTGGCTTTCTGTAAGTCCCAGCTGCTAAAAAAGCCTCCTGCTGTGTGTGAGTTGGTGGAGCGAGATTCCCTCGGTGGAGCCCTTGGAATCACTTGGCCAAAAAAAAATTCAGATTTTGCCATGTGTGGGAAAGGCTTAATAAAGAAAAGATGGTGTCTGCCCACCAGCTACATAGGAGAGGGCCCAACAGAGAAAATGACAGCTGTTTCACCAGCTCTTGCCCAAAAGCCACTCAACTCATTTTCTCTCTGTATGTCTCTGGCACCTTTCAAGCCTCAGTTCCTCCCACGGAGCCAGGATGAGTGCCTTGGGGAGAAAGAGTCTCGCGCTGGCCCTTTAAGAGGACATCCAGGTTACCAGCAGCCTTTTGTCTCACCCAGGTGGAGAGAATGCCTGGTGATTTTCACAGCCCGCTGTTAGGGGGCTCCTCTTCCTGGCACTGATGCTTCAAAATGGGGAGTGAGGTGTGGGGCTGGCAACCCTCGCTCTTCAGGGAGTATCTCCACAGCCTAGATATATCCTTCCCAATTCTTGACCAACCGCCATATGTATGTATGGAACCAGCGCATTTCACATCTCTGCCCACTCTACCAGTCTAATGGAAAAGGCCATGTCCACATTTGTATATGCTTCTCTCTTCTACTATATCTTCACACCATGTTACTGAAATGATAGAAAGAATCAGGGCTTGTCTCAAGGTAAGCTCTTATATGTCTCTTTCTCTTTCATCCAAACCCTAACTTTACAAAAAAAAAAAAAAAAAAAAAGGAGCACCTCTTTGATCTCAGGACTAAATTGTTTTGCTCTGCTCCAACTTTGCTAGAACTATGTGGGGACACTGGTTGCCATTCTCTAAATGTTACCAGTGTAATATAGTCCCCTCAAGATCCTCTCCAGAAAAAAAGTGGTTATTAAGACCTGATTTTTTAATGACATTTCATATAATACCATATATCTGTAGCTAATCAAGTCTTGCCAGCTTTTTAAATCTGCCACTTTGTTCTCTATTTTATTCAGTTTTACCACATTTATTTTGTAATTTTAGTAATATAGATAGAATTATAATACTCTCATGTTCTGAATAAAAACACAGAATTCTTTTGCAGCTCTCTACTGAATACAACCTACAAGGCAGAAAGTGACTGAAACAAATACTCCACAATTTTAATGAGAAAAATGTTCCCACCCTTACATACCCAATCAGACACATATAGTCAAGGTTGAAAAAAACAAAATCATATTCTTATATACTTTTGTACAAATTTCTGAGGTAGGAAACATAACAAGTCACTTGTTCTAAACACTTTTCTGTTTCTTTTCAAGAACATAGCAAAAGACTGTGTATTCTTTCACATATTTTTTAATAGAAATAAAGACTCTAGGAAGACAGATTAATATTCTTAAAAAACAATATAATTTGGTTAATTTGGTGGCAGTAGGCACTTCCAAGAATGAATATAATTACATTATGTGGGCAATGATAAAATTTATTTCCCTCTGGTAACTGTTTGTTGTGGTTTAGCATGGTTATTAGCAAACCACAGTGTAATCAGCTGTCTGGTCACAGCATCAGCAAGTCTCAGGGTTAAGCAATATTACAAGCAAGCGGTCTCCCAGAGTAAATTTACCTGTATTAAATACCACAACTGTATGAAAACAAAATTTCTATAAACAACATTTTCTTGGTTCACAGACAAATTGTTAATCAAAGAGGAGTAAGCCCGATTACAGATTCACTGCACCCTATTATTCCCTTTAGTTGCTCCCTAGCTTTTTAGTAAAGTCTCATCCAAACATTTTATCCATGTGTCTATCAGAGGGCAGTGAGAGGCTCTCAAGGGACAGAGGAGTTCTGGTATAGGTAATTTTTCCCATTAGCAGAGCCCTCTTCTGCCTTAACCAGAAATTTTATCAAGGAAAAATTACATGTCTACATGTCTTCATGGGATAGGGCAGACTGAAAGGTTGATTTTTAAGGAGGCTCAGAGTTTCATTGGCACAGAGTCAGCCCCAGTTCCACTTAGGTTATTTCTGTTATACTCAAATCAAGAGAATAGAAAGCAGTGAGGAGTGAGGAATGGATACAGTTATGAATTCTGCTTAGCAGTACTAGAATTGGGGGAAAGTCACCTAATGTTATGAGCCTTAATCTCCTCTCCTCATGAAAATATGCAGTATAGTATATCTATCTTGATGTGTTTTATAGAATTAGGAACAATTAGTGTAGCACATTTAAATTGTAAGTAACACTCAAATGTATAGTTAAGACGATTAGAATAACCCAACTTAAATCTAATTAGGCAAAGAAAAAAATGTGCTTGTATATGCAAGTGAAAAGTCGGGGGTATACGAGCTTCTCATAAGGATTTCAGTTTCTTCTCTGCTATGTCCTTTGCTGGGTTGGTTTCATTTTCAGGCTGAGAGGCCCTTGAAACCTGTAAAGGTGTGTCTCTTACTGTCAATAGTCCCAGCACAAAAGATGTCTCTTCCTAAAAGGTCCCACATGTGTCTTGGGATCTAGCCTAATTAGACCATTCAAGTCACTTGCATTGCCACTATCATTTCAAAAATAAGAAATGGCTGACTTGTTGTGTAGTAAATCCATACTCTTGTGCCTACAGGGCAAATCTCATCCCGGAACCAGTTGCTGGTCAGATGTATGAAAGTGGGCTAATTATCATGACTTGCGCCACAAGCCTTTCCTGGACCAATGGCTGTGTCTGGATCTAGCTCTAAACACTGTTGTCTATTTTGATTCTAGAACAACTGAAAAGAAAAAAGAAAGAAAAGAAGAAGAGAGAGAGAGAGGAGAGAGAGAGAGAGAGAGAGAGAGAGAGAGAGAAGAAAGAGAAGAAGAGAGAGAGAGAGAGAGAGAGAAGAGAGAAGAAAGAAAAGAAAGAAAAAGAAAGAAGAAAGAAAGAAAAGAAAGAAAGAAAGAGAAAGAAAGAAGAAGAAAGAAAAAAGAAAGAAAGAAATACAATGGCTCAGTGTCTGAGAACTGCTCCCAGAAAAAATCTGATTTTAATTACTTGAGATGGGACCCAGATACCAGTGTTCTTTTAAGCCCTAGGTTGGTTTCTAATGGATCCTCAAGGTTGAGAATCTTGGTCTAGGGGTACTCAATCCACAGATCAGCATGGACTCCATCACTAGAGCCAAAATTAGAATCTCACCCAAACCACATGTACTAAAAATGGAAGAGGATTATTCCCCCAAAACAATATGAGATGTAGGTACTAAAAGAAACATAAATGGAGCCTAGGTGGCAGAAACAGAAGTCCACTGCTATATAAGCCACATATCTTCACACTCACTGTCTATCTCACTGTTACCAAAAAGATAATGTTTTTAGACACCTCTAATAAGAAAGGTCATGATTTTTCCATGTGAATAGGTCTAAATATTATAGAAAACATTATTCTAAGTGAAGAAATATATAAATGGCCCTTTAACATATAAATTTCCATTAATTACATTTATTAAAAATGAAAAGGAAATCAGAAATGTAGAGTAAATCCTGGAGCTATGGTGAAAGATGGGTCATAGGACAAGGGGTAATGGAGAAAGGGAAAAACCCAGCAGAGTGTCACTAGCTCCTGGGTATATTTTTATGGGGGTCAGAGCTGGTATAGTTTAGATTTATTTAGCAATATTTGGCTGCCTTTGTTCCTGGAGAAGAGAAAAGTTGCTGTCAGGGAGACAGTGATTAAGGGAGTCAGGTTAGAGATATGTAGCTAATGCTAGGGTTCTGATTTCTCAAGGCTGAGACCATGCCAGGAAAAATTTTCTTACAAACGTTTAATTTTTGCAATGCAATGTGCTTTACATTTCTACTTATTGTTCCAATGTCACTAAGCTGCCCTTAGGAGTACAATGAAGCTCAGCTTCCACACGTTTTTGTGCCAGTAATGCCACACCTTCTACATATTTATAAGGAATATTCATCTTTTGTCTGCAGCCCAAAACACTGTGGCACCATAAAATTTTCATGGTTTAGGAACCAAATACTAGGTGATCTCTCGGAATGCAAAGTAAAACATTTATATTGCTCCCTAGTTGAGTACGTTCTTACATGTCAAGTCATGCATTTTAGATCTCTACCCTGTCTCGATGCTTGATTTTCAGGTTGGAGACAAAAAAAAATCTTTCCCTTAAAGTGGTTATTCAGGCTAGAATGTGACCTAAATACTCTAGAGACCAGAGTTTTATACTACTTAGTTTGCCAACCATGTTTGTGACATGTTTTAAGTCAATGACATTTTCTAGAATGTTTGCTCATCTTCAAGATACATTCTGTAGTGATGTCCTATAAGATGTTAGTTAAAGAATATTGTGGTTGATGTTAATTTTAGTGCTTCTTACCTGATGTTAGTAATGAGAGATCTCAATTTTTAAAAAATATTTTTTTAAAATACAGTTTCTAAGAAATATTTAAACATGGTAAAAGAATTGTCTAAATTTTCTTTTCTCTTTTTTTCTTTGAAATGAGCACATCTACACTTATATATATTTTTTACTTTGGGGAGGGGTAATCACTCCTACATCAGTCTGGCATAGCCTATGGACTCCTTTCCAGAATACTTTTTAAAACTAAGTAACAGAAAATACGTAGGATTATAAATAAATAAAGTATATTGGTGCAGGTTCACAGATTTGAAGGTTCTATAAACCTAAGTTGAGAATTTAACCTTATGCAATCTCTCTATAAAGGTTTTATTCACAAGTGAGTTCAAGGCATTTCAAAAGAGCGTGTTAGAAGGTGTATTAGCAGGGGTACAAATTTAGACATTCATAGAGCTAGTCGGGTAATGGGAGTACTGGTAGGCAGGGTGGCAGTGCATGTATGACTGGTGGGGATTGTGACAAAATGTGAAGTGCATGCCCTGTATAAAGGAAGTAGCCTCTATTAAGGTCTGATGGATTTTTGCCACATGGGAATGGGGTCTCTATATAGCTATATATTCTCCTTCTTCAAGAGAAGCCAAGCATCTGGATTTTCATATGGACTATACTTGTTAATGATGGCTAGAGAAAAAGATAATACTGGGAAAAGGAAAGATATCGTTTACCAGATTTGCCCAGAGGGCTGCAAACTCATAACTTCAGAAAAGTAAGAGGAATTAGAAGAAATTAATTACTCATATTTATGTTTTTTTTTTTTTACTATCGGTATCTTTATTACATTTATTTTGAAAACATAAGAATTAATTTAGTGTAATTCTTTCCTAGATTGGTAGCATGCTGCCCAAGAAAATCAGAGGCTTTAGGAGTTAAATGGTTTTTAATTATTCCACCAAACATTTATTAAAAACCTGGTTCTATGTGCCAGGCATATACAAGTGGGTAAGAATATGAAGATTAAGGCACTGTCTTTGATCTCAGAGTTTACAGACCAGTGTGGAAAGAGTTGTATCAAAAGATTATAATGTAATCTGTTAAGGCCAATCATAGGGATATGTAAAAAGTACAAAGGAAGTAGCAAGTAAGAAAATGTGTCTTTCCAGGAATTTGAGAGGGATTCTCAGAGGGAAGATCTCTTTGAGTAGACCTTTGTACCAAGGGGCCCAGATTATTAATGACCTGATAAGTTATTATGAAGAGTTGGGTAAGAATTCTGAACAGGGAAGTAGAATGTTCAAATTTTTACGATCATTCTGGCTGCGCTACAGAATATGGCCTACAGGAGGAGACAGAGTAGAAAATGAAGCCCTGAAAGATGATTGTTTTAATAGTTTAGACAGTAAACTATAGACGCAGCAGGAGGCAGGAAGGAAGATTACTCGGTTGGAAAGGTATTTAGGAATAGAAACAACAGAAACTGGTGGTCGGTTTCATGCTAGTAGTCAGAGTGGCAAGAGAGGGGAGAGTTGAGAATGACTCTTGAGACTCTATGAGAAGTAGTCTAGAATAAAATTTAGAGCATAGTCCCTGGAGCCAGACTACTTGAGTTCAAATCCTAATTCTTCCACTCATTTGCTGTGTGATTTTAAGCAAGTTATTTATCCTTTCCAAGCTTCAATTTTGTATAAATGTCAATATTCTTATAACAGTGTTTACAGTTGTGCCTGAACATACTATTATTATTAATTATTATAATTCTGGTTAGGATGATGGTATCATTCAGTTTGTTTTAGAAGATTAAATATTGCATTTGAAGTGCTTTTAGAAGATTCTAGCTTTGCATAGTTAAATATGTGAATCTTGGTTTGAGAAAAAACTTCATTAGCACAGTGATAAGGGTTAAAACCTCTTATTTATAAAGATAAAATAGCTTAAGGCATTTTGGGAAAATTCAACAATGCTACATAATTCAACTGTGCTGAGTAACTGAAAAGCTGCTTCATATATCAGCAAAGCAAAAACAGGTATTTGTTTCTATAGTTTTGTTATGATGCAAGAACAAAAATTACCCCTTTTTTTCTTCTAATTTTCCTAAAGAAATGGAGCCAGTAATTATTGCCAATATTGTATTCACACAAATGAAAGGTAATAATATCTAAATGCCTTCTTTACTCTATACTCTACTGTAGTTATTTTCCTTTACACTTTACCTTTGGGTCTACAAACTGTGAGGATAAAACCTAAATGTAAAAATAATTTTAAGAGAAGGATATTTGTATCTTTCTAAAGAAATACATTCTGTCATTAATAACAGTGGTATTATGAATAAGTCTAGTTATTTTGACACCGTAGAGTGTAAAGTTTAAAATGTTAAGAGTGTTGTCTTTGGAATCAAGTCCTGACTCTACCATTTATTAGACATGAGGTCCAGGAAAAATTACTTAACATTTCTAAGCCTCCATTTTCTCATATGGTAAAAGAGTAGACTGCCGTCTTTTGAGATTTTGTTAAAATAGGGGAAGATAATGTATATAAGGAGCTTAACACAGTGCCCCTTACAAGGTGTTATGATATTTCACCTTTTATCCCTCCATAGTGGGTAAGCATGAGAAAGTTAAAAGAATTGTTTTAAAAAGAATAGGTACTACAGAGAGGAAATTATTACCTAAATCAGTGGAAAAAATATGAGTTTACCTTCAAGGAACCCCCCCACCACACACACACATGTTCACACACAAGTGCACATTAGTAAACAAAGAACTTTTACCAAGAGAAACACCTATCTGAATCCAGAATATTATTTAGTATTTGCCTTGGAAAAATTAAAATTAGACTTCTCAACGGTTTAAATTTCTCATTGAGAAATAAATGCAGTGCATAATGTGTTACAGAATACAATTGACATGCACAGTGAAACACATAAGCTCTAAGGACATACAAGATTCTCTTTCCAAAAAATGATCTTGGCAAAGAGCCTCCTTTATGTACAAAAAAACCCTGTGTTTCTTGCTTATAGCAGCTCTCAAGGCTGCAACAGGTAATTCTGTGCTGCTAATTTAGTTTACAAATGAATGTTTAAGCCAGGAAATATTTTATAGTTTAATTCAGTGAAAGCAGAAAACTATATTAGCAAGGTCAAGCTATAATAACTCATTCTCTAATAATTACTGATTTTATACTGTTATATAGTATAAATTTTAACATTGCAAATATGTAATGTCATTCAAAAATTGGTTCAATTACTCATAATTATAAAAATAGCAAAAAAAAAAAAAGACAGCTAGGAAAACATACATAGTTATACAGATCTTCAGTACACAAATATTCAATATGTTCATTCCCCAGAGTCAATTAAATATCCATTCCATTAGCTCAGTTGTAGATCTGAGGTTACAATACTCTTCACTAAAGCAAAGTAACATTTATTCTGCATAAAGTGGGAAAATCAAATGTGGTACATTACCTTTGTCACCTGTTGAACTGCCAACATTATCCCAGACACAGTATCTGGAAGCAAGTTTTCTTTCAGATTGTAATGTGGTGCCCATTCCAAAATAGGTAACCGCCTTATACACCACTGTTTAAAGTCTTCACAATGTGGAATATGCATCTTGTTCCAGAGCACACTTTTCTTTTTCCTCTTTGTCCCTGTCATTTTTCAGATGACCTCTTATAGAAGTAAACTTTAGACAAGAAAACAATCGTTGCAGAACACCTCCTTTCAGTACTAGGCTCCCAATCTGTCTGTGGTTTACAATGTCAAAGCTATTCAAAACATAAATCAATGTAAGAGAAGGTCAGAGAGAGAGAGAGATAAATAGAAGCATTTAAATATATGCAAACAGGCTGTATGTATTATTATGGTGCAACTAAATGTTCTAGATAAAAATATAGATTAAAACCTTTAATTCTTATCTGAATGAGATGGAGAAATGGTTCCTGTTAGTGTAATAGTTTTTCAGTCTTGGAAAAGAAATACATTCAGTGTTAAGTTGGTCTACAGCTTTCTCACCAGTAAGTTCCCTTATGTTCACTCCAGTCTCATTTTTAGGGGAGGCTCCAATCCCAATGGCTAATGTAGTTTTGGGCGTGTGTGGGAAGTGGGCTGGGTGATGCTAATGAAATCAGGAAGCATTCAGCTAGTTCAGTCTCTCTCTATAAGATATGTAAAAACATAAAATGCCAGAGGAACCTGTTCTGAAAAATAAAATCAGAGAATCTGGTTTTATTTTATTTCTTTGAGAAGTGTATATTTTCAATATTATCAAATGACTACCAGTTCTACAAAATTCAGAAATATCAGAGAGCCTTACTAAATAGCCTTACCTTTTTTATTCTGTGGGACATGAGATTTTCATTCATACAGAAACATTCAGACAGACACTGCCCAGTCTGGGAACAGAATAGCCAGTTCTCATAAACAAACCGAAATTGCATCTCATAAGCATCACAATGAACAAATATTGGTGGCAACCATTCTTCCCTGTCTCTGAAACTACTTATTCAGCTTTCTCTGACTATTTCTCCAATCATACAATCTGTCACTTATGGTTTTGTAAGTGAAATTTCTTAAGGATTCACATATGGTTGAAACTTTTTTTTGAAGTATCCTCAACTCTTTTGTGATGCTGCTCTCTTTTCACATAGCTTTTTTCGGGGGGAGAGAGTCTTTTTTTTAGAAAGGATGTTACATTTTATAATAAAACAAACAGGATGTCAGATTTTTATTTTATGATTGTTACCCCTAACTTCAGAAAAAAAAAAAAAAACCATAAATACAATTATGAGCTATGCTATTAAGCTAAAAAGCCAACATATTAACTAAATTTGTGAGGCCAAGAAAAAGAATACAATGTTTATAGTTTCCTGCAGCCCTTTTAATGCCTATTTGTCCAAACAATAGAAGATTTCTGGAAGCCTTCAGAAAAGTACTTGGATCCAGATCTGTTGGCTACTTCCAAGGTCCCCTGCTCTACATTTTCTCATTGCTTTTAAATTAAGGTGAATAGCTTCTCTGTCAACCTTCCAAAGATGGTATCTCCGGTTTTCTGTCTGCGTAAAAATACCTTTTTCAATCCCATGAATCCTAAATATGTAGCGATATATGTATACTTCATTCATATGTGCAGGATAGAATTTGCCTTTTATTTTTCCAATTGTTTACACTGTGTTAAATTTACAAACTTTTCGTTAATTTAGATTTGGATTCTTATTAAAGACTAAGTTGTCACTACATAAGTAAATCTACCTTTAGTAGAGATGTTCTGCTGATTTTTCTCCACAAACAGCAACACTTAACTTTGTATTATACACTTCATTCAGTATATAAACAAGGAAACTTAGAAACTACATGTATACTGAGTATATATTACTTTTATAATCAAAATTAACAAAGATACTTTTTCAAAACATCTAGTTCATAAATTCAAATCTATGCTGACAAAATGAGAATAATTGAAAGCTTTACTGAATCACCAATCAACAGCAATGATTTGTGTAATATCAATCATTTTTCAAAAACTTTGTGTTACACCCTGAACACATCTTATCCCGTCTATTCTTGTAATCTAAGCAGGGTTGGGCCTGGTTAGTACTTGGATGGGAGACCACCTAGGAAGACCAGGTGCTGTAGGCACAACGAAGGAAGGAAGGAAGGAAGGAAGGAAGGAAGGAAGGAAGGAAGGAAGGAAGGAAGGAAGGAAATAAAAACTTTATGTTACATGTTGGTAATAAGAAATTCACACACAAAAAAAGGATTATTAGACTTGAGAATGAATCTGTATTGAAATACCTAAACATGTTAGTGCCAACAACTATTATAAAACATACTAACACTAGGAGAGAGCAGAAATAACTTCTAATTCAAGGCAGAATGAGATAGATTAATAATTAAGTCACACAATAAGTATTATGGGAGCTCACATGAGTAATAGTTGAATTCCCACTGAGAAAAAAAAAGCTTCCCATTCTGCGTAGACCCTCTGTTCCTACAAATATAGTCACTATCTGCTGCATATTGACTCTTAGTATATCTCTATATCAATTTCCCTAGTTTCCTGGTCTTTTTCCTTGGACTAAACATTTACTCAATTCTTATCTCTTTCATGAAACTTTCCCTGGCTTCCCCACAGTTCTGTTCTTGCTGTACACCCACAATCCAGGTAACCCTTAAGCTATTCATGGGTATACAGCTATAATCATTCTCACCGTTTATTAGTTTTCTTCCTTGAAATCTATTTCATGTGATTTTATCCAGTCAGGCTGATGAGATTGTAACTTCCTTGTGAGTAGGAATTGATTATTCACATAACTTGCTTTGCCTCTTTCCTTAGGACTTAATAGAAGGTTCTGCAGACACAGGATCTACTCAGTAAGTATTAATATATGAATTGAATATCTCTACTCCAGAAATTACTCAAGAATTATTTAATCTATTTCAGTCTGGTTCCAGGCTGTGCTGTTAAAGAATCAGAAAAATAAGTGGAGAGAGAAAGAGAGTTAGATATAGAAACGGGGAAAATAAAGAGAGATTCTATCTTTACCTGCTCAGCTTCTTCCCATTCTCTCACAA
Source organism: Eonycteris spelaea (assembly GCA_003508835.1). Lineage (NCBI taxonomy): Eukaryota > Metazoa > Chordata > Mammalia > Chiroptera > Pteropodidae > Eonycteris > Eonycteris spelaea. Next base: position 2,821,201 of record PUFA01000143.1, read on the forward strand.
TCTAAGGAAGAGGCTACATTTTTTTCAACATAATTCCTTTTTCTTATATCATAGAATCCAGTAAATGGAAAGTGGAAAAACTAGATAGTGAATGTAAGAGAAAAGAAGGAGACCAAACAGATATAGAAAACCTCATAGACTGGGGTTTTAGAGAGTTTTAGACGCATGAGAGAGCCGCTAGAGCGATTATGAAGTATGAGGGAACTGAGCCAGGCTTGAATAAGGAAAGATTCCTTTAAGAAATATTGTTTAGGTTATAAATTGGATGGCATTTAATGGTTTTTTAGAGACACTGGTAAGGACTGAAATTTTTCTCACATTTCTTTTAATTGTGGTATTGTGTTTCTTTGCATATGATCTATATGGACATCTAAAATACTGATTTATAGCCAGATTACATGTAGAAATATAGACTCATAAAGCTTGGAGTCTATATTTCATCAATACCATATCCATGAGTACTTTAGGAAGTTGGTCAACAGTATTTCTAACAAGAGGACACTACAAAAGGTTCTTATCTGAAGAAGAAAGTGGAGGCTGTTACTAAGGCCATGTCTGCTCACCAAGCCATGTAACTGGTATGGGACTACATCCACACAGAGGGAACATCTTTTACTAAGTTGTCCACCAGATGGGGTACCTTTTCTTAATTTATCCAAAATTTTATATAAGCTGGCACAGCCCTTAATCCAACCTTTGGTTTAATTCTTCCAGTCTGTTTTTCTATCATGTTTTCCCCCCCCCCCGATATTATTTTATAGTCGGTGACTTATTTTAACTCATAATAGGGGCCAAAAGGAGATGGCCTAGGTGAAGTAAAGAAAAGCCTAAGTTAAAGAATTATGTGTACATTCTAAAACATGTTTTACAATAATCTAAGGCTTTTTCAAAAAATGGGAAAGAAGATAGAAAGGAGAGAGCAAAAGAGAGAGAGAAGGGAGGGAGAAAGGGAGGGAGAAAGGGAGGAAGTATGAGAGGGAGGAAGGAAGGGAGGGAGGGAGGAAGGAAGGAAGGAAGGAAGGAAGGAAGGAAGGAAGGAAGGGAGGAAGTAGATGTTATGGACTGCATATTTGTGTCTCCTTGATTTTCCTATGTTGAAACTTTAGCAGCCAATAGGATGGTATTAGGAGGTAGAGCATTTGGGAATACATTAAATTTATATAAGGTCATGAGGGTGGAGATGCCTTTACAGGATTGGTATCCTTATAAGGAGAGAAAGCAACTAGAGCTCACTCTTTCAGTCACATGAGGATATGGCAAGATTACTGTCTACAAACCAGGAATAAAACCCTCACCAGACAAGAAATCTTCTAGTGCCTTGATTTGGAGCTTCTCAGCTTCCAGAACTGTGAGAAATAAATGGTTTTTGTTTAAGTGACTCAATCTATGTATTTTTGTTGTTGTTGTTGTTGTTATAGCAGTCTGAACAGAAAGAAAGAAAGGAAGGAAGAAAGAGAGAGAGAGAGAGAGAGAGAGAGAGAGAGAGAGAGAGAGAGAGAGAGGGAGAGAGGGAGGGAGAGAGGGAAAGAAGGAGGGAGAGAGGAAGTGAAAGAGGGAGGAAACGTAAATAATAAAACATATTTTAAAAAATAAAGAATAGTTCATTGAGAATCATTTCTGACCAACAACTGATAAACAGTAAGTAAAATAAACTATGTCTGGGGACACATCATGACTTAGATTTGAAGACGCCAAAAGAGAGAATTATCCAGTACAGTGCTAGAAATTCATCTCCCTAAGTACTGCATGATTATGGCCCTATAATTGCTGCTTTTAGCTGCTATATTTCTAGGAATATTAATCTTCTTGCTAAAGGAAATATGTGTTAATTGAAAGATTATGATTGTACATCTCATGTATTCACATTTTCCAACTATACATCCTAAGTTCCTTCAATTATTGGCCATATCTGTTTTTCATGTTTTCAGTTTTAAACCATTTGTATCTTTATATTTAAAGTGGACTTACAGTAGGCAGCATAGAGTTGGTCTTGCTTTCTTAATCCGACATGACAATCTCTGCCTTATTTGGAGGCTTTAGACCATTTATATCTATGTGACTATTGATATGTTTGGGTTTAAACCTACCATTTTGAACTTATTTTATATTTATTCTGTAAGTTATTTATTTTTCCCCTTTTACTAGCATCTTTTGTATTAATTATTTGAATTAAATTTCATGGGAAACATTGGTTAATAAAATTATATAGGTTTGAAATGTACAACTCAATAATACATCATATGTATATTACATTGTGTTTTTACCATCCAAAGTTAAATTCCCTTCTATCACCATATATTTAAACCCCTTTACTCTTACCTACCTTCCCCCTCCCCCTTTGCCTATTGTAACCACTAAACTGCTGTCTGTGTCGATGAATTGTTGTTTGTCTTGTCCACTTATTGCTTTCAGTTTTATATCCCACATATGAGTGAAATCATATGGTTCTTAACTTTTTCTGTCTGACTTATTTTGCTTCACATGGTACTCTCAAGATTCATCCATATTGTCACAAATGGCAGTACTTTACTGTTTCTTATGGCTGAGTAATAGTCCACTGTATATATGTACCACATCTTCTTTAATCAATCATCTATCAAAGAATACTTCAGTTGTTTTCATGTCTTGGTCACTATAAATAATGCTGCTATGAACAACATCTGTCTTTAAGAGTAGTTCTTCTTTAGTAGGTTGAAAAGAAAAGGGTTTTTTTTTTTTTTTCTGTTGTTGTTTTTTAGTAGGTGGTACAAAAGCCTTCTGCATTGCCAGGGCCTCTCAGATCTCTGTTATGTGGTAAAAAAAAAAAAAAAAAAAAAAAAAAAAAAAGAATGTCCTTTACTCCCTTGGGGAGGTACATATCTCCTCTGTGACCAGGTTGCATCCGTCTCAGGATTCCATCGCAGTGGGAGAATGTGATGAGTGATGAAGTTCAGAGCCCCTGATTTCCCTGTGTTGTCCCAGCAGCCAGATGCAGTGTTGTGCTACCTGGGGTACCCCAGTGCCTTTGCCAGGATCAGCATTGATGGGTGGGTGTAGGGTGGGTTGGAAGAGGCCACTGGTATGTCTATGGCTGATTACCTCCCAGTAACAGTGACTGCCAGGCCTTAGCTACCTCAGCTCCAGTCCTGTTACTGGAACCAGTCTCACTGTGCATCTGCCACTCAGAAGCTGTTTCCTCAGTTCCCAAGGCTGCAGACTTCCTGCTTTGTAGCCCAACATTTGCTACTACAGTTTTCCCTGCTAGTTCTGGGAGGGAGGATTATAGCTGTTTGACTTGTAATTTCAAAGGGAGAAAATTAAGGGGACCACTCTCACCACCATGCTTCTGATGTCACCTCCAAGATTAACTATTTTTTATGATTCTATGTTATTTATTTTGTTGCTTTATTAACTGTAAGTTTTATTTTGGTAATCATTTTAGAGTTTACAGTATACATTTTTACCTTATCAAAGTCTATCTGCAAGTGATAGCATACTCCATTACACTTAGTACAAGGACCTCACAACTATATACTTCCATTTCTCTTTGTGTTATTGTTGCAATACATTATGTCTACATGTATTATAAAACTTAAAATAGATTTTTTTTTACCTTAAATTTGCTTATCTTTTCTTTAAATAATTTAAAAAGTCTTTTACATTTACCCACAGCGTTGCTGTTCAATTGCTCTTCATTTTTCCTTGAATAGTTTCAGATGTTCATCTGGTTATATTCTCCTCAACTAAAGTATTTTATTTAATATTTTCTTCTAGTGCTGGTTTGCTGGATGAATTCTTTCAGGCTTTATGTATTTGTAAAAGCTTTATTTTGCCTTTATTTTTGAAAGATATTTTATTGACTGTAAAATACAAATTTAACAGGGATCTTTGTTGTTGATGTTATCTATTTTGTTTGTTTTAGTACTTTAAAGATGGTGCTCCACTGCCTTCCAGCTTGCATTGTCTCCAACAAAAATTTTATTATGATGTGCCTTGGTATTTTTTCCTCGTAACATAATTTGTTCTTTTTGTGTGTATGCTTGGTATTTGTTGAGCTTCTTAGATCTGTAAGTTTATAGTTTTCATCATATTTGGAAAATGTCTGGAATTATTTAAATATTTTTTTCTGTCCTACATCCTTTGGAGACTCCAAATTAACATATAACAGTCTTGCTGTCACATAGTTTGCAGATATTTTGTATATGTTTTTTCAGGCTTTTTAAATATTTCATTTTGGGTGGTTTTGATTGCTATGTCTTTAAGTTCAGTAATCTTTTATTCTGCAATGTTTAACTACTGTTAGTTCCATCCAATGTGTTTTTTATCTCAGAGATTAAAAGCAAGACCCAAAAGTATTATACTGCTAAGTGGGACCAGGGCAACATTTATGTCCACTATTGAGGCAAAATCCAAAATTGTGACCTCTGTGGATTATGAGTTTCACTCTGGCTGATGGAAACATAAGTATTTCTGACCCTATATGGACTCTGTATGAGTCCATAGGATTGCTCCTTCAAATCATTTCCCCATTGTCTGTAGATTCCTTACACTGATGTGCTGATCTTTACTTAGCTTAACACTCCACATGTGCAGATTTAGGGGGCTCTTTCTCTGTGTAGCTCTCTTCTTTGCCATGTGAAATCTATTCATTTTGGCTACTCCCACTTCTCCTCTTCAATTTAGAAAGTCTACCAATCTCCCCTTGGGTTCTCCTTCACCTCCATGCTCTATGGCCTGGAAACTCTCCCGACAGTAAGCTGGGATAATCATTGAGCTCATTTGGTTTATTTCCATTCTCTCCAAGATTACTGTCCTTTCTTGCCCTATGTCAAAATCTTGGCAATATTGCTTCATATATTTTCTTAGGTTCTTATTTATTTGGAGCAGGGAGGTAAATCTAGTCCCTGCTATTTTATTCTGGTGAAAACAAAAGTTATTCATCATATAATATGGCTTTCAAACAGTCTACCATTATCCTCTTCATGATTTTCTATAGTTTGCCAATTTTCCTTTTAGAATGTGATATGGAGAATTAATGGTGTTTAGCTGTATTCTAATTTGAAAAGTCAAAGCAATATCATACAATTAAATGCACTTTTCAGACTTACACTGTTATGTGATATCTTTCCATCCTTTACTATAGAGAAACATTTTATAAAATTCTAAGCACAAAGTTTTATGTTAAACCATTATCTGATCTAGGGAATCTGGTCAATTAACTCATTGTTAAAATCTTCCTGAATCTGATACAGTCACTACTACTATTGATAAGTATGTGCTTCAATTCAACATATGATACCTGTATTAGTCAGCTCAGGCAGCCATAAGAAAATATCATAGACTGGGCAGCGTAAACTGCAGGGATTTATTTCTGGAGGCGGGGAAGTTCAAGATTCTGGCCATTTTGGTTCCTGGTGAGGGCCCTCTCCCTGGTTTTCAGATGGCTACCTTTTTGTTGTGTCTTCACGTAGCAGAGAGAACAAGAGAGAGTAACTTCTTTGGTATCTCTTCTTATATGGGCACTAATCCTATCATGAGGACCCCCTTTCCTTGTGACCTGACCTAAACCCAATTACCTCTCAAAGGATACATCTCCAAATGCCATCCTTTTTGAGGTTAGGGCTTTAACATATGAATTTTGGGAGGACAGACTTCATTCTACAGTATTACCCCAAAATTGATTAAGTGTGCTATATAAGTCTTATTCAAATCAACAAATAAGAAAAATCAGGCAAGTCTGCCAGAACCTATCCTTCAGATTAAAATTAATTATTTAGTAGAAATTATTTGAGAAAAGTTAGTCAAACAGATTTTTTTTCATTTTACCCAAAAATGTATCTTAAGAGTTTGTATCAAACTTATTACTGAAATGAAATATATTGTCTTTAGAAGACATATAACTTTCAATCTACTACTTCTATTAAGATATATAATAGAATTTGTTTAAGATTTCATTAGACTCTCCCCCTGGGTACAAAGTCCTCATCTAGAAGGGATCATAATAACAGAAAAAAAATAGACTTTGTTGTGTTACTCAGAAGAAAATGGCTAGAATACACTATACAGGCTATATTGCTACATAGGTATCAGTCCAAAAGAGCAAATTTCCTCAATATTACCAAACAGTGTTTGATTTATAAAATTACTTTTAGTGAAAAATCAATACTAGTGTGGATCTTGTAGCATTAGCCTTATTAAATCTTAAGTCTTAAAGTTGAAATAGCACCTATATGTGACCCCTAATGAAGTGGATTCAAGAAGTGTGGAAACATTTTATAGCATTCCTGAGAGATGGCCTTTATGCAGGAAATAGTCAGCTATTCTATGATGCAGAACTGGTCATTACTTTTAAGATTCTTAACTTGTAACAAGAGGTATTTTTATTAAAAGAAAATATTTGGAACATGATATGAGTAAACTTACAAAACTGAAAAATCACCAAACTGCTCTCATACACATGTATGCATTATAATATCAAAAGTTAAAACCCAAGTTTCTACTTATCCATTTGCTTTTATTTCCATGGTCAACCTTCATAGCTTTATATACTTTATGTCAAGGATTAAGAGCAAAATGCAGAATGCTTGCACTTTGATAAGAATTCAGAAGCCATTTATTTTTCCCAATATTATTCTTTCATTTTTTCTGGTTATTAAATAATCTAATTACTATTATAAAATAGAAAATTTTGGAAAGTATAGAAAAGTATTAGAAAAAGAAAAAATATGTTCCATAATCACACTGTTGATTTTTCTATTTTTCTTTTCCATGAAAAGGTTTTTTTTTTACATAATTGAGATATTACTGTACATATAACTTTTGATTTTACTGGTTACTATATCATTAGCTTCTGCCATATTATGTAAAACTCCTACAGAACAATTTTTTAGTGACTGCACAGCATTTCTTTATAAATATGTACCATAATTTACATACACTTCCTGAGTAGTAAACACTTTAGTTCTTCCATTTGGGTGAGGGGAGGTGCTGAGGAGGTCTTCTTGTTGTTGTTTCTTGTTTATCTTGCAGATAACACTGGGATTTACAACTTTAGGCATAAATCTTAAACCAAATTTTTGACTATTTTCTTAGAAATAGAATTATTAGGGCCTAACTGTCAAAGAATAATTACTAATGATGTCATTTTTATTGGTAGATATTTTTCCCATGCTCCAGTGGGCTTTTTGGGGTTAGTATCTTACACCAGCCCAAATGTATAATAAATTCACATTTTGAGTAGTCTCATTTCTTCAACCTGTCACATGTTGACTTCCATAACACTTAATAATGTCTACTTTTCCAGATCAATTAACTTTCCAGTAAAAATTTGAAGCACTCATGCTTAGAATTTCCTGATACCTTGAAGCCATAAATCATTTTTCTTTTAAGCTAGTTTCTGCTTGCTGGCTTACATTTCATATCTGACAACATAATTCGAACATGGGCTACAACTAATTTCTTTTTACCAAAAGGCGCATAATAATATTTGAAAATTGTCAGTGGTCAAGCTTATTTGACTAAGCTTGGGTGGCTAAAGTATAACTAAGAAAGTGGAGTCAAATAGAAAAAGAAATACTGAATAATTACAAATTTATAACTTATTGGAAGATATAGACAAATACTCAAACTATTTTAGTTTATTGAAAATTCTAATTTTAAGGAACTTTTTAGGCCTTCCATAAAGCACTTCCTTCAGTTGAAGTACCGTATAGGGAATAAAACCAGATTTCTTTTTCTCCCCTTTAATTAGTGGCATAACTAAAATTTACAGTAGAAGTTGCAAGGTTTACATAGATTTCAATGAGATTTTTGTACCATATTCATGATATAATGGTGGTAAAATATACATATATTAAAGCATGTAAACCAAGTCCCAGGGACCATTACTTTTTATTTATATCAAAAGGAGAAAAACACAAAAGAAATATTCAAAGTGTTGTATTATGAAGACAACAACCCAGCATATTGGCAATTCAAATTCCATGCCAACTTTTCAAGGTCTCTGAGGGGAAGATTTAGATAATTAAGACATCAAGGACAATGCCTGGCATATGAGAGAAGCACTGATAAATGTTAGTTGTTAGTACCTATAAATTTCTTTCATTACTTGCTAAGATAATCTAAATAATGTGTGTGTTTCAACAATTTTAAATTGAGCTTTTAATATGCGTTAATGCATTAAAAGCATAAAGGAAAAACATGAGATATGTCTTACTTCCTGTCACTATTCAATTAGAATGGAATGTTGTTTTTTTTTTTTTTCTCCTGGATAGATGATCTTATTCAGTTTATAATTTTTTGCAAACTGGTCTAATTGAATAACAATGCAAATCTATTTCCATCTTCCTTGCTTGAACCTGAAATTCTGATTTGCACTACAACATTATTCATCCTCAAAAAGTGGTCATTTTTGAGGATGAACCATTGGTCACTCCTGTCTGTTTTAGAAACTTGCATGCCAACTCCATTCTCCCTATCAAACTCAAAAGTAGGCTGTGTCTTCAAGGTTTTCCTGAAATTCCTAAACTCTTGACTTGATTTATCTTCTGATATTTATCCTTTATGTTCTGAAAATGATTAACAAAAAGGTCATCTATATTCTCTACTAATGTAGATAAATCAGTTCTTCAGTTGAATTACCGAAATGAGGAGTTGAACGTAATTCTGAAGCAGTACCTCCATGTTCAGCAAATTTGCATAGATTTATTAGTGATATCTGTTATGGGCATTGGTGGGAGTGTAAGTTTACCATTCTTCCTCTAGGAATTTATAATCTAAGGTGATTCTTTATGAGAGCTAGCAGAAACACTTCCTCATATTTGCATCTATAAATCATTTTTAACAAATTGACTGTGAGTCTCAACCCAATCTATAAAAACAAGATTTTATTCTACCTAGAAACTTAAAAGTAGTCCAAAGTAAGAAGTAATAGGTATGCTTAGGAGCACACAGTATTTAAGCCAATCAATTCTTTTAGATGTATATAGAGAAGAAATTTCTTTTGATGGGCAGTCTACTAACCTATAAATTAAAAGAAAATATCCACCTAATTAAGTAATATTCTAAAATCCTCCAATCCAATGAACATTCTTATTATTTTAAGCCACCAATTTAATGGGTTGCTTTAAAAATTACACGAGATGATTATGTTTTCTAATATATCCCTGTGGTTATCCATCCCCAAGGAAGTCCCAAAAATGAAGGAACATTACATTTTAGAAGACTTAACATAATTAGGAATGCGAAACCAAGGATCAAAGATTAAGAGTTCAAGGTCTCACCTGCTCTTCTGGAATTGATTCCTGAGATTAGGAATAAGACAGATTGTATATACGATTTTTTTTTTTCACATTCTGGTCAACATCTTGAACAGATAATACTCAAAACTGAACAAGAATCTGATGACCCAGCTCAGGTATAGGATAACAAAAGTGTTTTCATATCCCACATCCATTCTAATGAACCAGAAGATCACTGTCAACTAGTGGTCAGTTGAAAGCAGAGCACTTATCAACTTATCCATAAATCCAGAAAATAAAGAACCCCACTACCAGAACAGAATTTTTATTCCTGTCAGCTCCAGGATAATCATCAGTAAAGGAGACTAAAGTGGAAAGACAGATAGAATACAATTTCTATCCTATTAATCTTAATTTTTTTGAAGAATCCTCTTCCTTTTGTTGATAATTTAATCAGATTGAAGATGAAAAGAAATGGGTAGAATGTGGTGGAGGTAGAAGTGATATGAAATAAAAAAGATTGTCAAACAGGAATGTTTTACTGTGGCAGGGAATATGGTAGTATCATTACTACAATGGAGATAAAGATTAAAATTTCAGAATGTATCACAAGAAAGTGATGATCTGTCACTAAAAGGTAAATAATACAGAGACTGAAATAAGGAATTAAAGATGGAAAATTGACAAATACAGAAGTAAAAAAGAAAGATGAGGCTTAGAAAAGTATGGAAGTTTAGCAACTGGAAAGTTGTTGAATGACTTTTGGTAGAGAAGTAGTAGGCACAAAAACCAGAGTGCTGTTATTTAAAGAGTAAATGTGTGATAAGAAAATAGGGACTACTCTTTAAAGAAGTATAACCAAATAAAGTGCAGAGGAAGCTTGAGGTTTTGTTTTTGTTTTTGTTTTTGTTTTTTGTTTGTTTTTTTTTAGGTAAAAATATCTGATCACTTTTATAGTTGGGAAAAGACACAGGAGAGAGCAAAAGTGAAAATGAGACAAGCATGATGATACCATATGGAAATAGGTCTGGAAAGAAACAGGAAAAAAAAAAGGATAAAGGGCACCATAGGATCATTTTTTAAAAGGACAAGTATATATTCCTCATAGAAGAATGAAGGAGATATAGAGAAAGAAGGGAGAGAGTCAACATAGAGAGAAAGGAATTGAGTGAGTTTTGTTAAACTGCCCCCAAATTAATTGTAATAATAGGTAAGGTAATATTGCCAGATTTAGTAAATTAAAACATAGGACACTTAGTTAAATTTAAATTTCAGATAAATAAGGAATAATTTTTGTTTTTTAATATAGATATGTCCCAAACAACATTTGTAAAATACTTACACAAAAAATAAATGCATTTATTGTTTATCAGAAATTCAGATTTTTGCATGAGGCATATTTATGCTAAAAAGTCATTTATCTAAAACACAAAATTAAATAGGTATCCTGGGTTTTATCTAGCAATCCTAAATTAAAATTATCTTTTGTGAAAAAAGAATTATTAGGTATATCAAATAGACACGTAATTTTTCACAAATATGTATTCCCAAGAACACCTTTTAAAAGTCATGAAAGAAACCGTATTGTTTTTGTTAAACATATGCCACTATTTATTCTACATTCTCTTATTTTGATATAGGCAACTGGATTGGAAATACTATCACAGAACTGAGGTTATATCCAACCACTAGCTTGCTGTGTGATCAGCGACCACATCTGTCAATGAAGGAGTCAGGTAGCAGTCAGATAGTGTTTGAATTCCCGTTCTGCCAATTCTTAGTTTTGTCATCTTTAACAAGTTTGTTTGACAGATGGGTTAAATGAAATAATTTACCTATAATACTAAGCACAAAGATACTTGCAGAGTTAGCAGTTGAGAAATATTAGATATTGGTGAGGGGTCAAATGGCACTAGAAGTAGCAGTAGTCTTTGTTTTATTCTAAGCGTTTACAAATCTTATATAGTAGAGAGTTTAGTCAGAACAATTTATAATAATGACAATTAGCATTAGTTCAATTTCAGGCTTGTTAATTAGATATTCATATTTAAACTATAAAAAACATGTTTTTAAAAATTATAAATAATAGTTCTTCTTGCATAACTTTTACATGGTTAATGGAGATTCCAGTACTAACTCTGTAAAGCAACAGTGTCACCTAGTGGTTGTCAAGTCAATAACAAACAGTTAAGATCATCTGGATACAAATTGCTAGGGCTTGTATCGCACAGAACCTCTCAAATTTATGTCAGTGATGACTATTGATAGTAATTAATATTTTCCATATATATTACATAAACTTGCCTCACTTTTTGTCATCAAAATTGTGGGCACTTTACCCACAGGAAGGTATTGGCTATCTGCTGCTTTTCTCTACCTTTACCTGACAGTCTAACATACTTTGTTAAAAACAAATTTCTGCTGTACAGGATGTTTTAATTATAAAGTTACTCAAGTAGATTTTGAACTTTTCACAGCTTCTCCTAACTCTATTATTCTCTGAAAACCCCAGAAGGGGAAAGGTAGTGGGAAGAGCTGGAAATACGAAACTTGAGTCTTATTCAATTGCCAGCTTTTTTTTTTCTTCCACCTGTTAGAAGTTTTTCATTTTCTTTCTCATGCAGCCAAGAAAATCTATGCTTTTCTTTGTGAAAGAAATTTATTTTCCTGAAACTCAAATTGAAATATAAATATTCAATTACAAATTTTCTGTCTGTATTAATTGGGTACCACTGTCTACTCCACATATATTTTATAGCTTCTGTCCTGAGAGGACCTCTCATGCATGTAGGCAACATTTTCAAAAATTAATGAATAATGAGTTTTTCTTAATTTCCAGAAATGTCAAGAGCAATTAAGAATTCCAAGTATCCTCTGAGGGAGTCAGAGCCTTTACTTTGACCCTATTTAATCTATTTCTTATATGACAATAATACAGAAGTCCCAAACCTGAATCCTATGGCCTAGTGGCCAGTAGATGGTTAAATTAAGTAAACTTGGCATTTAGATTGGTAATATGTCAACTCATACATGAACAAGAGTTATTAATCAATGATTATTAAAAATGTTTCCTGAGTTTGTTAGAAATATGTGTATTTTAAACATCCATTAAGAATCTGCCCTTTTCAATCTGGGGATTGCCAGAGGGGAGGAGGTTGGGGAGCTGAAAGAATGGGTGAAAGGTTAAAGAAGTACAAATTAATAGTTGAGAGTTGGTCACGAGTATGGGGAGCACGGCACAGGGAATGCGATTAGCATTGATGTAATTGCTAGGTGGAGAATCAGAGGAGAGAAAAGCAATTGGGGGTCATTATATAAACTATATAAATGTCTAACCAATGTACTGAATACTTAAAACTAATAAAGTAAAATTTAAAAACAAACAAAAAATATGTCCTTTTAAAGAACCAATCTTTTTTAGATATTTTTTAAATTCCTAGAAAATTATTTTCAATTACAAAAATATTTCTGTGTCTCCCCAACTTTTCACAGTTCTTTTCCCCCTAAACTTTCCTTCAACTAAAATCTTTCATGAATATGTCATGGCTGACAATGTTTCACAATGTTCTTAGACTGGTGGAAATTCTGATTTTTCTCTTTTCCTTTGATAGAAATGAGTAAAGATATGCACATGAGTAATTAGCACATGACAGAGTCCCTAAACATGAGCAAGAATATGTTTTCTGTAACATCTTTTTCCATTTCCTCTAGTTGCATCTTTCTTGATTCTTATTTTTGAAACTTTAGAATTTAAATTATATATATATATATATATATGATATATATAACAGATGTTTAATATGTGTGTGTATTAGTTTTAGTAAAACTTAAGAGTAAGCAACTCAACTATTCTACTTCATAATCTACTTCCTAGGAGACTTATAAGATTTCCTAATACACAAACTGACTAATGAAGTTCGTTAGGGGCCTTTCTGAAAAATAATGGATTTAACATATTGCACAAGAATTAGAAAGAAAGGTTTGTGATATGAGCAACAGATTTGATTACAACCAATTAAGTTATAAAGCCAGTGAGCTCCAAAATATATTTCTGATCAACATTCCACACCAAGAGGTGTGTGGTCACACTTCAAAGAGCAAGAAAAAAACAGATACTTTCAGTATCTCACAATGAGCATTAAGCGGTATTCTTGGCTAGAACTGTCAAAACTTAATTTGTCAGTAATCACCAGCTTTAGAAATACATAGTGTTTCTTAGACTCACAGGATTAGAAGGAACCTCAAGAGATCACCTCATTCAATCATCTGCATCTAAACAGTTTTCCCTAGAAAAATAAACATTTAGTTTAAACTGACACTTCATAGAGGCATATTTTAAGTCCGCAAGGCATAGGCAGTGCCTGATTCTTTATACAGTGTTTAGAGTCTTATGGATGTTCTGTCAACAAACAGCAGCACTACAAATAGGCCAATTTAGGATGGAAACATCTTCATTAATTTTCCCCCTTTTTGTCACATATCCAAACATTTTGACACTGTTTTTTTCATGCCACTCCACTGTGATTTCCTTAGATGCTTCTAAAATTCAGCAATATATTTTCAATCAGAAGAACTGATTATGGGGCATGTGCTGTAGAAACTCTATCAATACTGAGCAAATGGGAACGTCTTTAGCACTGTAAGAAATGTAGTAAAGTGGAAAAATAATTTTCTAACAAGAAATAATTCCTTTCATGAAAATAGAACTTTAGAATCAGCAGTAAAATACCTGGTGTTTGTTACATGAAAGATTCTCTTAGATTATCTAAATATCTCTAAAAACAAAGTATCAGAATTCTTGTTCATAATACAGATAGAATAGAATTTTGATTCATAATACAGATTCTCATATAAACAAAAATGCAATAACATATTGTGAACAGATTCATTTGGTAAGAAATAATCTCTGAAAATGCTTAGATTAAAATAATTTAAATTTATAAATATTAATATTGGGAAAGTAGCACTTTTTTATTGTTCATATATTTTTAAAATACAGCCAGAGCAGGGGTAAGAAAAACTAGCTTTAGACCAGATCCTTTTTCTTAACGAGTAATTCCATCCTAAGAGGACTTTTCAGCTTGAAATCTTGGGTAATTTTTATTACTTTATACTTTAATAAAATTAACACCATAATAAATTAAGATTAATTACACCTAATTTTCTAAAAGGTGACACAAAGTCTAAGCACTATGACTAGAAAGCTTTTATTAGATCAAAGGAAGATCCATAGTGTTAATGCCAGATGCTTCTCTGATCTACAGTTCCTTCCTAACAGTGGGAAAGAATCAAAACAAGAAGAAAAGGCAACATACACACACACACACACACACACACACACACACACACACACACACACACACACACATTTCCCAGCATCATATAGTACTTGACTCTTGCTTTGAAATCAGAAACCTAACAGCTACCTACTGGCTCTATCTTTTTCCTCACTATTTTAGTATTTAAAATAATCTACTCAGAATGGATCCTGAGAAGCATGGTGGCATGTGGGGTGCCCTTAATCTCTTCCCTTGAGACCACAACAAGTTGAACAGCTACAATCCAATGGATGATTCCCAGACCAATACACAAACACTTCTGAGAGACTTATATATCAAAGCATCTGAAGATGGGCAAATTAGGTGAGCAAGGGAGGAAAAAAGGGAGAGGAGAGAAGACAAGTGCTGCGGACACAGCCCAAAGCTCCCTACAGGACTTGGGCAGAGGGGAGGAATCAGGTTGTGGTGTGTACTTTCTGTAGCCCCTGAGCATTCCTGTCTGAGGGATCAGCAACACTATGGCAGAACCCAGTGATGAGGGCAGAAACAGAATACAGAGGTGCAACAGAAGTGTTCTAGCAACTGCCATTGCCAGACAGAAAACAAAGTCACGAAGCCTGGATGACTCTCCACATCCTCCCAGAGCTAGTAGTAGGTCCCAGAGGAAACTGCAGCAGTAAGTGTCAGGCTTGAAAGCAAGGAATCTGCAGTCTTAGGAACTGAGGAAACAGTTTCTGAGCAGCAAACGCACACTGCAGCTGGTCCCAGAGACAAGGGGGGAGATACAGAGGTGATTATGCTGAATTGGCAGTCACCATTACTGGAAGGAAACCAGCCACAAGACACCACCAGCCTCTCCCAATGTTCCCTATTCCCACTGATCGAGGCTGATCCTGGCAGAAACACCTTGGACACCTTCGTACACCTCAGGTAGCACAACACTGCATCTGGGCACTAGTGCAGCACAAGAAAATCAGGGCCTCTTCAAGGATTCAGAAACCCATCTCTCATTACATTCACGCATAGGATTTGAGCCATGGGACTGATGCAACCTGGTCACAGAGGAGACATACATCTCCCCAGGGAACATAAGATTACACACACACACCACACACACACACACACACACACACACACACGCACACACACACGCACACATACACACACAAATGTTATACATATGTATATACATGTGTATATTATATATATATATATATACATATGTATACATGCATATATACACATATATATATAACTTTTTGCCACACAGCAGAGATCATGGAGGTCTTGGCAGTGCAGGAGGCTTGTGCACCATCTACTAAAAACCAAATAAAAAAACAAACTCTTTTATCAGCCTGCTAACGAGGGATCACTCTTAATAATATAAATATTTTAAAAAGCAATGTTTATTCCCATAAATGCCTAGTTAGAGTAATAATCCATCAAACACTATGAACAACGAAGGTAACAAAGGTATCTCAGAAATAAAATTTTAAAAACCAGAAATAGGAGGAAGAGGAAAAATTGGTGTAGATGATAGAGGCTTTGTTTTTTACCTGTTGTGACCAAATCAAAGTTGTGACAGAAACACAGAACAAACAGCAAGTAGAGTCATCTTGGATCTAGATGTTCAAAAGCACTACAGCTAGGAGAAAAATAAGTAATCAATCTGCAATGGTAGAAGATAGGAGAAGGCGAAGACAGGAGGCTGCTGGTCCCTAGTGACTGAGTGGGACAGAGGCTACAGCAGTGGCAGCTGGCAGCTGCAGAAGCCTCCGAAAGGGGCCATGTCTGCAAACCGAACTTTCATGATGACGGACCTAGTCGCTATGAGTACCACACCTGGTCAGCTTCACGGGGGGCACCAGGTAATTACAGCAGGACACTGAGTTGTCACAGTGAGGGCTGGAAGCACAGCGTTATCCATTGTTCCTCTGTTGAGCCTGCCTCCCTCCCAGTGTGAGAACTCAGCACTACAAGAACTGAGATATCATCAAACTGAATAACAGAGGTTGCTCTGCTCAGAGCGGTCCCTGAAACTCTGATTACCCAACTCGCAGCCCCACCCAAATCACATCCAGTTGTGCTTTCAGCATGTCCAGTGCTCATTGCTGAGCAGAGCTAAGGTTTGCACTGGTGGCACCTGGCCTCGGTTTCTGGTGTGGCCTCTTAAGGCAACTATAAGCACAGTATCTATGGATTGCTTGCTGAGTCTTAACAGGTGGTCCTAGGGGCGCACAAGCTGGGGCCAAACTTGGCTTGCAGCTGAATCCCTCTCAGGAATGTGCTACTGGACACCTACTACACAAAGTCACACTAATGAAACTAAAAGACTTAAGAGCTTTGCTTAGTACATAGAAATAGACACAGAAAGACAGCCAAAATGGGAAGACAAAGAAGCCGAAATCATATGCGAGAACAGCACAGAGATCCAGGAATAATGGAGTCAAGTATCTAACAGATGCAGAGTTCAAGACACTGGTTATAATTGTATTCAATATAACATTGGAAGTCCTAACAAGTGCAATGAGGCAAGAAAATAATATAAAAGGCATCCAAATAGGAAATGAAAAAGTCAAACTGTCACTATTTGCAGATGACATGATTCTCTGTATAGAAAATCCTAAAGACTCCACAACAACACTATTAGAAACAATAAGGAAATACAGTAAATTTTCTGGATACAAAATTAACGTTCAAAAATCATAGTGTTCCTATACTCTCATAATGAAGTGTCAGAATAAGAAGTGGAAAAAATAATTTCTTTTGAAATTGCAACAAAATGAATAAAATACCTAGGAATTAATCTAACTAAACATGTGAAGCACCTATATAATGAAAACTATAAGACCTTATCAAAAGAAATTTAAGAAGATACAAAGAAATGGAAAGATATTCCATGTTCTTGGATTGGAGTCATCAGCATAGTTAAAATGATTTTATTACCTAAAGCATTATACAGATTTCATGCAATCCTCATCAAAATCCCATCAGCATTTTTTAAAGAAATAAGACCAAAAAAATCATCAGATTTGTATGGAAACACAAAAGACTCTGAATCACCAAAGCCATCAAGAGAAAAAAGAAGGAGGCTGGAGACATAACTCTGCCTGACTTCAAATTATACTACAAAGATACAGCAATCAAAATGGCATGGTTTTGGCAGAAAAAGACAACATATGGACCAGTGGAACAGAACTGATAGTCCAGAAGTAAACCCATGTTTATATAGGCAAATAATTTTTGACAAAAAAAGCCGAAATCATACAGTGGAGAAAGGAAAGCCTTTCAATAACTGGTACTGGGAAAACTGGAAACCACCTGCAAAAGAATGAAACTCGACTGTTGTCTATCACCATACATCACAATTAACTCAAAATGGATTAAAGACCTGAATATAAGACTGAAATCAATAAAATGCATAGAAGAAAACATAGAACTTAAACTCAAGGACATTGGACTTAAAGTGGATTTTATGACTTTGACCTCAAAGGCAAGGGAAGTAAAAGCTAAAGTAAATGAATGGGACTACATCAAACTAAAAAGCTTCTGCACAGCAAAAGAAACCATCAACAAGGTAAAGAGACAACCATCTGAATGGGAAAATATATTTGCAAGCAACTCTTGCAATAAGGGCCTAATATCTAAAATATACAAAATCTCATACAACTCAATAACAACAAAAAACAAATGATCCAATCAAAAAATGGGTAGGGAGCTGAAAAGACACTTCTTCTTAGAGGACATACAAATGGCCAACAAATATTTGAAAAGATACTCAACATCACTAGCTATTTAGGAAATGCAAATCAAAACCACAATGAGATACCACCTCACTCCTGTTAAAATAGCTGTTATCAATAGGACAAGTAATAACAAATTTTGGAGAGGATGTGGAAAAAAAGGAACCCTCACACACTGCTGGTGAGACTTCAAATTGGTACGGCCACTATGGAAAACAGACTATAATAATAACTTAAGAAGCAATGGGACACTATTCAATGTAAAAAATCTTTGTCATATGTGTCACAGAAAACAAGAAGTCAAAGAGCTATTTGAAAAAATAATGACGGAAAACTTCCCTAACCTGGTGAAGGAAATAGACATGCAACTTCAAGAAGTTCAGAGAGTCCCAAAAAAGATGAACCAAAAGAGGCCCACATCAAAACACATTATAATTAAAATGCCAAAAGCTAAATACAAAGAGAGACTCTTAAGCAGAAAGAGAAAAGCAATTAGTTAGCTACAAGGGAGCTCCCATAAGACTAGCAGCTGATTTCTCAAGAGAAATTTTGTAGGACTAAAGGGCTAGGCACAAAATATTCAACATGATGAAAACCCAGGATGTACAACCAAGAATTCTTTATTCATCAGAGCTATCATTTAGAGTCAAAGGACAGATAAAGAGCTTCCCAGACAAAAATAAGCTAAAGAAATTCATCGCCACCAAGCCAGTATTACAGGAAATGTTGGAGAGACTTCTTTAAGAAGAAAAAACATGTATCTAAAACAGGGATAAAAAATGGTAATAACTACATTCCTATCAACAACTATCTCAAATGGAAAAGAATTAAGTGCTCCAACCAAAAGAAGGAGTGGCTGAATGGATAAGAAAACAAGACCAGTACATATGCTGCCTACGAGAGACTCACTTTAGATGAAAAGACACATGCAGACTAAAAGGAAGGGGACGGAAAAAGATATTGCCTTGATGGACCTAGAGGATATTGTGCTGAATGAAGTAAGTCAGTTAGAGAAAGAAAAATGTCACATGATTTCACATACATGTAGAATCTTAAGAATAAAATAACAACAACAATGAAAGCAGTAACAAACTCATACATAGAGAGAATATTTTGAGGGCTACATATGGGAGGGAGCTGAGGGGGGACAGCAATAAAAGGGCAAAGGAATTAAAAATTCAAATGGATAGTTACAAAATAGACACAGAGATATAAAGTGTAGCATAAGGAATGTAGTCAACAATGTTGTAATAAATATGTAAAAGGGAAGAGGGATACTAGATTTAGTGGGATGATCATTTCGTGAGTCATATAGATCTCTAATCACTATGCTGTACAACTAAAATGAATATATTATTGTATGCCAACTATAATTGAAAAAAAACTCACTAAATTTTACAATGTAAATACAAACAACTAATTGTCTATTATATTTCAAGAATGCCAAAAAATAATTAGTTTGTATATTTACCTTTATATATATTAATATTATTATTCATAATAATATTTGTTAAATAAAAAATACTTAAATGGATAATTACCTTACCATGAGGCAAAGGATTATTGTTTCTAAAGGATTCTAAATATATTGTGATGAAAAAAGAAATGAGAAGGATCAGCTGGCTCTATCCTTTGGAAATAGAGGTAGAAATTAAATACCTTAAGCATTTATTGTATGATATCATGACTATATTTAAGTCTTTAAATTAGACTTAATTTAAAGTAGTATAGACTACATGGTTTCTATAGCTATTAGCAATATTTGTTAAATACAGAATCTTATATAAATGACAATTTCAAAACCACGCCAACAGTAAAGTGTTTATAGTAATTCATTAGGAAATAAAGTGGTTTGTATAAATGTACATTTAGGTATGTACCACGTTGAGTGGTTTTGACTTCTTAAAATAATTATGAAAGGGTTTTATTTGCCTTTTTCCATCCTTTGTTTAGAGAACAGGATAATTTGCAATAATAGACTTTAAGAACTTTTTTATTGTACTTTTCTAATTTTGTATCAACACAAAGGAAAACTGGTTGTAAAGAAGAAAAGTTTGGGCTTAGATTTGAGCACAACTGGGTTTTAATCCATGCACCCATAGTTTTATGTGTGCTCTTACAGAAAACTTTCTGAATTTTGAGTTTTTCTTTTCATTGTAAATATGCAGATGATAATATCTGTTATAAAATGTATTGTGACAAAATAAGGTAACTTACGTAAAGCTCTCAGTAAAGCATCTAATGAATACTACATCTATGTTTCTCAATTTTAAATACATAAATATATATACACATACTCATACATATTACATATTATTTACATATATACATACATATATATCCTGAAGATCTTGTGAAAATGCTGATTCTGATTCAGTAGGTCTAAAGTGGAAACATAAATTTTGCATTTCTAACAAGTTGCCACATGATGCTGAACTTGCTGATTCGTGGAGCATACTTTCGGTTTGAGTGTTGTGAATGACTCATCACTTTTAATCCTATCCCCCACAACAAAATTATATATCAACTAACTTTTTATATCAATAAAAGCCAAATTTACATAAATAAGATATTATTTTACAGATTAATTTTTGCATGAGAAAATGAATATATCAGTGGAGCAGGCAGAATTATGGTTTTCTAAGTGTAATATATGCTAATCACCAGATGCTGTGAATATATTATGCTACATCGCAAGGCTGACTTAACGTTGCAAATGAAATTAAGGTTGCTAGTCAGCTTGCCTTAAAATAAATTTATCCTGGATTATCCAGTTGTGCCCAATGTAATTATAAAGGCCCTTTAAATATGGAAGTAAGTCTATGGCTATGCCATCCTGAACACGCCGATCTTGTCTGATCTCGGAAGCTAAGCAGGGTCGGGCCTGGTTAGTATTTAGATGGGAGACCACCTAGGAAGACTGGGTGCTATAGATGTAAAATATATTATTATATTATATATATATAATATATATATATATATATATATAAAATATATATTTGTATATATGTGTACGTATATGTATACATACATGTATGCAGGCATACACACATACATACACATATATGTATATATGTATATGTATATATGTGTATGTATGTATATATACATTACATATATGTATGTGTGTATACATATACATATACATATATACACATATACACATATACATATAAACACACACACACACACACCACAACACACATATAGGTGAGATAGACCAAAAGGTCAAAAATCAGACGCTACTCTGCTAGTTTTGAAGTGGAGGAACATGCCATGAGCCAGAAATGCAGGAAGCCTTAAGAAGCTGGAAAACTCAAGAAGGAACTCAACCTTGTGAATGTTCTGCTATATTAAGACTCATTTTTAACTTCTTACCTATGAAACAGTTAAAGAGTAATTATTTATCTTGTTTTAAGCCACTAAACTTATGGTAATTTGTTACAAAAGAAAAAGGAAAGTAACACAATCAATAACACAAACTGACCACTGAAGAAATAGACACAAATGGTAGTACTTACTTAAAGGCAGAGATCTTACAAAACACAAAATAAATAGAAATGCTTCTATGGATATTTCTAATTACAAATATTTGTATTATTATTACCTTAATATTTAATATTAAGGTATTTTTGTAATAATAATAGCCTTTATTATATATTATTTTGTAGCAAGTACTAAATCAGACACTGTACATCAATCATTTCAATTTTCAGTACAATCATATAATTTTTTTTGAATTTTAATATCAAGAAAGAAGCAAGAAGACTTTTAAAACTGCTCAAGATCATGCAGATAAACAACAAATGAGAGATACACCCAAAACTAACTCCAAAACTCATATTTTTAACCATCCTGCTCTATTATCAGGCTACTGTACTTGTGAGAGTTCATTTTGTATTTGGTAATGGAGAGCTAAGCAAGATAAAAGATATATTAAAAAGAACATTATAAAATCTAGCTTCAAAGAAACCTAAAAGATCGTTTAGTCTAAATATCAATTACAAGGAAAATATTTTTCAATACATAAGTCACTAAATTTTACATCGTCTTTTCTTTACCCCTCAAATTTCTCACTTTCTCCATTTCGCAATAAATTTATAACATTTGTCCTTTTATAATCTTTTAACAACTAAGAATGCAGTCTTTAAAATAATATATATTTATTATTAATACAGTAATAAATCACAATATGGACTGAGTATCTGAGGAACAGAAAGTTAAATGTCTTGCCCTAATATTGATGTTTTCATCAATGTTAGATGTTGTCAGTTATAAAGTTAGAAATGTAATCAATAACTAATAATCACTTCTGAGGTCCCTTTCATTAGTAAATCATTAGTAACATGAGACGCATAAACAATAACAGAAATTATTACCTGTGGCAACATGACGTCCCATTCCAAATATGGCATAAATGATGGCAGGAAACAGAGACCCATATAAACCAAACACTGGGTGCACAGATGAAAGAATGGCAAAGGCCAATCCTGTGAAGAAGACCGATGTAATTAAGACCATTGTATAACCCCAAGATATAGTCTATTACAAAGTAGAATGGATATTGTATTATATAATGACAAAAGAAACCAGAATTTAATTATTCTGCTTGCTAATGACAGACTAGCATTATTGTCCTAAATAACAGAAAATTTACAAGTTTAATTTTTTTTAAATAACTCTAGTTATACATTAAATTGTTTAAACAGTGCAAGATGTTTTAGCTATACTTAAAATACATGAAATGTCTACCAATGAGTAGTCCTTTCTTTATTTTTAAAAACCCACCTGTGTTGCTTGTTTACTGACTTATGTACACATAAAAGTCTGGTGAAATAAATAAAAAGTGAGTATAGAAGAATCAGTGGCAGAGGCTGCTCCAGGATTTTATACAGGCAGATGAGAGGCAGCAATCTGGTTGTTGGGAAGGATGGTGTTAAGGACAGGTTAACTTTTGATTGCTAAATATTTCCCCCACCAAAAAGCACTTCTTGTCATTTGTAGAATAAGCAACTTTGAAAAAAGTATTGTAGTTATTGTATTGGTCATATGGAAAGCTTTTAAAACAACTTCTCTCATCCATTTTCAGATGAGTTACCTGATAAAAATGATCTATCAAGAGACAGAATGCCAAGTGTGACTCACATTTCAGAAGATCACTCAGACCTACTAAACCAATGATAGGAGAAAGGGAAAGATCATGCAGCATATTTAACAAAAGCATCTTAAGTTAATCATACGGACACTAAATTTTGATGAATGTGATAAATATCAACAGGAGAGGAGTTGGGCAGAGGTAGACCTATTTGGTTACTTGCAAAAGGCACATGGAAATACAAAGCTAGAAGCAGCCAGATGACCTCCTCTTGCTTTGTGAATACTTACCTCCTGTTTATCTGTTTGCATTATGACAATAATACTTCCCTTTTTCTTTCACCTCCCAAAACTATAACAAAATTAGTTCAAAAATTGAATTTCTGTGTGTCACATATTGCTATAAAATTAAATTGTGAATAATTATATAAACATATTTAACCAAAATCTATAATAGATCTCTAGACCTATGTATGCAAAACATCACTTCAGTAAATTCTATAAGAATAACCTCAAAGACCAGAAATCAGGCAGCCACTTTCTTTATATTATTTGATACTGATACTGAGCTTTCACTTTAAACAACAGTGTTCTTCACTTTCAGTGACAATCTATTTCTCTGCTAATATAGCAATGAACAATAGCCAAAATAGAAGAGGAATAAACTAATTCAGACTTACAGTGCTTAATAACTTCATTTACCTTTTCCACAAATAAAAACTACCAGATCCAAGCTATTCACCCACACACATCTTCAAAACTGAGAGAGGGCTGGATAAAGTTTTCTTTTTCTGCTTCATTTACTATTCTGAGTCATAATGTAAGCCAGATACATATTATCACACACACACATTCGCACAATCTAAAATATATTAAATCCTCTAAAATAATGAAGATATTAACTAGTTACAGTTACCTATATGTTGGAATTATCTACACTCTTCTCTATGTTTAGTAAAACAAGGCATTCAATTCATGAACAGAATTATAACTCTCTAACTCTATTAATTTGGGGAAAATTGCTGTAAATGTTGATAGATATTTGTATTACATCATCTAAATATCTAAAAACAATACTTACTCTTATTTAAGTTAGATTAGGTAATACAAATATTTAACAGTATTTTACAGAATTTCCCTCCCCCCAAATTAATAGAGTTAGAGAGTTGTAATTCTGCTCTTGTTGAAACAAATGTCCTGTTTTATTAAATATAGAGAAAAAGTACCAACGAATGGGTATTAGTGTGTGTGTGGAGAGAGAGAGAGAGAGAGAGAGAGAGAGAGAGAGAGAGAGAGAGAGAGAGAGAGATTGGAGAAGGGAACAAATGCTTGAGATGTTTAGATGACTGTTTTTAAAGAGCAAAAATCGTATATTGGTAATATAAGTCTAAAATCTGATATATCCACACACAAAAAAGGGATCTCTAGAAAACTTTGAAAGATGCCATTAAAAAAAAAAAACAACATGTTTTGTAGGTGTATTAATGGTTAATATAGTGGAGGAATAAAAGACTCTATTTTTCCAAATCAATATCATAGTGTTTTCATGGCCTGTGAACACTGCCAAACTTTCAAAGGTCTCTAAGTATAAAGTTGGACATTAACCACCAGCACTCTTTGCCCCTGCAACCCAGACTGCAGCGAGAATAGCTTCCCTAGATAGATTGCCTGACCCCTGAACAAGAAGGACCATGAAAGTAGATAGGTAGCTCAATGTCTGCCTCTGTTCCTACTATAATATCTTTGTTGAATTAGCTAGAGTGACAAAGTAGCTACTGGTAAGAAAGAGAAATGTTTATCACAGAGAAGATGATGCTTTATATTTTAAGATACCAACATTCATTTCATTTTCAGGACAGTTTTATCTAAATTATATAAGAACGATTATTCAGACTATCAAAAAAAAAAAAAAACTAGAACTGCAAAAGATTGTGTCTAGAAATTTAGTAGTATATCCAAAATTGGGAATTGTGCTAAATTACATATAGAGACCCACTCTGTTGAAGACTTCATAATAGTCTTCAACAGAGTGAAGCTTAGTGACTTCACCTCTTAATTATGAGGTCAGGTAGATAGGACCTACAGGCAGTGGTTTTATTCTCCTCAGGTGTGACTACAAGAATAATAAATTTTATAGACTGTAGTCTTTGGTTATGGAGCTTCAATTACTACCCAGAAAACCACAGCTAAACAACTCAATGGAACAAGTATTCCAATAGAATTCACTGGCCCAGATTTCAATCCTTTTTGTTTTAATTTTTATTTTTCAATTAGAGTTGACATTCAATATTATTTTATATTGAACAAAAAAACAGCAACCAACAAAAGCGAAAACAAATTTATACAGAGAATATTTTGAGAGCTACTAGATGGAAGGTGTTGAGGGATGGCAAAAAAAATGGCAAAGGGTTTAAGAAATACAAATGGATCGTTACAAATAGACATGGAGATATAAAGCGTAGTATAGGAAAATAGTTAATAATGTTATAAATGTGTAAGGGGAAAGAGGGGTACTAGATTTAGTAGGGTGATCACTTTGTTTGATATATAGATTTCTAATTGCTATGCTGTACAACTAAAATGAATATATTATTGTATGCCAACTATAATTGAAAAAAACTCATTGAATTTTACAATGTAAATATAAGTAACTAATTGTCTATTATATTTTGATAAACCTGAAATAAATTGATATTTTAAAAAATCTCCAGGAAATAAACTTAACAAAATAAAAATAAGTAATTTAAATGACAGAGAATTCAAAATTGCAGTTCTGAATAAACTCCACAAGAGGCAAGAAAACTCAGCCGCATAAATGAACTCAGAACTAAAAACTGAACAGAAGAAATACTTTACCAAAAAGACTGAAACTTTAAAAAAGAACCAAATATAAATTTCTGAAGCTAAAAACTCAATAAAGGAGATAAAGAATGAAATATCAAGCTTAGGAAATATAGCAGACCTGATGGAGGATAGAATAAGCTATATCGAAGGCATAAATCTGGAAAGGACACAGTCAAAGGAGAGACTTGAGGTTTAAAGAAATGGAAGTACCCTACAAGAACACTCTCATTCCATCGGAAAAAGCAATATAGGAATAATAGATACACCAAAAAAAAAAAAAAAAAGATGGAGAAAGAAACAGAGAGCATATTTCAAACAGAAGATGAGAGATTCTAAAACCTATGGAAAGAATTAGATACTCGAATCCAAGAAGCAAACAGAACACCGAATTATTTTGATTTAAGAAAGTCTTCTCCAAGGCACAGTATATTAAAAATGTCGAAAACTAATGACAAAGAAAGAATTCTCAAAGCATCCAGGGAAAAGAAGACAGTAACCTATAAAGGAAAAACCCATTAGATTATCATTGGATTTTTCAGCAGAAGCTCTACAAGCTAGAAAGGAGTGGAACAAAATATCCAAACAATTGAAACAGAAATTATCAGCTAAGATTAATATATGCAGCGAAGTGTGCTCCTTTAGATCTTTTAGATAAGAAAGACTCCTACAGACATACAGAAGCTAAGGGAATTCTGTATCACGAGGCCTGCATTAAGGAATGGGTTATGCTATCTGAAAAAAAAGACAAAAAGATACAAAAACTATAAATAAGATGATTAACAGATACAAACAGGAAATTTTAACCATTTTTCAGAATAGGGTTTTATAAAATTAAATATTACATAATGGTTAAAGAAGTTAGAAACATTTCTAAAAAGAGATGACAATAGCTACTGTAACTCAGAAATGGATTCACAGCATAAACAGGGATAATACGAGCCAAGAACAACAGAAAAGAAGAGGGGGTAAAGGTTTGAATCTGCAAAGGGGAATAAAGATGAGATGCACACAGTAGAAAAAGGATTACTATATGTAGGAAAATTTCTTTCACATAAACTTAATGGTAACCATACAGACAAAAAGAAAATCCAGAACAGAGACACATGACATAAAAAAGAGGAAACAGAAGGAAAAAAAAATTGTAGAATATTACTAAACTAAAATGACAGAAATACAGGAAATAAAAACAATAGAAAAAAACAGCTACCAGGAAACAAAAGATAAAATGGCTATAGAAAACATTATGTATCAATAATCACCTTAAATGTAAAAGGACTGAACTCACCAAATAGAAAGGCGCAGAGTAGCAGATCGGAGCAAAAAACAAAACCCAACAATATGCTGCCTTCTGGAGACACATCTCAGCTGCAAGGACAATCATGGACTCAAGGTGAAAGGGTGTAATATGATACTCCAAGCAAATGACATCCAGAAAAAGTATATGTAGCTATACTTATAACTGAGGAAATAGACTTGAAGATATAAAAGGTAACAAGAAACAAAGGTATAATATATTAAGAAGACATAACACTTATTAATATTTATGCTCCCAAACAAGGAGCACCAAATTATATAAGCAATTACTAACAGAACGAAAGGGAGAAATCGACAAAAACATGATTATATTAAGGGAACTAAATACCTCCTTGACAGCTATGGATGGATAGGTTATCCAAACAGAAAATCAGTAAGGAAATATCAGCCTTAAACGACACATTAGACCAACTGGACATAATTGACATTTAAATAGTCTTTCATCCCAAAACACCAGATTATACATTCTTCTCTAGTGCACATGGAACATTTTGGCACACGAAACTAGCCTCAACAAGTTAAAAAAGATTGAAATCATACCAAGCATATTCTCTGACCACAATGCTTTGAAACTCGAGATAGACTGCAAAAAAAAAAAAAAAAAAAAAAAAAAAAAGGAAAACCCACATGCTACTAAAGAATAACTAGGTCAAAGGAGAAACAAAAGGAGAGATCAAAAGATACATGGAAACAAATAAGAAGGAAATTACAACATATCAAAACTTTTAGGATACAGCAAAAGTGGTAATAAAAGGAAAGTTCATGCCATTACAGGCCTATCTCAAGAAACAAGAAAAATTGCAAATAAACAACCTAACATTACATCTTAAAGAACTAGAAAAAAAAGTAAATAAAGCTCAAAGTGAGCAGAAGAAAGGAAATAATAAAACTTAGAGCAGAATTAAATAAAATTAAAAACAAAAGACAATAGAAAAAGTTAATACGACAAAGAGCTGGTTTTTTGAAAAGATAATGAAATTGACAAATCTCTGGCTAGACTTGCTAAGGATAAAAGAGAACAGACAAATAAACAAAATAAGAAATGAAAGAGAAGTTATGACATATCACAGAAATACAAAGTACCACCATACAGAATACTAGAAAAGAGTATACGTCACCAAATTAAAAAACTTAGAAGAAATGACAAGTCTTTAGAAATATGCAACCTTCCTAGACTGATATCACAAAGAACTGGAAAATCTAAGTAGACTGATTAACAGTAAAGAGATTGAAACAGTCATCAAAAACCTCTCTGAAAATAAAAGCCCAGGATTAAATGGCTTCACTAGTGAATTATACAAAACTTTCAAAGATGATTTAATACCTGTTCATCTCAAGCTCTCCCACAAAAATTGAATTAGAGGCAATATTTCCTAATTCATTTAATGAGGCTAAGATTATCTTGATACTAAAATCTGGCAAGGATAACACACACATACACACACACA
The DNA here is from genome assembly GCA_003508835.1 of Eonycteris spelaea. NCBI lineage: Eukaryota > Metazoa > Chordata > Mammalia > Chiroptera > Pteropodidae > Eonycteris > Eonycteris spelaea. The sequence continues at coordinate 2,850,141 of PUFA01000143.1, forward strand.
CACAATATAGACCAGTATCTCTGATGAATACAGATAAAAAATCTTAAAAAATATTAGAAATCAAATATGTCAATACATTAAAAAGATAACACATCACAACAGAGTGAGATTCATTCCAGGGCACAAGGATGGTCCAACATATGCAAATCAGTCAATGTGATACACCACATTAACAAAATAAAGCATATGATTAAATCAATAGATGCTGAAAAAAGCATTTGACATAGTTCATTTATGATTAAAACACTCAAAAAATGGGTATTGAAAGAAAAGTACCTCAAAATAATTAAAGCGCATATATAAACAAACCCTCAGCTAACATTATACTTAATGGTGAAAAACTGAAACCTTACCCTCTAAGATCAGGAAAAAGTCAAGGTTGTCCACTCTTCACCACTCTTATTCAATATAGTATTGGAAGCCCTAGCTAGAGCAATCAAGCAAGAGAAAGAAATAAAAAGCATCCAAATTGGGAATGAAGAAGTCAAATTGTCACTTTTTGCAGATAACATGATTTTTCTATATAGAAAACCCTAAAGACTCCACCAAAAAAAAAACTACTAGAAAAAAATAAACAAATTCAGTAAAGTTGCAGGATACAAAATCAATGCACAAAATTCATATTGTTCCTATACACTAACAATAGAATTTCAGGAAAAGAAATGAAAAAAAATTCCTTTTACACTTGCAACAAAAAGAATAAAATACCTAGGAATAAACTTAACAAAACATATGAAGAAGCTATACACTGGAAGCTATAAGACTTTATTAAAAGAAATGGAAGAAGACATAAAGAAATGGAAAGATATTCTGTGTTCATGGATTGGAAGAACCAACACAGTTAAAATGGTCACATTGCTCAAAGCAATATACAGATTTAATGCAATCTCCATCAAAATCCTTTTTGGCATTTTTTTAAAGAAAAAGAACAAAAATCATCAGATTTGTATGAAATCACAGAAAAACCTGAATAGCTAAAGCAATCTCGACAGAAAAGAGCAATGCTGTAATGTATCAATCATACTGCATGACTTCAAATTATACTATAAAACAACATAATCAAAATAGCATGGTATTGGCAGAGAAACAGACAAACAGACCAATGGAACAGAATTGAAAGCCCATGTGTATGCGGGCAAATAATTTTCAACAAAGGATCCAAAATACACAGTAGAGAAAAAGGAAGCTTCTTCAATAAATGGTGCTAGGGAACTTGGAAAGCCACATGCAAAAGAGTAAAACTAGACTGCTATTATCATACACCAAAATCAATTTAAAATAGATCAAAGACCTAAGTATAGACCTGGAACAATGAATTGCATAGAAAAAAAAAAAAAAGGTACTGAAACTCATGGACCTGAAATTTAGAGAGAATTTTATAGATTTGACTTCAAAGACAAGGGAAGTAAAAGCAAAAATAAATTAATGGGATTATATCAAACTAAAAAAAGCTTCTGCACAGCAAAAGAAACCATCAACAAAACAAAGAAGCAACCAACTGAATGAGAGATGTTTCAAACAATGCCTTCGATAAGGAGCTAACATCCAAAACATATAAAGAACTCATACAACTCAATAATAAAAAAACAATCCAATTAATAAATGTGAGCAGGCCATCATGGCGCCATCGGCCCTCACTGCCTACCTGATCCAACAGCAGAAGGCGTTGAGGTTTTATAAGCAAGCTCTCTGCCACCTGGAGTCATGATGCATCCACAGGGATAAATACCGGTACTTTGCTTGTTTGATAAGAGCCTGGTTTGAAGAACATAAGACTGAAAGGATATGGTGAAGACCACCCAACTGCTAAGGGAGGCGGAGGAAGAATTCTGGCACAATCAGTATCCTCAGTCATACAACTTCCCTGACTCTCCGGGAGCACCTTCTATGAGAGATAGGAGTGTTACAAGTCCTTCCTGAGTGGTGCCTAGATTACTGGTATCCTTCTGAGAAGGCAATATATACTGATTACTGTGCTAAGAGAGAGTGGTGGAAGAAACTCTGCTGAGAAACCTGGGAGCGAGAGGTTAAGCAGCTGCAGGAGGAAACCCCAGATGGTGGTCCCAACACTGAAGCTTTGCCGTTGGCCTGAAGGGAAGATGATTTGCCCCACTGTGGTGGCATATGGTAATCATGCCCCAGGAGCAGCCCATGTAGAAAAAAGAGAGGGATAAACTTTACCAGTCATGTTTGCAAGTGAAATATGTGACAGAAAATAGACATACTTGCCCTATTAAAAATAACTCTACATAGTAAACAAACAAACAAACAAAAATGGGCAGAGGACATAAACAGACACTTCTCTCAAGAAGATATACAGATGGCCAAGAAACTTATGAGAAGATACTCAGCTTTACTAGCTATTAGGGGTATGCAAATCCAAACCACAATGAGCTACCACCTCACACCTGTTAGAATGACTATCATTAACAGGATAAGTAATAAGTGTTGGAGAGGTTATGGGGAAAAAGAAACCCTCATATACTGCTGATGGGAATGTAAATTGGTGCAGCCACTATGGAAAACAGTATGGAGTTTCCTCAAAAAATTAAGAATAGAATTACCATAGAACTCAGCAATCCCACTTCTAGGTATCTACTCCCCCAAAATTGAAAACCTGTATCCATAAAGATAGATGTGATCTGATGTTTACTGCAGCATTATTTATGGTGGTCAAGACAGGGAAACAACCAAAGTTCCCTTCGATAGATGATTGTATAAAGAAGTTGTGGTACATATATACAGTGGAATATTACTCAGCCACTAGAAAAGATGAAATATTGTCATTTGGACAACATGGATGGATCTTGAGATTACCATGTGAAACAAGTCATAAAAAGTTGAGAATCATATGATTTCACTCATATGAGGGATATAAAACTGAAAGCAAAAAATGAACAAGACAAATAAATAAAAATTTATAGACACAGAAAACAGGTTACCAGAGAGAAGAGTGTGGAAAGAGGTAGATAAAAGTAAAGGGGGTCAAATATATGGTGATGGAGGAAAATTTGACTTTGGGTGGTGAACACACAATGCAATATTCATGTTATGTATTATTGAATTGTACACTTGAAACCTATATACTTTTATTAACCAATGTCACCATAACAAATTAAATAAAAATAAAAATAAATCTACCCTAAACTGAAATTGGTATTTTGTGATTCAAAGCTCCAAAGTCTTAATTTTTCAGAAGAAAAGAAATGAGAAAAGAAAAGAAAGGCATTTTATCACAGCCATAGCCAGACCTTAAGTGATTTTCTACAAACAGTGTTGCTTCTTATTTTTAAACAGGCTAATTATGTCTTAGGCCTTCTCTCACTAATAAAGCATTCTTAACATGTTCCTGTATCTGTTATATGATACTTTAATGTAGAATACACAGAATTGTATACTTGTTAGAATCCAGTCTAAGACAAGTCTAAGATTTGGTTTGTAGGAGAACAGCAATAAAAGCATCACTTCTAGTTTCATTAAAAACATAATCTTCAGATGATACAAGGATATATTTTATTCCTGATCAAAATCTATGCCTTTGATTATATTTTCCTTTCCAATGATCTGCTGAACCTTTACATTGATGTCCAATTAGCATCCTTAATTTACTATGTCTAAGAGCAAACTCATTTTCATCAAACCCAGCCCCTCTTCCAGAATTCCTTATCTTGGTACTTGTCATCAACATTCATATAAATAGATGAGAGACATCTATGTCAGCACTTTTTCTTTTGCTCATGACATTTAGTCAGTTAGTTCTGTCTCTAAATTAAATATCTTCTGAATCTTTCACCCATTTTCAATTCCTAGTGTCATTAACTCGGTTCCCGCTGAGTATGCTCGTGTGGACTATTACTATAAACTCCAGTTTGTTTCTTTCCCTCAGTTTGGTCCTTTCCCCCTTTATTCATCTTTCACTCTGCTGCTGTTACCTTCAATTTTTCCCTGCTGTTAGTATGCAGTATACATAAAGCATAATAAGCTTCTAGAAAGTGAAGGTTCTCCACAATATCAGCTAGAAACATTGACTGAACATTTACTGCAGTGCCATGCTAGGTGCTTTCCATATGTTAATTCATTTAATTCTCACAATAAGCCCCCAAAAAGGGAACTATTATTATTCTATGCCATATAGAGGGTTACATATATAGCTTTAGAGAGGTTAGGAAATTTGCCTAGAGTCACTTTGGTAAGTAGAAAGACATGAACAAAATGTGTCAGGCAACCAGTAGGTATAAATAGTGTTCCATCTGCAAGGCATTGCATATAAAAGGCTCAACTTGGATATAGTGTGGAAGCTTCATGGCACTGAAAGAAATATGACTAGAGAGCTAAAGAAAAAAGCGGCAAGATGTGAGAACAGGGAAGATGTAAGAAAAACTAAAGTATTAGATGACTGTGAGGCATGGTAGAGTTTGGATTTTGTCTAGAACTAGTTTAACAATAGCCATTGAATATTGCTAAGTATGCTTTGGTTAGTAGCAGCTTATTCATAATAGAAACTGGGGAAAAAAAACCAAGGTGGAGAATAGATGAATGAACAGTATGACAGTTATATCGTGGAATATTATTCAGCAATAAAAAGGGAAAAAAAATTTGTGCTATATGCAGCAATATAAATGAATCTCAAAAGCATTATGCTGAGTGAATAAAGCCACACAGAAAAGAATGTATTTTATATAGTTTCAAAAAGGTAAAATCTCTGATGGAAAAAATTGGAACAATGGTTGCTTCTGGAGGGAGGCGGCAGGAAATGCTTGCAAAGTAGGGTTGCTAGATCAAATACAGGATTCCCAGGTAAATTTAAATTTCAGATGAACAACAAAGATTTTATTTTCCAATGCCCTATGAAATATTTGAAACATTACACTAAAAATGTATTCATTGTTTTACTGAAATCCAAATTTAACTCTACATTCTGTATGTTTGTGAAATTGGTGACCCTATAGGAAGGGACATATAAGAACTTTCTGGAATGTTGGTGAAACTTTCTATTTTGATACTGAATGCATTTGTTGAAGTCATGTAAATGTGTGCATGTAAATTTTACCTCAGAAGAATAAAAAGAGAAACAGTATTGAATACTTGTTAGTGACACATATGCTGAAATATTAGATGCGAAGTACACTGATGTCTGCAACTTCAAAATATATCAAAATTAATATGGATTACTGGCTGAATAGAGGAATGAATAGATATGTAATAAAGCAAATATAGTAAAATGTTAACTGTAAAATCTAGATAATGGGTATATGGGTATTCACTATAAAATTCTTCTAACTTTTCTGTATGTTTGAGAATTTTTATAATAAAATGTTAGGAAAAAATTTTCTGCCCTGCTCTCATGGAACTTACATTATAGTAAAGGGAGACAGATAATAAATAAAATTAATAAATAAATTATAGAGTAAAATAGGAGGTGAGAAGATATGGGAGACACAGAAGAGAAGGGGCTTAGTGTATTGAAAGTGGAACTCACAATTTTAAATATTATAGCCAGGGAAGTATTTCTTGTAGGCGGTGGGGGAAAGAATAGTGGGCAAATCTGAGGGAAGAGCAATCAAATGGGGAAAAGAGTAAAGAGAGAGTGAGATTGGTGAGAGAAGGGCTTGATCTGATTAATTTTAAAAGAATTCCTCTGCTTATTGTATTAGGAACACATAGAAGCTCTTTGAGGCATTTATTCTTAAATCTAGAAAATGTCTCCTGTGTCAAAGGTATTAAGAAATATTTATTTGATAAACAATCATAAACGTAAAATGGAACTCTTTCAATGAAACATGAATAATTTATTAAGTACTTTTTTCCTTTCAAGCCCATATTTTCACTGAGATTTTAAATGTTAAGTTTTAAAGCATTTTAAATGCCTCCGCCTTCTATTTAGAAGATAATGTAACCCCTAATTTATGCTAGACAGAAATAAAAGGTTTGGATTATAATTCAATAGAATAGAGGTTTTTTATTTCTAATTTTACCAGGAGAGTTATGGTTATTTATGATCCTCTTTCCCCTGTATCCAGTTTCCCCATCCTTCAATATACCCACCTTTTTCCTCTTTCCCAGTTTTTAGCAACTTACTTAAGGGAATAAAAGATAGACATTCCCCACAAGCTAGTGCTTGCAAAGACCCTGCCCCACGCAGTGCCTGCTCCATGCAATTTGTCTATGAGCCATAATTCAAGGTTAATTAACACTGACCAGTCCCTCATCCACAGTCTGTAGATGCTAACTAGGTCCATCTCTCCTCTTAAGACCCAAGCACTTGCCTTTGAATGTGCCAGATCTTTCAACTGCCCTTGAAAAACCTGACTTGATGAGATTATAGATCCTTCGTTTTTCCCATGCCACATTCTGAACAGCTTTGCTCCTTTTGTAGCTCACTCATCCATCAGCAACCTCTTGCCCCATTTACTTATACTGTTGCCCTGTTAGACATCTTTACTCACTCCAACCCTGTACCTGGAAACATGGCACACATCCTGAATTACCTTCCACCTCAGGTGACTTTTCTGGCCCCTCAAGATACCTACATTAGTGAGATGAAAATTACTTAAAAGTCCTCTCATTAAACCTAGCATGCTGTGGTTGGTTTATGAGTCTCAAGGTCCCAGCAGGCCAAAAGCCTTTATGCGATTTGAAGCCCTGTGGCCTGCAGAGGCTCCCAAATTTCCAGCAGCAGATTTGTGGATTGAACTACCCAGGGATTTTCTCTGCACCAAGAAGCAAAACAAATATTTAGCAAGTGCAAGTTGCTTTCAGCCATTATTTTCTCAATGCTGCAGTTGGCAAATAACCTAGACGAAAAGAAACACGTAAAGAGATATTTTATGAAGAAATAGAAATGAGAGTTTCAAGTGTCACTTTGGAGTTTTTTGAAACTTCATCAAGTGAAAAATAATTAAATCTACCTTCATTTAAAACCTCAGTAATCTCCATTAATAAATACTAGCATAAAGAAATATTCTTTAACATAAAGGTCAAAAGAAAGCAAATATCCTTTATGACATATTGCTTTAATTATAGAAAAATAATATCAGTGCTCTTAGCAAGATCTATCAATTCTTTACCCACTGGATTCAACTAACACCATTTTGGAGGTTGTTAGAAATATCGAACAATTAACTAAAGAAACTTCATCTTGAATTGTGTAGACAAAGGAAATATACAAATATAAATAACCAGAGAATACATTTGAACTCATAGTAACTAGAGTCATTATAGAAATGCTCCTTGTTACAAGCACAGATATCAATGTGTTATGTCTTCTTGGTGTATGATTCCCTTTATCATTATGAAGTTTCCCTCAGTATCTTTCTTTACCTTTTTTATTTCGAAGTCTATTTCTTTCTATATTAGTACTGCTACTCCTGCTCAGCATTTCCATTGTTTCCTTGCTCTCGTGTATCTGTTTTTCGTTTTTTGTTTTTTGGTTGGGTTTGTAGATTTTCCCTCTGATCTTTCTTTCTTTATGCCATATACTTCAATTCTGAATCTTTGGCATGTGGTTACATTACAAATATGCGGAGGATAGTTACATATATATAATAGACAATTTTCTTCTGCGTGTGCCTTATCTCCATTCCCCTTTGTGAATTTGGATCTTTAAATCCTCCCCTTTTCAGTCATTGTTGTCTCAGTTAGTCCCAATGTTTGCTGAATGTTCAGTACTAGCTCGCTATAGCAAATCTCTTCTTATTGTTTAAGAATATAATGCCCTGTTCTTAATAAGTTTGCACTCCTTTGCTTCTATCTTCCTGCTTACTCATAGTTATATATATATTTTTTTGTCATTTTGTTTTAGGTGAGCTGACCCCTTTCAGTATTTCCTGTAATGCAGGCCTTGTATTGAAGAAGTCCCTTGATTTTTGTGTGTCTGGATGAGTCTTTATTTCTCCTTCATATCTAAAGGAGATCTTAGCTGGATACATTATTCTTGGCTGGTAGTCTACTCTTTCTGTCTTGCAAAGTTTGTTTTGAGGAGTTTGACGATAATCTAATGGATTTTCCTTTATAGATTACCATTTTCTTCTCCCTGGCTGCCCTGAGAATTCTGTCTTTGTCATTGATTTTTGATAATTTTAATACAATGTGTCTTGGAGAAGGCCTTATTGGGTTGAGATAATTGGGTGTTTTGTTGACTTCTTGAATTTCAAGCTCCAACTCATTCCTTAGATTTGGGCAATTCTCATCAACTATTTATCTGCAAGTGCTTTCTAGTCCCTGCTCCTTTTCCTCACCTTCAATAATGCCCATTATTCTTTTGTTTCCTCTCCTGATAGTATCATCTAGTTGTATTTCTCTTTCATTATTTTTTTCATTCTTTGGTTTCTCTCTTCTTTCTTATGCTTTATTTCTAGATTTCTGACTTCAATCTCACTGATATTTTCCTCCATTTGGTCAACTCTATTTCCAAAGCTTGCTATTTCATTTTTCATCTCTTTCAGTGTGTCCTTCATCTCCAGAAGTTCTATTTGGTTCTTTTTTAGGGTTTAAATCTCCTTGCTAAAGAACGCATTCTGCTGATCTAGCTGTTTTTCAAATCCTGAAATTGTTGATATGAATTGTTTTGGATCTCACTGTCATTTAAGTCACATTTCTATGTCTTTAAGTTTAGTTTCTGGAAATTTTTCTCCTTCTGAGCTGCCTTGTCTCCTTGGTCGTTCATGGTATTTAATGGACTATTTCTCCACCTGGGTATTAATAGAAGTGTGTTCTGTTTTTTTTGTTTGTTTGTTTGTTTGTTTTTGCCCCCCCCCCACCCAGAAAGAAGGTTTATTATATAAAGGTCTCTCTTTAGTCTGTTGCAGAGAAGGCATTTTTCTTTTGGTTTCCAGTAGGTGGCATCTAAGCCTCTTCAATTCTTGCTTTATACAAAGTCTTAATAATGCTTTTTTAAAAAATAGATAATCAATCCTACTCACTACCCTCAATCTCAGTCCCTGTCAGTGTTAGCCTTTGCTCAAATTTCCCTGGGGATCCACAGTGTTCAGTCTGGGAAGATATGATGGGAGTAGTCCTGTGGGTTGGGAGATGGGGGCTGTGGCTCAACCTCCACTTTGAAACTGCAGCTGGTAATTAATCAGCTGCTGCTTCTCTGCCATTCCTCTTTTATGCATTCTGCCCTGATCTCTGGGCACTGCCTCTGTATGGAGCTCACAAATCTCTCAAACATGACTGTTCAAGGAACCCACTGCATCTTCACCTATCCCCTTCATCCTGCAGGGAGCTCTGGCTGTGATAAGCAGCTTCTTTGCTTCTCCCAGTCTACTGCCTCGACTCCTGGGGGTTCTGATCTGTGGTTGCTCTTATGCTCAGATCGCATGCTCAGATGTGCTGTTGTACAGGTTGGGTGTTTTTGGTTGAGTTTTAGATTTTCAAGGAGAGAGATCGAGGGACATCTCTCACTCTGCCATGTTTCTGACATTGAGATTTTTTAAAACAAATTTCTAGGCCATACACTCCCCCATTTTGATTCAGTAGTCTTAGGTGGGGCCAGATAATTTGCATTTCTAACAATTTATAAGTGATCTGGATGCCGCTGGAAAAACTTCCAAAATCCACTGATCTATGTAATCTATACTATGTATTTTTCTAACTCTTTTTTTCTCACTTTTCTGTCATTGTTCAACAACAACAATAAACAGCCAAATTCTCATTTCAGCACTACTGCCCTGCCTTCCATCAGTTTCATTTTTGAAAAAAAAAAATTAAAACTTTAAAAGCAGGAACAAAGTGATGTTAGGAGTAACCAAGCTGGATTTCTAGCCTCCTAATCCTTTTTTAAGTGGAATGAAGTTTTCTTCGTTAATAAAGTGTGTGTCTCTTAAAAAAGAAGAGCTCAACTGAAATCATACAGATGTGATGCAACTATGTAGCACTAAAAAGTGGTTCTTGTTCAACTATAAAACATACATAAAAAATACATGTCTCCATCAAAGCCTTTTAATACTAGAAAAGGAGGTAATGGTCATAAAATGACAGGGAAAAAAATAACATTCACTTGCCACACAGATTTTTATTTTTCCATTTATTATTTTGTTTCTAAGTCGAAGAAACAGCACATCTAGAGTTGAAAGAATCTAAAGATAGATTGTAATGCTTAAATTGGGATCTTTACAAGTAAATCATTTTTCTTCTTTTGCTTAATGTATTAACAAAGAGAAGAGACACAACAGCATGGTATCTTAATTAGGGCATAATCTGTGTGTGTAGAGTTGACAGCAAAAGTCATAAGAGGCTCTAAATGAGCTTCTCACTTGCTCTACACTTGAGCAATTCCAAACAGGTTAGGGCCACGTTGACTAAAACATTTGTAAGAACAAATTAATATTCGAAGAGGTACCAGCTGTAGATTTCTGCTTATCTTCCAGTTCTAAAAAGTAAAAATTAAAAATAAAATTTGACAGTGTTCGGTAAATATTTTTAAATAAAATAAATATTAGTTTTGATTGCTAAAGGATGTGCTATGCCATTTATGCTTGATTTGCTGTTTCCAACACACAAATAGACCAAACTAGATAAGAAAGGTATATTTGACACTAAATAAAATTCAAATGATAAAAGATTATCTATGCTTTTATCCAAACATATTAATATATTGTCCATTTATAAAGTGTTTGGGATGAAAGGTAAATTGTCTAGTTGTAAAGTGTTTGGGATGAAGGTAAATCTACACAAAACTGACTTGTCCTATAGGGATATTAAATGGATCAATTAACAGACATTTATTGAACATTCCAATAGACATCTTGGTTTTGCCTGTGCAACATCCATTTCTCATGAAAATCAATCTTCCTAATACTCTTTGTTCACCGTCTGCAATTTTCATTAAAATCTTCACTGGCTGGGTTTCAGGAAAGTTGTTCAATACGTGGCTTGTTTTTGTCCTGCAAATATCTCTGACCTTACTTCTCAATGCACAAAATAAATAATCCAAATTAGTGTACATGTCCTGACCACTAATATTGGAAATAATGGCAGCCACAAAAAATTACAATTTTTATGCTTTACAAACAACTTCTGAACTCAACACAGCTCTCAGAGAGAGAATCCAAAACAGTCACACAACTACTAGTTTAACTGGTTAATAATGTTACTTAGTTTTATCATTGCAATCCACTGGGAGAAATTTCATTACTGTTCTGTTCACTTTTCCGCAAAAGAACTTTGAGGACACATTTAAAGGTTCAAACATCTAAGCACAGTTATTAATCCATTTTGGAGAGGGTAACAGCCTTTCAGCCCTGGTGATAAATCAGGTGGGAGCCAAATTCATACATTAATCATACCTTTACATCCATCTCCAGCAGTGACCATGAAGTGCTCAAAGGACACATGGCACTATTCTAATAATAAATATTTTAGATAAAGTTGAAAAATGGTACAGAATCAATACAAATCTGACTTCTTTCCTAGAAGGATGTTTAGTTTATCAATCAGCGTTTACTGAGGTTCCCAATAAGCATATTATTTTTTCCTGTTTCAAAATCTATTTCCCACTCTGCTGGAACAAAAGCCTACCTCTCCTTTGGAAAACCATCCCTTTTCCAATTTTAGTGCACATATTATAGGAGGGAGAAGATAACTAATCCACCTCCCTGGTTCAAGAAATAGGCACATAACTCAGGCTGGCACATGACCCAAGACAGTCCAACAAAGCCAAAGAGCATCAGCAGTAAGGCTTTCTCTGGATCTATTAAGAGAGGGAAGCTCACTCTCTACTGCCAGAGAGAATAATTTTGGGAGCCCCTACCTGAAAGCAAAATAAAAAAATAAATAAATAAAAGCTAAGACAATATGTAGAGAAGGACAAAAGCCTGATAATAAATTTGAGTACCTGATCCCCAGCATAAATAAATACTCATCCATGCCCATGCTTGGGCCTTCTTCGTTACTTGAATTAGTGTGTGAGTTGGGTTTCTTAAATTGCAACTAAGAATTCTGACAAAATAAAAACAACCTAAATCCTGCACTACAGAAATTGGCAAAGTCCAAAATAAAGATATATAAAAAGCAATCCCTGACTCTAAGTTTCTTTTTGTACCTATTTAGAAAGATAAGACCACACACACACACACACACACACACACACACACACACACACACACACACACACCCCTAACTAGAAACATAAGCTCAACCCAATGATAGATTTTATGTGAGTGTTGAGAAAGGAGACATCACCATAGGCTACATATTTAATGAGATTACACATTGTAAGAAAATGATGAGCCGGGATTTGAAGAATGACTAGAATGTGACTTCCTGGAGAGACATGAAAAGACATTTTGAAAGGGTGAGCTATGAAAGCAAAAAATTAGGATGTACACATTGTATTAAATAAACAATACAGTATAAATAATAAATAAACCATAAAATATTAAATCTTGGGATATCAATAAGAAATACATTAGTGCAGGGGTAAAAAATTCATAAGTAGTTTTACAATGATAGATATATTATATATAGTATTTTCTTAATTTTATTTTATTATTAGTTTCAAGTCTTATTAGTTTGTCTTATTGCTGTGGCTGAGACTATGTTATATATAGTATTTTAAATCTACTCTATAAAAGATCATATTGATTAATTAGATTATATTTAACTGTTGAAGTTTATTCATATGCTTTTTTAGGATGGTATTGAATATTAAATTCCTATGTCATTATTTATTTTTTAACATTTATTTTTCATTACCATTCACCTACCCCTCTCCCCTTTGGCAACCATCAGCTTGTTTTCTACATCTATAGATTTGTTTCAATTTCATTTCATTTATTCAATTGTTTGGGGGTTTTTTTAGGTTCCACATATCAATGAAATCATATGATATTCATCTTTCTCTGTCTGACATAATTCACTTAAAATAATACCCCTTAGATGTATCCATATTGTCTAAATAGTAATAGTTCATTCTTTTTTATTGTGGAATAAAAGATTACACACACACACACACACACACACACACGTGTGTGTGTATAGATATATATATATAGATATATATATAGAGAGAGAGAGAGATCACATTACATAAATAATCTTCTCTATCTAGTCATCTATTGATGGACATCTATGTTACTTCCATATCTTGGCTACTACTAGTAATGCTACAATGTACAAAAGGGTGCATATAGCTTTTTAAATTAATGTTTTTGTTGTCTTCAGATAGTTACCCAGAAGTGGAATTGCTAGGTCTTATGGCGACTCTACTTTCATTCTTTTTGAGGAATCTCTATATTATTTTCCATAGTGTCTGTAATAATTTACAGTTCCACCAACTGTTCCCATTCCTCCACATCCTCACCAATATTTAGTGTTTATTGATTTATTGATGACAGCCATTCTGACAGGTGTGAAGTGACATCTCATTGTGGCTTTAATTTACATTTCCCTGATGATTAGTGATGTTGAGCATATTTTCATATATCTGTTGGTCATCTGTATGTCCTCTTTGGAGAAATATCTATTTAGGTCCTCTTAATTTCTCCTTCTGATCAGTCGTTATTGGTGTACAGAAACACAAAAGATTTTTGAATATTGATTCTGTATCCTACAACTTTCCTGAATTTATTAGTTATAACAGTTTTTGTTGGTGTCTTTATGGTTTTCTATATAGAGTATCATGTCATCTTCAAATAAGGAGAGTTTTACTTCTTTTCTGATTTGGATGCCTTTTATTTCTTTATCGTGTCTAATTACTGTAGCTAGGACTTCCGATACCATGTTAAATAGAAGTGGTGATAGTGGGAATCCTTTTCTTGTTCCTGACTTTAGAAGAAAGGCTTGTTTTGGGTTGTTTTATAATTCTCCTCTTTTTCTTTGTGGTTTGCTGTTTTTTAGTGTTTTGTTTGCACTCCTTTTTCTTTGTTTTTTTTTTGTGTATCTTTGTAGATTTTTGGTTTATGGTTATCATGAGGGTTATATATATCATTCTATATTTATAGCAGTCTCTTTTAAGCTGAAGGGCATTTAAGTTCAAATATGTTCTATAAGGACTACATTTTTACTCCTTCTTCCTCCATGCTTTATGTTATTGATGTCATACTTCAGATCTTTTTGTGTTGTGTATCTCCTATTTATTGTAGTTTGAGTCAAGTTTGATACTCTTTTCTTTTGACCTTTGTAGTAGCTTTTCAAATGTCTGATTCACTGTATTTATTAAATACTTAGGTTTACCTGTGGCTGTGTTTTGAAATTGTGCTGGGAGAACTACTGACAAAAACTGAATGCTAAATGGGGTCTTTTCCCCTTCCTCATCCAACCAGTTATTCCTGTCTAATTTCATCTAGAAATTTCATCTACAAGGCCATCAAAATAAACTGTGCTACATACACTTCGCTTAGCTCTCATTTAAGAAACTAGTGCAGAGATTAGAGCCATTAACCAAGAAAAGGAAGTTATAAAAAGAAAGACAAACATAAACAAAGGAAGCAATTAGGGCCATACAATTATCCAATTTACATTGTCTAGTTTCTCCATGAGATGAAAAATTTATAATGGGAACTATTAAAGAGATTTTCCATTTTTACTGTTTTTAGCCATTTCCCTTGTGTCATTAAGAAATCTCATGGGCGAAGTTTGGGTTGGCTCTTGTTGCAAACAGGAATGCAATGTGTCTGTGTCCATCTTTTTCCTTTTAGGGGGTATTATTGTTTAATTAATTAGAATGAAATGCTTTGTTTAGCTTTTTAAGAGATTATTTTAACAAAGGCCATTATTAGTTTTGCATTGAATTTGTCACTTTGCTTGTGATTATTCTCTAACTTAATAATTATATTCCTATTATATCTCTCAGGGCTATGAATTGTTTCCTGGAAATTTTACTGAGAAAAATGGACTCAATACAATTCCTTGGTGACATATATTTCCATATATAGTTACTGGACTTAATAATGTTTGCATGTAAAAAAGAGTCTCTAATACTTTATCTCTTGATATCAATTAAATATCTATTTTTGTTTGTACACAAGAGTATTACTGGTATGACATATATCCATTTGAAATGAGCATGTTATAAAGGGACAATGACATACTCTCTTATAAAGGACATGTCTTCACAAACCTCAATTAACAAAACTTCATGACTCTGTCAAAGATAATTACTGCTTTGCTCATTGTTTATATATAAAAATTGAAACACCAAAAGATACTTTTTGTCAAGTCAAGGTCAAAAGGTCTATGATTGGACATGTTTTCATTTTGAAAACATATCTTTTTAGCAAAAAAAAACTTTAAATTGTGAAAATGTTATATTAAAGTCTGATTTTTACTCTTAACTATTTACAGTGAAATACAAGAATTAAGAGAAAATAATTTCTAAAGTAAATAAACATACAGTTATAATCTCTCCCTGTTTTGGAGAAAGGAAGTTTTGTACTTTGAGTTTAAATACGCATGTTGACTAAATTTTATATTTGTTGAATAGTATAATTAAGATATTTAAAAAAAAATCATTCAACATATGCCTCGGTGATAACCACTGTCATATTTTAAAGTCTGAGAAGTCAAAAATTATCAGAATGTATATTTTTATCACAGAGTATAAAGTAAACCTTTGGATAAGCATTCTGAAACACAAGGAATAGAAAAAAAGAAGAGTAATATTGTTTTCCATTTTCTCAGGTAAAAGTATCATGATAAGCAGGATGACGGCCCCCAAAGATGTTAATGTCTTAATACGAACCTGTGAGAATATGTATGCTACCTTGCATGGCAAAGAAACTATGCAGGTGTGGTTAAGTTAAGGACCAGGAGACGGGGATGATTTCAAGGTGGACTCAATTCAATCACAACAATCATTAAAAATGGAAGAAGGAAGCAGAATATGAGGTCCAAGTGATGTGATGTGAGAACTAGATGTATCAATGCTGGCTTTGAGGATGGAGGAAGGAGATTGTGAGCTATAAAGAAGAAAATGGAGTTTCCTCTAGCGCCTTCAGAAAGAAGTATAGCCCTGCTGACATCTTGATTTTAGCTCAATGAAACTCATATTGGACTTCTGATGTACTAAACTGTAAGATAATACATTTTTGTTGTTAAGACACCAAGTTTATGGCAATATTAGAAAGCTAATACTAGTATTATGTTCCAAATTAACAGTACCATGAAAAGCATGACTATTATAGCCTTTCCCCCTTTATAAAATCAAGGCATTTTGAAGCTAGAAGAGACTTTGGTTTAACTCTTTTATTGTACAGATAAGGAAACTAATCCACATATAGTGAGAAGGAATGTGAATTACCTTTGGCCTCATATTTCAAGGCAGAGACAGGACTAGAATCTAAGTTCACTAAATTTTGGATCAGTGTTAGTCATAGTATGTCTCTCAGCTTCTTTCATCAATGTAGGGTTTTGATAATAGTTTAATAATTTGCAGAACTGTTTGGAAGAATGAACAGTTGTTGGAAAGTGCACATATTTTCAAATGATGCATAGAAGTATATTGCTTTGCTGTTCTCATCTGTCACTAATTGAGAATTAAACATATTCACTTGAATACCCACATATCACTTAAAACTTAACCTGTCTAAGATTAAACTTGGGTTCTTGCTTTTTAAATCCATTCCCTCTGGAATTTTCTGGTTTTCTCCTTTACACCTCTCTGAGGTTTCACATATCCAATCAATCAACAAGATCTGATGCCATTCCCTTCTCATGGTGCTTCCCTTTTTTTGCATTTCTACTGCTACAAATTACACCCACACTAGGCAACCACCCTAATAGGCCTGTTTCTTTCAGCTTCTCTTTTCTTCCAGCTCCAATTAATCCAACACAGCACTGTCAAATGATTCCTTCTAAAGTACATCTTTATATAATTGACTTGTCCCTACACATTCAGTAGGACTCCATTTCCAAACAAGATCAAGTTCAAACTCCTTATCCTATTGTTTGACAGGTTTATAGGATTTGATCCCAATTCTTTTATAATATCGCCTCCTTCCACTCCCATCTACAAACCAACTGAATTAATTCATTGCCCCACAATTCATTCTCCTACATTTCACTCTCTTCTCCTAAATTATTCTCTCTGCTTCCTTTTCCATGTATCTGAATTCTACCTATGTCAAGGCCCTGTACAACAGGTTCCAACATCTTTTGGCAGACAACCTACAGTAATCTCACCTTCCATTTTGAAGCCCCAAAGCATTTGATCTCTACTACTTATTTAAAATTCAGTTTGCATTGCTAGTGTCTTTTACATCTTTAGAGTTTAAACTCTTTATTTTAAATCATTGGAATAAACTAGGTCCCTTACTTATTTGCATTGTCCTTCAAAGCCAGTTTCCTGATAAAGCAGGCCCTCAAATATTTATGAATAGATGGAAAACAATTTTTTAAACCCAGGATAAATGTTCATAATAACAACTCTTCTATATCAGCAATGATAAGCATTAGAAGTTAGCACTATTTTAAAGTCAACTGCTCTATTTAGGAAGTATAACCACACATTAAGATTTGCCCAGGACTGTCCTGGTTTCTTACTGTTTTTCTGGCTATTAATAATGTACACTTTCACTCTTAAAAGCATCTTGACTTAGATGATACATTATATGGTCATCCCACCCTTAAGGTAGTTTGGACTGTGGTAATGACAGAAACCAGAGAGAAAATCCTGCTCATGTTCCAGTCACCCATCCAGCTAAGCATTATTCTCTCCCATACAGAATGATCATTCTCTCCAACAACACCTCTGCATAATTATTGTTATTTAAATTTCACATGGAAGTTTCAAACATTTTGGTGGTACACAGCTTTAGATTAATGTATTGAAATTGAATCAACTTGAGATAAAAACCATAGATAACTGAATATAACTGACTACCAGCAGTTTAGAAATCCTCTACACTGCTGGTAGGGATGGAAATTGGGGCAGTGACTATGGAAAACGGTATGGAGGTTCCTCAAAAAATTAAGACTAGAATTACCATATAACTCAACAATGTCTCTTCTGGGTATCTACCCCCAAAATTTGAAAACCTTTTATTAGTAAAGATATATGCACCCCTATGTTCACTGTGGCATTATACATGGTGGCCAAAACATGGAAACAATAGAATTGTTCTTCAATAATGATTGGATAAAGAAGATATACATATATACAATGGAATATTGCTCAGCCATAAGAAATAATACTGCTGTTTGTGACAACATAGATGGATCTTGAGAGGATTATGCTAAGTGAGATAAGTCAAGTAAAAAATGTTGAGAACCATATGGTTTCACTTAATGTGGGTTATAAAATCGAAAGCAACAAATGAATAAGACAAATAAATAAAAACTCATAGATACAAATAACAGTTTAATGTTACCAAGGGAAAAGAGGGTGGGAGGAGTTAGAAGTAGTCAAGACATACTAAAGACATGAGTTCTTTAATACTGTAATTGTTTTGCCATTTTCTGAATAAAATAAGAAACATTCATACCATTTCAATTTTTCTGAACAATAAATACATGTTAATTTTGTGACTTTTTAGAATTAAAAATGTGATGTTTTCTGATCCTCTTAGTGCCTAATGCATATTAAATTTACTAACTACTGCATAAATGTTTTAAAACCTACATTCATTTTCCCAGTTGACTGGTTGAATGATCAGTTTCATAGATAAATGTCAACAGTATCTAAACAATAACTTTTTACTGCAAAGTAAGATATTTCTCTATAAGTAATGAGTAAAATTATTAAATGTAATCTATGTTTTATTACTGGTAGCTTGTCATAAAAAAGGAATTAAACATTGTAAGCTCTCATTTATTTTCATAGAGCAGATCAGCGTTTTCACTCTTCTGTAGTAAACCCTACTCAATCTAATCTCTTTCAAGGATAGTTTTTTATCTCATTCAATATATGTTCCAAACTATTCCCTCCCCAAATCTTCAATTTTAAAAGAATCCTGGGAAATGTTAAGTTCGACTAACGTAATTACACAAAATTAAAACTATCAAATGCACATCTTGGGCACAGGATCACTCAAGTGTTTGGAAAGGATTTTATGAAACTATTTAGGTTACCTCTAAGTCATTAAT
This sequence comes from Eonycteris spelaea, assembly GCA_003508835.1. Taxonomy (NCBI): domain Eukaryota; kingdom Metazoa; phylum Chordata; class Mammalia; order Chiroptera; family Pteropodidae; genus Eonycteris; species Eonycteris spelaea. Next base: position 2,869,164 of record PUFA01000143.1, read on the forward strand.
TCATATATGGTCCAAGTCGGTAGTAACCAAAAAGGTTTAATTTTTGCTGCTCTTTCAAAGATTTGCATATCATTAGTAGTTAATACTTAAACATTAATTACATTTAAATTATTGATAATTCTGTAATTGCTAAGAACTAACTGAACTCAAACGGCAAAGGTTATAATGTTTGGAAAAAGACAAGCTTCTAGAAGAATTATAACAAATGTGAATACCTGAGATTGAGTAAAATTTTTTATCAATTATTTTCCAATTCTCACCTCCTTATTTCGTAAGATAAGCATGACATAATTTCACGTTAGCCTAAATAAAAGTGATTATAATTTGATTTTTTTGGTTGTTTCCAGTTATTTTATGTCAAGAATAAAGATCCATTTGTTATCAAGTGCCTCCCTCCTTCAACTGTTCCTTCAGGTGGTAAATCTTGTCAGAAACAACTTTCTGTAAAGCTCAAAAGGGTAGCCAATACCGGCACTATCATATGGGTTCTTTCTTCATGATAAAGTATTTACTCTACAGGTTAACATTTTCTAAGTTAGTTCCTGAAAAAATAATTTTAAAATTGATTTTTTTTAATAGAAAAGAGGCTTCTAGGCAACTAGTTTTTGTATAACCTCTCTCTAGTTAACTGGAAAAGCAACATAAAACCTTAAAAGTATATAAAAGCATCTGTTTACCAACATAGCTAATCTGATTATCATACTAATGCATTTTCATATTTTCACTCTAAAAACAGGGAACTAAACAATATCATTAAAGTAACATGTTTCAAATGCCGAGCACCTAGTAATGTATTTTCCAGTCTAAAATTTCTTTACCCAATTTTTAATAATTTTTAAATATTCTTAAATTTATTTAGCATAATTTATAAATTTATACTGTATACTTACTCTAATTCCATTGTCATATACTTTTATCACTGTCATATATTTACTAAATGTTACTTTTGTTTAATTTTTTAAAATTATTTTAATATGGCTAGAACCAAAGCAAAACAAGTTTCCTTTAAAAATTTTCTTCTCATAATTTTCTGACACTCCCATGTCTTTGCCTATCGATTTAAAAAGCCATATAACTCTAGACTTTGAGTCGTTTTCTCTTAGTGTTTTGATGACATTATATCACTTTTTTCTGACATCTGCTTTTAGTCCATTGTCATTTTTTTGTACATGATCTAGTTTCTTAAGATTCTATCTTCAGCTCAATAGTTGCTCTTTGGTAGTACACACTTTTACCAAAAAAAGGTGTCCAGGTATGGATTGGTCTAGGTCTTATTTATTCTGCTTGGCACTCATTGCGCTTTTTCAGTGTGATATATCATGTATTTCATCAGTACTTGAAAATTTTCTGCCATTAGTAAGAATTCACATCCAGGTCTCTGGTTAATTTTCTTAACCACTTATTTTTATATAATTTATGTCACTTTTTTGCTGCTTTTATAATGCACTCATAATTAATCGATAAAAATATATTTTTACTTCCCTTTTCGTTTTTAAAATGAAATTATACAGATGCCAAATCTCTTTATTGTTTTTTTTTCAGTGATGGCTAATGTTAACCTGCATGTATGCTTGTGTGTGTATGTGTGTGTGTGCACAAAATCCTGTTAGAAAATTCTTAATTTATGTAGCTTGAATACCAATGGTTCTATGTTCCACTCCACAAGCCAACAGAGGAAAAGCCTCGTCTTTCTTTCATATGACAGTTTTTGAAATACATGAAGGGAACTGTTGTGAATAATTGTATCACCATCAACAAATTTATTGCACTTTCTCTTATGGTTCAAAATTAAAATGTGCATATTATTGTGATATCGGGAAGCATAAGCTAAAGTCCTAATTCTCTGTTATTTCAAAGATTTGAAATATATGAACAAGTTACTTAATTTACTTAGTTGCTTCAATTGTGAATGGAGACAATGAAAACCAAGTCACAAAGTTAATACGAGGATCAGGAACTCATGGCATTCAAAGGTCGCCTCCTCAGGAAAGTTTCCCCAAGCTTCCTGCTATAGCCTTAATGCTTGTGTCCTTATGTCCTTAAATTTGTGTCCTTAAATTTGTATGTTGTAATCCTTATGACTAACATGATGGTATTATGGGGTGAGCCTTGGGAGCTTATTAGGTCATGAGAGGAAGGCCCTCATGATTGAGAATAGTGTCCTTATAAAAGTGACCCACGGTGTTCCTTATCATCTTCAGCCATGTGAGGATACAAGAAGTCCATGACTCAAAAGAGGCCCCCCACCCAACCATGCTGGCACCCTGATCTTGGACTTCTAGTCTCCAGAACTATGATAAATAAATTTCTGTTGTTTATAAGCCACCCAGTCTGTTGTATTTCATTTTAGCAGTCTGAGAAGACTAAAACACTTCCTAAGTATCCATTTGCTCTGTCTATGACTCTATAGCATGGGTATATAATGCCTTACTATAATCTTATAACATTATATTTTAATAAACAGTCTGTGATCTCCTCAATGGGATGGACTGTGTCTTATTGCATATAGTAAGTACCTATTTAAGGTATGGAAGGCAAAATATATGTAAAAGTAATTTTGTAAGTGGAAAGCACTATCATTATCCATTTTATAGTTGTTTAAAAACTTTTGTACCTCTCTTTTTTACTTTTTCAGTCCTTTAAAGTAATGAACAGATGAGGCTCATCATGTGGTAAACAAATTCTCGTCTTTTTAATTCCTTAAAATAGGTAGCACATAATCAAAACATTAAACTCTTCCTGAATTGGCATACAACACAGACTGATTTTAAATTTTATCTTCTACTAGCTCCTTCCACAGCCTACAATCATGCACATATTTACCCATCCTCAAAAGTTTTACCATCTACATTTTGTGGAGATTAGTCAAGACTTGCTAGCTTTGGTCCTGTGTTCCCAGTTAGCCTTCTGATCAATACAACCTGCTTTCAATCCTCCCTGTGAATGACACAGAAGGATACTATCTTCCTCCCTCAATTTTCCAGCCCAGTTTTTTCCTCCTCAGCTTTGAATCTCTCAAGTTGGAGCTTTTAACTAACTCATCTTTGAGGCCATAATGGAGTAGTACTATGGAAAACAGATTGCAGGTTCCTCAAAACATTAAAAATAAAACTAAAAATATTATCCTGCAATCTCACTTCTGAGTATATATCCAAGGACATTGAAATCAGGATCCCATAGAATTATTGCACTCTTGTGTTCCCTGCAGCATTCAACACAATAGCCAAGATACAGAAACAGACTAAGTGTCTTGTCAATGAATGAATAGATAAAAACTATGTGTTATTTATACCATGGAATATTATTCAGTCACAAGAAAGAAGGAAATACTGCTATTCACTACAACTTAGATGGACCTTGAGGGCATTATACTAAGTGAAATAAGTAAGACAGAGAAAGAAAAATGCTGTATGATCTCACTTATACGTGGAATCTGAAAAGACGAATGCAGAGAAACAGTAAAGTAGTGCTTACCATGAGTTGGGGTGGGGGAAATGGGAAAATATTGGTCAAAAATTACAAACTTCCAGTTATAAATTAACAAGTTTTGGCATCTAATGTACAGTATTGTGATTATAACTAATAATACTGCATCATATATCTGAATGTTGCTAATAGATCTTAAGTGTTCACACCACCCACACACACACACACACACACACACACACACACACACACACACACAAATAATAACTCTGTGATGGGAAGGAGGTGGAAGCTAATACTATGGTGGTAATCATTTTGCAATTTATAAATGTATTCATTCAACACATTGTACACTTAAACTACATAATGTTATGTGTCAATTATAGCTCAGTAAAGCTGGGAACACATTATCCTATCATAGAAGTCAATTCTTAGATACAAATCTAGATAGCATTGGTTGATTTAGATAAAGATAAGAGTAGGTCTTATGCTCATATTCACACAAAAAGCACTATTTACCTTTGATGGTGGAACAAATTCAACACATTCCAACCATGTGGTTAAAAAGGACTTTCCACATATTGTACATTTTCTTCCCCGAGAGATTGTGTTCCTGACTTGTGGATACCCTGCTATGGCTTGCATTAGGAAAGGATTCTTTTCTGCTAGCTGATTCATTATAAATCTTGATGTTATTTCCTAGATTCAAAAAAAAAAATAGTTCCTCAGATAATTTGCAAAATAACTGTTTTGTATTACATTGATTTGCATTTCACTGATTTGTATTTTTGGCTTATTCCTTACAGTTTCTGTTTTTTTTTTATAGTATATACAATGAATTATATTGTCAGTGACAAGTGTTGTAAATTAGCTTTTGACAATGTAAGAAAGCAACTTACTTCCATCGTAATATTTCTGTCTCTTACATATAAGAATCCAAATTATAATAAGTTTACATTATTAGATAAAGTTTAGTTCAAATTTTATACCTCTCATTACAACAAACAAAAACTATACAAATATTCAGACTGAACTGGGAAACTGACTATCATATTTACTAATGTCTAAATCCTTACTGCTAAAATTGTAGATCATGGACCAGTAGAATTTGTATCACCTGGAAGCTTATTAAAAATTCAGAATCTCAGCTGCATTCCAAATCTACTGAATAAGAATCTGCAATTAATAAGGTCCCCCCACATAATCCTTTTGCATATTAAAGTTCGAAAAGTGTTAGTCTTAGTTAGCTACTGTATTAAGTACCTCAATAGAGCCATGTTGGTAAAGAGTACTAATTTCTATTAACCACATCTCTGAATTAAACTAGTATTAAACCTACCCACATAGATATTCCAGAAATTTCACTTTAGGTAATAATAATATTAAATAATAAAAGGGGTGATGAGGAAATACAAGCAGACTTTCACCATGACCACCAACAACGTCATTATCTTAAAGTAAACTCTAATTATGTAATACTTAAAATAAAATCTTCACTAACCAAGCAAACAAAATGAACATTTAATTTACTCCATCAATGGCCCCCATTGTTTATGCCAGTAGCTGGAAGCCCTGTATAAATGTTACATAAACAGTGGGTGAATTTTAAATGTAAATAAGTATATGAAACCTTTTCTGGTCAAAGTAAAAGATTTATCAGTGATATTAAAGTAGTCTACATCAGTCTCTGATAGGAATCTTTGGGAATACCTACATATGTACATAAATTATCTTTCATTCATGCACCCCAATAAAAATCTTTTAAAAGTAACAAAAAAATCATGGATTGCTGTCTCCTGTTTCTTATTACTCTATCCCTTCCATTTAACAAGCATCTAGAAAAGCTGCCTTTATACAGCAAATGCCCTGAGCCTGGGTTCCTTAAATGTCTGATCCTTCAACAGCATAACTTCCTACTCATTTAAGCTCATTCTCCTGGGTGGTTGGTTACATTTTTTTTTTTCTAGAAAGGATGACATAACTGAGGTCATCCTCTCTGAAAAATTATCCTTTCACACTAATATTAACTACTAAATTAGATATATATTATTACCCTTTCTTTACCTATTTACACAGAACACAGCTTGTGATTCTGAATGAGGTATGTTTTTAGCTACAAGAATTCAAAGTGTAGGTCTCACTATAAAACTGCAGAAAACTAATAGACAAGGGTGCACTCCCCCAAATATCAGATGACAGAAGAATTCGCTGAAATACATGGGACCTATAAATAGGCCACAATTCACACAGTTCACGTTTTTGATTTATAATTTTTGGAACCAAACATATTTGTTGCACTTAGTATGTCTCTTGACAACTCTTATAGTACTCATTATTTATATTCTCCTAGTTGCTGCCAATGTGTTACTTTGGAAGAATAACATATACCATTCAAATACAAAGTTATTATTTGAAAACATGAGTGTATATAAAGATTCAATTGGCGTGACCAATAGTATTTTTTAAGGTACCTCTTAAAGATATGTGCAATGCAGTTTTTGTGAATATACAACTTAATGTTTGCCTAATACCAATGTTATTTAAAAGTCAAAATATCTTTTATGGACAAATAAATCATTCCTCTCGAACAGTTTGTATGCTCTTTTGTTAGAATATTTTTTAGTTAACTATATGTAGGTAACTATATATAATTATGTTTGAGCTATCAGATTAAAATTAGTTTCAGGTGTATTCTTTTATTTTTCCTTACATATAATGATTTAATTTGAATTATAAACTATCTACATACAAATTATATTTATGTAAATATAAAATACATAAGATTTAAAAACAAATATGAATCCTTAGAAGGAATCATTAATTTTGGAACTGTAGTATAATCAGTTGCCACTCAGTGTATGACAGACACTAAAACATAGCATCAAGAGCAAAGATTCTCCGTCATGGTCATATCAATAAATAGGAGCAAATTCAGGTTCTATGATGTACTGGCTCTGTGACCCTATTTGGACAAGTCCTTAACTTCTCTGATCTTGAATAATTCACCTATAAAACAGGGATATTCTTCCAATATTATCACGTAAGAGTTCAAAGAATTAAATTAGATAGCATGAGTAAAACAGTCTGACATCTACTGATGCAGTATATTCTGGCTGATATTTTGTTATAATATAGTTATCAACATTAAATTAGTTCACAAACCTCTAAGGTGAAAAAAATGTTTAAAATTCTTAACCAATACATAGCCTGAATCTGAGTCCTATAATTCTTTAACAGTCCAAGTAGTTTAATCAGTAATGTTAACTAACAGAAATGATTTTTAATTTAAGTACAAATATAAAATATACAATGAATTTGTCACCTTTCTAAGAAAAATTCTTAGAGTTACTTTTAAAAAATACCCAAATCATTCTTGCCATGGAGTGCACCCTTATAAAACCATCGACACACTGGGTTAACTGCTAATCCAGCTCCATCCACAAATCAAGACCACCTCCAACCAGGGATTACCTCTACTTCCTTTTCCTCACCTCAGGCAGCCCCATTTTGAAGCACTATTACAGCATGGAATTTGGAATCCAGTTGCTGAGGTTGGCATCATCATCCTAACATTTACCAGCTCTGTGAAACTACACAACTTATTTAAACTCTCTGGGACTCAGTTTATCTATAAAAGGGGGACAATGATGGTACCTACATTTTAAAGGTTATTGGAGGATTAAATTAACTCATTTTTGTTAAGTTCTTAGAATGATGTCTTGCTATTAAGCTTTACATGTGTTAGTTTTTATTATTGTTATTGTTGATATTATCTGGATTCTTAATTCAAGGAGAACAAATAGGTTATAAGGAATTAAACAAATTAAATACTATAATTTTTAAAACCATTTACAATTAAATTTTGAATAGATTTTTGTTTCACACAAAAATAGAAAATAATACTGTTTGTGGAAATACAGATTGATTCTATGAAAAGGAATTTAAAATGAGTTAATCAAACTTTAAAAGATGACAATTCTTTGACCAAGCAATTTCACTCATAGGGATAATATGAACATGAGAAATTTGCTGAGTATAGTCACTGTAGCCTTGTTTATAAAGGCTAGAAAGCCAGAAAATAATTCATAATCGAAACAGCTAACAGCAGGGAAGTAGGTAAAAACACTATGCTGTAATCATATATTTTAAAATGTTATATATATCAAAAAAGAGATCACAGATTTATTTTTTATTGATTGGAAAAGTATTTACAATATTTTGAAGGGAAAAACAAGTAACTAGTACGTGGAGTTTGAACTCACCTTTAATAAAAAAACCTTCTGGATTCATGGAAAGTTCTAGCAAAATGAATGTCAGAGAATAGTGGTAATATTTCTGCATACTGGATTTCTGAGTATTTTTATCAACTTCTATTGCTTTTTTTCCTCTAATTTCTCTAAATGGGCTCAAATTATTTTGTAATACATTTTTCTTTTAATTAGTATGACATTAAAACTAATTTTTATTTTCTTCCTTGCTCATCTGTATGTTCTAGTTTTCTGTATTAAACATATATTATTTATGTAACAAAGGAAAATATTTTTAAAAAACTAAACCATTGAATGAAATTGGTTGTTTCCTGCATCCAGGAAACTTTAATCCTACACAGTTCTTGAAAATCTTAAGACAATCCTCCTTGTTCAGTTATATAAAGACTTAAAAGGACCTGAGAAGTTCAAATTCATAATCGAGACATACTCAAATGTGGGAATATCTGTGAATTTTAATTCATCTAACACTAAAGGACAAACAAAGAGAGTCCACTAATATGCTTTCCTATTCCTTCTTTTAATGTCGCTAACTTTCTTAACTAAAGTGAACATGATTCCTGGATCATATTCATTCATCCACTAGGAAATGAGGTCAAGTAAAAAAGGATAGAAGAGGCAAAAATCCCAGTAAGAACAAATCAAATACATTTTTAGATTATCTATACACACACACACACACACACACACACACACACACACACACACACACACACACACACACATACGTGGGGGGGCAAGGTGTAAACACATTTCTCTCTTTTCTTTTTTTACAAGAAAATGTTTCCATTTCTTTGAATTTAGTCATTCTGGAAATGAGATAGGATTATACTGAATTCTGCAAGCAAGTCAAAAAGATTATGTCTAGGATCCACATTGCCAATGGACTGGGGTTACATCAGTCATTTGCTGGCTTGGCTGGAATGCTTTAAAAGAAAACTTTTTAAAACTTAAATCATGACTTTAAAGACTTATGTGAATGATATAAGTCTTCACCTGTAGATTCCAGACCTCCTCTTGTTTTACAGCACTAACAGGCTGCTTCAGGAACAATGGGTTTCCCTCACAGTAGAATTCCCTCAGCTTCAGATCCTGAAACTTTCAAAACAAAATAAAAACTTTATTTCACAACAAAATAACAAGCTTTACCCTTGAGGGTACATCTTCAATAAAAGTAGTCTAAAAATGTTTTATTTAGGACTTATATTTCACATTAATATTTTAACAACAGGACATACTCTAATTGTTAGAAGCATAAGAATCTTTATGCTACTGTGAATGGCAATGACCTTAGTGGTCATTGGTGACATCTCCTCTAAAAGACAGCTGAGAAACTTGTTCAGGATCATAGAACTTATTAGAAATAAAACAGGGATCAATCAAATGTTGGGAACTTTTTACAAATAATGTATTTGTTAGAAAACCAAGTATGATTAAAAAATTACATTCTAATATACACCAAAATCCAGGTCTTTAAGATTGTCTTCATTTTAGAGAAACAAAAGAACATCAAAATGTTCTCATTACAATCTACTATCCACAGTGAAAATAGAAAAAGAAGAAAAAATATACAGTTCACAGGATATTGAACCTTCTTAAAGAAAACCTAAATTCAACTGGAATTTACCATTTGAGTAGACAAATAAGGGATTCTCATATTAATTAATGCCTTGTCACCCAAAAACTCATGTAGTTTTCAAAGTTAAAATCTATTTAGGGAGTTACTTTTCTGAGCCTTAGTTTCAGCTGTGAAATAGGGAAAATATGACCTATATCAGGTGAAACAGTTCTCTGTAAATAAAAAAAAAAATAGAGAGTCCTGGTATGTGGCATGTTTTGATTCCATGATATAAATACTCCTATCATGGTTGATTCCATTCATGGAACACAGAGTCGGGAAGAGATGTGGAAAATCAGCTCTTGTAAGCCAAGACAAGCAGGCACTGTTACACCACTGCAACTGACATTTATAATCAGATATTTCCCTGATTTCAGTCCAGGGTTTGAAAACAAAAGAAGCACTCAACAAATTAGAAATAATTGATTTAAAATATCTTTCCATAGTACCATGTCATTAATTTTAAAAGTCTCATGAAATTTCTACAACATAGACAAGATTTTAAAATAAAATACAAACTAAGACTGGATTAAACATGGCAACGTGAGAGATGTTCCAAGATCTCTCCCCTTGAAACAACGATGAGCTAAACATCTAAAACTCAACGAAAACACCCAAACTGCACACCAGCACATTTGAGCAGGGTATCTGCACAAAAGAACTACCACAGGTCAGAAACCGGGTGTTAGGCAGTGGACTGGGAGAAACAAAGCTGCCTCTCACAGCTAGAGCCCCCTGAAAAACCCTGCCTAAGAAAGCTGTGAGCTCCCCATGGCTGGCGGCAGCTCCCAGTCATTATGGCAGAAGGCAGAGAAATGCAGATGACAGAAAACAGGGATGGCAGAAAAACAACAGTTAATTTTTACCAGCCAAGGTTGCAAAACCAAAGCTGAGCCATAGCTCCCATCCACCATCCCAGAGGGCCCTTCCCCGCATACCCTCCAAGACTGAACACCACGGAGCCCCAGGGGAATCTGAGCAAACGCTACTGAAACTGTCACTAAAACTGACAGAATGAGACGGAGGGTACCAAGCGTGATTAAACATCTATAAGAAAAAAAAAAGATATTATTAAGACTTTATATAAAGCAGATCCAAGAGGCTTAGATGCCACCTACTGGAAACCAAAAGAAAAACACCTTCTTTCCAACAGACTAGGGACCATTATATAATAAATCTTCTTTCTGGAAAAAAAAAAAAAAAAAGCAAGACACACTTAAATTAATGCCCAGGCAGAGAAATAGTCCATTAAACACCATGAACAACCGAGGTGACAAAACATCTCATAAAGAATGAGAGAAATCTCCAGAAAATAAGCTTACAGACATAGAAATATGAAAATTAAATGACAGAGAATTCAGGATTGTACTTTTAAAAAAACTCAATGAGATCCAAAAAGAATCATATCAACAATTTCAGAAACTGAAAAAAACAACTAGATGAGCAAAAAGAGTTCTTTAGCAAGAAGAATGAAACCCTTAAAAAGAAAAGAATAAACCTTCTGGAAATAAAGAACACACTGCAAGAGTTGAAAAATGAAATATCAAGCTTGGGAAATAGAGTTGACCAAATGGAGAAAAGGATCAGTGATAGCGAAGATAGAAATCTAGAAATAAATCAGAAGAAAGAAGAGAGAAACCAAAAAATGAAAAATAATGAAAGAGAACTAGCTGATACCATCAGGAGAAACATAAAAATAATGGGAATTCTCAAAGAGGAAGAAAAAGAGCAAGGATTAGAAAGCATTTTCAGACAAATAGTCGACGAGAATTTCCCAAATCTAAGGAATGAGCTGGAGCTTGGAACTCAAGAAGTCAATAGAACGCCTAATTATCGCAACCCAAAAAGGCCTTCACCAAGACACACTGTACTAAAATTCTCTAAAATCAATGACAAAGACAGAATTCTCAGGGTAGCCAGGGAAAAGAAGATGGTAACTTAAAAGGAAAACTCATTAGATTATCACCGGACTTCTCAGCACAAATCTTACAAGCCAGAAAGGAGTGGAGTCAAATATTCAAACTATTAAATGAAAGGAATTACCAGCCAAGAATAATGTATCCAGCTAAGCTCTCTTTTAGACGTGAAGGAGAAATAAAGACTCTTCGAGACTTATAAAAATTGAGGGAATTCGCCACTACAAGGCCTGCTCTACAGGAAATACTGAAAGGGGTCAGCTCACCTAAAACAAAATGACAACAACAAAAAAAAACCCACATAATTAATACTAAGGTGACTAGCAGGCTGATAAAAGCAGAGGAGTGCAACCCTAACTAGGAACAGGGCATTATAAGCTTAAAATAAGAAGATATTTGCTAAGCAAGATAGTAATGAATGGCCAGCATACATAGAGGGAAATTGAGACAACAATGATTGAAAAGAGGATTCAAAGATCCACATTCACAAAGGGGAATGGAGATAAGGCATGTGCAGAAGAAAATAAATGACTGTATATATCTATATCTATATCTATATCTATATCTATATCTATATAGATATATAGATAGATAGATATAGATATAGATATAAATATAGATATAGATATAGATATATCCTTTACATATTTGTGATGGTAACCACATGCAGAAGAACTGAAGCATATAACATAAAAGAAAAAGAACCAGAGGGAAAAACCACAAAAGCCAACCAAAATAAAGAAAAGAGAAACGCAAGGACAAGGAAGCAAAGAAAACACCAAGCTATCGAAAAGCAAAAGATAAAATGACTAAAGAAGACCTCATATTTCAATAATCACTCTAAATGTAAATGGACTGAATTCACCAAAAAAAGGTACAAAGTTGCATATTGGATCCAAAAACAAAACCCAACCATAGGCTGACTCCAGGAAACACATCTTAGTTCCAAAGACAAATATGGACTCAGAGTGAAAGGGTTGAAAATGATATTTCAAGCAAATGGCATTCAAAGAAAAGCGGGAGGAAATACTAATTTCAGACGAAATAGATTTTAAATAAAAAAGGTAAAGAAAGATGCTGAGGGGCACTTCATAATGATAAAGGGAATCATGCACCAAGAAGATATAACACTTATTAATATCTATGCTCCCAATCAGGGAGCCCAAAATAATAAAGCAATAACTAACAGAACTAAAGGGAGAAACAGACCAAAACACTATTATAATAGGGGACCTAAATACCCCACTGTCAGATATGGACAGATCATCCAAACAGAAAATCAATAAGGAAATAACATCCTTAAATGACACATTAGACCAACTGGACACAATTGACATTTACAGAGCCTTTCATCCAAAAACAGCTGCTTATACATTCTTCTCTAGTGCACATGGAACATTCTCAAGGATTGACCACATACTAGGACACAGAGCTAGCCTCAGCAAATATAAGAGGGTTGAAATCATACCAACCATAATCTCTGCTCATAATGCTTTGAAACTAGAGACCAACTACAGAAAGAAATCAGGAAGAACCACAAATGGAGATTAACAAAATGCTACTGAAGAATAACTGGGTCACAGAAGAATAAAAAGAGAGATCAAGAGATGCATAGAAATTAATGATAATGACAGTACAACACACCAAATTTTGGAACACGGTAAAAGCGGTCATAAGTGGAAAATTTATGTCATTACAGCCCTACCTCAAAAAAGAACGAGCTTGAATACAACCTAATGCTTTATCTTAAAAAAAAAAAAAACCTAGAGAAGAAAGAACAAATGAAGAAAGAGTCAGTAGAAGTAAAGAAATAATCAAAATTGAGCAGAAATAAATGAATTGAAAACAACAAACAAAACACATAGAAAAAATAAATACAACAAGGGCTGGTTCTTTGAAAAGCTTAATAAAATTGATAAACCCATTGCTAGACTCACTAAAGAAATAAGAGAAAAGACACAAACAAACAATATCAGAAATGAAGATGGTAAATTAACAACAGACCACTGCAGAAATACATAGGATCATACAAGATAATATGAAAAGTATAAAACACCAAATTTAATACATAGAAGAAATGGACCAGTACTTAGAAATACAAACTTCCTAGACCAAGTCAAGAAGAATTGGAAAATCTAAATAGACCAATTAGCAGTATGAAAATTGAAACAATCATCAAAACCTACCAAAAAGTTAAAGTCCAGGACAGGTGGTTTTACCAGTGAATTCTACCAAACATTCAAAGAAGATTTAATACCTATTTTCCTCAAACTCTTCCGAAAGAAAGAAAGAAGAGAAAGAAGAAAGAAAGAAAGAAGAAAGAAAGAAAGAAAGAAAGAAAGAAAGAAGAAAGAAAGAAAGAGAAAAGGAAAGAAAGAAAAGAAAGAAGGGAGGGAGGGAGGGAGGGAGGGAGGAGGGAAGGAAGGAAGGAAGGAAAGGAAGGAAGGAAGGAAGGAAGGAAGAGGAGGCAATACTTCCCACCGTCATTTTATAAGCTAATACCACCCTAATACCAAAATCTAGTAAAAGATAACACACACAAAAAGAAAACTACAAACCAATACACAACATTATTAAAAAGAGTATACACCATAATGAGTGGACTTCTTATCAGAGACACAGGAATGGTTCAACATATGCAAACTGATTATGTGATACCCACATAAAAATTTTAAAATAAGAATCATATGATTATATCAGTAGATATAGAAAAAGCCTTCGACAAGATTCAGCACCTACTTATGATAAAAACACTTAACAAAATTGGTGGGCAGAAGGAAAATACCTTGATATAATAAAGGCCATATATAACAGTCCTCAGCCAACATTAAACTTAATGGTGAAAACTAAAAAACTTCCCTCTAAGATCAGGAACAAAGCAAGGCTGTCCACTATCGCCAGAGTTATTCAATATGACATTGGTCCTAGCAAGTGCAATCAGGCAAGAGAAGAATACAAAGGGCATCCAAACAGGAAACAATAATTCAACAGTCACTATTTGTGGATGACATGATTCTCTATATAGAAAACCCTAAAGATTCCACAAGAACACTACTAGAAACAATAAGAAAATACAGTAATATTTCTAGATACAAAATTAACATTAAAAAATCCATAGTGTTATACTCTCATAATGAAGTGTCAGAATAAGAAGTGGAAAAAATAATTTCTTTTGAAATTGCAACAAAATGAATAATACCTAGGAATTAATCTAACTAAACATGTGAAGCACCTATATAATGAAAACTATAGACCTTATGAAGAAGAAATTTAAGATACAAAGAAATGGAAAGATATTTCATGTTCTTAGATTGGAGTCATCAGCATAGTTAAAATGATTTTACCTATAAGCATTATACAGATTTCATGCAATCCTCATCAAAATCCCATCAGCATTTTTTAAAGAAATAAGACAAAAAAATAATCATCAGATTTGTAATGGAAACAAAAAAACCCGAATTGCCAAAGCCATCTTGAGGAAAAAAAGAACGAAGCTAGAGGCATCACTCTGCCGACTTCAAATTATACTCCAAAGTAACAGCAATCAAAAGCATGGTATTGGCAGAAAAACAGATACACGGACCAGTGGAACAGAACTGATAGTCCAGAAGTAAACCATATTTATATGGGTAAATAATTTTTGACAAAAAAGTCAAAAATATACAGTGGAGCAAGAAAAGCCTCTTCAATAAATGATGCTGGAAAAACTGGAAAGCCACCTACAAAAGGATGAAACTAGACTGTTGTCTATCACCACACACCAAAATTAACTCAAAATATATTAAGGACCTGAATATAAGACTGGAATCAATAAAATGCATAGAAGAAAACATAGGAACTAACTCAAAGACCTTAGACTTAAAGAGGATTTTATGACTTTGACCTCAAGGCAAGGGAAGTAAAAGCATAAATAAATAAGTGGGACTACATAAAACAAAAAGCTTCTGCTAAGCAAAAGAAGCCCTCAAAAAGGTAAATAGACAACCATCTGAATGGGAAAATATATTTGCAAACAATGCCTTCGATAAGGGCCTAATATCCAAAATAATACAAAAAACTCATAATAATTCAACAACAACAACAACAAAAAAACAAACAACAACAAAACATGATCCAATTAGAAAATGGGCTGAGGACTGAACAGACACTTCTCCCTAGAGGACATAGAAATGGCCAACAAATATATGAAAAGATGCTCAACATCGCTAGTTGTTAGGGAATGCAAAGCAAAACGCACAATGAGATACATCTCTCACCTGTTAGAATGGCTATAATCAACAGGACAAGTAATAACAAATGTTAGGGGGATGTGGAGAAATGGGAACCCTCATACACTGCTAGTATGGACTGCAAATTGGTTCAACCACTATGGAAAACAATATGGAAGTTCCTCAAAAAACTAAGAATTGATCTACCATATGATCCAGCAATCCTTCTACTGATATTTACTCCCAAAGACTTGAAAACCATATCCCAAAAGTTAGTTGCACACTATGTTCGCAGCAGCATTATTCACAGTGGCTAGGACATAGAAAACAACCTAAGTGTCCTATGATAGATGATTGGCTAAAGAAGCTGTGGTACATATATACAATGTAATATTACTCAGCATAGAAGAGATGAAATATTGCCATTTGCAACAACATAGATGGACCTTGAAATAGTCATACTAGAGAAATAAGTCAGACAGAGAAGGTTGAAAATCAAATGATATACTTATATGTGGAATATAAACCTAAAAGTAACAAATGAACAGAACAAACAGTCTCATGGACATGAACAATGGACTAATGTTTACCAGAGTGGAGGGGTATGGGGGAAAATTAAAAATAAAATGTTTAAAAAATAAAAATATAAGCTTGGAGAAAACCATAAACAAAGAAACAAACAAATAATAGAGAGCTTAAGGCCATGTTGATCTCCTTTCTCATAGTCTCATAACAGACTGCAGACTTTCTTAATTCAGTTGCCTATGTTATCTATCAACAGGGAGCAACCTAGAGACTTGAATCCAATAGTAGCCCATAAGGCAATGCTGGTATACTGAAGTAAAAAGGTCAGTTTTTTATGCTCAATGGAAGCATCATTTTTTTCCTTTATCATAAAGAAAATCATTCCATAATATATACCTAAACTCATAGTCTTTTTTTTTTTCAAAACTGATACAGCTTGAATGGTATATGCAAATGTCGTGAACCTCATTTCAAATTTGACTATGATTCAAAGAGCATACATTTCTCTTTAGGGGTCATGTTTCTCTTCCTTCAATCCTGTCACTATCTTCCATCAAATATGATAATAAGTTATGTAGCTTGCTAACTTACTTCATATAATGTATCAAACAAACAAATTTAAGTAAATAAATAAATAAATAAAACTATATTTTCATTTACTATATAATTCAAGTTCTAAGTTAAGTGCCTAGTACATAGCTGATGCCAATAAATAATTGATAAATGAATGTCTTCTCAGAAACCCAGGTACACAGCTTTTTCTGAGCACTCAAGATATGCAAAGACCTTCTTCTCCAGACTTGGTCATTATTGTAACTGTTCTTTGCAAAGCCCTATGCCTTAGGAACAATGTACAAGTTCATCAAGTCCTTATGTTGCTTCAGACTAGACTAAAGTAATGAAGAAGATCAAATGAGTCTGGTTTAGCAAAGAACACTGTTAAGGTTAACAGGAAGAAAAAGAGACTGAGATTTCACATGGACTCAAAAACAGAACTGATAAGTAGGCTATGGCAAAATTACCCTGCACTCTTCAAACCATCTCAAAGCTCACAGCATTGCCTTTTAGCAAGAATTGGAATTTCTAAATAAGCTAAAGTTCGACTTGTGTGGAAGGCAAGATTTTAAATGTGGAGGTTATGGCAACCAAAATTTTTATTCTAGATAGATAGATAGATAGATAGATAGATAGATAGATAGATAGATAGATAGATAGATAGATTAAAATTCTAAAAAAAGGACAGGAATAAGAGCTATGACCAATGGGAAATTCAAAAAAATGTTATAACTTATTATCTAATCAGACTTGTGGAGTGATTAGCTGATGGTATTTAAACATAAGAAAGCAAAAAAGTCTGTTCTGGAAACCCCTCTCTCACATACCCTGCATGAGTAGGAGAGAAATAGGCAGAAAGTAACTAGAGTCAGAATCCTTCAGTATCTGCTGGATACTGATCAAGAAAGACCCTTAGAGGGAATTGAAATGAGGAGGCCAATAAATCCTATAGGGGAAGAAGTTAACTGAAACTCCCAGGCTCTAAATACACACCACACACACACACACACACACACACACATCACACATCACACACACATCACACACTTTTTCATTCTGGCCATGGAGAAAGCAGCCTGAAGGCCCTCATGGACAATGGTTCCAAACATTTGCTTCAGTCCTTACAATTTAAAAATCACTGTAAAAGAGCAACTGATCTGGGAGGACTTATACATATCTCCTTACAATCTTCTTCCCATACTTGCCTTAGATATCACTTTTGTCCTTGAACTACCTGAGAGCCACTAGTTGAACAGGTCTCTGTTTTCACTCTCCCCTGTAAGTGCTACCCACAACAGTGTGATCTCCTTACAGTGTAAATCAGAAACATCATTCTCTTGCTCAAAAACCTTTCAATGGTTCTCATCTCACTCAAAATGAAATGCAACTCCACACAGTGGCTGACAGGACTCTTTGAGAGTAGGCTTTTTACTATCTCTTTGACCTCACCTCCTAGTGGTCACATTTTCTCTCTTTTTTTTATGCATCAGGTTTTTTTTCTTCAGCTTTACTGAAGTATAGCAGATAATTTGTTGCTCATATTTACATCGTATGATTTCAATGAGGTTTTTTGTTTCAATTATAACTGAATGCAATAATATATTAGTTTCAGTCATACAGCATAATGATTAAAGATCTATATAACTCATAAAGTGATCACCCACTAATCAGGTACCCCTCTGCCCCTACAATGTTATTTACAACATTGTTGACTGTTTTCCTTATCTACACTTTATATCCCCATGACTGTTTAGTAACTATCCATTTGTACTTCTTATCCCCTTTCCCTTTTTCACTGTCCTTTCTAACCCCTCCCCCATATCTAAGTAGCCCCCAAAATCTTCTCTGTATCTGAGTTTGTTTCCCTTTTTGTTGCTGTTGTTTATTTTGTTCTTTAGACCCACATGTATGTGAAATCATATATTTGTCTTTATCTGCCTTATTTCATTCAGTGCAATACCCTCTAAGTCTATCAAGGCAATATATTTTTCCACCCCTTCCTTCTTAGTCTGTGTGTGTGTTTTCATCTGAAGTGAGTCTCTTGTAGGCAGCATATGTAGGGGTCTTGTTTTCTCATCCATTCAGCCACTCTATCTTTTGGTTGGAACACTTAATTCTTTTCCATTTGAGGCACTTATTGATAGGAATGTAGTTATTACCATTCTTTATTCCTCTTTTGATTCTGTTGTTCTTCTTTAAAAAGTCCTCCAACATTTCTTGTAATACTGGCTTGGGATTGATAAATTCCTTTAGCTTATTTTTGTCTAGGAAGCTCTTTTATCTGTCCTTTACTCTATATGATAGCTTTGCTGGATAAAGTATTCTTGTTCATAGAGCCTGGGTTTTCATCACATCAAATATTTTGTGCCAAGCCCTTCTGTCTTCCATAATTTCTTTTGAGAAATCAGCTGCAAGTTTTACAGAATCTCCCTTGTAGCTAACTAATTGCTTTTTCTTGCTCCTTTTAAGATTCTCTCTTTGTATTTAATCTTTGGCATTTTAATTATAACATGTCTCAGTGTGAACCTCTTTGGGTTCATTTTTTGGATACTCTCTGAGCTTCCTGGGGTCATATGTTTATTTCTTTCACCAAGTAGGGAAGTTTTCCATCATTATTTTCCTCAATATATGTTCAACTTCTTGTTCTTCTGCTTTAGGTACCCCTATGACACAGATGTTGTTACCCTTAATTTTGTTCCCATAGGCTCACTCTGTAAATTATTATTATAGTCTTGTATTCTTTTTCTTGCCATTCTGATTGAGTGTCTTGGCTCCCCCATCCTCTATATTGGTGTTTTTGATCTTCTTCTTCCTCCACTCTGTTGATCCCCTCTAATATACTCTTGATCTCAAATAATGTGTTCCTTTCTGACTGGTTCCTTTTATAATTTCCATTTCCATTTTATATTTATATATCCTTATGAAAGTTCTCACTGAGTTCAATCTACACTTCCCTTAGGTTCATTGAGCATCCTAGAACCAATGTTTTAAATCTCTGCATCTGTTAGATTGTTTGACTCCATTTTTCTTTGATTTATGTTCTGTTCTCTATATGGTTCCTGCTTCTTTGTCTTTCCATTTTGGCTGCCTTTTGGATCTGTTTCTGTGTACTAAGCAAAGTCCCTGTCTCCCAGTCTTCTTAGTGTTACTTTGTGTACTAGGTGTCCAGCAGCACAGTCCTGAGAAGGGTTCAGCTGCAGGACAAGTTTAGCCCACAGTTCATGCACCTCCAGGGCCACCTGTTAAGATTCAGCAAGCAATCTACAGATGCTGTGCTTATAGTTGCCTCAAAAGGCCACATCAGAAACCAAGATCAGCTGGCACCAATGTAAGTCTTGGCCACTGCTCAGCAAGTGGCATAGGACTCGCCAAAGACACAACTGAATGTGGCTTGGGTGGGGCTGCAAGTTGAGGAGGTGAAGTTCCAGAGAATTCTCTGGGCAGAGCAACCTCTATTATCCAATTTGATGATGTCTCAGCTATGGTGTCATTACCTTTGCACGCTGGGCGGGGAGGGGCGGGGAGAAGGCTCAAACAGAGGGGCAATGAATACCAACAGCATTTCTGTCCAATAGAAAGCCTCACTTTGGGCCCCCACTCCAACTCAGTGTTCCCCTGTAAGTCCCAGGTATCCCCTTAGCAGCCAACCTGACACTGGTGTGAAGAGCAAGCAGGTCCATCACCTCAAAAGTCCATTTGCAGACCTGGCTGCAGCTGCCGTAGCCTCTGCCCCACTCAGACACTGGGGACCAGTCAGCCTTATGTCTTCACCTCCTACCTCCAACCATTGCAGGGTGACTTCTTAATTCTCTCCCTAGTTGTTGTGTTTCCATTTATCTAGACCCCAGGAGACTCTGCTTGCTGTTTGTTTCACATTTCCTTCTCTACTTTGATGAAGTCTCAAGAGGGGATGAACAAAGCATCTATCATCTACATCATTTTTCTTGGTATCTCTTTCTCTGTCTACTCTGGCATCATTGGCTTTATTTCCAACATTCTTTACCTTGAGGCTTTCATATGTCCTTCTTCTTATAACACTTTTGTCTCATATTTATATATATCATTAAAAATTCAGAATAAAATGGGATTATATTGTTTAGGTTGAGAGTGGAAACATTTGTGACCAGGGATTTGATAACCAGGCATGTTTTCATTAATGTGCAAAGTCAATGGAAAGATATTCTTACATGCACAAATATGTACTTGTGGACCTGAAAAAGAAAGATTCACTTGTATGAACCCTGAGAAAAAAAATTATCTGCTGAGATAAACTCTCTGTGGTTAACTGAGGGCCCAAATTTTTGAATGATAAGAGCTTAGTGGCCATTTACTGAGTGGCTTCTCACATACTCTGTATACTGGGAAGAACTTTAGACTGAATTCTCAGCTTCCAAAACTATTCTTTCCTGCTTATTGCTTGTTTTCACTATCTGAATCAATCACTGCAGAGAAACCCTGGCTTCCTCTTTTACCAACAGACTGAGTCCTACCCTGTCCAATCAGAACTGCACAATTTGGATATCTTATATTATATAAACAGATCTAATTGAGAACCTAGGTGGGAACTTTCACTATAAAAGACAGCTTCCCCTTTGTCTCTGTGTAACACAATTAGATTTCTACCTGAATCTCTGTCTCCTGGGCTGCAGCTCTTTTGCTCAAATAAATGTTTTTTTTTTTATTTTTATGACAGTCTAAAATTAATTTTGATTTGCATAGCTTAACCAAAGAAAATTACTCAAAATACATAGCAGCTGAAAAAAAGTAACAAACAAACAAATAAGAAACACATGAATTTTGGAAATACATTCATTTTCCACTAACCTCCTCTTCTCTTAATAAGACCCTATGCAATAAATTATTTTGCTTGTTAAAATCCAAAGAATGTAAGAAATATTTTTTTCAAATTCTGTGCTGGTTCAGCTCATGTGCTCAAACAGCAAGGGTGAGAGCTAATATCATCCCCAAAGGGGTGAAAATTGATTAATAGGGAAGGCAAAAAAAAAAATCTTAGGTACTACAATTGTTTGTGGTCCTCAAAAACTCAATCATATCTGACAATATAAATATATATACAGTATATCTAATACTAAAATTTAATGAAATGGAAGAGAGATTTATTAGGGCAAAATATGTCTAAAAGTCTCTTGGGGATGGGACAATAATTTTTAAAATAAGTTGAGAAGCAGTGATTCACCTATTGAAACATAAAACCTGAATTCTTATCTCTCTTTTTTAGGTTTCTTAGAGCCTCAGCATTCACTACTTTTACTTTTTTAAATTACACACACACGTTCTTTTGTGTTAGAAAGCTCTACCTACTGATTACTCAATAACTTGTTTTCATATTGAAATGTCTAGACCCCACCTTCTGTTTTCAAATATAAGTGAAGTATTGAAAAAATATCTACCTGTAGCTAATAATATTAGCCTCAATATTTTAAACTTACAGTTTTTTCTTATTTGACTTTGAAGTCACTCACATTATCATGACTCCTATTATAAAGTACAAATTATGAGTTCAAAATATTTAACTATTCTTTATTACTTATTAAGTATAAATGAAGAACATGCATTAATGACAACATTAATTAACTATATGTTAAAATTAATGAACTATAATATTATCTTCACACTTATCACTTTACAGTTTCAAAAAAGCTGCTAATTTTCAATCATGTCCAGGCAACAAAAAGAAGGAATTGCAGAGAGGTAAAGAAGGTTAGGAGTAACCCAATAAATCTGCCTGATTTTATTGAGAAAAAAAAAGTTTTTTCCAGAAACCCCATCAAAAATATTTTCACTTATTTTTCTTTGGCTGGAACTGTAACTCATGGCCACCCCCTTGGAAGTAATTCAAAAGAAGAGGGTTGAACATGGGGGTTTCAACCTGCCACCAATGGCGCCCACCATATTTGTTCTTTTATATCATTCAAGTCTCTCTGATCACATAGCAGCCCCTCAGAGTGCCTCTCTTGACAGCCCAATGAAAGTAGCAGACCCCTCATTTATGCTTTATTCGTTCTTGCAATGTTGTAAGCCCTGAGAATAGAGCAGTGTACAAAGCATATAAAATCTCTCCTTCTGGACTTACAGTGCCCTATGTGTTTTCTTCATGAACTTCATAAAATTATATATTTTGTTTACTTACTGTCTATTCTCTATAATATAAACTCCAAAAAGGTAAGGACTTTCATGCACCTCTGTATCCATAATGCTTAGAACAATAGCCCCTGGCATACAACATATGTGCAAATGTATATTGAATAACTGAATTATTAAATAAGGAAATGAGATTTGGGAAATTTAAAAATTTCTACCCAAGATTACTGTTAATAAGTCAAAAAGTTAATAATTTAAAATCTCTGAGACAGAAGACATATTATCTCTTAAAATTCTATAGCAGATCCCCCATCAATCAGTAGTGCCTAAGTCACTGCTGTTGATGCATTGACTGGTACTGGCTCAGGAGAGCCAATTATGAGCATCAGTCTCCAACTTGGCTTTCAGTGTATCATATTAGTAACTTGAAACAGGCTATGGTGGGAATATTACTTCAGGTAAATTGGGAGATGCCACAAATCAGGGTTACATGCCACCCCGAGAGCTGGTCATTAAACATTTTCTAGCAAACCATTCCTTCCCAACCTGCTTCCTTGTCTCTGTTACTGTTGAAAGCACTACATAAGCTACCCAACTTCTCTCCCTAGAAGCAGTTCTAGTATTACTGCTTTTGTGGAACTCACTGAATTTTCAGCATGGTGCCCTCCTCTTGCTTTCTCCCTTTCCAAATCTCTCAATCTTGAAACAAGGATCACAGTCCAACAGGAGTAGAGCAAAAAAATAGCTAAAAATTGTGACTATTCAGAAAACAAATCAGGAAAGATCACCAGGGTGTATATGGGGAAAGAGAACAATGGAATTTATAACCAGCTCTGTGTCTATAAAAATGGGCAGGGCAGAATCTTTATTGAAAGACTCTGCTTGGTTAGCAGTACTAGGCTTTCTCCGAGGAAGCATAAGTCCTTTGTTCTTTTTATATGAGGACAATCAGTGCTGGACTGACTCTACTTGTTCTTCTTCAGGGGAATTCAGTGGAACTTGTACTCTGAAAACAGTGAATACCTGAATAAAAAATTATATGGTATGCTGTAATATAATTTCATAAAGCAGCATCTTCTACTCTAAAGTTAAACATAAAGTATACGTTTGTTTATTTTACTTTGTGCTTGCTTTTCGGAGTATATCTTTGATCCAGGAACATACATTATAATTCCTCTTCCTGTCATACAGTTTAGTTATATTTCAAATAATACTATGAATACAGGTATTTATAGATTATATATGTGTGTGTGTATTTTTTCATTTAATATTCTCCCCCATTTTATTCTCACAGTCTGGGTCAAATTGCCCAGGAGGTTCCCAGATACATAAGAAGTAGCCTAGGAAAAAAGTTAGAAGAAGCAATAATTACATCTTCTAGCACAACTTATCTAAGGCTTTGACATCATGGTGGCATTCCCACAAACCACTGTAATAGTGTGTATAGAGTGGGGGAACATACTTGTGCTCTGATGGTGATAGATGAAGATAGGAAATAGAACTAACATAATCTATAAAGCTCTAGCTATGTTTCTGGTGATTTATATTTTCTAGCTTGGCCAATTATTACATCAGCCAACATCATTTGTATTATCTTTTTTCTTTCTTTCTTTCTTTCTTTCTTTCTTTCTTTCTTTCTTTTTTTCTTTCTTTCTTTCTTTCTTTCTTTTCTTCTTCCTTTCCTTCCTTCCTTCCTTCCTCCTTCCTTCTCTTCCTTCCTTCCTTCCTTCCTTCCTTCCTTCCTTCTCTTTCTTTCTTTCTTTCTTTTTTTTAGAAAAAGGAACTGAATCCCAGCTTCCAGAAAACTTGCCCATAGTCACACAACTAGAAAGTTGCAAAACAGATTCATATACAGCCCATGAAAATTCATATGTCTTCTATTTCACAATGCTGCCTCCAGTGAAGATAGCACACTAGCTGCTCTTTATTCCATTGTGGCCTAAAAAGAAGTCACTACCAAAATTTGACTCACCACATTTCCTTGGAAAGCTAACTTGTAAATCCACCAAGAAAAACCTGTCTTCTTCTATGGCCAACTCAGGGATCTCTTGCAATAGGCTGTTATCTGCAGGAATCATAAAAAAAATCAAACATAAATATCATAGCCGGAATTCAAACCAGGTTTGTCTGACTCCACACTCTGCTGTTATCACTCACCATGTTTTTTTTTCATTCATGCAAAAAATAAACATCAAACTATATTCAGTATTACATAGAAATTAAAAAGTTATTAACAATATATGTTTATTAGAGTTGTGTGTATGACTTGATGCAGCTGTAATTCTTATGACAAAGATTTTCATGGAAAAAATTCTCAGGCCCAGACACCTGGGAGAATCTAGCCATCAAATAATTTTTTAACAGGTTGGCACCAACTCTCTATTTGCAAGCATAAAAAAAGAGAAAGTAAACAAACTTTAATATTCTGAAATAAAGTACTGCATATCAAAAGCTCATGGTTTTACCACAGTGACACATTCAAGCTTTTCTGAATGTCCCATCTATGAGTTGGTTCCCTGACATTGATTGCATAGTTTAGTTGTCTAAGCCTTCTACTAACCCAGTGTCTTCTGTTTGGAATTATTTCCTTAATTTGTAATTCTGCTTTCTCTTTAGTCTATCTTTCTAGAAAGCCACATCTTGCCATTTCTTTGAAGTTCCCCTTTAATTCAAGAATACCAGCAACAGAATCTCAGGCATGGCATCAGAAAATACTCTCCAATCCCAGTATCCTTTCTTCTCTCAAAAAGTAAGCTTAGATGTTCCTTTTGTAGGGAGACTCCAGATTATTAGGCATAAAAAGTCTATTCAGCAAGAGCTTTCAGAGTCAACTGCTAACCTCAACTCCTCATCTCAAAAGAATCTGTGTTTAGTTCTCCAAAAACCACATGTTTCAGGAATCTTGACTTCGATCTTCTAAAGAAATTTAGAGCCTATAGGAGCATAGAAAACTAGGCAGCAGGGGGAAGAAAGTTCAGAGATCAATCAGTTCTTTTTCTCTGGCTAATTCAATTCAGCCACGCCTTCCTCAACAATTGATAGAACATACAATCTTGACAAACAGAAAGAATATACAACAATCAGGCATGATATAATTCTAGAAGTACTACTAGTAATTGAGTTTATCTTGGCTTTCAAGTGATAGGTTTAACCCATTTCTCATTTAGAAAAAAAAAATGCTGTCACTGCTGGTATGAATTTAATTTTTATATAAACTGCTCTTTGAGACTGAAGCATATCTGACTGGTTTCATGTGAAAATAAAATATAAAAACTATACTTAGAGCTATTTCTAAACAGAACTTGTCTGTAATCATAATGTAATGTAAATGTATATGATAATCAGTATTTAATAATTTGTGTGTCTGTGTGTGGGGGGGTAAATTTCAAAGCATGGAACAACACAAAGAAGAATATCACATTCTGTATAAAAATATCATATTTCTCTCTGGATCTTCTTGACATCTTTGTCATTGTTTGAGCAGAAAACTTTGCAGTGATCAGTCGGATTCTGTTCCTTGATGTGGTATGTTCTTGAGGAAAATGTCTTCTAGACAGGTGAAGTGGGTGTGACATCATCAGAGCACAGATGGCCTCGAAGACGTTGCTGTCCTGGCTTATGATGCTTTTCCAGCATTCTTTTAACCATCATCGTCTGAAGTTTACATGGCTTATCATGTTCTCAAGATTGCCCTTCTTGAACAAGATGTAGAAGTTCAGAACTGTAGTGTTTAGAAGGTGGTAAAATAATTTCTTATACCAAAAATGTGTGCCTTTTGTGCTCAGTTGAGTAAGAAGTGAGCATTGATCAGCCACGTCCACTGCTTTCATATTCTTATTATAATCCACAATGACACCTGGCTTCTTAGTTTTCTTTCCATTTCTGTTGTCTACTTCAATCATTACTTCCTTCTTGTCACACCATTTCAGTGTCATAAGTTCACCACAGAATCTGGCTACAGTTGTTTCCTTTGCAAAGTTTTTTGTTTTTGTTTTGTTTTTTGTTTTTCAGATCAATTTGGCATCTGTTTTTCTGTTCAAATGAGCTGTCCCAACTAAATCAGTCCTATCTTGATGTAATTTCTGAAAAGCATGAGAGATGTATAAAAGTTATCGAGGAACACACAATGTCCTTGGCCAAGGAAGTCATTGATCAAGGTAAGAACAGTGCGTGACAATTTCAGACCATCAGCTATATCTTTTAAAATCCATACTGGGCCCTGTGTGACAACAATATTCCACACATAACCAGATTGACTTTCACAAAGTACATATAGTTTGAGATTAAATCATGCTCATTTCGATGGGATATACTGTTTCCAAATTAACCACCACTTGAACAGTATCAGTGATTCTTCAATTGCAATACTTCTGTTTGGAGTATACACAGTTGAAAAGTTATTTATAAGAAAGTCAAACACAGGTTTGATCTGCAATGAAATCTGGGCCTTTGATTGACCAGTGGATATGAAAGAATCATTGACAAAGTGCAGGCACTGAAACAAAAGTAAAAATCTTTCACCAGTCATAATTTGCCTGAGATAAGGTATATCCAAAAGAGGCTTTGTTGACCAAAGCATCTCCAGCTCAGGTTTCTGCACAATACCTTGCAGTAACACTACTGCAAAAAATACTTTCAGTTCATCCTTGTCAGTGTCTTTTCATTTATCCATTCACAAAAAATTTTTTGGACCATGTAGCTTTGAAGCCAACAAGGCAGCTTGGGCATTCATTTCACTGGTAATTTTTGAAACTAATTTCTCAATAAAGAACAGTTCAAAATACTGCAGTGGGTCAGTGGTATCACTGAAATCAACTTTTCTTCCAGGTGTGCTGGTAAAGCCATACCTTTGACATGGAATCATAACACTAGTTGACCATTTCAGAGCATGGCTGGAGTCAGCTGATGTAGGGCTATTTCCATCCAATTCAGAGTAAAACAGAGGCCTGACAGTATAGTCTTCTGAAGCACTATCCAAAAAATCATCAGTATCATCTATTTGAAAAATCAGATTCATCAAATGAATCTTTGGTTAACAGCTATTCGAGAACAATGTTAACATCACTCATAGGAATGCTACATTTTCTAGGATTTAACATTTCAATGATTGGGAATGACTAAATTTTTTAAATGGAAATATCACCACTAAAAACAGAATGTTATAAATAGAATGATGTAATTTGTTTCTAAAGACTGTCAATATACTAGTGCGATGCGAAAATAATAATAAAGTGAGATATTTCATGGCAAACTTAGGGGGTAAGGTTAGGACTGTAATCTGTGAGTTATCACTGGGTAAACACTGTAGACACAAGGGCCGCCTGCAAGTATTCTCCAGGCAAACAGGAAATGAATTAAGTCTCTGCTCTAATATGTAATATTGGGGAAGGTATCTTAATCTCTTCCCAAAGCCTCAATTTTTTTTATCTGTAAAAATAGGAATAGTAATAATGCCTAATTGATAGAGCTATAATGAAGATTATATAAGATGATGTTTCTAAAGTGCTTTATCACAAAACCGACCACATACTTTTCAAAGAATATTAGTTATCATTGTTTTTATGTAACTTTTACATATTTCCATTGGCAAATTACTGTTCCCAGCAAGCATCCATGACCTAGGTAGATGAAACTGACTAATAATCTTGACTACATCAGAGACTGAAGACTATCCCTCCTATAATGGCCTTTGCCTATCCTTGTTGGTTCTGTTTCTAATAATCAGGTTCCAGTCCATGGAATTTTCTTGCCAGGATTTTCTAAAAGAAAGCAGCACTGGTTTTTAAAACCAAAACAAAAAATGTTTCCTAGTCCTAGTTCCCAAACATGTCTGGATAGTTGTCTTCTTGATATAGAAGTGGTTTATTTTCTCCTCATTATGTTCTAGAACCTTTTATCTTTAATGTCACTAATATACCTATCTCACTATTATACCTTCTCTATATACTATGGTGTGATTTTCTGCATATGGCACTTAGAAGAAAAAGCAAGAGGAAGCTAAATTTATAAAATAGCAGGCAGTTTTCTATAAATTTATTTGATCCTTGCCTAACATAAATACTAGAAATAATGAGAAAATTGATCTTCCTCCCTCATACCCTTGCTGCTGATTAAAAATAAAGTGTTCTGAAACACTTTGCAATTTTATATAGGGAGCCTTGGAAGTCTTTTGGCATACCTTTTTAGTCAGAAGTTAGGTTTTTGTTTTGTTTTGGTTTGGTTTATATTTTAATATATTCTCAATTATCTTCCCAGAACTGTAGGTGGTTTATAATATAAGACTTAAAAAATTGAGGTCAATAAAATTAGAGTTCAAAAATATGGAATAAGATTATTCTAAAACTGCAATTTATTTTGTTCTGAACTTCTTGGCAAAAAAAAAAAAAGAAAGAAAAAAAATATCAAAGTGTTTCTATAATTTTAATTATCTTTTAAAATTAAAAAGGAAATAAAACTATAATAGAAATGTAATATGGCTATTAAATAGACATTTACCTCACAGTCATTTTGGAAGACTGAGGAACACAGAGTTCTCTTGAGGACAAATGGAGCGGGAAAGTAATATGATCAAGCAAAATAAGTGAAAGTTAAAGGAGGTAGGAACAAGATAGAGATGAATTCTCACATCAATGAGAAGATTCTTGGAGTGATAGCAGCATTGTAGCATGAGAGGAACTCCAGGTCTCTCTCCTTGAAGTTAAAACAGCTATAAATTCAACAAAGGATTCCCTGCTCAACACACAAACATGTCTGAGAGGTCCTCACATTGAAACATCTGAAGGTGGGCATATTGAATAGAACATGGGAGGAGGGATGGGGGGAGAGACAGAAACACATGCTGAGATGCAGTCAGGAGCTCACTGCAGAACTCAGACAGAAGAGAACACGGGTTACAGCATAAACATTGTGGAGCTCTAAGAAGCAGAATCAACATTCCTGCCTGAGTGATCACCACATACTGTGGCTGAACCCAGTGAAAGGGCAGAGATGAAACACAAAGGTGCAGCAGCTGTGGTCTAGCAGCTACCACTAGCAGGCAGAAAGCAGACCACAGATACATAGTCAACACTCACCCTTTCAAAGCTCGCCTCCCTCACCATACCAGAGCTCACAGTGGACCACAGCAAAAGATGTTGAAGTGAAAGTGTCAGGTTACAGAGCACACTTTCTACAGACCTAAGTATTGGAGAAGCAGAAACATTTCTCCCTGAGCAGCAGGTGCACACTAAAGCCAATTCAGTGACAAGAGCAGAAATACAGAGGTGTGGCAGCTGAGGTCTAGCAGCCACCACTACTGGAAGAACAATGCCACGAATATTCAAACCAGTATGTTCCAGCATACCCACCCTCACTAGAGCAGTGGAACCCCATGGAGGCACACCTGGAACACTTCAGAAAGTACAACATTGCTAGCAGCATCTAATTGCAGATACCACCTAAAATAATAGTGATGGGATCTCATGAGCCTGGAACCTCATCACCAACACTTTTCACCAGTGTTGGTGCCCTGAGATTAAGGTGACCTGGTCACACAGGGGATGCCCATCTCCCCAGGGAAAACAGAACGTGTTCCATGGCTGAGGGAATAGTCCCACAGACCCCAGAAATTCTGAAAGTACAAGTAAAATAAAAATAAAAATAAAAACTAGTACTTCAGCACCACCTAGTAGAAGCAGAAAACATAAGACATCATCTTATCAACCCCCTAAATAGAGAAGTGTCACCATTTTAAAAAGCAGAATTTATTCCCATACATACTAGGGAGAAAAATAATCTATCAAATTCCTTGAATAACAAAGGTAACAAAGTTACTTAGAAAGAAAATGAACAATCTCCAGGAAATAAACTTAAAAACATAAAAATATGTGATTTAAATGACTGAGATTTCAAGATTACAGTTCAGGAGAAACTCAATAAGACGAAAGAAAACTCAGTAATGAAATCAACAAACAAAAGAATATTTTAACAAAGAAAATGAAACTATAAAAAAGAACTGAACAGAAATTATGGAGCTGAAAAATCAGTGAAAGAAGTGAGAATAAACTAGTAAGCTTAAGGAATAGAGCTGACCACATGAAAGAAAGAATTAATATCAATGACAGATATCTGGAAATGATGCATATGGATGAAGAAGATTTGAAAGTAAAAAAAAAAAAATAAAAAATCTCTACAAAAACTAACTCCATCAGAAAGAGCAATATAAGAACAATGATTATTCCAAAGGAAAAGAAAGGGAAAAACAGAGAGCTATTCAAACAAAGAATCAACAAGAATTTTCCAAAACTAGAGAAAGAACTAGACCTTAAAATCTAAGAATCTAACAGAACACCTAATTATCTGAATTCAAAATGGCTTTCTCCAAGGCACTGTTTTATATTAAAATTGTCAAAAATTAATAACAAAAAAAGAATTCTTAAGGCAGCCAGGGGGGAGGAAACAGTAACCTATAAAGAAAATCCCATTAGATTGTCATATTTTCAGAAGAAACTTTATAAAATAGGAGAAAGTGGAATCAAATATTCAAATTATTGAAAGAGAGAAATCACCACTTAAAAATAATATATCCTGCAAAGTTATTCTTTAGGTATAAAGAAGTAAGACTTTTGCATACATACAAAAGCTGAGGGAATTTACCACAACATCTGCATTACGGGAAATACCAAATATTGGTTTTCTACCTAAAACAAAAATACAAAAGGATAGAAACGATAAGTAAGTTAGTAAGAGATGACTAAGAGACAGATAGAAACAGGAAATTGCAAGTCTTGTTCCAAATAGAAGAATGTATACTTAAATATCACACAAAGGTTAAAGAAGTTTTAAAAAACTTTAAAAAAGAGAAAACAATAGCTATTGCAAGTTGGAAATAAACTCACAGTATTAAAAGGGACAATTTGTGACAAGAAAATCATAAAAGGGTAAGAAGTTTAGGTCTGAATTCACACAAGGGAAAGAAAATAAAATGCAATCAGAAAGGGAATATTGTATATAGAAAATTTTCTTTTACATAAACCTAATGATAATTACAAAAAATATATAAAATTGAGATGCATAACATAAAAAAGTAGAATAAATCATAGAATACCACCTAAAATAATAGACAGAAACACAAAGGAAAAGAAACAATGGAGACACAGAGATACCAGAAAACAAAAGATACATTGGCTATTAAAAAATCCTCACATATCAATAATCATGCAAAATGTAAGTAGGCTGAAATTACCAGTAAAAAGGTGTAGAGTGGCAAATTAGATTACAAAAAAACCCAAAAACCCAAAAGTGAAGGAGAGTACTGGTTATGTTCTTATTTCCTCTCATGACCGCACCAACATTACAAATAAGCTACAGAACAACCATAATTGGGAATTGCCTGAAGTCTAGCAGAACAGAAGTCCTGTAACTCAGAACATACACAAGAAGCCACCTCAAAACTGGTAGAGGGGCAGTGACATGGAACAGGTTGGTCCCACATCTGCATGTGCTGGTTAAAAATCAGGAGGGTTAGCATGACAATGGGGGTCACCACTGATGAGCAAGGGGTCCAGCCAGGGTTTCAGTGTTGGAAAGGTGAAGTACCACTTCTGACTGTGGAATAGCAAAGATTGTGCCAGAGTGAGATGAAGCATGACTAGAGGTACAGATATTCCTTAAGGGATCCATGAGCAAACTTACTTGCTGAGGACATATTCTCTCTGGGCTCTAGTACTGTGGCAACAGCTTGAAGGTACCAAGAACATATAGGGGGGGTAACTCTGAATTAATGTTATCAGGCTTCAGGCCAAGGTTGGAAGGGCAGCTTCTTCCAGACAGGAGTGCTGGCAGAATCCATAATTTCTTTGATGAGCCCTCTCCATCTTATGGCATGCAGAGGCAGTTGGCTGCTATATCTGAGTATCCCATCAACCTGGCTGACATTGGTCACCCTGCCTTGGTGATTCCCTGAGACCCCACTCCATCCAAAATGTGGACCTACCCAAACTGCTTCCAGTAGCTTTTCCATAAATATGGCTTATATAGGCTAATGCTGCAGAACTTTCCTAAGATTGCTTAAAGGTTCACAAAACCCAAAGAAGCAGCATCTGGCCTCAATGTGCCAATGCCTCTTGCTGAGCATCCCCAAGCCCCCAGCATGAGTGAAAGCAGGCCTTGGTTCATTGATTGGCCTCAAAAGGCCCCTGCGCCAATGGTGGTGCCAATGGCAGCAATCTGCAGATTGCTTAATGACTCTTGCCAGATGGCCTCACACATGACACAGCTGCAGCTAGAGGCCCTCCTAGAGACTGAGGGCTGGCATATCCAGTGGCCAGCTTCAGATCAAGCAAGAGAACCACTCTGGGACTACATCTAAGGACAAGACATCTAAGGACAGACTCAGCACGCATCAGAACCCTGCTAAACTGAATCCTCCTCTATCGGGTCAGCCCTCACCAGTCAGTCCTCAAACCAATCACCCAGGCTCAATCCCTTTCATTGACTTGCAAAAAACAATCCAAAGCTCAACTACAAAAAAGAACACACACAACCCATATAAGGTAGGACACCTGGAGCACCTGACCCAGGTGACCAGGGAAGATTGTGCCATTGTACTCCACAAGACACCTACTCATAAGTTACACCCCTAAAATTGAGAGACACAGAAGCCTTCCCAATACATAGAAACAAACAGAGAAGAAGAAGCCAAACAGAGAGACAAAGAAACATTTCCACATGAAAGAACAGAATAAAGCTTCCAGAAAACAACCAACAAAACGGAGAT
The DNA here is from genome assembly GCA_003508835.1 of Eonycteris spelaea. Taxonomy (NCBI): domain Eukaryota; kingdom Metazoa; phylum Chordata; class Mammalia; order Chiroptera; family Pteropodidae; genus Eonycteris; species Eonycteris spelaea. Next base: position 2,902,538 of record PUFA01000143.1, read on the forward strand.
AAGGAATCCACTAGATACAGATTTAAAACATTGATTATAAGGCTGCTCAATGAAACTTAGGGGGTAGAATATAGGATTCAGTAAGAAACTTTAACAGAGATAGAAACATTAAAAAGAACCAATCAGAAATGAGAATACAATAACTGAAATGAAGAATACATTGGAGGGAATAGAGAGTCGATTACATAAAGCAGAAGATAGGATCAGTGATTGAGAAAACAAGGTAGAATAAACCACCAAATTCAGAATAGTAACAAAAGCATTTTCAAAAAATGGAGACACTTCAAGGAGGCATCTGGGATAACATTCAAGTATAACACATTTGCAATCTTAGCGGGTACCTAAAGGAAAAGAGACAGAGCAAGGAATTGAGAGCCTGCCTATTGGAAGAAAATAATGATGGAAATTTTCCTAACCTAGCAAAGAGAATAGATATATAAGACCAGGAAGTGCAGAGAGTCCCAAATAAGATGAACCCCAAAGAGGCTCACACTAAAACATATCATAATTAAAGTGCTAAAGCTAAAAGTCAAAGAAAGAATCTTAAAAGCAGCAAGAGAAAGCATTAGTTACTTACAAAGGAGTTCCATAAGACTGTTAGCTGATATCGCAACTGCCAACTTTGTAGGACAGAAGAGATTGGAATGAAATATTCAAAGAATTGTACAGCAAGGTGCTACAAATAGACAAATAAGACTAGTCTACCCAGAAAAACTATCAATTAGAGTTGAAGGACAGATAAAGAGCTCTCCCAGACAAGAAAATCTAAAAAGTTCATCAACATCAAACCAGTATTACAAAAAATGTTAAAGAAACTTCTTTAAGAAGATGAAAGAAAAATCAAAATATGACTAATAAAAAGCAATAACTACATATCTATTATCAATTACTTTAAATATAAATGGATTAAATGCTCCAATCAAAAGAGTAGCTGAATAAAACAAGATAAAAAAGATCCTTATATATGCTGCCTACAAGTGACTCACTTCAGATCAAAGAATATAAACAGAAACTGAAAGTATAAGGATATTTCATGAAAAAGAAAACAAACAAACAAAAATCTGGAATAGCAATACTTATAACAGACAAAACAGACTTTAAATAAAGGCTATAACAAGAGACAAAGGAGGACCCAGTAATACCATTTCTGGGTATTATCCAAACAAATGTAAAACATTACTTTGACAGAACATGGAATCCATATGTCCATTGCATCATTAGTTACAATAGCCAAGATGTGGACGGCAACCTGGGTGTCCATCAAATGGATGAATAGATAAGAAAGATTACTCATCCATTAAAAAGAAAAAGAATAAACTCCTGCCATCTGCAACAAAATGGCTGGATCTAGAGGGCATAGTGCTGAGGGGAGTAAGTCAGACACGAGAAAGACAAATGCCATATAATTTGACTTACATGTAATTCTAAAAAAATAAATAAACAAACAAAACAGAAACAAACTCATAGATATAGAGAAAATTTTGATGATTGCCAGATGAGAGGGGGTTTGGAGGAGGGCGGGTAAAAAAGGGGAAAGGATATATAAGCACAAATTAGCAGTTTACAAAGGAGTCATGGGAATGTAAAAAGTATAGCATAAGTAATATAGTCAAATATTATAATAACTATGTATGGAAGTCAGATGGGTACTAAGATTTATTGGGGTGATCACTTCATAAATTATAAATGTTGTATAAATCATCATGTTGTACACCTGAAACTAATATAATATTGTATCTCAACTATAATTTTAAAATATTTTAATTAGTAAAAAAAATCAACTATACACTGCTTTCAGAAGACACATCTCAGCTGCAAGAAGAAATATGGAATCAGAGTGAAGGGGTAAAAAATGATACTCCTAGAAAATACATACAAATAAAAGTGGGTGTAGCCATACTTATATCTGATAAGATAGATTTCAAGATCAAAAAGGTAACAAGAGATATACATGAATGGTTTTATATGAGGGAGATAATAAATCAAGAAACATAACACATTAATATATGTGTGCCCAATCTAGAGCACCAAAATATTTAAAAGCAACTACTATATAGAACTAAAAGGAGAAAATGACAAAAACACAACCTAAATACCCCATTGACAGCTACAGATAGGGCATCCAAACAGAAAATAAATAAGGAAATATCAGCTTTAAGTATATAAGCATTAGAATTAGACATAATTGACATTTGCAGAGCCTTTTCATCCCAAAACACCAGAATATACATTCTTCTCTCATGCACATAGAATATCTTCAAGGATAGACCATATATTGTGATACAAAACTAGCTTCAACAAACAATACTGAAATCATGCCAAGCATATTCTCTACCCAAAAAGTTTTGAAATTACAAATAAACTGCAAAAAAAAAAGTGAGTAAAACAAAAGCACAAGAATATGAATATTAAGTGACATGCTACTAAACAATAACTGGATCAAAGAAAAAAATAAGAGATCCAAAATATACATAAAGAAAAATGAGAATGACCAGACAAATGAAAATGACATATCAAAATGGTGATACAGCAAAAAGCAATAAAAGAGGGAGTTTATATATTATTACACACGCCTACTTTAAAAAACAAGAGAAACCTCCAATAAAGCAACCTAACATTTCATCTTAAAGAACTAGAAAAAAAATGAAGTTCAAAGTCAGTAGAAAGAAGAAAATAAAAAAACTGTAGTAGAATTAAATGAAAAGACAACAAAAAGACAGCAGAAACAAATTAATGTAACAAAGAGCCGGTTCTTTGAAAAAAATTAATAAAACAGACAATGCTAGACTCACAAAGGAAAAAAGAGAACAGACTCAAAAAAACAAAATCAGAAATGAAAGAGGAAAAGTTACATTGGAGATCACAGAAATACAAAGACTATACAAGAATATGATGAAAGGACTAATACACCAACAAATTCAGTAACCTAGAAGAAAATACAAGTTCTTAGAAATTAATAACCTTCCTAGACTGAACCACGAAGAACTAGAAAATCTAAATAGACCCATCCGTAAGGAAATTGAGACAATCATGAAAAAACATTAAAGTAAAAGTCCAGAACCAGATGGCTTCTCTAGTGAATTCTACCAAACATGTAAAGAAGACTTGGTATTTACCCTTCTCAAACTCTTCAAAAAAAAAAAAAATTGAAGAAGAAGCAATACTTCCTAACTCATTTTATTAGGCCAACATTACACTGATACCAAAACCTGGCAAGAATTAACACACACACAACCAATATCTCTGATGAATATAGATGCAAAAACCTTAAGCAAAATACTAACAAATCAGATACATCAGTACCTTAAAAGATAATACATCACAACAAAGTGGGGTTCATTCCAGGTCACAAGGATGGTTCAATGTACACAAATCAATCAATGTGATACACCATATTAACAAAATAAAGGATAAAAATCATATGATCATATCAACTGATGTAGAAAAGCTTTCGACAAGATTATAGTAGTTATTTATTATAAAGTGCTCAAAAAAATGGATATAGAAGGAAAGTGCCTCAACATAATAAAGGCCAAATATGACAAACACACAATTAATATGTACTCAATAATGAAAAACAGAAGCTTTCCTCTAAGATCAGAAAGAAGACAAGAATGCCCATACTCACCACTGTTATTTCACATAGTGCTGAAAGTCTTAGCCAGCAAATCATGCAAGAGAAAGAAATAAAAGGCATCCAAACTGGGAATGAGGAAGTCAAAATTATCACTTTTTATAGATGACATAATTCTTTAATACAGAAAACCCTAAAGAGTCCACCAAAAAAAATATTAGATACAAGAAACAAATACAGTTAAAGTTGCATACTAAGAATAAAATTTCAGAAAAAAAGTTTAAAATTTTTTTTAAATTTATTTTATTTGCAAAAAAAGAACAAAATACCTAGGAATGAACTGAAATAAAAAGATGTGAAGGATTATATACTGAAAACTATAAGACATTATTAAAAGAAATTGAAGACTCAAAGAAATGAAAAAAATATTTCATGTTCATAGATTGAAAGAATCAACAAAATTAAAAATGGCCACATTACCCAAAGCAATACATAGATTTAATGCAATCCCCATCAAAACCCCAATGTCATTTTTTAAAGAAATAGAACAAAAATCATCACATTTGTATGAAAACACAAATACTCAAACAGCCAAAGCAATCCTGAGAAAAAAGAACAAAGTCAGAGGTATCACTCTTCCAGATTTAAAATTATAGTGCCAAGCAAACAATAATCAAAACAGCATGTCATTGGCAGAAAAATAGACACAAAGACAAATGGAACAGAATTGAGATCTCAGAAATAAACCTTTATACATATGGGCAAATATTTTGACACAGGAGCCAAAAACATATACAATGGAGAAAAAGAAATCTTTTCAATAAATGGTAATGGAAAATTGGAAAGCTACATACAAAAGAATGAAAGTAGACTGCTGTCATCATCATATACAAAAAATTAACTCAAAATGAATCAAAACCAAAATATAAGACCTGCAACAATTAAATACATAGAAAAAACAAGTACTAAACTATAGAGATTGGCTTGATGTCAGAGAGCTTGGTGTTATGAATTCGACCCCAAAGGCAAGGGAAGTAAAAAGCAAAAATAAATAAATAGGACTAGATCAAACTAAGAAGTTCTGATAGCAAAAGAAATCATCAGCAAAATCGGCAAACAACTGAATGAGAGAAGATATTTGCAAATACCTTGGATAAGGTTTATATCCAAAATACATACATATAAAAAAAAAACCTCATATTAACTCAACAATAAAAAGGCTAACAATCCATTTAAAATGGGCAGAGATCCTGAAGACACATTTCCAAAGAAAACAAATGCTCAACAGACATATAAAAAGATGCTCAACTTCACAAGCTATAAGGGAAATTCAAATAAAACAATGTTGATATTCACTTCACACATGTTAGAATGGCTATCATCAACAAGATAAGTTTATAACAAGTGTTGGAGAGGTTGTTGGTGAAAAAGGACCCTCATACATTACTGGTGGGAATGTAAACTGGTACAGCCACTATGCAAAACAGTATGAGGTTCTCAGAAAATTAAGGATAGTACTACCATATGATCAGCAATCCCAATTCTAGGTATCTACCACCAAAATTTGAAAATATTTACTCAAAAGTTATATGTACCCTATGTTTATTGAAGTATATTCATTGTAGCTAAGATATTAGAAATAACCCAAATGTTTTTCTATAGATGATTGGATAAAGAAGGTCTGATACATATATACAAATTTGAATACACATATTTTTAAATACTGCCATTTGGAACAACATGGATGGATCTTGAAACTATCATGCTAAGCAAAACAGGTAAATGGAATAAACAAGAACCGTATAATTTCCTCATGTGGACGATAAAAACAGAAAAAGCAAACAAAAGAACAGAAATATTCATGACATAGACAACAGTATAATGGTTACCAGAGGGGAAGAGGATTGATGAGAGGTAGAAGAGGGTAAAGAGATTAAAATATATAGTGATGGAAGGAGACTTGACTTTGGGTAGAATGCACAATGTTATATACATATGACGTATTACAGAATTGTACTATTGAAAATTATATAATCTTATTAATCAATGTTCCCAAAGAAATTTAATAAAATTCAAAAGAAGTTCTTGAGACCCTCTTAATGATTGTGATTTATGGGCATTAGATGAGGAGTAGAAAAATCTAACAATAGCTATGATATGACTATTTAGTCATGTATTCATACAACAAATACATGTTGTATACTTACTAGTTGTCAACTACTTCTAGGCAATAAGAATAGACAATGAATAAACAGGCAAGTATCTGCTTTCATAGGAATTTGTATTCTATTGAGAATAAAGAAATGAAGGGTAAGTAAAAACAAATAATAAGTGTATAAAGAAATAAGTAAACATTTATCACAATGGTAAGTGACATAAAGAAAAACAGTAATTGTAATAGAGTAATGAGGTAGCTATTTTGATTTGGTGATCAAGGACGTGTTTCTCTGAGGAGTTGATATTTGTGTTGAGACCTTTATGATACAAAAGAGCCAGGCATGGGAAGATCTGAGGGAAGTCTATTTTCTTGGAAAGGCAGAAAAATAGACCAGAGACCGTAAACCAATCAATCAGAGCTACATCTAGTACCCAGGCATCACCTAGAAAAGGGTTTAATTGAGCAGAGTTATAGTGCTTGCAACTTAAAATATGATACCTAATCAAGAGGCCTAGAAACAAGCAGAAGTGAATGTTAATTAATAAAAGGAAATATATTGGTTATTGAGGAAGGTAAATGAGCTTTTCAGAACAAAGTTTTCTCAGTCTCTTAATAAATCTATCAAAAACTTCCAGTTATGGTAATAGAAAACAAGGAAATTTGGGGGGGGACTCCCAATGAACTTCCTAATAAATTTAAAATATGTGAAAAAAAAATTTTAAAGGTACCAAATTGCTGATAAGACCATCAAGAATAGCCAAGACAGATCTAGGAGCAGACATATCCAGAGAAATGACTCCCACATTTAAAACCATTTTTGCCATGTTGAGAACCAGAAAGGGATGTTTACCTAGGAATAAGACTAAATCAGAAAATTACCCAGCCCACAGAGATGGCAGCCCAGCTATAAATTTTCCATGTGACTCTTAAACATTGAAACTAGACTTAAATGGTACCGTATTATTAATGTCTCCATCAGGTTAAAGTTATGACATATTGCTTTTTCATGACAAAAGCAAATAAAAACTTCTTTAGGAAGTAACATCATCTTAACCTCAACTTATAATCAAAAGTAATTTTTCAAATACAATGTCTAGGATATAATCAATATAATCAAGATATAAAAAGAGAAGACAATATCCTAGGTTGAATAGCATCTTTATGGAGAACTCTGATACAGAAAATAAAAATGCACAAACAACAGACAACAAAAATCCACCCAAAATACTCCTCAATATTGGATTTATACACTCAGATATTAAAATTTACTTAACATATTCCAGGAAATAAAAGCTAAGCTTAAAACTTAGAGTCGAACACTGAAAAATATAAAAATTAACATAGTATATTTGAAAAGAACTAGAAATTTTAGCACTGAATAAAATTGAAATAAATAAGCTAATGGGTGAGTTTAATAGCAGATTAGATACTGTTGAAGAGTAAATTATTAATTATAAAATATATTAGGAAGAATTATCTAGAATAAAACAGAAAAACAAGAGAATCAAAACCAGATGGTGGGGAGGGATTCTGGATCTTTAGAACATGGCAGATGAAGGTGTTCCCAGATCTCTCTCCTTGAAACAAAAATAAATTTAACATCTAAAACTCAACAAAAAACACCCAAACTGCATACCAGCATGTCTGAGTGTGGGATCTGAGCATAAGAGCTACAACAGGTCAGAACCATGGATGTCAAGTGGTGGATGGGAGAAAGTAAGAAGCTGTCTCTCGCAGCAACCCGGAGCTCCCTGTAGGAGGAAAGGGAGGCGGAGAGGATGGCAACTTGCCTGGACAGCCCTCCCTGGAAAATCTGTGAGCTCCCCACAGCAGGGGGAGTTCAGTAATCAGGGCACAAGAGGCAGAGAAGCGGAGAGGGCAGAAAAACAAAGTTGATTTATATGGCAGCAGTTGCAAAACCGAGGCTGAGCCACAACCCCCAACCCCAAACCAGAGATCCCTCACCCCATAACCTCTGAGACCTGAGCATTGCAGAGTCCCAGGGGAATCTGAGCAAATGCTACTGAAACTGTCGTTAATACTGAGAGGGACTGAGGCTGAGAGAGCAGGTGTGCTTAAATATCTCTAAGGGGAGAAGGGCATTATTAAGGCTTTATATAAAGCAGGGATCCAAGAGGGTTAGAGTACCACATACTGGGAAACCAAAAGAAAAACACCTTCTTTGCAACAGGCTAAAGAGAGATTTTATCTAATACTTTCCATTAATGTCCAGGTGAAGAAATAGTCCATTAAACACCATGAAAACCAAGGTGACAAGGCATCTCAGAAATAAAATGAAAAATCTCCAGAAAATAAGTTTACAGACATAGAAATATGCAATTCAAATGAAAAGAAATCAGGATTGTACTTCTGAAAAAACTCAGTGAATTATGAAACGAGCCATATCAACAATTTCAGGAATTGAAAAAACTACTAGATGAGCAGAGCAAGGAGATTGAAATCCTCAGAAAGAACCAAATAGAACTTCTGGAAATGAAGAACACACTACAAGAGCTTAAAAATGAAATAGCAAGCTTGAGAAATAGAGTTGACCAAATGGAGGAAAGTATCAATGGTATCAAAGACGGAAATCTAGAAATAAATCAGAAGGAAGAAGAGAGAAACCGAAGAATGAACAATAATGAAAGAGAAATTCAAGAACTAGCTGATACCATCAGGAGAGAAAATGAAAGAATAATGGGCATTATAGAAGTTGAGGAAAAGGAGCAGGGACTAGAAAGCATGTTCAGACAAATATTGATAGAATTTTCCAAATCTGAGGAAGGAGCTAGAGCTTTGAATTCAAGAAGTTATAGAACACCCAAATATCTCAACCCATAAAAGACTTCTGGAAGACACACTGTATTAAAATTATCAAAAATCAACGACAAAGACAGAATTCTCAGGGCAGCCAGGGAGAAGAAAATGGTAACCTATAAAGGAAAATGCATTAGATTATCATTGGACTTTCAGCACAAACCTTACAAGTCAGAAAGGAATGGAATCATATATTTAAACTAGTAAGTGAACGGAATTACCAGGCCTAGAATAATGTATCCAGTTAAGGTCTCCTTAGATATGAAGGAGAAATTAAGACCTTTCAAGGCATACAAAAATTGAGGGAATTCTCAAAAACAAGGCCTGCACTGAAATAGTGAAAGAGTTTAGCTCACCTAAAAAAAATGACAAAAAAAAACACACATAATTATGATTAAAGTGACTATCAGGCAAACAGAAGCAGAGGAGGAGTGCAACTCTTACTAAGAACAGGGCAATATAAGCTCAAATAATAAGAAGAGAATTGTTATAATAAGATAGTAATGAATGTTCAGCATGCATAGGGGCAAATTGAGATAACAATGACTAAAAGAAGAGGATTCAAAGATCCAATTTGTAAAGGGGAATAGAGATAAGGCACGTGCAGAAGAAAATAGACGATGATATATATAACCATCCTTTACATATTTGTAATGGTAACCACACAGAGAAGATTCAGAGCTGAAGTAGATAACATAAAGAAGAAGAACCAGAGGGAAAACCCACAAAAGTCACCAAAATAAAGAAAACAGAAACACAAGGAAGCAAAAGGAAACACTGAGCTATCAAAAAGCAAAAGATAAAATAGCTATAAAAGACTTCATTTCAATAATCACACTAAATGTAAATGAACTGAACTCACCGATAACAAGGCATAATTGCAGAATGGATCAAAAAACAAAACTGAACTGTATGCTGCCTCCAGGAGACACATCTCAGCTCCAAAGACAAATATAGACTCCAAATGAAAGAGTGGAAAATGATATTTCAAACAAATGGCATTCAGGGAAAAGTGGGAGCAGCAGTACAAATATCGGATGAAATAGACTTCAAAATAAAAAGTAAAGAAAGATACTGAGGGACACTTCATAATGATAAAGGGAATCATGCACCAAGAAGAAAAAACACTTATCTATGCTCCCAATCAGGAGCCTGAAATATGTAAAGCAATTACTGACAGAACTAAAGGGAGACACAAATCAAAACACTATCATAGTTGGGGGACCTAAATACCCCACTCCCAGATATGGATAAATCATCCAAATGGAAAATCAATAAGAAAATAACATCCTTAAATGACAGATTAGACCAACTGACATAATCTACATTTACAGAGCCTTCCGTCCTCAAACAGCTGCTTATACATTCTTCTCTGGCTCACATAGAACATTCTCAAGGATTGACCACATATTAGGACATAGGGATAGCCTTGACAAATATAAGAGGATTGAAATCATACCAACCATATTCTCTGTGATCATGCTTTGAAACTAGGGATCAATTGTAAAAAAAGAAAGCGGGAAGAACCACACCATTACAGGCCTATCTCCAAAAACAAGAATGAGCCTAAATAAATAAACAACTTAACGCTTTATATTTAAAAACTAGAAAAGGAAGAACAAGTGAAGCCTAAAGTCAGTAGAAGGAAAGAAATAATCAAGATTAGAGCAGAAATAAATGAAATTGAAAACAAAGAACAAAAAAAATAGAAAAAAATAAATGTTACAAAAAGCTGGTTCTTTGAGAAAATTAATAAATTTGACAATCCCTGGCTAGACTCACTAAAGAAAAAAGAGAAAGGACACAAATAAACAAATCAGGAATTAAAGACGGGAAATTAGGACAGACACCACAAAAATACAAAGGATCATACAAGAATACTATGAAAAAATATATACCAAATTTAATAACCTAGAAAAATAGACTAGTACTTAGAAAAATACAACCTTCCTAAACCGAATCAAGGAAAACTGGATAATCTAAATAGACCGATCAGCAGTATGGAAATCGATACAACCATCAAAAACCTACCAAAATCTAATTTTAGGAAGTTAGAAAACATGGTGGAGTGAGAGATGACCCTAGATCTTTCCCCTTGAAGCAACAATAAGCCAAACATATAAAACTCAACAAAAAACACCTAAACTGCACACCAGCACATCTGAGTGTGGGACCTGTGCTTAAGAGCTACCACAGGTCAGACCTGGATGTCTGGTGGTGGATGGAGAGAAATAAAGAAGCTGCTCTCACAGCCCCTGCAGCTCCCTAAAGGAGGAGGGGTAGAGGAGAAGGAATGGCAATTTTCCTGAACAGCCCGGTCTGGAAAGTTGCGAGCTCCCCACAGCCAGCGGAAGGGCCCAGTAATCAAGGCAGAAGGCAGAGAAGCGGGATGATAGAAAAAACAACAGTTGATTTCTACCAGTGGTGGTTGTGAAATTGAGGTTGAGCTGCAGCTCCCAATCCCCAGCCCAGAGCACAGGGATGGTTCAACATGAGCAAATCGATTAATGTGATACACCACGTAAACAGATTTAAAAATAAGAATCGTATGATCATTATCGATAGATGCAGAAAAAACTTTGATAACATATAGCACCCACTTATGATCAAAACACTTAACAAAATTAGTATGGAAGGAAAGTACCTTAACATAATAAAAGCCATGTATGACAAACCTTCAGTAACCTTATACTTAATGGTGAAAAACTAAAAAGCTAAGATCAGGAACAAGACAAGGCTATTGCCACTGTTATTCAATATAACATTGGTGGTCTTAGCGAGTGCAGTCAGGCAAGAGAAAGATATTAAAGGCATCCAAATAGGAAATGAAGTCAAACTGTCACATTTGTGAATGACATGATTTTCTATATAGAAACCCTAAAGACTCCACAAGAACACTACTAGAAATAATTTAAAAATATATTTAAATTTCTGAATACAAAAATCACGTTCAAAAAATCCATAGCTCCTATACTCCAATAATGAAGTGTAAGAAAAACAAGTGGAAAAAATAACTCCTTTTGCAATTGCAACAAAAAGTATAAAATACCTAGGAATAAATTTAATGAAGCATGTGAAAGACCTATATAATGAAAACTATAAGACCTTTTAAAAACAAATCAAAGAAGATACAAAAAACAGAAAGATATTTTGGGTTCTTGGAATGGAAGAATCAACATAGTTTAAATGACCATATTACCTAAAGCATTAAATGACCATATTACCTACAGATGTAATGCAATCCTCATCAAAATTCCATTGGCATCATTAAAGAAATAGAACAAAAAATCATCAGATTTGTATGGAAGCACAAAATATCCCAAATTGCAAAGCCATCCTGAGGCGGGGGCGGGGGGGAAACAGGCTGATGGCATCACTCTGCCCGACTTCAAATTATACTACACAGCAATAATAATCAAAAACGGCATGGAATTGACCAAAAAAACAAACACACATACCAGTGGAACAAAAATCAAGAGTCCAAAGTCAACCCATATTTATATGGGCAAATAATTTTTAGCAAAGGAGCCAAAAACATACAGTGGAGAAAGGAAAGCCTCTGCAATAAATGGTGCTGGGAAAACTGGAAACGAAAAGAATGAAACTAGACTGTTGTCTATCACCACACACCAAAATTAACCTAAAATGGATTAAGGACCTAAATATAAGACCTGAAACAATAAAATGCATATAAGAAAACATAGAAACTAAACTCAAGAATTTGGACTTAAAGATTTTATGAATTTGACCTCAAAGGCAAGAGAAGTGAAAGCAAAAATAAATGAATGAGACTATGTCAAACTTAAAAGCTTCTGCTCAGCAAAAAGAAATCATCAGCAAGGTAAAGAGACAACCATCTGAATGGGAAAATATATTTGCAAGCAACCCTCCGATAAGGGCCTAATATTCAAAATATATGAAGAACTTACAACTCAATAACAACAACAAAAAAAACCAAATGATCCAATCAAAAAATGGCAGAGGACCTGAACAGACACTTCTCCCTAGAGGACATACAAATGGCCAACAAATATATGAAAAGATGCTCAACATCACTAGTATTAGGCAAATGCAAATCAAAAACCACAATGAGATACCAATTCACATCTGTTAGAATAGCTATAATCAACAGACAAAGTAATAACAAATGCTAGAAGAATGCAGAGTAAAAGGTACTCTCATACACTGCTGGCAGGGCTGAAAATTGGTCCAGCCACTATGAAAAACAGTATGGAGTTTCCTCAGAAAACTAAAAATTGATCTACCATACGATCTAGCAAACCCTCTCCTGGTATTTACCCCAAGACTTGAAACCCCATATCTGAAAAGATGTACACACTGATGTTCATAGCAGAATTATTCCCAGTGGCCAGGACATGGAAGCAACCAAAGTATCTTAAATAGATGATTAGCTAAAGAAGCTGTGGTACATATACATACAATGGAATATTATTCAGCCATAAGAAGAGATGAAATACTGCCATTTGTGACATGGATGGACCTCGAGATAATCATGCTAAGTGAAATAGCCAGACAGAAAAGTTGAAAATCACACGATATCACTTATATGTGGATATATAAACCTAAAAGCAAAAAAATGAACAGTACAAATAGAAAACTCATGGAAATGGACAATAGACTATTGGTTACCAAAGGGTAGGGAGGAGTGGGGAGGGCAGAGGTAGATGAGATAAAGTAGGTCAAATATGTGGTGACAAAAATAAATCTAACTATGGGAGGTGAACACACATATATATGTGTGTATATATGTGTGTGTGTGTGGTGTGTGTGTGTACATATAATATGCCTTACTATTGAAATGTACAGCTGAAACTTATTGCATTTGTTAACTTAATGTCACCATAAATTAAATAAATATTTTAATTAATTAATTAATGAAAGAAAAAAGAACTCATACTACTTATACCAAAAAAAAAAGTGATTAAAAAATGGACAGAGAATCTGAAGATATTTCTCCAAAAAGAATATATAGATTACTTATAGACATATAAAATTGTGCTCAATATCATTAATCATCAGTGAAATGCCAATTAAAACCACAATGAGATATCATCAACACAGAATGGCCATCATCAATAAATCAGCAAAAATGTTGGAGAGGATGTAGAGAAAATGGAACCTCCATGCATTGTTGCTGGAATTGTAAATTGGTGAAGCACTAAGGAAAACAGTATGGAAGCCTTTCAAAAAATTAAAACTACAACTATCTTATGACCCAGTAATTCCACTTTTAGATATTTATCTGAAAAAATCCAAAACACTAACTCAAAAGATAGAATATATATATTCCTATATTGACTGTGGCAAAATTACGGTAGCCAAGATATGGAAGCAACCTAAGGGTCCATTGGTAGACAAATTTATAAAGAATCTAGTACATATACACAATAGGATAAAAAAAAAGAAATGAAATCTTACCATCTACAAATATGGATGGACCTAGAACAATACCATATGATTTTACTTATATTTGGAAACTAAAGAACAAAATTAAATGAACATACAAAACAGAAACAAACACATAGATACAGAGATCAAATGTTGGTTGCCATATGGGAGGCGGGTTAGGAATATAGGAAAAAAAAAAAATTAAGTGTTTACGAAGTACAAATTGCCGGTAATAAAAATATCTACGTGGATGTAAAGTAAAGAAAATGATATATAGTCAAATAATATCATAATAACTATGTATGGTGTCAGAAGGGTACTAGACTTAACAGGGTGATCACTCCATAAGTTATATTCATATCTCAACTCTATGGTATACCTGAACTAATATGTCAAATGTAATTTCAAAAAAAAATTGTAAGTGTCTTAGCTGAATACAGACTGATTTTCAAATAAAAAAAAAACATATCAAGTGAATTAAAAAAGGTAAAATATGAAGAAAGGCTTTGTAAGCAAAGGGAATAAAAACAAAGGACTAGAGACTTTTTGAAAACCAATAACCCCAAAGACACCTAATACTGTGCCTCAACAATTTGTGTGGAATGCAGTAGTGGTCTATAAATGTTTAGCTGGTTGGTTGATTGGATAAATGAACTGTGTAATCTTTGAGCAAGTCACTTAACATAAAAATATCAGTCACCATTTTCTACAAATAAGAAAAACTATATTAAACTAAAAGTATTCAAGGCAAGAAAGGACATCAGAAATAAGTAGTAGGTGACGAGTAGAGGTTCTAAGAAAAAAGGAGGTCAATAACTAAGGGTCTTATTTTCAAGAAATCAGTGTGATAATCAGAAACTAAGTAAGCCAAGAGGCACTGGCCTGAAGTATACAACAGTGGTAGAGCTTTCCCCGAGGGCAGAAAGGGTGAGACAGAAATAGAATCAAAGGCAAGGATCTAGGGGAAAAAGATCCCCCAACCCTTTCAGGAAGAATCTTTTGTTGATTCTGTTTTATTGCTTACCCAAGGTAGGCCAGAAGACTATAAATGATCTGGCAGAGGAAATAATTTGGAACAGCCATTCGGACAAATAGCACATGGGGAATAGGAAGCAGGGGTGATGCTAACAGAGACTGTACCCCATGTATATCTGTCCATACAGATCAGTGGTTACCCTGCTATTTCCAAGTTAGAATCATTCAAGTGCTCTCTGGCATAAAAGCCTGCAAAGGCTTTTTGGGATGGATTCAGCAGCAGGTAACTCAGACTAAACTTTAAAATGAAAAAGAAAGTAACATTTAATATAATGTGCTAGTAAAGGATGTGTCTGTATGTTTGTATGTGTATACATATATATGTACATATGTATATATGTGTGTGTATATATATACACATATATATACATATATATAGTCTCATTTAGTCATCCATTCATCCTATATTTGCTGAACACCAATTGTTGTGTCAGACACTTTTCCAACCATGTTATAGTACAAGTGTTGTTAATATCCCCAACGATAGAGAAAAGAAATTAGAGCAATTGAGTTATATACTCATGGTCATACAACTGGTAAACTGTTAAGCTAGGCATATTTAATTTTTGTTTGAGAACAATGGATTCAAATCTCTTTATCATTCAAATGATTTGCACTTCTGGAAAAGTTGCTAACATTTTTCTTCTCTCATGTTTCTTCTATAGTAAAAGGGAAAAACTTATTACACTGTTCTCAAATATGATTTATGATAATTGAAGAATTCTTGAAGAAAAAAGGGGGTATTAATAAATAGAATAGGTGCTAAAACTATTATCCCTTCAAAAATAGTTCAAGTATAATTTTTCTCATAAAAATACCTTTGCATGAGGTTTTTTCTCCTTCTATTCATTTTTTTCTTATAAAAAACACGATATGTCTACAAACCTTAGAGATTGATACTTAAGAATTCATAATTCTGACATAGAATCGTTTGAAGCCCATGGATTCAAATTAATATTAATATCATGAATTCAAAACTGAAAGCAAGTAGCAGCGGTGGAAAATGTAGCATTGGCTATGGTTTATATCCTTTTAACATATTTCTTCCCTGTCTACTCTCAGCATAACATTTTCTAATAAGTTGTTACATTTATATATGCCTTATTAAAATATTGGCTAAACCTGAGTTTCTCTTCCAAAAATGACCACCTGCTGTAAATGGGGAAATTTATAAAGACAACTCAGAAACAATTAAGTTACATGGTAAAAATTTGGCCTTGACAAACATTCTTAAAAATTAAACTTAGTGTTTAAAGTCACATGCTTAAAAACCTCTCCAATATTTAGATTGGCTGATGAATAAATGTGTAAGAAGTTATGTCAGTGGCATATATGTATCAAGTAAATCTACTACAATGTGGCTGAAGAGGAGTAACAGCTTCCAATTTTATAGACATTCCTGTGTTCATATACCAAAATCCCAGTTTCTATACAAAGTATTTTTCAGAGTATACTAAAATTGTATTGTTTAAAGAGTGTTCCCTGAGTATAATTTCAGTCAAGGACAAAGAGAAATTCTCAGAACCCAAACTCCCCGTGAGATGAAAGAAATGTATTATTTACTTGTGTAACACAACAGGGACTGCCCCTGACTGTATTTGCTGAGATACAGATTCTTCAAGACTTTTTTTTTCTCTTAGAGGTAGGGTTCTATAATATGGGAAGAGTCCTGGGCTTGCAGCCAAAAATCCTGAGTGTAAGTCTAGCTCTACCACTGTTCTATACTTCAGTTCAGTGCTTCTCCAAATGTGGTCCTCAACTTTCAGCATAGCATCTGAGAACTTAATATAAATGCAAATTCTTGAGCTCCATTCCCTACTGAGTCAGAAACTCTTGCGGTGGAGTCCAGCTATCTACACTTCAATAAGCCATCCAGAGGCTTCTGATGTATATTCAAGTTTGAGGGCAACTGCTGTAGGCAAATTACTTTCTGAAGCCTCAATATCCTCAGTGCCAAATGGAAATAATGATATCAAATATGTCTTCTTCAATATGCTTTTCAATATTAAATACATTCGATAACATGCAAAACTGCTTTCCAAATCTGCAAATTACTAGATAATTGCAAAGTATTGCTTCAGAATGATAATTTGTAATGCCTTTTCTCAATCTGGAAAGTAGTCATAATAATTCAGATGGTTAAATTACTAATGGAGGATTCTGATCAAAAGTGTTACAGAAATGTGAAGTTTTCTATTAGGTCTGTAAATGTTTTCTAGATGATATTTTGTTATAAAATTCACATCAAGACACACATAATGATGTCCCTGATATGATCATTAAAATTTTATCTCTCTTTTGTCAGCTCAACTTTTTCTTCAAATGATCACATTTGGAAGATAACTAGGCTATTGAGGCAAAGAAGAGCCATATCTTGCTTAAAAGATAAAAAATAATTGTTTCAAGAGGACTAAACAATTCAGCAGTTTAGTTTTCTCCCTTTTGAAAGGGCCAAATCATAACTACTTTAAAGACGGAGTATTACTCTTTATTTAAAATCTAAAGAGAGATTAGTAACACTTTCCTCCCAGAAATCCCACTATAGCATCTCTTAATTCAAATAACAATTATTTTCCCATTGTCAAAAGTTATGAAGGGAACTTTTCCCTTTCATATTTTTAATTCATCAATGAAATTACCACCTAACTGCCTCCATTCTCTTTCAAAGCTAATTATTGCTGGTTTCTTTAATTTTCTAATGTTAAATTTCTGTATTTATCTTTTTTAATGATTTCTTCAGGGCCTGCTTCAATTTTAAAGTTTTCTTCAAACACGAATTCCATAGTTCCTACAGGGCAATATGCATATTTGTTCACTTGACTACTGGGTTCCCTAAGTTGTGGGAATTCCTTTAAGAATTCATGCCTAAACATTTAGAAGAAACTTGATCACAGAGAAGGTACTTAAATTTTTGTTGAATTAAGTTGTCATATATGCTTCACATAGGAGAGTTGTAATTATTACACAACACAGTTGCTAAATAGAGTACTAAAGCTCATTATTCTACCCAAGTACAATGGGTTGAATAATGTCTCCCTCAAACTCATGACCACCTGGAATCTCAAAACTTGACTTATTTGGAAAGAGTCTTTGCAGATGTAATTAGTTAAGATAAGGTCATAATGGATTAGGCAGGGCCTAATCTAGGACTTACATCCCTATAACAAAGAAAGAACAGTTTTGGCAATCTTTTGGAAACTAACTCAAAACCAAGCATTACTGTTTACTGCACTATCTGAACAACTGGCAGTGCCAATTGTTTCATATGGTCTACTGTCTACCATAGGCCCATGTTTCAGAAATGTTACTCTCACAAAAAGAAATGAAAATAACAGACATTTTATTTTAAATCATCTTTTTCCTCCAAGGCATGTTTATTCAAAATCTAATTCCAACTCCAGCTATAAATAAAAATGAAAGAAAAGTAAACATATGATGACGAAAAAATAGAAGACCCATTCATTAAAAATCACATATTTGAAGAATATTTTATTAGGGAAAATGTTCAATATATAATGTTAAGTGAAT
The DNA here is from genome assembly GCA_003508835.1 of Eonycteris spelaea. NCBI lineage: Eukaryota > Metazoa > Chordata > Mammalia > Chiroptera > Pteropodidae > Eonycteris > Eonycteris spelaea. The sequence continues at coordinate 2,921,059 of PUFA01000143.1, forward strand.
AAGCAAGATACATACTTCTTTATGTAATATATTTTCAATCTTTTTTTTTAAGTCACATCTGAAAATGAGATACTAGAGGAAAAAACAGTACATGCTCTTTGAAAAGTAAAATTAAAGATACCTTATACATTGTTTTTTTAATACTTATCAATTTTCTAGATTTTCTACAATGAATTACTTACTTCTATAATCAGAAAAATGTTATTTATAAAAGTATATGTGAAAACAAAAGTGCAGATTTAAGATGGTATAGGAGGTAGTGGTTGTGCACGTCTCCTCCAGCAACACGACCAAAATTATAACAAAAGTACAGCGCAACCAGTACGCAAAAACACCAGAGGTCTGGCTGAACAGAAGCCCTACAACTAGGTCACTTCAAATAATAGGTCACCTCAAAACGATAGAAGGGCAAAGACATGAAATGCCTGGTCCCACAACAGCATGTGGTGATTGAGAATCAGGAAGGCTATCTTGGCTGTGGAGCCACCTCCCCAACCTGAGGACTAAGAGGTTGAGGCCAGATACTGGGCCCCCAAGCCCAGAGTTCCAGTGCTGGGAAGAGAAGTCCCTACAACCTCTGGATGTAAAAACCAGCAACAAATATTGACCTGAGTGAGACAGAGAGCTGCAGGAATCAGGGACTTTCCTCTTAAAGGGCCCATACCTGGCCTTATTCACTGATGAACTCAACTCTGAGCTCCAGTGCTGGGGGAGCTGCTTGAGGGACATATGGGGAGACGCTGAGCTATCAAGCTTCAGAGCAAGGGCTGGAGGGATGGCTTGCTCCAGGAAAGAGGTGCAAGCAGAAGCCAATGTTCCTTGGTTGAGCATTTCCTGCTTCCACCTTGCAGATGCCAGCACTGACAACCTGGATAACACAGGTCACTCTAACCCAGGGGTTCCCTGAGACTCTGCCTCTCTCAACTTGTGAGCCCACCAAGCTGCTTTCGGTGATTTGTTCCTACAAACTTGCTGTCTTGGTGCCTGCTGTGAACTTTCATAAAATCTCTCAAAAGGCTCACAAAACCCAAAGAAGCAGCATCTGGCCTAGGTGGCCCCATACTCTTATTGAGCTTCCCCGAGATTCACACCTGTGGCAGCCAACCTCGGTTTCTGATTTTTCCCCTCAAGTCAAGGGTGGCAGCCATATGTGGTTGCTTGGTGACTCTTAACAGATGGCCCTGGAGGTACAAGGCTGCAGCTGAACTTGGCCTGCAGCTGGAATTCTCTGAGATCTGTGCCAAGGGGCCCCACAGCACACCTACTACAAAAAGCCACTCTACTAAGACTGGGAGACTTAGGAGCCCCACCTAATACATGGAAAAAACACAGGGAGGCAACCAAAATGGAGAAGCAAAGAAACATGTTCCATATGAAAGAACAGAACAAGCTCCAGAAAAAGAACTCAACCAAAATGGCGATAAGCAATCCACCAGATGCAGAGTTCAAAACACCCGGTTATAAGGATACTCCATGAACTTATGGGAGGACTGGGTGAACTCAGAGGAGAATTTAACAAAGAGATTTTTTTTAAAGCATAAAAATAGATGCAAAACATAAAAGGAAGCCAGTCAGAAATGAAGACTACAATATTTGAGGTGAGGAGTACATTAGAGTGGATGAAATGGAGGATCAAATCGGCAATATAGAGGATGAGGTAGCAGAGGACACCCAATCAGAACAGCAACAACAACAAAAAAAAAAGAATTCAAAAAAAATGAAGATAGTTTAATAAGCATCTGGGACAACATCAAGTGTAACATATTCACATCATACAGATACCAAATGGAGAAGAGAGAGAGCAATTGAAAACCTATTTCAATATATAATGACAGGAAACTCCCCTAACCTGGCTTGTCACATACAACCTCAGAAAGTTCAAAGTGTCCCAACAAGATGATCCCAAAAGAGGCCCACATCAATACACATCAATTAAAATGTCAAAGGTGAAATTCAAAGAGAGAATCTTAAAAGCAAAAAAATAAAAACAATTAGCTACCTACAAGGGACTGCCTTAAGACTGTCAGTCGATTTCTCAATAGAAACTCACAGGTCAGAAAAGCTGGGTACACAATAAGCAAAGTGATCAAACCCAGGACCTGCACCCAAGGCTTCTCTACCCAGCAATGCTATCATTTAGAGTTGAAGAACAGATAAGGAGCTTCCAAACAAGAAAAAATTTGTTCATCACTGTCAAGCCAATATTACAGAAAATGTTGGAGCAACAGAAGAAGAGAGAAGAAAGAAAAGAAGAGGAGGAGGAGGAGGAGGAAGAGAGAAGGAGAAGGAGAAGAAGGAGAAAAAGGAGAAGAGAAGGAGGAGGAAGACACATTATTATATATGTCTAAATAAAGAATGGTGATAACTACATATCTATCAATGAGCATTTCAAGTGAAAAATAATTAAATGCTCTAATCAAATGATAGGGTGGCTGAATGAACAAGAAAACAAGGCCCTTACATATGCCTATAAGAGACTCACTTCAGATTAAAATACACACACACACACACACACACACACACACACCACACCACACACGCACTAACTAAAAGTAAAAGGATGGAAAAGATATTTCATGATGGGCCTAGAGGGTATTGTGCTGAGTGGAGTAAGATAGAGGAAGACAAATGCCACACAATTGCACATGTATGTGGAATCCAAAGAACAAAAATAAACAGCAATAAAAGACAGAAATAAACTTAGATGCAGAGAATTTTAAGATACCAGAGGGAGGGGATTAAGGGGGATGGTGAAAAAGGGAACTGGATTAATTGTAATAACTATGTCAATGTCAGAAAAGTACTGATTTATTGAGGTCATTACTTTGTGAGTTATATAAATGTCTAATCACTATGTTGTATACCTGAAACTAATATAGTATTATATGCCAACTATACCTGAAAAATAAAAAATTATTATTTAAAAAAAAAAAAGAGTGCTCAATGGAAAGAAAGAAAACAGATATCTTAAACAACACCTATTCACCCCCAAAACACAGGACATTTGCAAACTCTTATAATGAATAACTTTGACATGTCTTGGATATTAAATAATCAAATAATTTTACCTGAGGCACTGAAATTTCTTTAAAACTGTACAATAATATATCAAATCAAGAAACAGCCCCAGAGTTTGTTTTCTCTCTACTGATCTTTCTACTACTAATGAAACCTTTTTCATACTTAGATGGTATTACTTTAAAAAGAAAAATCATACTGGGATGTTAAATGTAATTAAATCAATCCAGATATAGTATCATGTGAAAAAAAAATGCTTTAACAAACTTTTCTAAAAACGCATGTAGAGGTACTGATGTGGAAACTTTCTTTATTATTCTGTATTTCTTTGTTGTTTGAATTTTAAAAAGTAAATATAATTTGCACAAATATTAAATATTTTTTAAAGTTTAAATTTAGGAAAGAAAATAAAAGAGCTACAGAAAGAAATTTAAGTCTCAATGTACCAGATCTTAACTTGTGGTAAGAAAAGAACCAATACATTCTAAATAGCTAATTAACTGTGTAATAATGACAGTATTTTTCTTAAAAATTACGTCATCCAGAAACTTTCTGTCAACACATATGAGAAACAATTACAACAGTCCCATTGTCTTGCTGTTGCTCTCCATTAATGTACATTCTTATACAAAAATGCTGGTGAAAATCCAATTTTTAAGATTTAAAAGCCATGTGAATAAAAAAGTATATACTATTGTGAATAACTGAATTTTTCAAATAGCACACCAAGTTTTGAGGTTATAAAAACAGTGAAACACTCTTAAATAAAGACCTATGTAAAAAGAAAAAAAAAAAGAATAGCTGTGACAAAATAAAAAAGTCACTTAAAGACATTTCTATAGAATGCATTTTTAAATCTTTGAGTTGAAACTACACTTCAGGGTAATGGAAACATCAAGGTCCCTTTTGCTCTCTTCTCTGATCTTATAGGTGCTTGAAATTTTTCATAATAAAAAAGTTCTTAAAAACATGTACTTCATAAGGCTATTAATGTCAAAAGACAGTGGATGACAACTCTAATTATTAATTATTAGTAGTATTTCACTACTTGGTATATATTATATATAATACATAATCATAATAGCTTCCATTCCTTTAACACTATGTACAGAATGCCTTGTAATTATAATGTTACTTAATGACCTTATAAAGATAGTGTTATAGCATACCCACCTTACAGATGAAAAAGCAGCAATTTGAAGAAGTTAAAAATTTTGATAACAGTAGATGGAAAAGTCAGACTTCAAACTTCTGTGTATATGACTCCAAAATCCATTATTCATTACTTTATACTATTTTCTATTACTATTCTGCCTCTTGAAAATCATTGATTAATTGTTCTAAAAAGTTCACTACCATTACTTTTGAAACTTACCCTAGAGTCAGTCATGCATTGTCTATGTTCAACATTTTCCCCATTAGTTGCTACATCTATCAAATGTTTGAAAATGTATTAATTTGGACAAGCTGGACCAAAGCTCAGATGAGTTAACCAAAGATCTTATCTCAAAGTTGTCACAGAAACTTCAGCAATAGGTGTTACAAAGGCAAAACTGATTCAGGTACTCCTAAAATCATTTTAAGTCAATGGAACTTAAATAATGGTACTTTATCAAAATTTTAAGTACAGAATCACTTTGTAGAAGAAACTGTGAGTCAATGACACTACTAATATTCTGAATACTTAACATAGCTTAAGAATATTATTAATGTTTATTGAAATGAAATTCAAGAACTGCAGGTATAGAGGTGAAAAAGAATGTTTCTTCTTTTTTGGAAGCTTACGGTGCAATGGCAAGACATAATCGAAAACAATTACTCCACTTTGTGGTACAACCTACAATGGTGCCATGGAAGAATTGGCACCAGTGGCTGCTTTGGGAGTCAGGGAAGCATCACAGGATTAAAGAGTTGAACTAAAACTTTCAGGATGAATAAAACTTGTATCATTTACCAGGTCAATATTAACAACATCCACGTCTTATTAAACATTCAAACCTGTATATTTTGGGGAAATATTTTGGTGAGTACTTAAAAAAATTAAACTTACAATTTCCATACAACCCAGCAATTTCACTTCTGGGCATATACTTCAAAGAAGTAAAAGCATGGACTCAAAACAGATATTTGTACACCCATGTTCATATATGCATTATTCTCAGTAGCCAAATGGTAGAAGCAATCCAAGTGTCCATTGACAGATGAATGAATAACAAAATATGGCATATACGTACAGTGAAATATTATTCAGTCTTAAAAATAAAAAAAAGTCTAATACAGGTTATAAACACTATAAACTTTGCAGACATTAAGCCAGTAACAAAAAGACAAATATTGCAATGATTCTATTTATATGAGGTACCTAGAGTAGTCAAATTTGTAAAGATAGAAAGTAGAATGGTGGTTGCCAGGGGCTAGAAAGAGGGGAAAATTGGGAGTGTTTAATAGGAATACTTTCATTTGGACAAGATGAAAAATTCCTGGAGATAGATGGTGCTGATAGCAGTACAACAACATGAATATACTTAGTGCCATTGAAGTGTACACACAAAATGATTAAAAATGATAAATTTTGTTATGCATATTTTACCATAATAAAAAAATCTGTAATGTGTTTTCTAAAATGCAGACATTACACTCATTTTTCATATCTAAGTCATTGTAAAAATTATTTTGGGGGTAAAAAAGAAAATCTCAATTGGAGTTGATCAATCAGAGAAAGTAATTAATGGACCATCAACTATTTGTTGAATACCTCTGGATTAGTGGGCTTGTAATTATTTACCTAGAATGTAGAAACATATCTGCTAGGATATAAAATGCAATATGAAAAACCGCCATTTCTTTCCCAAAAAGTTAGAAGTTACCAAGATCAACTGCTTCCCTGTTATTTGAAATAAAGCAAAAACAACATGTATTTATAAATGGAAAAAAGTGTATTTTTTCATTGTTTATGGTTTAAAATCAACTAACGGAAGTGTTGCTTCTGCATCAATTATAAAGGATAAAAATGTATACTCTGGGGAGTAATGGTTCAAAAGTCTGAGATGACTGGACCATCCTACTTTCAGATACACCCTTTTGTGAGAGAGCTGTAACTCTGAGCTTGCAATAAATCCTATCACTTTACTGCTTCAAAAAAAATAATAAAGAATGAAAGAAAAAAGAAAAAGTCTGAGGTGACCAAAAGCAATATGTAACAGCAAAAATCATTAACTATAACCAATATATTAAAATATTTGTGATAACAATCAGAGTTCACTTAGTTCAAACAAGTTCAGCAGGCACAGAACACAAACGAAAGAATGGGAAGGGACAGGCTTTTGAAATTCTAGAATGAAAATCTTTGAATCATTTGTATAATTTAATTACTACATATTTAACTGGCTGCCCATATTTTTTCTAATCTCAATAGCATAAATAACATTATTTTAAAATTATAATAGAAGTTGGCTCTACTTACTCCTGGTGGAAATATCTGTAATATATTTCCAGCTATGTCTAGGATTCTTAGGTTTCTAAGATCACAAAATCCCTGTGTCAGAAAACAAAAGAGAGATTGACTTTCAAAAAACCTCATATGTAGAATCATAAATATTTCTTCTAAGTTCAGACTTGATGGCATTGATCATCTTTCCTGGTCATTCTTCGGTATATCCTTTCCAAATATATCATTATGGCTGGGACTGCCAGATTCTTTGAGTTTTCCATTTCATCTGACCACTCCAGGGCAACATAACATGATAGCCAAGAGTTAGACTATTCATAGCTTCACTAGTCATAGTAAGTTACACTTACTATGTAACTATGGGTAAATTTTTTAATCTCTTAGTACTTCAATTTCTCCATTTGTAAAATGGAATTGCTATGGAAACCCCTACTTCAATATGATTGTTAAAAGTATTAAAGAAGTTACTAAGTTCTTCTTAAGGGGTCTAATATATAATAAGACCTCAGTAGACATTATTATCATTAAAACAGAATCTTTGAGAAACAGAAAATAGATATCATCTTAGAAAGTTGTCTCTATTGACAATTCCACATCAATTATTTCTCATGTCCCTTTTCTTAGTACTGTGCTAACAGAAACTCTTTCCTTAATAAAGAAAAATCTGTTAGTATCTCTAGCTACATGCCCAATGTAACTGGATGGACATATATATTCATATCATGTGTAAACATGCACACGATTTATTATGTACCAGAAAATTTTTCATAACTTGTTCATTATCAGAACAAATGAATATTGTCTGTAATGCCTTATATTTATAATGCAAACCAAAAAGAATAATGATGATATTAACTGAATTATATTAAATGTACAAAGATATACATGATCATAGGTATTCTTTACATGAAATTCAGGATAGGACTTATTTAAATTTTTTAAAGTCTAAACTCCTTGGGATTTATAAAATCATAGAAAAGACTATTGATCTGACTTTTAAGTTAGACAGACATGGATTTGAGCCCAATCTTTGACCTTTGTGTTCAAGTCACATAGCCTCCTGTTACTTATTCTAAAATGGTATAAAAAAGAGTTATAATGAATTGTTATGAACACTAAATAATATAATGCTTCATGAAAACAATCATATTACTGCTGTTGAAGCTTTTCCCTCATATTAAGAACCTATACTTTTAATAAAATTTATTCTATAATTTAAAAATATTTCTTACTTATTATAGAAATTAAGATTTTTAAAGAATTTAAGAATAAAATGTTTGAAATATACTTATTTACAGCCTACACTTTGGTATATTTCACATATCACATTACAATATGAACAAAATATTTCAAGGAAATATACTCCTGAGAGAAAAATTAAACAAGAACTGATCTGCTTTTTTCATCTCTCAATTTACTGTATGACATACATTCCCTTCTATTAAATTAATTCTAATTTGCCTAAGGAAGGAAGGTAAACCCATTTACAAGTTCCTAGCAAGAAACAGTACTCTCAAACTGGGAAATTTGAGAGAGTTTAATAAAGTCCCTATTTCACAGGTTTAGGGAAAACCATGAAATTAGTTTCTAAAACCCACAGAATACCCAAAAGCTATCAGTGGCAGGGAGTTCTTTACAATTATAGGCCTAAAGAGCCAAGGGGGTGGGGCTAGTAATAGTCTCTATATGAGGATCACCTGACATTATCTATGGCCTTCTAGAAAGGTATGCAGGAAATGCATAGCATCCTATCAGGGAGGCATCAGGGGAATACCATCTGATACCCACTCTCCTTCTGTCCTTTCACCTCCTGCTAGTGCCTCTCATTGGCCATACCCAAGAGGAAGCCAGAGGACAAAGGAGCTCACTGATGCTGATACAGATAAGTCTCCCAGATGAAGAGTACGTTGGAAAAGGATGGAGAGTGGCTATGAAGGAAAAATGGAAGATATCTAGAACACATACCCAAACCAGAATGTACTATATTTTGTGCTATATATAGGGTTTCCAGATAAATATAAGATGCTTAAATTTAAATTTCAAAGAAACAAGGATTTTATATTTGTATAAATATTTCTATGAAGTATATGAACATTACCTACACTAAAACATTATTCATTGCTTATCTGAAATTCAAATTTAAGAGAGCATCTTGTATTGTTATTTGGCAGCCCTACCTATGTGAAATAATCCAAGTGATAACCCTCCTTTGTCATAGAATTTGGGAGCTAACTATATCTATTCAGATGGAAAGCAAAAGATGGTTTTACTGAGAATCCCAAATCTATAACTCTTCCCAACCATGTTGTAATGAGTTCTTTCCCAACAGAAGAAAATTTAGTTCCATGTTTTTCTTACCTCTGGCAAAACATCAATGTTGTTCCTGACCAGAAGAAGCTTCTGGAGCATCTTCAAGAACTTAATCTCTTCAGGTATGCAAATGAGCTGGTTGTAATTAAGTTGAAGTTCAGAAAGATTCTCAAGGAAACAAAGTTGTCTAGGAATGCTGGCTAGCTGGTTATGATTTATACTCAAACATGTAAGGCTTTTTAATCTAAAAAATAAATGAAGTATATGAGTGAAACTCACAAGAATAAGAAAGGCCATTATACAGACACTGCTTATCAGAAGCCATGTGTCAATTTATGTTTTTGTAGTTCATCCGAGCCTTCTTTTAGTCAAGTGTTCACAACTAACTGTGAATCATTTGCTCATAAAAAAATTTTGCTGTAACTTAACTTTTGAAGATACTTTATAATCAGACAGCTTATGTTAAAAATATTTTTATGTAATCAAAACCTAGATTTAAAAGAAAATTCTACATTCATTCTTTGACATATACATTCACTAGATTGAAGAGAAATGAGAAGATGAAGGGGATATATATAATATATAAATATACATATACATATATATATATATACATGGATATAAGTATGAGTATATAAATATAGATATATAGCTTTATGAATATAGTTACATATTAATATCTTGTACCAAATAGGTGTGAGAGCCACTTAGTTCCTGTGGAAATGAAAAGATGGATCAGACACAAATTCTGCCTTTATGTATACATCACATCATGAACTAGAAGAAGATATTACATAGAGCCACAAAATTAAGACAGAAAATGTCATTGGCTAGGAAGAAAAATATAAAAAATTTGAGTCTGTAATTGCAATTATGGTACCTGAGGTATATATCACAAGCATTTTGGAATAATTAACACTTGAACTTGGTTCTGAATAATAAAACTTATAAAAATTAGGGCCAATAAGAAGGCATAGCTGAGAAAAAATGAATATTTTTTCAGAAACAAATAGAAAGAAATTAGCACTACTGAGTACCAACTATGTACCTGTGTGTTTAATCATCACCATAACCATAAGGTTAGAATTATTATCCCTAATTTAGAAATGAAAAAAAATAAAAGATCAGAGGCAGTAAATATCTTATCCAATTACCCATCCAGTAGATAAGAGTGTCAAGATTCAAATGAATGTCTGCAAAACTACGAATGGAAATATACAATGATCACAAAGTTGAATGTATTGAGATTTACAGAATGAGATAACATTTTAAAACAATTAAAAGTAGGGAACTGGAAGTTAGGAGAGTGATACTAGTGAAGAGAATTTGGTAGAAGACTATAAACATGAAAATGGAAGCCATGTGAGCTGATGAGACTGACAAGATCAACAACAACAAAAAGGGTGAAAAAAGGGAGGGAGGAAGCCAATGAAGATTCTTGAAAAATGTGAACATTTGACAATACAAAAATGCATCCAGAGAAGGCATGAGTAGAAAAGAGAAGATGAAATACTCTTCTATACCTACTAAAGTATAGAAGAGATATTAAAGAGATAATTAAAGATAATCAAAACATCAGCAACATGGCAACATGACAGGACCTTCATGTCTCCTTGAAGTTACAAGTCAAACAGCTATAATTCAACAAAGGATTCCCTGCTCAACACACGAACATGTCTGAATATCAGCACATGAAAACATCTAAAGTTGGGCATAAGTTGGGCAAAAAGTGGAAACAAGGAAGAAGGACAGAGACAGAAACTATGCTTCAGCCCCATGTTTTGCCGCAGACCCAGTGGAGACACAATAGTAGTAAAAGGCTGAGGTACAGCCCTCACTGGGCAGACCAAACTGGAGAGACAGATGGCAATTGGGCCTGGGAAGTTGGCACGCACTGAGGCTGGACCAGGATCAAGGGCAGAGAAATAGTGCAAAATAACACAGCTCTCCAAAGCCCACCAGTATGGAACAAAAGATTCTGCAGACAGGAAATTTGCCCACCTCATCCCACTGTGGCCACCAGATAGCAAGATCCTTCTTGGCAAATAATGAAAGGGTTGAAAAAAGAAAACTTTCCAGCCTAAGTAGTCTGTATTCACTGCGCTAAGCCCATGAAGAAGAGCAGAACCTTAGACACTCAAACTTACAACCCACCCCCACCCCCAAACCTCTACAACCCTGTTCCCCTCACTTACCCCCCACCCCACATATACACACCCATCCTCCAAAAACTGAAGCACAGCCTAATGGAAGCAGCTAAGTCAAGTTGGAGCAGTACTGCAGGGTTTTCTGAACTATAGGGGGTGGTACCAGGAGCACACAGGAGATCCATAGCCCACCCCTTCCAATCCATGGGACTATTGCCCTGAGACAGAGGCAATTGGGTTGTAAAGAAGACTAGGGAAAATTAAGTGATTTTCACTGCAGAGGTATTGCCATACACAAAAATAACTCAAAATGGATCATAGACATGAAACAATTAAATATCTAGAAGAAAACATGGGTACTAACTATGGACCTTGGTCTCAGAGAGGTTTTTATATTTGATCCCAAAGGCAAGAGAAGTAAAAGCAAAAATAAATGAATGGGACTAATATCAACTAAGAGCCTGTGCACAGCAAAAGAAAAACATCAACAAAACAAAAAGGCAACCAACTGAATGCGAAAGATATTTGTAAACAAAAACCTCCAATAAGGGCTAATATCCAAAATATATGAAGACTTTATACACCTCAACAACAAAAAATGCTAACAATCAAATTAAAAATGGGCAGAGGACCTGAACAGACACATTCTCAAAGAAGATATCAAATGCTCAACAGACACAGTGAAAGATGCTCAATTTCACTAGTTATAAGGGAAAATCAAATCAAAATCACAATAAAAGGCTCCTCGCACCTGTTAGAATGGCTATTGTTAATAGACAAGAAATAACAAGTGTTGGAGAGGATGTGGAGAAAAAGGAACCCTCATATACTGCTGGTGGGAATGTAAATTGGAACAGCCGCTATGAAAAACAGTATGGAGTTTCCAATTTTCCAAGCTCCATTTATTGAAGAGGTTTTCTTTTCTCCATGGCATGTTTTCGGCTCCTTTGTCAAAAATCATTTGCCCCACATATATGTTGGTTTATTTCTGTTTCATTTGTCTATGTGTCTATTTTTCTGCCGGTACCAGGCTGTTTTGATTTTTGTAGTATAATTTGAAGTCAGAGAGTGTGACTTCACTTACATGTGGGATATAAAATAGAAAGCCACAAATGAACAAACAAAACAAACAAACCCAAAAAACTCATTAACAGACAACAGTATGGTGATTTCTAGAGGGGGATATGGGGCAGATGAAGATAGTAAAGGAGGTCAAATATATGGTGTCAGAAGAAGACTAAAACGATGAGTGATGAGCACACAATGCAATATGCAGATGATATATTATAATATTGTACACATGAAACCTGATTTTATTAACTAATGCCACCCCAGTAAATTTAATTTATTAAAAGCAAAGAAAATTTTTAATTTGGGGTAAAAAAAAAGTGGACATAGATGACAGAGGCTCTATTCATCCCTCTGGTGACCAAATCAAAGTTGCGATGGAAACAAGAAGTAGCAGCAAGGAAAAATCACCTGGAATCTAGAGGAACAAACCATACAACTAGAGAGAAGTCCAAGAAAGCACCTGCAACAGCAGAATGTAGGATGGATGAAGATGCAGGCTGCCAGTCTTGAGCAGCTGAGATGGAGGCTGCAGCAGAGGCAGACGCCTCTTAAAGGGGCCACGTCTGTGAACAGATTTTTGTGGTGACGGAACTGCTCGCTCTGAGCACCAACACCAGTTTGGTTGCGTGCAGGGGGGATCAGGGACTTATAGGGAGACATTGTCGGAGTGAGGGCCGAGGCGAGACTAGCACTGTACAGAAGTACCGGTGTATCCATTGTTCCCTGTTGAGCCCACCCTACTCCCAGTGCATTGATTCAGCGCTGCCATAGCCCTGACTTCATCAATAAAACCTGCCTCCCCCAACTCGAGGCCTCATCCAAGCCACATCCAGGTATATCCTCAGCGAGTTAGGCGCTTCTTGCTGGAGAGTGGCCTAGACTCACACTGGTGGCAGCTGGCCTTGGTTTCTGGTGTGTCCTTTTGAGGCAACTATAAGCACAGCATCTGTGGATTGCTTCCTGAATCTTAACAGGTGGCCCTGAAGGGGTAGAGGCTTGGGCTAAATTTGGACTGCAGCTGAATCCTCTCAGGACCGTGCCATTGGACAGACATCTACTTCACAAATCCACACTAATAAGACTGGGAGACTTAGGAGCTTTGTTTAGTACATAGAAACAGACATGGAAAGGCAGCCAAAATGAGAAGAAAAAGTATCAGAAGCCATATGAGAGAACAGAACAGAGATCCAGATATAATGGAGTCAAGTAATCTAACAGATGCAGAGTTCAAACACTGGTTATGAAGATGCTCAATGAACTTTTGGGAGGTGTAGAGAATTTCAACAAAGAGATAAAAAACATAAAATGGAAATGCAAATTATGAAATGGAATCAGTCTGAAATTAGTAACACATTATCTGAGATGAGAAGTATATTAATGGAATTTTAAAAAGTAAATAAAGAAAAGGATCAAATGCCCTATCTAGAGGATGGAAAGCCAAAGATACACAATCAGAATGGCAAGAGATGAGATGCCAAAGATTATAAAAATAATTTAAGGAGCATATGGGACACTATTAAGAATCCAAATATCCATCTGATCAGCATAACTAAAGAAAATCAAGATGTTATACAACTGTTTGAAGAAAATGATTGGAAAACTCCCCTAACCTGGTGAAGGAAATGGCCATAAAACCACAGGAAGCTCAGAGAATTTCAAATATCAAGGATCCAAAAAGGCCCACACCAAGACACATTACAATTAAAATGCCAAAGGTTAAATACAAAGAAAGAATATTAAAAGCAGCAAGAGAAAAACAGATAATTACTTATAAGGGAACACCCATAGACTGGCATCTGATCTCTCAAAAGAAACTAAGTAGGACAGAAGGGTTTGGCACAAAATATTCAACAATGATGAAGACCCAGGATCTACAACTAAGAATACTTTATCCAGCAAAGCTATCATTTAGAGTTGAAGGACAAATAAAGAGCTTCCCAGACAAAAATAAGCTAAAGGAATTTATCACCACCAAGCCAGGATTACAGGAAATGTTGGAAGACTTCTATAAGAACAAAAAATACAAAAGACTCACTTCAAATTAAAGAAACACATAGACTAAAAGTAAGGAAATAAAAAAGATGGACCTAGAAGCTATTTAAGTCAGACAGAGAAAAAATAAACACTATATGATTTCACTAATATGCAGAATCTAAGGAATAAAAAGAACAAACTGATCAAAAACAGACTTGCAAATACAGTGGACATTTTGGTGACAGACAAAGTGAAGGTGGGTTTGAAGAGACTGAGAGAATGGAGTGAAGGCTTAAAGAAGTACAAATTAGTAGCTGATGGATGGTCACAGGGATGGGGAACATGGCCCAGGGAATGCAGTTAGCATTAACGCAGTGTCTAGGTGGAGGGTCAGCGGAGAGAGAGAGCAATTGGGGGGGGATTGTTTTATAAATTATACAGATGTCTATTCAATGTGGTGTATGCTTGAAACTAATTAAAATAAATAAATTTTTAAAAAACTAAAAAATTAATTTTAAAGAGAGGTACGGCTATGCCATCCTGAAACAAGCCCGATCCTGTCTGATCTCAGAAGCTAAGCAGGGTCAGGCCTCATTAACACTTGGATGGGAGACCACCTAGGAAGACCAGGTGCTGTAGGCTTAAAAAATAAGAAAATAAGGGATTGTAAGATGACAAGGTCCTTGCAATCTGTGAGGTCAACCAAGGATTGTCTGCCAAATAAATAAATAAATAAATAAATAAATAAATAATAAATAAATTTTAAATGTTAAAGAAAGGTCATGAAAATTAACAAACAAGCCTACTAAATGTAAAATCGGGGTCACAAACTACAAAGTTACTATCAAAAATCTATTGTAACTTTATATTATATCGTAAACAAATTGGAAAACAAAAGTTTTAAAACTCCACATATAGTAAGCAGCAGAAAAAAAAACATAAAAATATAAAAATACATTTAACAAAAGACATCAGAAGACCTCTACACTGAAAACTATTAATCATGACTGAGAAAATGAAAGGGACTCTAAATAAAAGTAATAGATGATGTATCTTGTTCATATTTAGAAAGAAACAATATTGATCAGATGCCAATTCTCTCCAAATTGATCTATAGATTTAACTCAGTCCAAATAAAAATTTTGACAGTTTTTTGAGTAAAAACTGAAGAATCATTTAAAAATATATATGGAAATTCAAAATACCTAGAATACCCAAAACTATAATAAAAAAGACAAAGTCAAAGGCTTGCATTAATTGATTTCAAAAGCTTATATATAGCTACAGTTCAAGATAGTATGTTTTGGGAGGCATGACAGAAAAATAGATCAACAGAAGAGAAGAAGAGTCCAAATAGGCCCCATAAATGGTCATTGACTTTTGACAAAGATGTCAGTCATTAATTAAGAAAAGACTGTCTTTCAGAAAATGAATGCTAGAACACCTGGATAAACTTTAGAGAAAATGTGGTATGAAGGAAAGGAAAGAGAACAAGGGAGCATGAGAGAAAAGGCAAGAAGGAGACTTTGCAGTCAATCTTTTGTATCTAAAAAGGGATGAATGAAGGAAACAAAAAGAAGAATAATAATAACCAAAATAATAAAGCTGACATTCACTGAACACTTACTATGACCCAGGCTCAACCCTAAATATCTTTGATGAATTTGTTTATTAAAGCAATCTTGTAAAGTAGGTATTGTTATTGTCCTTACTTTGCAGATGAAGGTACTAAGGTATAAGGGTGAAGAAACTTTCCCAAAGGTCAAAAAATGAAGTCATGTGTGGGGAGGTAACATTCGACTTACATCTAGGGCACAGCTAGGATCAGACAATCCAGAAATTATCTGTAAAAAAAAGTATGGATCTACACATTTTTTCAATCTACTTTTTTCAGTGAAAGTTTTTCATTCATCTTTCTAACATATTACTATAGATTTATACAGTTCCTTTAATAGTTACTTTGTACTCTAGAGCCAAGCACTAACTTGTGAAATCATAAAAATGTTAAGCTGCAAGAATTTTGAAGTTTAATCTATTTAAATTTTTTCCTATATATATGAAGAAGCTAAGGTCAAGACAGTTAAATTACTTGCCCAAGTTATCAGGCTGGTTGTGCAAAGATGACCTGAACTTAGTTCACCTGACCTTCTAAGATGCCCTCTTTTTTTTTTATTCATAATACATTAATCAACTGAATAGTGAAAAAGCAAGCAGACAACTATTGGAATTTTCATTGCTATAATAATTCTTCTCATTAAGAAATTATACTGCTTCAAAAATTTTTCTAGTTGTTCTGACTTAAACATTACTTTCTGTTGAAATCTATCTATAGACCTCTAGCGATATACTTATAGATTTTTTCAAAGTGAATTTGAATAGACTTTAGGTGCTGCCAAAAGCCCTTTTTTGAGGACTGTTCATAGTTTTTGTGTTCTCTCAAAAATCAGGATGCTCTTATATTGTAATACAGGTTTCTGTTCACTAACAATGAAGAGAGTCTCCAAAGTAAACCATAGAAGAGTTCTCTCCTCCATCTGTTCAGAAAGAAAAACACAAGAGGGTGGTTTGCCTGCAGAACAAGCCCCTCAGCTGGCTCCAGAAAGGATATGTTACTGGTAACCTATCTGTGCAGACATGCAGGAAGAAAAAGAACATTTTTGTTGTTGTTTTCTATTGATAAGAAAAATAGGGTTTTTTTAAATAAAAATGATGTCTTAGTTTTAAATCCTTTTTTTAAATAATATATATTTCTTTTGATCTGAAAATTACTTACTCATTTGAAAATTTAGATGATGAGTAAAATTTAATGTCACCAATTCTATAGTGAATGCAAGGTCCAAGAACCCCAGATCTGGCAGATTCAATAACACAATCAACTTTAGAACTTTGTTTCAAATGCCCATTTTTTACACTTAGACTACCAAGCCATGCTGTCTTCTCATTTCTCTGAAGCGTTTAAGGAGTTATCTGCGTTAAAATTAGTGCCTCACCTCAGTCCTTCAGATGTCTCTTTGCTACTATGCATAAATCCCACAAGGACTTTAGAGCGAGGTAACAATTGTGCTCAGATGCCCAGGGTAGGTGGAGGGGGTGGGAGGTTAACTAATTATAACAAAATACCTGCTGACTTCTTCAGGAATCCATGTGAGCAGATTGTTGTGTTTCAGATTAAGCAGGATCAAATTTTTTAAGCCGTCTGTTAAAAAATAATTTTACTCACTCTAGCTTACGTGTTAGAAAATAATTTTTAACCACTTTTCCATATACCTTTGTTTTCATTTTTATTTCTTGCTGTGGCCAAGGCTCTTTAGGTTGCTGATATAGATAACGTCTTGAAACTAGCTTAAACAAAGGAGGTTAATTTATCACAAAGTTATAATGCTAAGTCACAGCCCCTGAGGACAAAAGGTACAGTCAAGCTACCTATGAACTGGAATGAGAAACTAAAAAGTACCATTATCCATGCTCTTATTTTTTTTGACTCAGCAGTACAGTAAATGTTTGTTGTGTAAATGAATTAAGTCCAAAGGTTCTTCTTTATTAGGTGACATTCATCTACTCGAAAGGAAACCACCAAGGTAAATCAGCCAAATGCCGCATGCCTACCAGCAGCTGTGAAGTTGGCACTCAGCTCAGCCAGGTTCAGCATGTGTGTGCATCCAAGGAGACCAACTCAGGTACACATAACATCTTCTCACTGCTTTTGTGCACACCTATCTAGTTGGAGAAGAGGGGCTCACCTCTCATACTTGTGCTCCACTGCTGCACAGCACCTCCGTGAGATTGTTCATGACAGTAGTCACTTGGGAGCCAAGAATGGTAAACTCTCTGGTGAAGAGAATGATGTGGATGTGGTGTGTGTTTAAGTGCCTGTGCTACTCCAGGGCTAGGGTCTTCTTGAAGTCGGAGGAGATGTGTGCTAGCACATGGAACAGGTATTTCCTAATCTTCACCAGTGACTCAAAGGAGCCTGGAAATTCTCTGCCATATTTCATGGGAACACATTCTCATTGGTCAACCAGCTTCTACATGGCTCAAGACTAAGTTGATGTACTGGGGCAGAGGGTGGAGGAGAGGGGGATTTGCACTTAATCTTCTTTACCTACTCTTCACACTACTAATTGCACTACTAACACTGGGTGTCGCACTTGGCCATCGTCTGGCATGCCTCCCCTGTGCAGAATTCTGAGATAGTGCTGTAATGGTAGGAAGTCATGGAGAAACATCATGGTTCATTGAAAGATAGATCTCCGAGGGCAGTACCGTCAGCAGCTTGAACTCAAAGTTGGTGATTCTGTTCTTGGTGTACTCCCACTCCAGGTACACTTTGTTCTCCTCCCCATCAGGGCTCTTCTCATAGACTTCCCTATGAGCCAGCCCATGGCTGTGCAGGCCCACCACTCTGCTGCTCCCATGCTCAGCCCTCAGACCACAGCAGTGGTGGCAGCCAAAAGTCATTTAATATAAATATATTTTATATATACAGATAATATATATATGTTATACAATTAATTATAAGCTCATACATATGTATTGGCTATTTATATATACATAGTCCTTTCTCTGCTCTTGGTAGTCACAAAAATGCTCATGCTTCATCTCCTGGGATTCTGATGCTTCTGAGCACTGAACCAAATTGTGATGTCCAAGGAGACCCAGGCCACAATCCAGGATAATAGATTGTCTTCCCCACCCTGAGCTTCTCAAAGTCTGGTAGATTACATACCATTGGGAATCTCTGCAGAACACAGAGAGCAGAACATAGTTTCATTTCTCATTATACTTTCTCTCAGCTTCATACTCATGTTCCATCCCCCTTTTCCTTTCCCAAGTCTTTCTCTTTTAAACAGACTTTCTCTAATTTTCCATGTGTTTGTAGCCATCACACAATTCCTGCATTTGAGTGTCCACAGACAGAATAAACAGGGTTTTCTCAAATGAAATGCCTATAGGAACCAAGAAGATAACAAAACATAGCAGTGGCCCAAGTGTGTTGAACTGGAGATCATATGCCTTATCTAAGAGGGCAGCAGCCATTCAGCCAGTTCCTAGCAATTGCTGTCACAACAACGTGGTTCCAGTGTTGCCTAAACTTTCTTTTTTAAAAGGAACAAAAAGAGCCAGAAATCCAAGCTTTTATGTGAATTCTCTTGATCTGCAAATGTTTGTACTAAACTCAAAATTTGAAAAAGGCAAGCAAAACAGAACCAACCTATTTGTGGACCAGATTCAGCCATGGGCCACCAGTATGCAACTATTGTCTTAATTCATGTGATTAGCTCAAACCAATTAAACTGTTTCAGATTTTATCATAATCCGCAAGAGAGAGAATATGACTGACCCAGCTTAGGATACATATCTGTGTTGTGAGAAACACCTGCAGTCCTGGTGAGATGCCTGGTGCTTGGAGCAACAAGGTCATCAGAGCAGATGTGGACTTGCACACAAGGACACATTGCAGGGAGGGCGCACACGCCTGACCTATTCTGGGACTTCTTGCTCTAGGGACGAGGATGGGGAAAAGATACCTGAGAAGAAACAGCTGATAACACGGTCATGGCCTTGAGGCTGAGTCTGGGAATTGGCTGTAGTTTGTAATTGCTAACCTGATAGTAACTAATGATGTTTTGCAAAGCCAGCTTTGTAAGGGAGAATAAAAAGCCATGGAAACAGGAGTGGGGCTGCTAGTATTGCCATTCCTTGCCATTCCTCCTCTCCCTTATCCATGTTAATAAAAGCATTTCCAGACTCCGACTCTTCTTTCTAACCATCTCCACAACATATCTGGCCCTGGTCTAGTCTGCTCTGGACTGGCGGATAGGGTCATTTCATACATGCTGGACAGTGCTCAATCCCCTGACACCAAACTATTTCTGCAGTTGAATAATCAGGACCTGACATAAAACATAATTTATGTCAATCACATGAGATTTTCAAAATTTAACAGACCCAAATTAAGAAATACAGAAACTAAAATATATAAAATTATACACAGATTTTATATATTTTATAAACCTCATATTTGAGAGTGACATGAGAAAAAATTTCTTTGCAGACACCTAAATTAGCATTAATTAGATTGCTTAATATCTATATATATAGAGAGAGAGATATCAGGTTTTACTTATGTTTGTTCCTTAGGAATAATTTATAAAATAATATTGTCTATTTGCTTGCATGCCCTTAATTTTTTGTATGTAAACTGTTTTCTTCCTAAGTACATTGTAATTGAATGCTAAATCTATGGCTTTGCATATATAAAGTACATAAGCATTGTGTTTGTTAAATGTTTGTTACAGTTCTTATTTTGAGAAAAATATTTCTCCAAGATACATGATCTAAAATTTTAAAGTACTTTAAAGAAATGGTATCAGAGTCTATTTGTGCTACTTGTCAAATATACCCCTAATTTATTGTCCCATGCAATAATATCCCTAGTAAAGGCTGCTGGGTGATAAGAGATTATATATTGTACCCATTCCTCAAAAGTTTATGGAACCTTATAAATTCTATAATTTATCTCTTGTTTCACTACTGAAAACAAAGACATAGAGTGATGAAGTGCCTTACTAGAGTTAATAGAGGTATAAAAATCACCTAGAATTCTTTGTCATGTACCCTATCCTTATGCCCACTCTACCTTTATTAAATAGGTAGAGTTTCATACTGAATGGAAAATTTATAGGTTGAAAGGAAACATATACAAAAAAAGAATGTCAATTATTGGATCCCCTATATTTTTTTAACAAATTCTCCTCAAATTGATTTACTTAGTATATTTATCAAAGACTGTGACTTAGCATCTGAGACAATAAAAGTGCAAAGAACAAAGAGAGCTGTAGGAAGTTTTTTCTTGATTTGATTTCCAACTAGTTTTTACTCTGGAATAGAGAAAGGGCCCACAGATTCAAGAGTTAAACATACACTGATTCTTAAAAAGGAAAAATTCACTAACACTGATGCTTACTTGTTTTCTTAGGTCTACATGTAAAGAAACATATTACAATTGTTGAAAAAGAGTCCCCAAATTCCTTAATGTCAAGGATATGCCTAAATATCTCCAACAACAACAACAAAAGATTAAAACATGTAAAACTCCTTGTTCACTTTAATTCCAAATTGTTAAATATAATAAGGGGATTAAATTTGATGCTATAATGTTGCTTTTTTTTTGACTAACTTACCACATGCTCCAGATGCAAATCTATGAATCCTATTTCCAAATAAATGGAGTTTCTTCAGGGATGTAAGGTATTTCATCTCTTCTGGAACTTCTTCTAAAAGGTTGTTTCCCAGATTTAGTGCTGTCAACTGCAAGCATAAAGAAATTTAATGGACTCATACATTATCCATCTACAAATGAGAAAAAAATAAATAATTAAGCTCCTTTGCTGAGATCCATGTAACCTAAGAAAATTCCAACATGATTCCAAAGAATTATTTCACATATACCTAAAGTGATCTTTATAAATAAAGTTCATTTGGGCTCATGTTCAAACACTTTATGTTAATTAAAACAATTTAATTCTCAATTAAAACATTCATTAAAATGGTTGCAAACCATTCAATGGGTATTTAAAAATGTAATTAATGATCCATTCATATGCACTTGTAACTCAACAATATCGTAATATTGTGACCCATAGACTCAAAACCATTAAAAATTCAGCAAACAAGCTAATTTCCTGAAATCAGAAATATAGTCCAAGATCTGAGGTTCTCCTGTTGTACTACACCCAAATGAGTTTTTTCTTTTTTTTTTTTTTTTAATTTAGACTAATAAGACTTCTTTATTACATGAATAGAAAAGTTGGGACAGGGGAGGATAAAGTGACCCTGTGATGACAAAGTTTATAACAGAAACTACTAACAAGGTATGGTAGGGTAGAGAAGATCTACCCCATAGGCACCTGCTCTACCAATGAGGATTGGTTAGACATAGGAAGTATGCACTTAAGAGGAGTTAGAAATATCCTCTAATCCAATAAATCAATAAATCAATTAGATTCTCTAATCCAATAAATCAATGATACAGGATTTTCCCTAAAACATCATTTTTTAAATTTGATTTGAAATCAAATTGCATCTTCCAAGATACAAAAAGAGTCTTTTCTTTCACTCTCAAACATAATTTACCATTCAGATTTCATTACCAACTTCGTATTTCGGAATTTTAACATTAGGAGTAAAAGAAAAAGAATCATAGGAGTTCTGACAAATTAATGTATTTATATAAGACAAAAATAATTAAGAAAAATATTTAGGCAATTTACATTTATATTTAAATGTCACCTGGTACTTGGTATGGATGCATGTTAATGATTTAAATTAATATAAAGTAGACACAGATTTATTTACAATGAAATTCATTATCCTTACAATTCATAGAAAAGGTTTTGCTTCCTTACATGCTCTCTTCTTAGATTCACCACTGTCCTGGAAACAAAGGACCACACATCCACCATCTTGGAGGCCTTATTCTGTAAAGGTGAAGTTAAAATATCCAGACATATCCAGACACACCTTGTCTTCTTACACTTCACTTTATTACACTTCACAAGTGTTGTATTTTTACAAATTGAAGGCAAGACCCTTTGTTGGGATTTTTATTATGTTACATGGTCTGGAACCAAACCAGTATTTCCGAGGTATGTCTGTATTTATGCAGCCATTCTAATGAAAAAAAAAAACTTAATCCAGAGTCTGTGACTATATTAGTTTCCTAGTGCAATTGTAACAAATTATCACAAATTTAGTGGTTTAAAACAAAACAAATGTATGAGCTTAAGTTCTAGAAATCAGATATCAGAAACGGGTCTCACTGACATAAAATCAAGGTGTCAACAGGTCTATATTCCTTTCTGGAGATTCTAGGAGAGAATCTGTTTTCTTGCTTTGTCCAGCTTTCAGAGGCTTCCCACATTTTTTGACTTCTAGGTTGTCATTTTATCTTCAAAGCCAGCAATGACTGGTAGTCTTTCTCAAATCACGTCACTCTATTGTTCTCTTCCACATTTAAAGATCCTCATAATTATACTGGGTTCACGCAGATAATCCAGAAAAATCTCCCCATCTCAAAGTCAGCTATCAACTTTAATTTTGTCAGTACCCCAATTCCTCTCTAACATGTAACTTAGCATATTCACAGATTATGGGGATTAGGATATGGGTATCTTGGGGAGGCAGGCATTATTTGTCTATCACAATGACTATTTGAAGACTTTTCCAAAATGGAGGTAGATTTCATTCTTTTGCATAAATTTAGCTTTAAAAAAGTCATCGCAGAAGGCCAGTGCTGACAACCTAACAAAATCTCTGTGATACTTGTGAGGAAATACAAGAACATAAGGAATCGTTAAAGGTCTGAGATTTTACCCAACTTGCAAAATAGCAGTTAACCTGCTACCACTTCATAGATGCTGGTAGGAAGCATGAGACCCCTGGGAAAGAGACAAAGGACAGTTTGTTACCCACAGCAACAAAAGTGCCCACAATATTACTATTTTTTGCACCAACGATGCAGACAGATAATATCTGGATATGCAGTGGTTTGTGTTACAGAAAAGAAACCATGAGTTTAGAGAATCTCAATCTTTTTAAATGAGCAGAAACCTTCTGTGCCTGTCCTTTGTTCCGGAGGGAGAGATATAGCCATCTCTAAGGAAGTAGGTGAGTGAACATTTATTTGTATTTCATTAAATTTATTGGGGTAACATTGGTTAATAAAATTATATAAGTTTCAAGTATACTATAATACATCACATGCACACTGGATTATGTGTTCACTACCCAAAGTTAAATTTCCTACCATCACCATATATTGACTCCCTTTACCCCCTCCCCCTAACATTCATTCAAAAATATGCATTGTATGCCTACTATGAGCCACTAATTCTAGGTACTGAATATACAGAGGTAAATAAGACATCTAAGTAATGCATTTACCCTAAAACCACTTACATGGCAACAGTGAAAAAAATTGAATGAATGAGTAAATGAATGAATGTCTAAGTAAATTAATGATAAAAATAACAGATAGTACTAAGTGTAGATAGTTTTTTAAATGAGGATATAGTGATTGTTTGATCAAGAAAGCTTGTCTTAGAAGTTGATATTTAAACTGAGATCTGACTGACAATAAGAAAGAAAAAAATAGCCAAAATAAGGACCCCAAAGCAGGAACATTCTTAGTATGGTGGAGGAGCCAAGAGATGTGGCTGACATGGCTTGAGCATAAATGGTAAAGGAAAACCTAGAAAAGTGAGGTTTGAAAGGTGTACTTGAGCCAGGTTATGTATTATTTTGTAAATCAGGGTAAAAAGTAGGGATTTTACTCTAAGTGAAATGAGAAAGGACTGTAGAGTTTTGAACAATTATGTAGCATTTTTTGATTTGTGTCTTAATGGGAGCACTCTGACTTATATAAAGAATAGTCTTCGGGTGGAGCAAGAAGCAAAACACAGAGGTAACACAGGCATAAATGTAGTGGTCCAGGTGAAGCATCAGAAAAAGTGTACTGTGGAGGAAGTGTGTGAAAGCAAAACTTTTGCTATGAGAGGACACTAGAAATTAGGAGGAAGCTGGAGGGTTTGTTTCCCCCTAAAATAAAATATATCACAGTTTATTATATTTTGATGAAAATAATCCTGTAAAGAATGAATAACTAAGGATATAAAGAGAGGGATAATTGTAGAATCAAAACCCTTTAGAAGATGAGAGAGGGTAGAATCCAAAGCACAAGTGGATGCTGGCCTTAGATAAAAATAGGGACTCTTATTCGAGGTAGTAGGCAGGAAGGTAGAGAAGGTGTATGAAGATCAGAGCACAGGAATCGATTTGGTAATGGAAAGATGAGAGAGTTTCTGACTGATAGTGTCTATTTTTTCAATGAAATATGAAACAAAGCTATCTGTTGATAGGAGGAGATGTAAGAGGTTTGATGAAAGGTAGTTTTAAAGGGCAATCTAGAGAAATTTAGTAGAGTGGCTGATTCAACTTAGCTCCCGAGATGATATAAAATGGATATATGACCCAAGAAAAGACACTTTCTGGGTGACACATTAACTACATGGCCCTTTGGCTAGGACAGGCTTCCATGTGAAATTCTGAGATCCACACCAAATATGACATGTAGAAGAGGAAGAGGGTGCAACTGAAAGCCTCAAAATTTAAAGGTTTTCAAAGTTAAAACTAAGATAAAGTGAATGGATTGGAATTATTCTTGATAGAATAGGATAACTAAAAAAAAGACTTATTGATAAAGATATCTTAAAGGCCAAGTGGTTATACTCTATCATCATGGCAAATATGTCAGAGATTCAGACTAAGTTACATAAACTATACATAAGGTCCAGAGACACCACAGCAAGAAATGAGTTACCCTTGAGATATACCTCAAAACCCAATCTAAATGTTTCATTAATTAATCATATTTATTATAGGTCTACTATGTGCCTGGTATTATTCTGAATGCTACAGTAAAAAAGACACAAATGATCCCTCTCTCATAGTGCTTATACTTTAGGAAGTGAGACAGACAAATAATTTCTGTTAGTGTTATATGTACATATGAAGGAAAGGAAATGGGATAATGGGATGGAAAGTAATTCGGAGCTAGACTGAGTCATTAGGGAAGACCTCTATGAGGAGGTGATGTTTGAGGCGAGACATTTGAGATGCCTTGACATGGTTACTCTAAATGGTGTGTTATTCACAAAGGGTTTCAGAAGTAGCAAGCATCCAGAAAGAGCACACACACTGTTTCATTAGTGATACACTCTATGGTATGCACAGTTCCTGAGGGAAGGCTTTAGTCATATAAGAAACAACTACTTTGTAAATTTAAAACTTACATTACTTCAATTAAGTATATATAAAATAAAGTTCTGCTGGTATTTTAAGAATGTAATTCTTCTGTCCCTTGGAAACTGGCATATTGACATGGATAAGTACCATTGCTACTAAATGGTTTCTTATGGACCCATTACCAAGAGAATTATAGCATCTTACAATCCAAATGAAGTTTTATAAGTCACCTAGTAGCATATTAAATGTAAATACACAGTAATGGTTAATTCTTTTATCTAGCTAGAAAGTTTTATTTATTTGTTTACTTTATTTTTACGTTTAGGCTCTCTGAAATGTCTACTCAATTATTCCCACAGCAATTATTAAATGTTTTATTCCCCTCCTTTCTCCCACATAACGATCTTTCAAATTTTTGAAGATTGCTATCATATTCCTCCCGAATTTTTTTTCATTCTTCCTTAACTGTTTCCCTCAGATATAATTTCCAGACCCATCATCAACCTGGTCACTTTCTAATTTTTTCTAAGTACCTCTCTCTGAAAACATGGCACTGAAGATGATACAGGAAATGTGGTCTCACAGTATAGATGTTAGTGGGACCAGAAAATCTCCCTCAGTCAGATGACTACACTTCTATTAATCCAGCCTAATCTGGCATGCATTCTTTAAGCAGCAAGACATATTGCTGGTTAATTAATTGCATAATTAATTTTGTCTTTGTCAATGAAAACTGCTAAGTTAGCAGTCAAAGAGATAAGCCACATCTCAGCCTTATGCAATTGAATTATTTTCTTAAATGTAATTATCCCTGTAAAAATTACATCTTGTTTGTTTGGGCTCAAAAGACATCTCAAGTGAATGTGATGTTGACATTCTAAATTCAAAGTTTAAAACTGGACAATGTCAATGAACAAATCCTTTTTTCCCACCCACACTTAAGTTAATGCACTCACCATTTTTGTAATCTTATGGTAGCCAACTTTGGAATCGCCTAGAACTTCTTTCTCTCCACCTATATTCAGTCGTCAAGGAAATTCTCAAATTTCCTTTTGGATGCAACCTTTTCAGCTACATACCATTGCAATCACTTTAATAATAGTAATCATGACTGCCTGATTACAGATAGCATTACATAGCTGAAGAATGCAAAGAATGAGGTGTGCTTTCATTTAAATTCCCTCTATCCAGTCCTGCTAGATTATAAACTGCTGCCCAAATAATCAATGAGGAATTTCCTCACCCTCTCCATAGTCCTTTCCACACCTTTGCACACTTACCTTAAATTCTTCCTAAATTTGAATAGACTCATTTGATTGCATTGGCTTACTCATATCTCTGTGTTATAACCTATCTTTGCTCTGCCTTGAAATAGATATGTGTGGTTCCTCTCATGTCTTGGATATGAGATAAGCATCTCTGCATCCATCAATGCCTTTGCATTATGAAATCTAGGTTTAATGTGTAGCAATCTTTGTATAAGTAGGAGAGAAGAGGATAAGAAATCAGAAGAAAATGATTTAGTAATGATAACACTAACATTTAAATAGAATTTAATAGATATAGGTATCAAATACTGTGTCAAGCAGCCTTATACATTGCCTCACAATACCACCAACTTTACAGAAAAGGGATCTGAGGTCCAGGCTATGATTTATGGTGAAATAGCTTAGCTTCACTCTATGGCCTGCTGTTAACTTTTATACTACACTGTCTACTGTTGCTCAGCATGATTATATATAAGCCCATAAATGCACATAATATATTCATTCATACACACACATATATAGATACATAATGGAATTAGCTTGTATGCAACACATGTAATTCTCATTTTAAATATTCTTATTCTATTGGTTTACACACTTATTAGTCAGTATTGTGCAGAAGACAAAGCACAGGCTTTGGAGACCATCTGCTATGCAATGTTCTAGGTAAGTGATCTCAGACAACTTACTCTAATTCCTAAGTCTCCTTTTTTGTTTTTAAATTGGGGATAGCAGCATCTATTTCTAAAGGCTATTTTAAGGGTTGGATTAATAAAGTGCCTGACAAATAGTAGATATTATAAAATACTAGCTATAATCTTTTAGACCCAGGAGACCATTTCACAAAATGTTAGACATGCATGATACTAGAAATGCAGTAGATACTTTAAATACATATAGACACTTCCATTTGGCTTTTAAATTTTAAACTTAATTTTTTTCTTAATGATTTCTAACTCATTTTTTCAAAGATTTCTAAATTCACAGCCACTTTTAAATGACATTTTCAGGAGACAAAATATTGACCACAGAATAAAGACTTTATGTTAATTTGTTAATTTTACCGGAGATTTTTGTTTGCTTCTACAGTGATAATGTGTTTCAGGATCATTTCCATTAAACTACCACTATACCTTGGTTTTCCAGTTGTTATAATGGATGTCTGTGTTTAATATTCCCCACTGGCATGTACCACCTTCTCCACAAAGCTATCCTCATGTACATGCATGACACTGTGTACAATCTATGGCCAGGTATTATCTTCTGCTTTGTATTATATTGATTCAAAGATATATTATACCTCTACCATTAAGTGGAAATTTCACAATTACAGGGTCTCTATGTGTTTCATCTAGCATTCAAAGAATGGTATCTGGAATGCAATAGTTGCTCAGTAAACATTAGTTGAATGCTGCCTGCTTAGGATATATCTGTAAACATAGTTCAAACTGTGGAATAGTCATTACGGCTCCACATCATTTTTTTTTTTTCAAAATCAAGTATCTATAGAGCTCAGTCAGCTCCAATCTGTCCAGTTTGATTTACTTCCTTCTAATGGGCTACATGCTTTTCTATTCTAGCCATCAGCTCATTCTCACTAACCCTATATTTGATTCAATGTATCATATGTATATCTAGAATTTGGTTCAGGCAATTTCTCCTAACATTTAATTATGCTATGCTTGTAGCTATTAATTACTAATAGAAAGTGTTATGCTATTTATGACATCTTTCAATTACTTATTTGATTTTTAAAATTGTATCCATGACTAATTTGGGTAAAAACTTTTTCTAAGTGTAAAAAACCCAGCTGAAATGTCCAACTTTACCTGGAAGTCCTTCTGAACTAGATCATGGCTTGATGATACTATTTTAAAACAAACTATCAGACAATTGGCCTATGACAAGTATAAATATGTTTGAGCTGGTATATGAAATATTAATCCTTAAATTCCTTAAGGACAGTAAATATTCCCATTCATTACACCTACATAGTACATAATATACTGTCAGGTTCCATAAACTATTTATAAAAATAATTGAATCAAATTAATGAGAAAAATAACAAGATTTTTACGTTTTTCTAAGTAGCATATGTATAACAAAGGTGTATGAGGGAGGGCAGCATTATGGCTCACTCAGTAAATTCTTATAAATATCTTCTTTTTAGAAATCAATGGACTCTTTAAGACCACAGTA
This sequence comes from Eonycteris spelaea, assembly GCA_003508835.1. Classification (NCBI taxonomy): domain Eukaryota; kingdom Metazoa; phylum Chordata; class Mammalia; order Chiroptera; family Pteropodidae; genus Eonycteris; species Eonycteris spelaea. The sequence goes on from PUFA01000143.1 coordinate 2,950,299, forward strand.
GAATCTCTGAACTGTGTAAATAATCTATGTCCATCTTTTGAGTATTTCTGGCACATTTTATTCAAGCTGCTTTTGGAACTCCCATTATCATGGGGAAAATATTTTTTTTCAAAATCCCACAACTCTGTATGAGAAAAACTGCTAGGTCATGAACAGCTAAACAATAATATTTTTAGCCTGAACCTGCTTTGCAAAGCACTGTAAGGGTAGAACACAAGAAGTTTCAAATCAATCAAATTCTTTTTTAAAAGTAAGGTATAATTTCTTTTTTGAAAGCAAGTTCTGAGCTGAACAAGCTGCCTATTTAAGAAAACCGAAAGGAAGCAAGTCGAAATTTAGATCTCTTCTAAATATTAGAAGTATGAGGAGGAAGATAGCAGGGGAGCCACAAGAAAACAAAATAATGGTAATCAGATTCTCAAGCCTTCTTTCTGAGGAAATATATTTTATAATCTGTAATTTTTAAATAAACAGCTATCAAATGTGAAGTAAGAATACACATTTAAAGTATAGAAGAGTTCCAAAATTTAACTAACTACCACATACCAAGATTAGGATGTTATCTAGAAATTTATACATAACAAAAATAAAAGAGTAGATTAAGAAAGAGGAAAATAGGAGATCCAGTGGTCCAATTCAGGAGAGCTGTAAAAAGATTGTCCTTGGTGGAAAGTGTGCAGAAAACCTGAATAGTAGTCAGCTTAGATTGGGTTAGAAGAATGGAGCCTCCTGAAAGAAAGTCACTCGAGGAAAAAACACATGGGATAGAATATGTAATAAAATGAGGACATGAAAAAGGCAAAAGGCACAAGAATTAAAAAAGGCAATTAGGAATTCAAAGAAACAAAAATGTTATATAAGAAAATATAATCATAGTACATTAATTGACTCCATGTGAATGATATTTACTTCATAACATACATTTTAGAATTCTCTGAGACAAAATAAAATTTAATTGTGGTTATAACTGAATATATAAATGCTATACATTTTACAAAAGTAAATTTAGAATTTATGAAGCAGAAGACAGGAAGAGCTGAAGGTGGATTACTGATGCTAACATTTCCATCTTTCAAAGTGGGGATTAAAAAAGAGATTGTAATTGATGAAAGAAGAAATGAAGGTGTAATAGTATGAAGTTTAAAGGAAAACTATGAAGAAATAAACATATTAATATAATTATACTTAGAAGATGAAGAAGAGTGATATCTAAAATGGGACGAATCAAGAAAAAAAATGAGTCAAAAGTAGTTATATATGGAGAACAGGATTGGGAGTGAGAGTGAGTGCGACAGAAGATAGTTATTTTTGTTATAAACCTTTTACAGTATTTGATTTTCTTAAAACAATGCACTCTGTTAATTCATTGGGGAAAAAATCAAGCAGAGGGTAAGAATTGGCTCAGGGCTTGGTCAAATCCTAAATTGTTCTGCATAGAAACTCCTCTGTCCCATTAGAAAAGTCCAAATCCTTGTTGTCCTATAACTACAAATGTACTTTTAGTATTGCTTTATTTTTTGCAAAGATTTGGCAACACAGATTAAAAGCTCAAATAATTTTGTAAACCAAAAAGAAAATGAGGTAGATGAAAGTAAGAAAATAGGGATTTGGGGGTAGGGGTAGGGGTTAGGGTGGGGGTAATACTGAACTCAAAACTAATGAACTGCAATGACTTAGCTGGTTATAGGTTCGTTCCATGATAATGACAGTTTACAAGTAAGCAAAAAGAAAACTGCAAAGTTAACATCCCTTGCCTCCTCTCAATCTCAAGACTTTTAGTAGCTGGTATTTCACATTGTTTGGCAGAAATGTTTAACACAAGTTTCTGGGGTTTATTCATGTCAACAGTTGCTCATTAAGAAAGATCTTCTTTATTTAACATAATATTCTTTTAGAGACTACTTCAGAGTAAATGACTGTCCCCTCCTTCCCATTCTCTTCCAACACTCCATTTCAAAGTTCACCCTACTCTAGGAAATTGAAAAAAGACCCCCTCCCTAAATCCAAACTGTATGTTCATTCCATATGCAAAAGCTTCAGGATAGTCCCCTGAACAGCATGTTGGGGATCCACAAACCAACTTCCAGATGGAGCCCCCGAGGTAGACAAGCAGATCCAGGCACCCAACATTTTTCAGATGACAGTGTCCAGAAAGATGATTGTGGCAGAGATCTAATATTCTGATTCTAGATGTGAGCCAAAGTGTATCTGAATAAGTTGAAACATCTTCTTCCCCTGTCATATGCAACTCTCTAAGGGAGAAAACCTGATGCTCTCTCACAATGCTCAACAATAAGTTTCCAGGAAGCTAAATCTCCAGAGATTGAAGCCTTATTGTTCTCTCAACTCTTTTCTTTCCTCCTATTTTCTATCCTCAATCCAAAAAGATGTGCTAGTCCTCACCTGGGTCAAGGTGCTTATCTCTGGGCACACTTTGGGAATTAGGTTATTCCGAAGGTCTAGAGTCTTCAGGCCAGGCAGTTTTTCTAACGTCGATGGCATCTTTGTTATCTTCTTCCCATTCAAGGTAACGATCTTAGTACTTTTACCACCCCTCAATGCTCTTATTAACAACCTTTCAGCCATGGGTAGAAGAGAAATAGAAAAGAGAGGAGGTAACTATTAGGGATTAAGTTCTTTATTATTCATCTTTAGAACTCTAATTGCAGAATTGGTGTGTCATGGAAACAAAAACATTCTGAGGTCTACCAGGTTGAAGGTGAGAGGCATCAAATAATTTCCTGAGTAAAAGGTAGAAAGGGGAAATAGATGATTCCAGGTTTGGAGGAGGAAATATACAAGATGATCCTAGGATATCTCATGCCAGAGACATGGAAGTTATTGAAGACTAATAAGATCATATCAAAAGGACACAGAAGCCAACTTCTTAAGGACTTCCACTGGTCTAAAATAGGAAAATTTGAGAATCAGAAAGAATAATTCTGAACTGAAATATATCAAAATACAATCAAATCTAAGAGCTCATGATGGTATTTTAAAAAATAAAAGAAAGTCATTGATTACATTGGGACTTGCTAGGAAATGAACTCATAAGTCTGAAAATTAAAAAAGGAAAAAAAATGAAGCATTTATGCTGCTTTTCTAGTACATGATGAATTTTAATATAACTTAATATTTTAAAGTTTTTATTCACAGAAAGAGTGAAGCTAATAAATGAGGAAGAAAAATAGATTTAGGAAAAAAACATTATTTTTGCAAATTTTAATAAAATAATTAATCTATGAAAAGATAATTGGATGTTAAAAGTAGTTGAGAGATTAATGACAAACTTTATAAGTAAGAAATCAGGCTAATAACTCACTAACCTATTTTAGCAGCATTTAAATTGAGATAATCACATGTTATAAGTCTCATAGTATGATGCAATAAAAAGTACCTATGAAATATTTTTGTATCACAATTAAATCTGAATCTAATCATTCTTCTAGAATTAACTACCAGTTACAGAAAATACAAGGACTAGAGAACAAGCTAAATTCATATCAAGGAAGCAGGAGGCCAAATTTAGAACATAGGGTATTCTACAGCAAATGGTACAGGTTTAAGTAACAAATCAACGCCATTAATAAAAACAAGGGGAAACTTATGAAATAAATGAGACCTATGAGAAATAATAGCCAAATGTAGTGTATGGACATTGTTTGAATCCTTATTTAAATAAAAATATTATAGAGTTAATTGGGGAAATTTGATCATGGGCAAGGTATTAGATGATAGAAATTGCTAATTATGTTATACGTGGTAATAGCATGATAATAGTGTTTTTAAAAAATGTACTTAACATTTAGAAATACATCTAAAATTTTCAGGTGAAATTTCATGATGTCTTTATTTTTTTTAAATAATCATGAGGGAAAGGGAAAGTGGATGGAAGAAATGGATCAAACAAGATTGACCAAACACTGATAATTATTGATACTCAGTAATGGGTCACAGAGATTCAGTATACTATTCTCATTATTTTCTTATATATATTTGAAATTTTCCAAAGAAAAGATTAAGACAAAGACAAAAAGGGGAGGAGCTAAAGCCAGTGACATTTGATTACTATTAGAACCTCATTTTGGCAATGGAGGCATTTGGGTTACATACACATACACACACACACACACATACATACATACATACATACACACACACACATGGATAATCTCACATTTGGATTGCTGATTTCCAAAAACTTGAATACTATAAAATACATTCTGTACTGACTAATTCAGAACACAAATCTAACCCTCTCTTTGTAATTAAAAAATTACTTTATTCATTTATTCAACAAATATTTAGGAACACCTACTATCTGCTCAACACTGTACCAGGCACTGGGGATAGAGAAATGAATTTTTTAAAAAAGACAAAAATCCTTCTCATTGAAATTACGTTATAGTTGGGGGAGAAAAACAATAAAGATAAGTAAGTAAAACTTGTATGTTAGATGATATTAAATGCAAAAATAAATAAATAAATAAAACAGGCAAAAAATAATAGGGAGAATGGGAATAAGGAATTTGCAATTTTAGATACGATGACCAGAGAAGGTCCTATTACAGAGAAGAGCTTTTCCAGTAAGAGGTTAAAGTAAGTGTCAAAGTCCTGAAAAAAATCATTAAATTTATGAAGGGTATTATAACAAACATCAATATCATTGTAATGGTTAAAAAAAAAAGAGGTCATGATTAATAGTGATTTGCAGTTGCTAGGATAAAATCGTTTTTCAGCTACTTAATCACTGTCCTTTGTCTTATCTCTTCCAATCTTAACTTCTTTACACTGATATTTTAGCTTCTTAAGAACAATCATGCTGTTACTATCTAAACAAAGTGACCATAAGGCTCTGCCTTTTAAAAAAATCTCATGGACACTTACCTCCTCTAAAATAACTCTGTGTAGCCAGTACCCCAACTGACACTATCCAAACACTGGTAATCATTAGTTTTATACGGGTAAACAGGCCAATACAATCTGATACTGCTTTCTATTAATTTGCTTAACCTAGAAAATCTGGTAAACATTCTTGATTCCTCCTTTCTTACTTCTAATGTGTAATCAGTCTCATCAATACCACTGTTCCACTTATTGATTGCTGGGTAAACCCTGTAAAACTTGGCTTAAAATATTTATTTTATTCACAAGTCTATGATTTGGGCAATGCTCAGTGGCAACAGCTTGTCAATGTTCCTCTTGGCAACAGCTAGGCTGGCTCAGGGGTCGGGCAGAAATTATCTAAAGGCTCATTCACTCACATCTGGTGGTAGTTGCTGGTTATTGACTGGGCCTTAAGGCAGTCAGCAACAACACCTACATGTAGCCTCTTCAACGTAGCTTGAGCTTCCTCCCAACATGGTGTCTTGGTTCAAAGGGTTAGCATCTCAAGAGCGAAAGCAGAGCGAAGCTATATCACTTTCATGACCTGCTTCAGAAGTCATGCAACATCACTTTTGCCACGTTCTACTAGAAGCAAGTTACTGAGTCCAGCCCATATTCAAAGGAAGAGGAATTAGACCCCACCTCTTGATGCTAAGTGGACATATCTTAAAACCCACTAAAGTTCACCCTCTGGCAACGAATTGTTTACATTCCTCCAATATATTTCTCCCAAGAGTGCTCCCTCCCCCAAAGTTTTATCTATTTAGAGCAGCAGATCCTAAGATCTTGTCCTCTAAATCAGGTACAAAGGTGAATGGAGCTCCTCAGGAACAGTTCCTTGAGTCAACTCAAGTACAGTTCATCTTGATTTGAAATTTATGAACTAAAGAGACAGGTACCTAGAATTTAATGTGTAAAACATAGAATGCAATAGACAGTGCCATGTAAATGAAAAAGAGGCACAAAGCAGCCCACTAGTTCATAACAATTCTAGAACTCAATTAGGTACATGTTGTCAGTACATGTACATAATTTGACCTTGATTAGCATTCATTCCTATTGCCTAGGACTGGCTCTCGGTTCCCCTCTCTGGGCTCTTAAATTACTTTTCTTTTCCATAACACATAGCCCTCTAATCTCCTTTCTATCTCCAAAAATTTGCCTATTCTAGACATTTTATACAGATATGTACAATATGTGGTCTTTTGTGATTGCCTTTCACTTTCGTAATGCTTTCAATGTTCATCCATGTTTAGTATGTACAAATATGTCATTCCTTTTTATTGCCTAAAATTATTCCATTGTATGGTTATACTGTTTTATTTATCCATTTATCAGTTGATGGACATTTTCATTGTTTCTACTTTTTGGCTATTAAAAATAATGCTATGAACATCTGTGTACAATTTTCATGAGTATATACCTAAGGAAGAATTGCTGGGTCATGGAGGAGCTGCTAGACTCTCCTACAGTGGCTGCATCAGTTTACATTATAACAACAGTATATGAGGGCTCATCTTTCCATTTTATACAGTCACTTTTAACCCAAAACTGATATAATCCCTTTAAAATTTTTATAAGTTTATTTGCAAACAATTTATAATTTCTTCCATCAGACAAAGCCACACCCAAAATTTCTTTTCATATCCTTCTCTATTTTGGGTTCCCATGTGAAACCACTGTGGGACAAGACTTAAGAATTTTAGAGTTCTCTCACCTGTTGATTAGAAAATATCTGTAATCTTCCTGAGGTCTTAACAAAGGGTTTTGTTACGACCTTGTCTTCATCTTCAGACTTCATTTTCCTGACAGTTTCCTGATTTGGTGTCTGCCTGGAACTCATTTATTAATTTTAGCATCATTTATTGTCTGGAGAGGCTAGAAGTGAGAAAGTTGTATTTTTCAAGCCCAAAGTTTGTGGCCCATTTATATTTAACAATTCTTACCCTAGCATTTCTCTTTTACTATAGGCAGCTAGAAGAATTGACACCAGGTAAACACTGGCTAGAAATCTTATCTAGATCATCCAGTAAATGAGATATGCCTTTTACTTTCCAAGTTAATGCTGCTGATATCATTGCTAAACTCTCCTATTAACAGGAGTCACCTTCCTTCCAGTTCTAATAACATTTTCCTCACATTCCTTTAAACCTTCACCAAGGGCCTCCTGGAGTGACATCAGGCTCCTGCTAAAACAGTCTCTTCAAGGCCCTTCTAATGTACACCCAAGGCCCAGTCCCCAAAACCCTGTTATATGGCTTAAATATTTTGTTCTAGCAGCAAATTATGTATCAAGGTTCAATCAGAGAAAAAGACCAACTAGGAATCACATAGACTTTGATCTCAAGTAACTGTAGGAACTGGTTGAGCTATCTGTGTAGGGCTGGATGTTGCTTATATGTCTGCCTAGGATTCAGAGACACTGAGAAAGATCTGGCAGAAGTGGGATAAGCCGTAGGCTCAACTGTTAACTGACCTGAAACTATGCCAGAAAGGGGATTCTGAAATACTGAGTTTAGCTAAATCCTATGCAATCTTCATCACCACCCTTGACACCTACTTCTCTTTCCACTGCTACTATCATAGTCCAAAGTCTCATCATCCCACCTGTACGACTGCCTGCTTCAATTATATGTCTGTCTCTGCCATTACAGTCACTATCACCAATCATCTTCCAACAAATCTATAACTCTAAATAAATTTTTTTGATGGCCTTTCATTGCTTAAAGGTTAAAATCCCAATTATTGAGCTGGGACTCAAAACTGATTGTGTCTAGCCCCACCTTCATCACGTCATTTCCTGTCACAAACCCTGTATTCTACCTTTAGATCACATGCTATTCCACAGCTGTAAGTACATTTACTCCTTTGCTTATGCTGTTTATTTTGCCTATATAACTTCCACCTGCCTACTGACCTAATTGTTCCTAATCCTTTGAAGAATCTCCTCAAATATTTCCTCTAACATTTTCCTTGAACTGTGACCTTCTCTCCAAGCAAAATTGCTTCCATATCTATGTTTCAAGAGGATTTTATACAAACTCCTGTTTAGCATTTAATACTTTGTATTATTGTTCTTTTCACATTTTTCCCTTGCTACACGTTTCAACTGCAATCTACAGCATGCTTGGCATTCAGTCAATAATATTTATTAAAAATTGACAATTTAAAGCTTTTGTGTAGTATGAAAGAGTGCCTTACATAAACCCCGTCAGTAGCATAAATTAAGTCATACAACTACAGAAAAAAAGAAATGTAAGGTTGACAGTTGAAAACATTGAGTTACTATTTGTCAAGAACTGTCCAAGATGCCTAGTATACAAATATGAATAAGTCATAGTCATTACTCTCATGGAGCTTAGAAATGTAAACAAGTCATTCATTCATCAAATAATTATTTTTTCCCAGTTTTACTGAAATTTAAGTGACATATGTAAAATTGTATTAGTTTAAGGTATAAAAACATAAGGATGTGATGTATAAGTTGTAAAACGATTATCACAGTAATACAATAGTTATTAAGTTGCCATTACATGCCAGTCATCATTATAGCACTAATGCACTGGAGACATAATAATGAAGAGATAGATTAGGTCACTCCTTTCATAAAGCCAGTATTTCAATGCAATAAATGCTTATCTAAATAAGTACACAAAATGGCAAAGAATCTGATTTGTTGGTTCAAGGAAGATTTCCTGCTGTTGACTGCTAGATAGTCATAATGAGTTAAAAGAATTAAGCAGTTGATGAAATGTGAGGGGTAAAGCATTTAATAAAAAAAATATGAAAAAAAAATTGTTCACAGGCATGAAATTCATGAGGCCATGGGAATATAATAATTCTAGTGCATAAGTTTAAAGAGTGACGATGTTGATGCTGGAGAGGTACATAGGACCAGTCATGAAGGACCTTCTTTAAATACCTTCCTTAAAGACACTGTACTTCATCCTATGGGGCTGGGGAGCCACTGCATAGGTTAGGAAGACAGTAGTCAGATTTGCGTTTTTGGCAGCTCTTTAGCAGCATGAAGGGAGGGAGAGTTTAAGGGAGTAAGACAGGAGGCAAAAACAACAATGCTTCTAGGTGAGGGGAAAAAAAGCGGGGAATAGAAAGAAAATGACAGGGTATAAAGTAGGTAAGACTGTGACTAGAACTTGACCTTGTGCTGAACCACAACTTAAGATATAAAGTAGGGAAATAGAGTTGAGGTAATATTTGGTTGGGTAAGGCTGTGGCACAGGTCAAGTTTTGTGAAGACACAAGAGAAATACAGAAAAAGAGATGGGGTTTACTACTTCAAATTTATTAATGTTGATCTGCTTCTTAAATGCAGGTAAGCCCTGCTGAAAGGTTTGCTGAGCTCACTGCCATGTGGGTTAACCTTGTGGAATGTCAGCATCTAGAGCTTTCCCAGAAACCAGAATTCAATCTATTTGGCAGGAAAATTGAAAAAACATTTGGCAAAGAGTGTGAGAAAGATGGTCAGGGGTAAAAATGTGAAAGTCACAGGAAGAACCAGCAGAAATTTTCAGTAAGATAAGGACAGGTACTACTCTTAGAAGCAGTTTCATTGGAGTGGTGGAGGTTTACACTCTTGTTGGTTGAATATATACATATATTTCAAAACCACATAATTAAATGCATAGCTTCATGTGCAAATGTTTTTCTTCAGCAATAATCAAAAGAAGCTTTGTAAGTCTGGGAGCTTTCCAGGCTAGGTGTTATTTAAACCGAGGGCAGGATAAGGAGGTTGGTGAAGCAGGTTGGGTGAAACATTCAACTCTGAAAGGTCTTAAACAATGGTAGGTAAAGAACAAGATTGATTGCTTTCCTAAAAAGTTACTTCAAAAAATTAAAAACCCCATGAGTTCTACTTTTTCCACAAGATGGAGAGACTATTTTACACAAGACTCAAAGAGAGGAGAATCTATGTATGTGAAAACATAATGGACAGGAAGAAGAAACACTCTATTTCATACTGTTTACTACAAAAAAACGAATCTGCTCCTTTAGTTCAGGACAACCTGTTCAAGACAACATATTAACAAGAATGTACCAGTATAATTTGCACAATCTTCCTTGTTTCACATTCTTGTACACACGTTTTTTCATTTTCTTCATTAACACCCACCAGTCTGAGAATATTCTAATTCACTTGCCCTAAATAAACCTTCGTTATTCTTAAAGGTTCTAAATTTCAACCTGATTAGTAAAAGCCATGCCTTAAATGGCTATTATTTTATTATCTCCCTCTATTCTGTTTAGGTCATAATGCTATGCTCGTACATTTATTCCAGATCTTTTAAATCCAAGAATATGTTATTGTATTAATTTCAATTATATGTGAAGACAAAATAAAGGCTGAATAAAATTCTAACAAAATGAGTTTCCTCTATTTCTATATTCTAAAATTGTTAAAGAACAACAATTTGAACAAATGTTTACTTAATTCATCTTTTATTTTTTTGGCAAACAGATATGAACAAAACTATATTGCTCACTATAGTTATACACTCTTTTTTGCTTTATACAAGTTGTAAACATATTTAAGTAGATAAAATTCTTGGCTTAACACATATTCCAGACTCTAACACTTTGTGAGTTAGGACCAAATAAAGCTTACAAAACTTCTATTAAACTGTCATCAGATAGTAAACTAAATTAGTGTATGTGCTTTTAAATTAACATCAGCCATTTTTTAAAGACTTAAATTTTAGTTTACAGCTAAAATGATTTTTATCTGAAGTTTTATGAAAGAATAGAAGTTAATCTTACATATCCTGTTCATAACCATATTGGGTATTTAAAAATAAAAATAAAAAATAAACCTATAATCAAGAAAACACTTGTTAGGGAAAACAATAGCTACCAACGGGTTATTTTAGAATACTTTAAATATAGATGGAATTTATAATAACTAGGATTCATGATCTTATTTTATTACTTCCTAATGTTTATCTTTTAAAGTAATAAATTACTTCAAAATAAAGCCAAGGTATTTAGTGTTTTATAATTTCATTATTTTATAAATTTTAGACCCCCAGAAACTCAGATCATGGATTACAAAACAGGTAACTTTCAGAATATATTTTGTTTGATAGGCAGAATTGTTTTTAAACTCTTGAAATGCAGTACTCACTTGTTCTAGCTGACCAGTTTCCCATGTTGTCACCTGCTAGGCATGTGAGACTGACACCCCATTTTAAATACTATAAACTCCCTATTTAATTGTAAAACTTAGCTGCATTAATGGAATTCAAATTAAAATGCCATAAACTTCACGCTCAGTGTTACTAGTTATTTCTAATTGGGGAAAAATATATCCAACCAAGAAAGTCTCATTTGCATAATACTTCCTTATATATAAATTAGCTGACATGTCTGTATATAGAAGTACTATCTTCTTAGATGGAGTATGTTATACGTAACCTGAAATCTGATTTAGATAAATCATTTACAACAAAAAGCGTTGTATACTGATTTTACTATATAGTCTTGACTCCCAAAGGGTGGCTTTCAATTTTATCTATAATGTAATATAAAGAAATACTGAAAATACTTGAGTTAAGGAAAGGTGACATTAATAAGGCAAACAAAATAACAAGTAACAAAGGCTTCCTTTTAATGCTAGAAAATAAAACAGAGAAAGATCTTGTAAAACAAATTGGAAAAGAGAATTTGAAGGAAATTTAGCCTTGGGCCCTTTCACATTGCTACTCTTTCAAATTGTACAAGTTAAAGGTTAAGTGAGGCCGTACACTGTTTCTTAGTGGAAAATGCTGCAAGGAAAGCAAAGCAGCTGAGTAGTGATAAAGAAAACACAACAAACCAAAAAAATGTAGTTATGAAGATAATCAAGAAATGATAGCACTAATTGCATTCTGAACTTTAAGAAACAGCAAGTAGCAACAAGTGAATTAGACAGGAATCTGTTGGTTCTTTTTCAGTTACACACAAGTAAAAGGCTAAGCTGTAATTCTTTAGAGCAGGGGTCCCCAATTCCCAGGCCACGGACCCATACAGGGCTGCAAAGCAGGAAGTAAGCAGTGGGTGAGGGAGTAAAGCTTCATCTGTATTTGAAGCTACTCCCCAGGACTAGCATCACCACCTCAGCTCTACCTCAGATTATCAGGCATTAGATTCTCATAGGCGCACCGGTTCCTGGTGCCAAAAATTGAGGACCACTGCTTTAGAGATTTAAATCTGATAGGGAACACCTATTTACCTTCAAATTTGTCTCATTTCTTAAAATATAACTGATTTCAATATGAAAAAATATTTTAAAATTCTTAATCATTAAAGCAAGCTTCTCAGCTATACTTTGATGGGGTTATAAAAAGGTTTTCAGCATTAATCCCATTGATACCAACGTTACCGCAATCAAGTTCATTTATAAGCGTTAAATTCGCTATCACGATCACCACATTATTGCAATGACAAAGAGATTGAGTCTCATTTCTTCAAGAAAAATTACACTTAAGTGGTTACTGTAAGCTTTTAGTAAAACATTTAAGATTTATTTCAACAGAATATTCAGGATCCTATGTTAATAAAAATATCAGCAAATAGGGTTGCATCTTGGTCTATAAATGATCTCCACAATGGACTTACATGTGTTTTTAAAATACCACTTAGGGGACCCTGGCTAAAGTTTATCTCCGAGACATTTTCTAAAAACCTGTTAGTAGCTTTGCCATAAAATGAATTTCAGGTAGTTGTGTTTTTCCAGCAACATTGAGAACAATACAGCAGTTGGTATGAATACTCATATTGGTACCAAAACATAATTGTGTAACTTTTTGCAAACTAGCTGCAATTTTCAGTAGCTCTGTTCACCAACCATGTAACAGAATTGTAATGTTCTCCTAAGCCATATGCATGTCTCATATATCTGAAATAAAAGAAGAAAAAGAAATGAGTTTTGATGAATATTTATACATATTTATTAAGCATATAAAACCAAGTACTCTGAATGAATCGCTCCAGTTAATAAACTACATAAGCATACTTAAGTTTAACACCATGTGAAAAGCAGTGGCAGTCAATAAGACCTGCAACTTTGTCTACTAAGTTTAAGTAAAACATAATCATTGGAGGAAAAAAAAGGATTGAAATGCTGACTACTCAATAAGCTGAAATTTTTACCTAAATCCAAGTCATTAAGGACCACCTTAGTAGGGTTAGCTAATAAACACTGAAGCCAAGAGCAAACTCTCCGTCTTGTGTTTCAGAGATTTCTCAATCACGTAAAATACTTTTACAATATGAAGAAAAAAATCTCTAAGGAATAATCAGGCAACATAAATATATTTCAGCTTTTTCATTTGTTGAAACTTTTAGCATTATTAATGTCAAAGTAGGACAATATGCAAATTAATTCTAAAACTTTGTAACCTTTAGAAATAATTTTAACTCATACACAAAAATAAATCACTAGAGATTTAAACAAGTGTCTAAATCACATATTTTAAAAATGCTTTCTAATTTTATAATTGTTGTTAACATTAAATAAGCATAATTCCACTGACAAGTTTTTTTTAATCAACAACACAAACTAAAATTTTTAAATAATTCTTAATATGAAAAATATAACAGTAGACATTTCTAGGTACTTACACAAGTATTAATGGTTTTTTCTGATATTCTTCACCAACTACAATAGGAGGAGAATCTGCCTGTATTATCTCTATTGGTGTTTGTAAAATATGAGATAGAGCTCTGAGCTATAAGAAAGAAAATGCATTGTTAAAAAAAAATAAAAATGTGAATCCTATTGAAATCATAAACTACTGAGGTACTCATGAATAGGACAATCAGTAAGGGCAAGAATCTGCTCTGTTCGTTGCTATACACCAAGAGCCTGGCATATGGAAGGCATTTAATTCTTACATATTTGTTGAATTAAAAAATGAATGTTTATTAAATCAAATGCAGAAGTTTCAAGCTCTGGCTACACAACAGCTTCTTAGAAATATCAATGTCATAGTTAATAAAGTGAGGGGATGGGTAGACAGAGTTCATTGGTCTACTTTTGAATATAATTTAAAATTCCCATAATAAAAAGTTTTTAGTAAATTATTGTTGAAGCAGCAGACCAAATCAATTATAATTTTGAAGGGAGGGGGAAAGAGAATGAGCAGGGCAAATTGGTTATTTTTTTAAAAAAGCTTTTCCAATGATTCTAAGGCCCACCTAAAGTCAAGCACAAGAAGATAAAAAGGACCTGCAACTGAACGGAGAAAGTTCATAATCACTTAACAGTCTTCAATCATAGTGCCCTGCTCTATGTATTTGCCCCATTAGAAGATCATTCTGTCTAAAACATGGAATTTTAGGAAGTTTTAAACAAAAGCATGAAATGACTCCAAGAATATGAAAAAGGTTCTATGCTTCATGGTGGCAAATTTAATAGCATACTCTATTTCATAACAATGTCCCTTTGAAAATGAGGAAAAAGAAATGGTGTAGATGATAGAGGCTCTGTTCACCCCTCTGGTGACTGAATCAAAGTTGTGGCAGAAACAAGGAGCAAACAGCAAGGAAAACCGCCTGGAATCTAGATAAATAAGCCATACAACTAGGGAGAGAACTAAGAAATCGCCCTGCAATGGGCAGAAGGTAGGACTAGGATGAGGCGAGGACAATGGGCTGCCAGGTCCAGAGCTGGCTGAGTAGGACAGAGGCAGTGGTGGCTGGGAGCTACAGATGCCTCTTAAAGGGGACGTGTCTGCAAGCGGAATTTCATGGCGGTGGACCTGCTCACTCTGAGCACCAGCACCGGTATGGCTACACAGGTGACACCAGGGACTTACAGGGGGAATACTGAAATGTTGGAGTGAAAGCTAAAGGGAAACTCGCTCTGTAATGATGTGCCAGCAGTATCCATTGTTCCCCTGTTGAGCCCTCCTCTCTCTCAGTGCATGGACCCAGCACCACCATACTCAGATGTCATCAAACTGGATAACAGAGGTTACTCCGCCCAGAGGATTCCCTGAAGCTTCCCCCAACTCATGGCCCCACTCAAGCCACATCCAGGTGTGTCCTCGCTTAGTCAGGTGCCCCTTGCTGAGCAGGGCCAAGCCACACTGATGGCAGCTGGCTTCGGTTTCTGGTGTGGCCTTTTGAGGCAAATATAAACTCAGCATCCGTGGATTGTTTGCTGAATCTTAACAGGTGGCCCAAGAGGGGCACAACCAGGAGCTAAATTTGGCCTGTATCTGAACTCCTCTCAGGACTGTGCCACTGGACACCTACTACACAAAGCTGCACTAATACGACTGGGAGACCTAGGAACTTTGCTTAGTACATAGAAACAAACACAGAAAGGCAGCCAAAATGGGAAGACAAAAAAGCAGAAACCATATGAGAGAACAGAACAGAGATCCAGAAATAATGAAGTCAGGCAATTGAAAAGATTCAGAGTCCAAAACACTGGTTATAAAGATGTTCAATGAATGTATGGAAAGTGTAGATGAATTCAGTGAGAACTTCAACAAAAAGATAAAAAAATATAAAAATGGAAATTATAAAAGGGAAGCAGTCAGAAATGAAGAACAAATTATCTGAGATGAGAAGTATATTAAATGGAATAAACAGTGAATAAAAGAAGAGGATCAAATGACTTATATAGAGGATGAGAAAGCCAAGGACATTCAAACAAAATGGAAAGAAAAAAGACTATCATAATAATTTAAGGAGCCTATGGGACACTATGAAATGTAAAAATATCTCTGTCGCAGGGGTACGGGAAAAAAAAAAAAAGATGTTGAAGAGCTATTTGAAGAAATAATGATGGAAAACTTCCTTAACCTGGTGAAGGAAATATATATAAAACCCTAGGAAGCTAGAGAGTCCCAAAAACCAGGGACCCAAAGAGGCCCACACCAAGACATATCATAATTAAAATGCCAAAGGTTAAATACAAGAAAGAAACTTAAAAGCAGAGAGAGAAAACAGATAATTACTTATAAGGGAACACCCATAAAACTGGCAGCGGATTTCTCAAAAGAAAACATGCAGGATAAAAGGGCTTGGCACAAAATATTCGAAGTCATGAAAATCCGGGATCTACAACCAAGAATTATTTATCCAGCAAAGCTATCATTTAGAGTTGAAGGACAGATAAAGAGCTTCTCAGACAAAAATAAGCTAAAAGAATTTATCAACACCAAGCCAGTATTATAGGAAATGTTGGAGGAACTTCTTAAAGAAGAAAAAACATGTATCAAAAACATGAATGAAGAACAGTAATAATTACATTCCTATTAACAAGTACCTCAAATGGAAAAGAATTAAGTGCTCCAACCAAAAGATAGAGTGGCTGAATGGATTAGAAAACAAGACCCCTAATATGCTGCCTATAAGAGACTCACTTCAGATTAAAAGACACACACAGACTAAAAGGAAGAGGATGGAAAAAGATATTGCCTTAATGGACCTAGAGGGTATTGCTCTGAATGACATCGGTCGGATCGAGAAATACAAATATTACATGATTTCACAGACATGTAGAATCTAAAGAACAAAATCAACAACAACAACAAAAGCAGAAGTAAACTTATACAGAGAATATTTTGAGGGCTACTAGATCGGAGGGGTATTGGGGGAGAAAAAAAAAGGATTAAGAGGTACAAATGGATAGTTGCAGAATAGACAGAAATGTAGAGTGTAGCATGGGGAAGATAAGGTTAATAACGTTTTAATAAATATGTAAGGGGGAAGAGGGCTACTAGATTTAGTGGGGTGATCACTGAAAACTATGTGAATCTCTGATCACTATGCTATACAACTGAAATTGGTATATTACTGCATGCCAACTATAATTAAAAAAAAAAAACTCATGTAATTGTAAAATATACTACAATAAACTAATTGTCTATTTCAATAAAGACGGGAAAAAAATACCAAAAGAAAAAAAAATGTTCCTTTGAGACAGTTTTTCCTCATACCTAAAATACCGTTTTTTAAACGCTAGCTCAGAATAGAGGGTGTAAATCAAGCTCTGAAAATCTTAACATCCTTCTATGTTTTCAGAAACCATACAAAGATTTTCTCTTTAATAATTTAAATTTACCCTGTTGTGAAAGTAGCGATTCTTAATTCAAATAATTCAGAGATGAACAACTTATAAGAAATGTCCTCCAAAGAATTTTTTAAAGTTTTTTTTTTTTTCAATTTAGAAAGAGTCACTCAGGTCTCTAATACTCATTAACTTGTGATCCTTGTAAGAAAAGTCAACCATCTTTAATTAATTATTCCTAATGTAGTCACAATGATACTATGAAAACCTCTTGAGTTTCAGAGACCCAGGAGAGGAACACAAAACAAATGGACACAGTTCCTTCTGATGGCTCAGAGGAAGGTACAAATACAGCACTACTCAGAAAAAAGATTTTGAAGAAACATTTATGTCATACCTTCAAACAATATAGTTCTTAAAGAAAAATACCCAGAGCTACAAACTATTCAAAAACAATTAATCGCTGTATTAATAACACTGCTAGATTCATCCATCTGGCATTTTAGCATACAAACTTCTCTGCATATAGTTCCTGCCTTAGTGTCCACAAATGACCTACTGAGTACACATAGGTTTTTTATTATTTCCCATTCAATAATTAGGAAACTCAAGCTTGGGAGACTGACTAACTCCCTCATGATCACAAAACTGAGAAGTGGAGGAAAAAGCCAAAACCCAAACCCAAGACTTTTCCTCTTATCTCCTAACTTTCTAATCACCCAGGCTGCCTCATTACACTTGGACCACTTAGGGGTTTGGTTTTATTTTAATGAACAAAATTAACAAAGTATAATAAATAATTAGAGACAAAAAAAATTCTAATTAACTCTCTACAAGTGACTAAACATTGTTTTCTTACATGTGAATTTTAATTCATCAATACTGCTTTCAATTCAGTCAGTCATTACCAACTCAGAATTCATGACACAAATGTAATACATGTATGTGGTAGAATTTGACCTGGAATAGCACATAAAAATATTGTTTTCTATGTCTGATATAACAGATATGTTATTTTTCATCAGCTGAGCCACTAGAACAAATATTACACTACTTGAGTAAAATCTTAACTTTCATAAATTCAAAAAATCAAACAGTGCCAATAGCAGTATCACAACTAGAAACACTCAGATGCAACACCACCTACACCAACCCACAGATCAAACAGCTGGCTATTTAAAATGAAACAGTGCTTTACTTCCTGAAGGTACATACTAAAAGGCCTAAGAATGTTATCCCCCTACACTTCAATGCTTTGTCAATGTAGAACCAGCTAATATTTAAAGAAAGGGAATCTTCAAAGAGATACTAGGATCTCTGAAAAATGTAAAAACTACATATGGGATTTAGAAATAATTTAACAATCCACTATCATGATGAATAATTACAAACTCACCTCAAGCTGACCTCCCCATGCAGCTGTGTTTATAATATCATCACAGTACTTTCCAAACTCTTCTGTAGAAAATAAATATAAAACTTAATAATTTTCATAAATCATGTAAGAAGATCCCTTTCATAGTTTCCACAATTCCTGATGAAACTGTTCAATATATGAACTTCCTCCTTCTCTACCTGTGCTTTCAGAATTTAACCCACTCCAATTTTCTGCCACCTTACTTACCCATCCAAGAGCAATACATTTCTGCTTCCTTCCCTCAGCCTGAGGCCCAAAAACCTTAAGTATATAACAGTCGTACTTCTCCCTCTTCATCCCAAGCAATCATTACCCACCCCAAAATCACCACCTTATTCACTATCTTGACATGTACTTACTTTAAAGCCTAAATCTGCATGCGAAAGAATACACCAAAAGAATAAAAATATAGCTATAAAATCAAGTTCACTGTAAAACTATAAGAAATGTGAAAAAAAGAATCAGGGTAAAAGTACAAATGAGTTGAAACTCCTTTCCCAGAGCTAGCATCAAATAGCGCCTCAAACGTGTCATTTTGGAAGCTGTAAACTTATTTGCATCAGTATCTTATAGAACACAATTAACATATTTTAAGTACAAAATGGTTAAGTACTTAAAAGAACTTGTGAAATATACTAATATCTGTTAAAATTATAGGAAATAAATCTGCCTAAATTTTGAGATATTTTTCCCCATAAGAACTATGTGAGTTTTTCTTATTCTCAGTCCCAGGGAGCACTTTATTTAACAATAACAACCACGACAACAAGATGTAGTAAAGACAAATAAATTACCTGGAGTATATGGATCTCCTGTATTAGGGTTTGTTAAAAAAGGCAGAAAGTCTTCCACGTGGCTTTGCATATAGTCAGCAGCTTGACTTCTTAAGGCAGCCACAGTCAGAGGGCAGTCCTGTTCTTGCAGTTGATCTTCGATGGCTCTATACATACAGTGGCCATCAGATGGAATCTGTTTGATTTCCAACTGTCTGGCTGCCAATATTTGAGCAAGTTTTTCGCTTTCTACGTGTCTAGCTCCAGATAAGTTCTCAATTTCAGCTTCAGCTATCCTTTCTTTCCGCTCCTTTTCTAATGCAGCTTTTTTGTCCTAAGGAGAGACGTTAATTCATAATAATTAGGGCTAATTTACATTTAAGGAGACAGACATAAGATTCTCAAAACATTTTTGCCATTTTTCTCCCTCCTACCGCAAGCAATATAGTATTGATGATCTCATAACTTATAGAATCTTTTGTACTACGAACTCCTTTAAGGGCAAACTATCTTTCTGTGTACCCAGTACCTAGCTCTGTACCTAGACAAAAGCTCTCAAATTTTTTTGAAAATTTAAAAACTACATGCCAAGTTTCTAAAACTTTACTTACTGATTTCAATGCATTGTCTTAAGACTGGCCTGTTTTTGGCCTTAAAGCACATCATTATCATATATTTATTTAAGTCCAGGCTAATGCAAGCTTTTTAATTTACCACTCCACCAGTGAGGCATTAACATTCTAAAGTCTTTAGAAAAATAAAGGAACTCTCCTAGCATTAAAAGAAAAAAAAAAATGTGCATATAAACATGAACATACACGTTTTATTGAAGTAACAGGTAAAATATTCTTCGTAAAAAAGTAAAATATTACAGACAGACTCAAGTTCCCCTTAAGGACCACTGCTAATCCCAGTACCTACTCTAGGCATCTATTGTATATATCCTTCTAAATTTTTTCCTATGCATTTTAATAAATACAAATGTACTCACTGAAAATGTATAAAAAGAAAACTTTTAAACAAATATGGTATACATTACATTCTGCACCTTTCCTTACTCAAATGTAAGAAATCTTCCCACAAAGCGTATACAAGGATGGGTTAGGTGGAGGTCAGTAAAAGATTTGTGACATAAAGGATGAATAGAAGGTAGAATGAGAAGGTTGGGGAAGAAGAGAAAAAGTTCTTGACAGTTGGACTAGCAAGAATCAAAAGCCAGAAGCACTATGTTTCATAGATAAACACAATTCATATAGATACAGTACAAAGGAAAAGTATCAAGACATGAAGTTGAGGCAAAAAAGGTATTAAAAGTCCCCACTTACAGTGGTTCAACTTAAAATTTTTCAACTTTACTCTAGTATGAAAGCACATACAATTGTTGAAACTTACTTTGAATTTTGATCTTTTCTCAGGCTAAGCAATCTGCAATAGGATACTCTCTCGTGATGCTCGGCAGTGGCAGCTGACGTTCCCAGTTAACCATGATCACAAGGATAAACAACTGATACTCTACAGTGTATTTGTTGTGCTGGATGATTCTGCCCAACTGTAGGCAAATGTAAAGTGTCCTGAGCATGTTTCAGGTAGGTTAGGATAAGCTATGATGCATGTAAGTTAGGTGTGTTAAATGCATTTTCAACTTAAATGATATGTACAACCTATGATGGGTTTAACATCATCATAAGTTGAGGAGTATCTGTAGTTAATATACATCAAGTCTAAACACACATTCTTTAAAAAAAACAAAACAAAACACTAGGACATACACAACGTATTTATAGTACTTTTCTCTGGATGGTAGGATTACAAAGTAAGTTTTATTTGGTTGTGTGTGTGCATTGCACTTTTCTGCATCTTTCTAATTCTCCACTGTATGTTTTACTTATATACTTAGGAAATGCTTTCCAATTGAAAAGAATAAAAATAATTAAACTAAACTCTACGAATCTTGATATTGGTAGCATATTATAGGTTAAACCTAGGAAAAGGTAAAGATTTTCAAGTCTCTAACTTCTCCTTTGGGCAGAAGAAGCAAAGGGAAAGGCAAATTTCAATTTAACTTAATGTCACATATTGTACTATATGCCTGTTAAGTGTCCCGCTAGATGAACCTAAAGTGACCTCTAAGTTACCTGAATCAAAAACTATTACCTCCCTAATAAAACGTAAGCCTATTTAAGTTTTTTTTCTCCCAATTCCAACTATTCCGGAAGTAACATGAACAAATTTATCTCGCTGCATACCTAAAATTGTGGACCACAGCAGCATAAAATCTTAATATACAAGATGGCACTATTACTTTATAAAAGACTAAAATACATTTTCAGAGGAGTGGGATAAGAAGCACCTTAGGTATCACCTAGTCCAAAACCTCTCATCTTCCTTTTCTGAGGAAACTGCACACATAAAAATTTCCAAAGCCCATACAGCGGGTAGAGGAGAGGCCAAGGGAAAACAGAGAGCTCCTTCTATCCAGGTACCTGAGTCAGAATAAAAACTGGAGCAGATAAAAGCTAGACTTATGATGTCATGTACCATTTACTGGCAGAGTGGAACTTTATACTAACTACAAAACTGTTCGTTGTGAAAATTCTAAAATACTAATCCAATCATTTCATTTTTTTCTCCCAATGCTCTGCTTCAATATTACAAAGCAATTGTATATCATTTCTAAGGCACCAGGTAGGGTATACAAAGTACTGTAGACACAGTTCTATGGAAAGTAACCCCACAGGGTGATCTGATCATAAATTCCTAACTGGGCAGGTCATGGTGAATAGTTTTGCCCCAGGCATAAAACTGCTTTAGGAAAAGATTTATCTTTGTCTTAAGGAAGCCCTGTCCACTGTTTCTGTTCATCTAGGTTAACACACCTGTGAAAAAGTCCCCTTTCAGACCCCTCTGGCTAAAGCAGAGACCACCTTCAGGAGGCCATATAATCTTCATTGTAATCCAGACCACTGCCTAGCTTTCTCCCACCTTCCTGTAATCTTCCTTATGTTCCCTCCTTAATTTTAAATGCTTAACAGATACTGCTAATTTATTTTCCAAAGCACTTGAGATCTTACTCCCTGGCATGCCCTCAGTTTAGCACAAATAAACTCTTATAAAAATTCTCCACAAATTTAGATGTTTCTTATGTCAACAGTATAGTTTCTTAATGGCACTAGGCATTTTGGTTTCTACAACCCTAGTACTGGAGATAGAATATCATCAGTGAAGTCTAAAGAAAAAACATATAAAAGATGAAAATATTATGTAACTCATATATATTGTCAGTGAAACTAGAATCATGTTGATGTAGTAATACAGCAAAAACAACTCTACAGAGGAACCTAAGAATTGAGTACTAGTCCTGGATTTGTATCAAACTTTCAGCATGCCATTGAACAATCTGGGCCTCAAGTATTCTCATTTGTAGAAGAAACTGAACTAGATCTCATTCTAGCTTTCAAATTTCATATTTTTGGAACCCAGTTCTTCTAAGTTCTACTTTGAACTCTTTCCACCATACTAAATTGAACCACTGAAGTTCTGAATCAAATAAATACTCCTATCCTTTTCTAGATTAAAAATAAGAAATGTGCTCTACAACATTCCAGTAACAAATCTTCATAAAGTTTTGTCATGTTTTTCTACCAGAGTTGTTCTCTCTCCCAAAGATAAACACCATTAATTGGCTTTTCAATCCTTGGTGCCTTTGGCCAAAAAAAAAAAAAAAAAAAGAAAAAAAGAGTTCAAAGTAAGTCTAATAACCAGTTATCCACCCTGTTTTCAGGTTCCATTTTCTTATGTATTATAAGCGTTTAGTATTTTCTGTTCCAGAATCCTACTGATATAAGAAAACAAAAGAAACTTGGGGCATTAGTTCTAGGATATTTTCTCTGCCTAGTGTTAAAAGCTGCTGACTATAAATGATAAGATCTTTGAGGGTATAGCCAAAATAAAGTATGCAGTATTTTAGGAAAAAAATTACAAAATGTTTAAGATAAGGAAATTTAATTTGTTTTTGTTTGTCTTGTTCCCAAAGGGTCCAAGTGGGGATGAACCAGTTTTGATAAAAACCAGGACGAAGTTGTATCCTTATGTTTCCCAGAATTAAATAGGATACTCTAAGATGTGTCAATTAGTAAGTAAAGGGAATTCCAACAAATATTTTGTTATGCTAATACCAAGCAAAGATTCTGTCCTTCATTTTAGGTCTATAGAAGCTAGATGACAATTATAACACTATTGCAAAAAGAATATATATCATAAGTAGGGAGTTGAACTAGGTAACTTTCAAGATACCATGAAAACAAATTTTAACAGTTGGACAAATCTAATTTTCATAGTCACATAAAATTCAATCACATTTACTCAATAAAAGAATTTCACCTAAATGTGAAAAATGTTTGACAATTTGAACTTAATCAACTTTCAAACAAAAAGTACTGGCTTTAGGTTAAATTTTTTTTAAGAGGTATATATATTATGGAGTAATTAATACAGTAAACAGTACTATCACTTGTTGACCCAGTAGTTCTCCAGGCATTGTATTAGAACTTTGGAAATAGTATGTTACTTGATATTCACAATAACTCTATGAAGTAGGTGTTATTTTCCCCATTTATACATGTGAAACCAAGGCTTACAAGGGTTAAGAATCTAACTCAAAGTCACAGTAAATGGGATTAAAACCCATCTATCTGACACCAAAGCCAATGCTCTATTAATTTATATGCAAAATTATAAGATTCAAAGCTAGCTTAAAAATAAGCATTTAAATCCTAGAAAACATCAGGTGTTAATAAAACAATATTTGGGACTAAAAAGATTGCATTTAAAGTTTTTCAAAGTGAAAAGGCCTTACTTATCTAATGTCATTCCCATAATTTTGATATCACTAATTCCAATAAATCAAGATTCCTACAGTTCTTTGATAATGCAAAATTTCATTCCCATACTTTTGTCTATGATATTTCTCTTACTTCAAATATCCTACCTAAATATTTTTCCTTAAAATTCCAATTCATTATGTAACACAAAGAACTTTTCCTTCTTTTATACATCTATGTATCTTGCTTAAATTTCTGGGTTCAAATCTTTGTTTCATCACTTACTACTACAGTTTTTAACCAAAGCTGTGCATCAGAATCTCCTTGGCCCATACTCTGAAGACTCTGAATTAAGTCTGGGATAACATAATTGTAAAAAATATTCTTTGCACAACTACTTCCTAGCCCCAACCCTTCTATGAGAACTACAAAATAAGTATGCTTTTTATATTCCCTTGGCCTATTTTCTTTTCTTTAAAATGGGGTAAGAAATCCTACTTCACAGGATTAGTGTCAGGACTAAATGAGATTTCATATAATCTATAAGCCTATCCTAATATCTAGCACATTGCAAGTGTTTCATAAATGTTACTTCAGAGCCTTTGACAGGAAACTCCGTCATTTTTTTCCCTACTCCTTTCCTATATAACACCTAAGATAGTTCTGAGCACATAGCACTAACTTAAATGACTTTCATACCCGTCTCTTTTGTGCTTTTGATATCCGAGGCAGCTGATTCTCAAGAATCAAGTTTGAAATGTTAACAGCAACAGAATCTATCTGAAAAAACAAAAAGCATTAATTAGTTAATGTAAAGTACTTTTATTAATCAAAGTATTAGATTATTACATTATAGAAAATCATAATATGTACAATCCCAGTTTTAAAATTTGAATAAGAGCACTAGATAAATATTAGACAACAGTTTGTCTCTTTTCTCTATTTATAAGGAAGAATTTGTCAGATTCCCAAGAAGTTTCCTGACAGCTCTTCAAAGATAATGCTCATCTCCCCTCATGCATTCCTTCCTTCTCATCAAGCCTACACCTTTATGACCCAAATACTTCTGTTAAGTACCAATTCATTCAGCACTATACCCTTTCCTTCTCTAAATGTGGCAGCACACGTGTTCTCCATAATAAGCACTGATGAGCACTGCTTCTTGACCCTAGTAATACATCTTGCTTTTTCTATTTCCCATCTACAAACTGATAACCATAGGTAGACTTTAGCTTGTAATCATCATTAGGACATTACAACCAATCTTAATCATTAAATAGGGGTTATACGTTTGCTGAATAAAAATGTTGCTAGACGTAACTATCAGAATTAGGAGCTAGTATTTTGTTATTGCAAATATAAACTAGTGTTTAGTATGACACATACATAAAACATATCAAGGCCTCTGACAACAATAACCAGTCAGCACTCTCCAAGGCTATGGCTCAAATGATCAAAATTATCAAAATCAGATTAAAATTTCAGAGTGGTCATCGATTTTAGTGAAATTAGTATAATATTTTCAGAGAAATCTGTTACAATTTACAAACTGCCATACTGACAATAAGCAAGATAACGAGAAGTATCTGAAAGAAAAAAGAGCAATAAATAAGAATTTAGGCAGTGTTCAGAAGGAAAACAAGTTTATGAAAAAGATAATAGTTCAAAATAGAATGGGAGTTTGTATATTAACAGTTGGGCAATATGCAGCTTAAGAACCAAACATTTTTGTCCTTGGAAACCTAGGAAAGAAATCTCAAAATTGAAAGGCAGAGAGAGCAAACAAAACCATCTCACTAATAGAAAATATGAGGAGATAGTAAAGAATACCATGATTGTGACAACACCAACACCTGGAGCATCAAGCCTAGTAACTTGTAAATAAAATATGTGAAGAGCATGAAAGGCCAGAATCTGGATGACTGGCTAATAAAGTTGAAGAAAATAAAACTATGTTTAATATAACAATCATCATAAATCAGTACAGACAAGCTGTTTCCCTGTCAAACAGCAGACCAAAAATAAACCAAATAAAATTTAATTATGGTAGAAAAATTTGCATAGACATAAGAACCTTCTAACTACCAAAATGGAGTGAGGTTATGAAGTCTGATCCTTGCTATCCAAAACTTCAAGCAATAAATTACCACACCATACAAAGTTATAACAGAATTCAATACTCACATCATGCAGTAAGACAGCTCTGCCTTTGACACTAGGTGCTATGAATTCAGAACAATGTTCTTAATCTCTCAATGTCTGTTTCCCACTTGGAAAAATGGGATTATTTACACTTATTTTTATAGGTAATACCTCATAGTTACTATGAGAATTATAAATAATGCACTATTAAACATAGTATTTGGCACACAATACATATTAGCTACAATGATAAAATAAGTTAAAATGATGAGTCATTATTTTCCAATTTACCCAAGAAACATCAGTAAGTTTTCACTCATTACAACTTGTTCTAAAAGCACTTTTATAACTTAAAAATGATTTCACATTTGTCGTCCTATTTGATTCTTACAAAATCTTTACTTAAACAGAAGTATTTGTATCTCAATATATGTGGAAATTTATGCTCAGTAAGTTTAAGTAACTTTATCCAGGTTACAATCATATTTCATGGCAATTCAGGGACTAAAAGGCTGTTCTCCCAACTTTCATTTGGTGAATCTTCCTCTAAACAAATTTTATCAATCCGTTCATCTTTTGGGAAGTAAATAGTTAAATAAGTATACTTTCTTTGCTGACCTCCCTTACAAAAACACATTACGGTGTAAACCTGGTGCAAAGACAATGAAGGTGAGGCATGAACATGTTTGAGTAACTTCTTTTCTCTCCAATTTTATGATTTTATATAGAAAACAGTTTAACAAGTGGGCAACTGCTTTCAAATGCCCTAGGCAAGAGAAACATTACTTCACATACTTTACTCTCCTTAGAAGTCAGTTTCAACTGCTCCAGTTCCTCTCTCTGTTTCTGTTCCATTTCTGCTTCCAACTTAGCAACATCATCAATGAGTTGCTTCCTCCTCTTTTTGTCATTCTTGGGAACAGCATTCTTCATACCTTGAATTTTGGCTGAAAAGCCACCAAAACCCCACAGGTTAAAGGAAAAACGAAATAAGGGCAAGGGGATGGTAAGAGGAGGGCATACAAAAATTATGTAATCAAGAGTAATTACATAACAATCAGACAATTACAGAGAAAAGCTTAGATGAAGCTGAGACTCTCCCTTGCCCCCCTCCCAAAAAGCTTTATTAACATAACTGTGACTATGCTGTGGTAGGGAAAAAAAAAAAACAACGAAATTTTTACATCTCTCAAATATCCCTTCTGGGTCCTCAAAATTGAGGAAAAGTATTTCAAAAAGCACCCATTAGAGCCAAGTGTGGGTAAGTAGGGCAGGAATGGGAAAAGGAGACCGGGAAAGGAGGTGGAACGGTCTTGGTCCGCCACGGTGGCGTGGAGGCGTTCTCAGACAACAGCACTCGAGCGGCTGCGGCTGCGGCTCGCGGGTGGGGTAACGCGGTGCACCTGAGAAGAGGAAGCCTCTGAAGTGTTTAGGGGATTAAGGGACGCCGGGGAAGGGGAGGCGGGAGGAAAGAGACCACTGGCTACTTTGGAGAAATCTAGCACAGTGGAGATTAGAAGCCCCTCAAGATTCCCCGGCGTGCCACGCGCCCGTGCCTGGGCCCCGAGACTTCTGGGTTCCACTCACCTTGCAACTCCTTCTTCTCTTTGCGATGCCTTCTCACCAGCTGCTCCTCCTCATCAAGCCCCTCCGCCAAGAGCTCCTCCATGAATCACCAGGGAACCCAGCAGTCTAGATGTTACAATCCTGCACCTTCGGCTGACAGGAACTTCCCACCCTCAACGTGACCTAGCCCCGGCTTTCAAAGTGATACCGGATTTAAGTCCAGACGTTGGAAGGAGGTGAATAGCGAAAGAAATGCTGTGCGCATGCGCACTTCCCTGACCCCGCCCCTCTGGAAGGGAACGCAACTGGGGTTGAGGGCGGGAGCGGAAACCTAATGAGAAGGCGTCTAGCTGCCTGTATTTTGGCCTGCTGAAGTTTGCAGCTTGGTGGTTTGATTGGCTGCCTGCTGGGCTGCTGGCCCTGATGTTAGGCACGCAGAGATGACATAGTGAGAACCATTTTGGAGGTTCGTGTTTTGTTTCATTGCTCTTTTAATCCCCACTTTTGGTCCCATTGCTAAAAAGAGCTAGTGAAAAGGTAAGGAATAAAAATCAAAACCTTTCAATAAAACCATTGATGATTTGCAATGGGATTCTTTGGGCCGAATCAAACAGTAGATAGTTGTTTATCGTTTTAAAGGTGTAAAAAATAATCTAAACAGAGGCACTTTAAAGTGGAGTTTGAGCTGCCATCCCAGGGGAACTGCCCTGTAGGTCTTACTCCTCAAACCTTTGGAATAATAAAACTGGGCAAAATATCCTTTGGATTGGGCCTAAAACAGCACTGTATCCCCAAACAATTGTTCACAAAGATGACAAGAAAGACACAACTACCAGACTGATAATTAAACACATTCTTTGGAATTAGTATCACTATGTTAGCTAATCTGCACCTATAGAAACGCAATCCTTCTATTCATATAATTATTCCTCTTCCTTTTCTCATAAATACTCCTTGCCTTTACCACCTGTGGACTCTGAGGAAAAGAATACCTTGTAATGATGTAGGATAGGGCAAATTTTCCAGGGGGGAGGGGGTGGAGGAGCCCTGAGAGACCAAGCCCTACACTGAGAGAAGAGGGTCCTTTGGCAGAGGTGTAGAAATAATTTAATACACATGACAAAGTTAGAGTCAAAATTAAATTTTAATTTTAAAAAAGGGGTAACTCCACAAACAGAGCAAAGAGTAAGAATAATGTAGGAAGGAGGCAAGAGAATTAAAAATGTCAAGCCACAATCAGAGACTGCAGTATGCTGATCAGTCCTGCAGCCAGGCCAGGAGGACACTTTCAGAACAAAGGAAGATTTTCTACTGGAATTGCTAACTACCCATCCCCGACACCTGTGAAGGGGAAACAGTCACCAAGAGTCATTCCCTATGGCTAAAACCATAGGGAACCTATAGATTAAAGGCTGAGAACTACCAGCAGGCCTTTCACTCTGCACAGTCTTACCTTTTCAATCTACATACTCTTCCCTTCCCCTTTCTCACTGTAGTCCATACCAAAGGAAATGGGTTAAAATAAAAAGTATTTTAAACTATAACTCACAGGAGCTAAAGAATAACATATAAACTGAATTCCCTGTGTTTCCTGCCATCTGAGCCAATCCTTAAAAAAGGTATTCCTGGAATCCTACTCTAACTAAAAGGACTGATACATTCCCTATCCAATCAGAGCTGCACATTTATATTCCGAGCAGCATTTTTACTGACCAATCAGAGCAGCGCCATTCTGACCAATCAAGACAGTACTTTTTGGATCACTCAAACTGCAAGGATTTGGAGTTCTTATTTGCATCAGGGACCAAGGGTGAGGACTTCTGTCTGTGTAAGTCAACTCCCCACTTGCTCTGGGACCATACTTTCCCTTTCCATTGAAGACTAAAGAATGCATTTCCCCAGATGCAGCTGAAACAATGAAGAGGTCTAATCAGAGTGGAGTAGAACAGACTGGAACAAACTTGTCTAGCAGGAGAGGGGCCTCGCCCCAGGGACCCTCCACAGCCATTCTGTTTTATAACTGAGCTGTTACAAAGGCATGCTATTCTCAAAACCATTGCTGCATCACAAGTGAGCTGTTTGCATTGAGTAAAGTTTCCTTCTTCACTGCACCCTAAATTGGGGATTTCTGTTGGTACTGAATTGGCACTAACAACCACCAGCTGACACTCGTAATGCACTATTTGGGTTTCTGCCTGAATCATTGCTTCTAAAATTGCTATTCTTTTGGATCTCAACCATTTGTTGCCACTCACTTTGTCCTTTTATTTTTAGATTAACAAATGCCATAACACCACAGTTCAAAAGAAAGAAACAACTAACAGAAAATACCTCCTCTTGAAAAGAATATAGCAGTGGAAACAAGAGAGAGTAATGATTAAGGATCATATAACACAGAAGCTTAAAGACTAATATTTAATAGTAAAGAGTGTCAATATAAGACATCCAAACCTGTAACTAATACTTTTAAGTTTATTTGAGCCACATGAGGGCATGTGCCAAGAGGCAGAGATCACAATGCTCCCAAGAATAACAGTTTGTGGTTTCTTTCATGCATTTAGAATCAGGAGGGGACTTAAAGAAGATGACATACGGGGGGAGAAAGCAAGGCAGGGATTGATTATCTGACAGTTTACAATATGTGCTCTCTTAAGGGTAACTTCAACTTGTGTATTATATACTACATTTCAATGTGTTAACATAGTTTGCTTTAACATTTGAGGATTCCAGATAAGTCGGCAGTGTGGCCCAGAGACTTTGCAACACCCAGCAGCCACCAGCTGATTCTCTGGCACCTTTCTCCCTTCCCCTTCCCCCTTCTCATTGAAAATATTGACCCAATGATCCATTTTGGAGGGTTTTGCCTCAGGGAATACCTCCCACCCTTAAGAATCTGGGTTGTTTGGGGCAGCAATGAGGATAGAGTTTCAGTCAGGGAATCCCCTGGACAGAGCAGGAATATGAAAAAGTGGGTATCTGCTTGGATCCCTTGGTAGACCTTATTTAGCCCAAGGCAAACTAAACAAATAGCTCCCATGTACCCTTTGTTCTAAACAAGGG
This sequence comes from Eonycteris spelaea, assembly GCA_003508835.1. Classification (NCBI taxonomy): domain Eukaryota; kingdom Metazoa; phylum Chordata; class Mammalia; order Chiroptera; family Pteropodidae; genus Eonycteris; species Eonycteris spelaea. Next base: position 2,980,983 of record PUFA01000143.1, read on the forward strand.
TTAGGGTTAGGGCTTCCCTCAAGGTTGAACTTTTGGAAAGCCATTGAGAAAGAAACCACGGTGTCCCTCTGTCAGCAGTATCACAGCCCTCTTTTCATTTCCCTACTTTTCACTCCCCTGTTCCAGAATGGATTACCATTTCCCCTTTCTGCTCTCAGTGAGCTGAGATCTCCTTTGGAGTACTTCTGGTATTCAAAACACAGGAGAAGGTGACATAGTCGCAGGAAACACTGAGGCACCGGGACTGCTGCTCTTTTTCAAATGGCACTAGGTGACTACAACAGTCTTTGGTAGGCAGCTCTGTGACAGGATGGAAAATAATCCCACCGAATCCAAACAGCGTTCCAGGGTGTACAGAAATCTGTCATCACAAGAATGCCAGACTAGGGTTTGGCGCCTCCAAACCTGCCTTGTTCTGTCCATTTGACTCAATGAAACCTAGCGGGTTGTGTAGTTTAACACGCTTACCCACATGTTAAGGACGCTATGCTGCCTTCTACTCCAACATCCATACCTGCGTGGGGTGCTCAGCACCCGCTGCCTGGTGTGTCATCATCTCCCAAAGGCTAAGCCCCTTTACACACATGTTGTTCTCCCCTACTGCCCTTCAGCTCTGATCCACACTGGTCTCATGTCTGAGGCTCTGAACTGGCTTCCGTTTGTTTGCCTGTCGGTGTCTTGCTCTCCTTTTCAAGTCTACATGGGAGCAACATCATAAGGGCCCCTGTCCCTGGTGTCCCTTCCCTTGATAGGGGGATGGTTCAAAAGGGCCAGTCCCAAAATGAATGGGTGAGTAGAGGTGCTTCTAGGTGCAGAGGCCTGAGTTCCACGTGAAACCCAGCTTCAAAATTTCCAGGGCTATCCTCTTCTCTCAGCCTAAAGTCCGGTGGTTGGACTGGCCACTGGCCCAATGGGGACAGCTTATGGCCTTTGGGTACATAGAATGCAGATGTGACCATGATTAGGGAGGCCAAGGAGGTCAATGCAGCTAACGGCTGACTCCTGGCAGAGGACAGAGCAGGTATCCTGAGCCTTGGTTATCCTGGGGTCTCCAGGAGCATTGGGACCTGTGGAGAGTGAAGAGGCGATCTCTGTGTTCCACCCAGGGCAGAGGCTGGGGAGGAGGTGATGCGACACATTAGTGGCAGTTCTGGGAACAGTCTGCTCTTGATAGAGCCCCAGATGAAAGCAGCAATCCTGACCTAACAGTTTCAGTTCAGGACACATGCATGCCACACTTGCAGTGAAATGGGCCGCTGCGCACGGCCTGGTTGAGGCTCTTATCACCACCTACCCGCCAGCATGGTGGTAGGATGAAGTCACCATGTCTCACACAAGGCCCAGGATAAGAGCTGGCCTTGTTATGTCAAACACCCTGGGTGCCTGCCTGGAAAGGGCCTGAAATTGGGAGGTCTGGGAGTCATGGCCCAGCCCCCATGCAGAGAACCAGCACCTGCATAAATCCCTAAGGGATGCTGACAGCCTCACTCCTGCCCTGAGAGTCCAGGTCACTGATATTCATGCTCTCATCCTAGGCCTCTTGACCGATCAGCATGTGAACACAAGCCACATTTCCCTGCCTCCCGCTCCCCTCTGGAGCTTCTTCTCTGTCTCTGGCTCTTCTGAGCTCTCTTGGCTCTTCTGCAAACTGGTCCCTGCCAGGCTCAGGGTACTTGGAATTCCCAGAGGGGAGCTCTGGGTGGGAAGGGTCCACTTGACAAGGGCTCAGCTTCTTCAGTCCCGTGATCGGCACAGGTGAGTTGGTCAATCAACGCACCTTGGAGCCAGGATGAGCTGTCAATTAATCACAGCTGTTGTCCATAAAATTGATTAGGGCCAGGCAGAGGGGCTCTCCTTCCTTCCTCCACTGTCTTCCTGTGACATAGCAGTCCTACTCTTTTTGCAGATTCCCCATTCCATTTTCTTCTACTCTCAGCTTCTAAGTCCATTCCCAGGGACTTTGACTCCAGGCAGCCCATTCCCTTCATCCTCCATGATTCCGTACTCCTTGCTGCCAATTCTACCACCTTCCCTTCTCTCATTTGAACATTGTCCTTACCCCTCTGCATAGCCATGATCCTCACCTACATGATCCAACACAGGGGGCTTATTGTCCCTCTCCACCACCCTCTCCCTGGACAATCTGTTTGTCCACAGCAGGGCTTTGGACCACCAGCAAGTGCACTGCTCCTGAGATCCTGGCTATTGTCAAGCCCACTGTCCAGCCTGGCTGGGGCACTAGAGACTGGGTTCTAGGGGCAGAGATTTGGGTAATATTTTCTTAGGCCTGGCCAGCACCTGAGAAGGCAAGTCTTAGACATGCTGCCAGGTATAGTCCCATTCCTCCTGAGGCCAGTAAGTAGAGGGCTGAGGAGACAAGTTAGGTCTGTGCAGCACACAGAACAGAAATGGCTCTGGAGGACTTGAGGGTCAGGTTGCAAAGCTTCTTTGACTTCTGGGTCTTCATGTGTCTATCAAACAGGCACAGCCACAGCTTGCCTCATTTTTCCAGTTGGCTGTGGGTGTGGTGGACCTGTTTCATGTTCCTCAATCTCTAAAGAACTGAGTTCAGATAAAGATGTGGCTGTGTAAAATCCAAGTATGTGGAAATATGTGAGTGCCCTCATGTGTGTGCCTCTGTGAACATTACTATGAGTTGAATATGGTTTCACTTGTGTTTAATGATGTGCATTGTGCATGCACTTGGAGTGCAAAGTTTCATGTGCCACCGCAAGGGTCTTTTGGGAGAAAATTAATGTCTAGTAGAGTGTGTGAATGTGTCAAATATGTTCACAAGAGACATCTGTCAGTATTTGTTTGGGCCTGGGTGTGAAGACTGGGTGTCAAAAAGGAGGAGAATCTCTTAGTCACATTATGATCACTTTTTAGGTGATAGATGTTCGCTGGACCGTTGCCAGCGAACATTTTGTATGGAACCGTCACCTTTCCACGTGTGCCCCTGAAAACGACATCACCTTTGAATCCATCCATTCTTCAGTTGAGAATGTGAATTTCAAAAGTTTCAAAGTAAGGAAAAGACATCCACCCGATAGGATCTCCCCAACCCTGAACACCAGCCCCCAGAATCATTAGGATGGAGCTTCATTCACTGCCTACCCACAAGCATCGTGTGGCCTACAGCCTACTCAGGTCAGCATCCATGTCAGGATCAGAGTCTCCTGTCCTGAGTATGTGGCTGACACACCCTCATTGGTGGCCAATGGAGGCCCTGTCTACCTGAGGCTACAGCTCAGTCCACAGCCCAGATGGCGGAGGAGGTTTTCCCCAGGAGTGAGTAGAAAACCTTTGCTTCAAGTTTACTTCGGACTTCATTGTTTCCCTTTTTGCTTCACATGTGGAATTTCCGGTGACCTTGAAAAAGGGTATGTGAGGACACCCGCATTTCCAGTGGCCAGCCTTAATATTTGAGGATTCCAGATAAGTTGACAGTGAGCCCAGGGCACAGAGTCTTTGCAACACCCAGCAGCCACCAGCTGATTCTGTCACCTTTCGCTCCCGGTTTCCCTTTGATATCTGATTGACCCAACGATCCATTTTGCAGGGTTTGCCTCAAGGAATGCCTCGCATTTTGTAGTGTCCCATAGGATTCCACATTGTTTCCGGGGAGCATTGACAATAGAGTTCACACAGAGATCATGTCTACATGAGAAAACTTACTGAAGAACAACTGTTAGGTGGCCGGGCTATAATCATTAATAAAACTGAGAATTCATGTGTCATCTGGTAACCTCTTTTAAGGTGGTGGAAGCAGTTGCCCAGATGCTGCATTGTATTATTTGTCTGTGTCTGCCGTGAAGAAGCAACCTGACTGCAGTGTCAATAGCTGCCACCAATTTAATATATTGTGGTGGAAATACTGAGTTAATGTGAGGACATTGCCAAAGGGCGGAAAGAGTGGCTGCCTCAGTTTTCTTGTATGGTAAATCTTAGGCTACTAATGTGAGAGCAAATTGCTTTATGGATAGTGCAAGAAAGGTTATATTTTGAAGTGGAGGCAGTTTCTAAACAATTTCTCAAGAGATTGGTTTAGGCCAGTGAAAGAGATTGGTGTGGAAGTTACCTATAAATCTCTTGGCAGTAAGTAGGAAATCAGGAATCGGTCACAAAAAGGTCCCTTTGGAATCCCATGATGGTCACAGGAGCAGCCATGGAAATCATGCCATATTCACATGAATGCCCATGGGAATCACTCAGCAATCACATGAACACTCAGCAGGAATCACGTTGCATTCAAGTGACTGCATTGAATCATGTGGTCATCAAAAGACTGGCTAGTGGGAGTCACAGGAAGATTACATGTCATTGGTGGATTGGTGTGCCCTCACTTTTATATTGCTATTCCACATCTCTTCAAAATTCAAATAAACCCTGAGAAAACAATAATCTAGGGTAAAAGAAGATGGCCAAGACAGCCTCCAAACCTACCTCCAATTGAATGTCGTACCCACATTAGAAAACTTACTTGAGGTCAGCGGTATATGTGACCAAACAATGATCGTTCATTCACCTCAGCTTTTTTCTGTTGTTGGGAAACCATCTTTAAGGCAGTTGAGGTGACCGTTATACCTTGGCTGCATTGAACTTTGGAGACTGAGTGTGCTGTGAGGAAGCAACTGGATAGCAGTGGAAACAAAGCTGCCATTTGGCTGTATTGTAAAAAAAAAAAATGCTGAATCATTGTGAGGATACCTCTTCATGGTGGAAAGAACGATTGCCTCACAATTCTGGTATAGCCAACCTCAGACTTAAATTATGAGAGGGACTGGCTTAACGACCATGGAAAGCAAGCTGAGGTATTGACATTGAGGTAATTTCTTCAATATGTTCTGAAAACCCTTGGTGTTGGCCAACAGAGGAAAATGAGTTGGAATTCACTTGAAAATCTTGTAGCAAGAACTAGGGAATCTCGTGCTTTCCTGTGACTGCCCCAAGGGAATCATATGAACATCAAGAGACTGGTGAGAGGTCATCACAAGCAGATCACATGAAATTGGGGTGATGGTGTGGCACTCACTTTTGAGTTACACTTTAACAATCCTTGGTAAAATTCACATAAACTCTGAGTGCTGTGTCCAGCAAGTGGTAAATCCTGCCCCATCCAGCGTGGCCCTGGAAAATAAACCTGAGTGGGAACAGTGGGAGATTGAGAAAAGAAAGAAGACAGAAAGCTGGGGAGACAGAAAGATCAGGAGGTCCACTGCCCACTGATGATGGACAACGGCCCAGTTTACTTTTTGCAAACTGCTTTTATACAGGAACATACAATTGCTGGCTTATGCAGCCTCATCACGACATTGTTTCTTCTACTTTCTCCAAGACTACATTTTCTTATGGCCTTCAGCTTATCTATCTGCCGGTGGCTATATTTGCACTATCCTGTTCTCTGAAGGAATTTGTGGAGGCAAAAGTAACCCTTGATTGCCTTCACGGTCTGCAAGGACCTTATCAGCTTACAAAATCTCCACAATTACTAACCACTCTCTACATCTCCCCCTTGCCTTTTAATCTGAAGCCTCAGTGAATGCAGACCAATTTGAGACTTTAGTTGTTTGATAATCTGGCAGCTGACTGAGAAAGCACAGAAGAATACAAGTAAGCACACAATTCCAGCTAAAATCCAAAAAGTATGTTTAAACATATTTAAAGGATTTAACCCTTGCAAACTATATAATAAGTCTTTCACTAAATCTTTTGGATTAATAATAGTATCTTTTGCAGTCTGTACATCTAGAATCTATTGATGTAAATTATGTACATCTAAACTCAAGTTATTTTGATGCCAAATACCTTGTAAATGTAATTGCACTTGTTGCCAATTCCACTTAGATTGATTATAGAGTACATCAGTCACACACACCCTTTTATAAGAGGCATGGCAGCACAAACTTGCTCTTTTTTCCAGAGCTTCTACTTCATTTCCTAATTGTACAATGACAGATTCTGAAGCATTCAACTGAACTTCTAATTTTAAATCAGTATCTTCTTGTGCTTTCATAGCTATAGAAGTATTATGAGCCAACTCATTAACAAAATTAACATTTTGTATGCTTTGTGATAAGGCTACTGCTGCAGTTACTCTGGTAGCTATTAATGACACAAGAGATACTAGTCCTGTAATAGCAAGTCCTGTAAATCTTTTATTTCTAATCAAAGCAGATTTCATTTCTAACAGTTTGTACACTGCTACCATCATACCAAGGCTCTTCCAATTTTGTTGGTAACATTATGAAACTTGATTGATTCAAACCCAATAGATCTGACCCTTTGTTGTGAGGACTTACACAATTAGTCAGATTACAATTGACACAAGATATATTAGGAAATCTATTTAAAGCAGTTGTTTGTAATTATCCAATTAGAAAGACATAGGCAACACAGGCTCAAATCCCATGACTATGTTCGATGTCCAAATCTGCAGCAGATGAATCAGATAGATTAACAAAGTCCAAGGCTGCAAAAGCTCGCCACTAGTCCTTTTGAATGTGTCCTTTCGGGGTGGTCATCAAAGAGGCTATGTACCCTCCAGGTGTCATCCAGTTCTTTTTAGCAACAATGTGATAAGATCAATCATACACAGCCTGTGGCCATCCGGTTGTATGATGTTCCAAAGGCAGAGGATCAGCACATTCTAGCCATTTCACCCATCCATTCAGCTCCACTGATGTAGTATTGGGACAATAAGGTATCCCAGGAGGATGCATTGCTGGCACCTCCATGATATTTTTAGAAAGTCCAAGAATAGGCAATTGCTGCAAATATTTAAACAGGTCCCATGGGACAGTGAGAGTAGCAATGGTTGTTTTCAGATAAGATTCAATTCTCAAACATCCTATAATCCCAGTATGCATCCCCACACACAGTGGTGCAACTAATGATACCCCTGAATAGTTAAAGTTTGCCCATTATGGTTTTATATGGCCATCAGAATGGCTCCCAAGAACTCGCATATTATTAATACACACAGGTACATTAACATCTTCCCAAGTAACTGGATGTAATACAGGAGGATGAGATAATATATCCAATAGTTGGCTATACTTGTTCTATGAGCAAAACTAACATGGACACAAACATTTGACCAGGAGTTATAGGCAAACCCTGGCATCAAACCATGTCCTGTCCTTCTGATGTCAAATGTTTAATATTGATGAGGAAATTTCAGGAATTTTTATTGAAGACTAATCATCCCTCTGCTTCTGTAAATATGCTTGCTTTCTGAGAAAATGTTTGCTGCAAGGGGCTCCTGCAAAAGCCCTTTCACTTTGCTCAACTTGCAAATGTAATTGTTTGTACCCTAGCATCCCTCACTTCATGTAGCATTTTGTACTTCACCACCTCCCCTCAACACCTCCCCGCTCTCTGTAACAATCTGTGTTTACTGGTTGCCCATAGCTACTCTGGACTATCTGTAGGTTACTACTTGAAATCTGCATAGCAACTCCTGCTGTCTGTAACAGTTTATGTTCAAACTGACCAATCAGGTTATATAAAATTTTTCCTATATAAAGAGATGTTTCTACTGAGCCCACTGTCCAGATCTTCAGCACACTAGCTCCTCTGAGACCACACATAATAAAACTGAATTCTCATTTTCTCTGAGTTGCTGCTTGTTTTTTTCGCTGGTCTGATTTTTGGAGCTTTTGAGATTTTTCCTTAATAATATTCCCCCATGTGAGATTACGTGCTCTCCGAGTCCCTCTGGACTGTGGACTAACTATCGGAGGAGTGATCTTCAGATGATTCAGGGGACGGATGAGCTTCTCCAGGTTTGAGCCATCTGCCATCTTCACAATGTCTAACCAGCCTTTCAGGCAGCCAGCGAGGTTCATCAGCACCTTCAGGAAAACACAAACGTGCCCCTGACCCCATTGTAAAGCAGGATCTGGGCGATGCCATTCATTAGTTAAAGAATCTTTCCAACGAACTACTGCTCATGGAGTCCCCAAAGGGGACCAGAACCCTTCTGCAGCTGTTTGACCATCATCATCTGTGTTCAAAAAATTCTAAGTAAAAAGTACATGGTTTAAGATATTCTGAGGAGTTACAGAGCTGACTCCCCTTTTTTGTTTTGGTATTTGAAGTTTGAGGGTGCAATGAGCTCATTCTATAATGCCTTGTCCTTGAGGATTATAAGGTATACCTGTTACATGTGTGATTTGAAATTTATGACAGAATTGTTGAAATGTCTTACTAGTATACTAAGATCCATTGTCAGTTTTAATTTGCCTAGGAAAGCCTAGGACTGCAAATGTTTGCAAGCATTGACTAATTACATGACTAGTGCCTTCCCCCAAATGAGCTGTAGTGAAAATAAATCCAGAACTAGTATCTATAGTAGTATGTATATAAAGAGTATTTCAGAAAGACAGAACATGAGTAACCTCCATTGACATATATGAAAATAAATCCAGAACTAGTATCTATAGTAGTATGTATATAAAGAGTATTTCAGAAAGACAGAACATGAGTAAACTCCATTTGACATATATGATTTACTCCATAATAAAGGACAGGCAGATGAATTTGACATTGATGACCTTGTTTAACAATTTTATGAGCACTTTCTCTAGTTAGTCCAAATTGCTTCCGTAAGGCAAATGAGTTCTGATGATGTAATTGATGACTTTCTATAGCTGTGTAGAAGTACAGAGTATAGCAACTAGCAAATGATAATAGGGATAGCTCTATCAGTGTGGATAGCATGATCAGCATGTTTATTTTCTTCAGCTAGTAGCCCTGGTAGCTGTGAATATGCTCATATATGTCCAATGAAGCATAATTCTTTCCTAGCTTAAATAAGTTTTCGAAGATGTATGAATAAATGAGACTCTCATCTGCTGTTATGTCCAATAAAGGCAGTTTCAATAACTTGATTTACAGTGTATAGATAAGCACTGTCTGAATAAATATTTACAGGTTGTTGTGGAAACAGTTCTAAAGCCCAAATTAAAGCCAAACAATTCAGTTCTCTGAGCCAAGGTCATATTAGTCTGTTTTGAATAAGTCTGAGTAGGAGTATATACCGCAGCAATGCCATTGCTGGAGCCATCCATGAAGACAGTAATGGCCTTAGGGGTAGATACCTGGGAAATTACCTTTGGAAATATTACAGGTGTTTATAGAAAAAACTATATCCGTTTATAAGGTGGATAATAACAATCAATATTTGCATTACATTGAGCTAATGATAAAGACCATGAATTGGATTTAGCCATGCTTGCTGCTTTTGATTATAAGGAATAATAATTAGAGTAACAGGATCTCTTCCTAAGAGCTGTGGCATCTGGGTGCAACCCTCATCTATAAGAACAGCAATTAACTCATAATATGGATTAAGATCCTTTGGACCAGAATTTGGCAAATGCAGCCACTCTATTGGGCCTGATCTCTGGCAAATAATCCCAGTTGGTAGGGGCTTAGTTGGACAGATTACTAGTAACAAAGGCAGAGACGGCTCTATATGATAGACCTATGTTTTTATATTGCTTCATTACTAATTGTAAAGCCTGTTTTGCAGGCAAGAGTTAACTCTCTGAAGAAGGATCAGATTCTCCTCTCAATATATCAAACAGAGGCTGCAGTTGTCCTGTAGTGATTTTTAACTGTGGTCTAAGCCAATTAATATCTCCAAGTAGTTTTTGAAAATCATTAAGTGATTTTCATGAGTCAAATTGAATTTGAACCTTTTGGGGCTTAACTGTACATTGCAAAACCATAGTTCTCAAATAAGAAAAAGGTGCAGACCTTTGCACTTTCTCTGGTGCAATGCAAAGGCCATAGTTCTGTAAAGATACCTGCAATTCAGCATAAGCTTGCAGCAATAATCTTTCCTCTGTGTGTGCAAGCAAAATGTAATCTATATATGGATAATATAGAAGTCTGAAAACTTTTCTCTAAATGGCAACTTTTCTCTAATTGAGCAACAAAATTTTGGCACAGTGTAGGACTGTTAACCATACCTTGTGGACGAACTTTCCATTGATACCTCTTCATGGGCTCCTTAAAATTAAGTGAAGGAATACTAAAAGCAAAACGCTTTTTGTCTTCAAGATCTAATGGTATAGTAAATAAACAGTCTTTCAAATCTATAATAATAAGATGAAAATATCAAGGAATCATAGTGGGAGTAGGGAGGCCAGGATGAGCGTCACCCATGATTTTCATAGTTGAATTAACTGACTAGAGGTCCTGTAATAACCTCTAGCTCCCTGATTTCTTTTTAATGACAAAGATGGGAGTATTCCAAGGAGTAATAGAAGGCTCAATATGTCCTGCTTCAAGCTATTCCCTAATTAGCTGCTGGCTGCAGATAATTTCTCCTGAGTTAAGGGCCATTGGTCTACCCAAACGGGAGCATCAGACTTCCAAGATATTTTTCCAGCTGTAAACTTACATGGGTAGCAGGAGCTACCAAGGCTCCAGTTACAAATTTTGATATCCTAACCCAGAGCGATTATATTTAGGGTGGCTTTGCATAGGTTGTATATCGCTTTGTTGCTCCTTCCCTAGTCTACCAAGAGAGATATAACCTTGTCTAAACATCATATTAGAAACTTGAGCATTTGGGCTAAAAATCATAACCTTTAGCTGTGACAGAACATTTCTTCTCCATGAATTAACAGGCAGACCAGGAAGCACGTAAGGATGGAAGGAACCCTGCTGATCATTGGGGTCTGTCCATTTTGAAATTTGTAATGGTCCTTGAGCTTGTCCTATGCCTTGCAGCTCAGTTAAAGCTGGAGCAGTGGGCCAGTTGGAAGGCCAATGTTTATCATCAATAACTGATACATTAGTTCTAGTATCTACAAGACCAGGAAACATTTTTCCTCTATCAATAGTCATTGTAGGCCTGTCTTGTTTAATTTGTTGGATCCAAAAAACATCTGAGGAACCAAATCCAGATTTTCCCTCTCCCTAGAACTTAATATTTTTTCAGCCTTTTCATGAAGAATAAGTACTAATTGAGTAATTCTATCAGTTGACAATATTTGAATAGTTCTTACTGTTTGAGCCATCACTTTAATTTCCCCTGTATAATCTTCATCAGTAATTCCTTCATAGTCATGCTACTTCTTCCTAAAATAAGACCTACTCTTCTAGGAGGAATGGGATCCCACATCCATGCTTGTGGCCCCATTTCATGGGTTAATACATATCAGGTGGTGGGCCTGAGGCCCAGTCCTGTATTTTCTGGAGTAGTACAACAGAGTTGAATTCTGGGCTTACTTGAGACAGCCGCTCTGCACTGGGTGGCAGGACCACTGAAGGATTGGTAGTTAATGCTCCCAGTATTTGATGAGGCTGGGGCCGGCCCCAGGGTCTGTTTCCCTGAATCAGGTTTCCTTGAACATCATAGACTTGCAATCACTGGCCCAATGTAATCCTCTTTGACATTGAGGACAAACTCTAGGCAGTGTAGATTAATTTGTCCTTCAACCATGTAATATTGGTTTACTTCTGGAACTTCAAATTAAACTCCTGGTGGTACATTCTCTTGCAAAATGTCCAATTTTACCACATCTGAAACAACTTTCTCTACCTTTCATTACCTTCTCCTGTGGTTCCCCTACATTACCTAGAGACTGAGTTAGGGCAGCAGCCAGGGCAGCTCCCTGTACATACAATGATCCAATATCTGAACAAATTCTAATAAAATCAGACAAATTGGTAGTCTTTCTGTAAGGTCTTAATGCTTCATGACAAAGTTTATTAGCATTCTCATAGCAAGTTGCTTCGCTATTATATTCCCTGCTTCAGTATCAGATACTGTCCTAGACACAGCCTGCAAGAGGTGAGAAACAAAATTTTGGTATAATTATCAGGATCCTGTGTTACTCTACTCAATTCCTCTGATTTAGCCCCAAAAGTAGGAAGGCTATGCTAAGTCTTCATGGCACAGATATTAATCTGTTGATATGCCTGAACCTGATACTTTACCTGCTACATGAGATCTAAATATTGTTCTTCTCCAGTCAACATTTCAACACTTATAGGAATATTGTGAGCAGCATTACACCTTGCTTGCTGTTCACTGAGATCATACCACTCACTCTTCCACAGTAAATAATCTCCCCCTAATAAACAAGCCTCCACAACCATTTTCCAATCACTGGGAGGCAAGGCTTCATTCTGAAAACCCTCAAGTATCGCCAAAGTAAAAGGTGCTGTAGGCCCATATGTAGTACAAGCCTATTTTAGTTATTTAAGTGTCTTAAAAGGAATAGCAGAATGTGTTCTAACAACTTGTCCATTTACTGGTCTCTCAGTGACTGGAAACACATGAAATCCCCCAGTATCTTCTTGTTCTCTGGCTATTTGCAATCCCCGTTGTATGGGAGAACATAAAGTTTTAGATATTACAGACAAAGTAACAGTATTTCTTTTAGGCTTGGTCCTGCAGGAAGGAACTGCAGGAGCAGTCACTGGTGGTGCTCCACGAGATAATTTTGCCAAAGCTGCGACCAATCCTGTGGCAGACTCCTCTTCATCAGAACTATCTTCATCAGAGAACTCTGCAGAGTGACCTTTCTGTTTCTAATTACTGCTTATACACTGGTGATAAAGTCTCCTTGGTTAAAGGAGGGGCTAAAGGCACAGCTTTTTTTAAAGTTTCATAACCCTCTACTGTGCTCTTTAATTGCTGTACTATAGCAGGAAGTTGACTGGCAGAAGGGGCAGGATCAAGAGTATCCCTTACTAATCCTCATAAGGCAAAAGTTGGGATATGAAAATCTTTAGGTCCTTCAGCTGGAAAACATTCCCTTAAATACACTTCAACCTTTCCTAGGTTTCTAAATTCATTGTTCCTTCGTCTGGAAACCAGGTACAAGTTCCCTGTATAAAATCTAAAAATTGTTGAATCTGTTGAGTAAGCACACTGCATCCCCTAGTCTTAAGCATAATTTTAAGCATCTGTACATAAATACTACAGTCCTTTGACCCTAATTTCCCCATCTTTTACTCCTGATTATAACAGCCAATTCCTTATTTTTCCTTAATACTTTAAATTTGTTAGCACTCATGTTTTCCTAAATTCTACCAGGCTGTTCTCTGCATTCTCCCTCCTCCTTTATTCTTTTGTGCACCCTTTCCTGAGGGAGTATCTCCTCACCTGACTGTGTTTACAAGTTTTCCCGGACTCAAGTCCCTGTTTGGGCGCCACCTGCCATGTCCAGCAAGCGGTAAATTTTGCCATGTTCAATGCAGCCCTGAAAAGTAAACCTGAGTGGGAATGGTGGGAGGTTGAGAAAGAAAGAAGACAGAAAGCGAGGATCAGGAGGTCAACTGCCCACTTATGATGGACAATATCCCAGTTTACTTTTTGCAAGCCTCATAAAGACAGGCTTGTTGCTGTGGGCCTATGACACATGCGACATTCATTCAGAGAGTACAAGCCACCACTTCAGTCTCTGCTAGGAAAAGACAGAAGAAATGCTGAGGGTCATGGTCTCAGCTCTACGTCCTGGAAAAGAAAAAGGGGCTGGAAGTGCAATCCAAGGTCACCACTCCTGCACCTAACAGAATGCCCAGGCCTGGAGCCAAGATTCTAGTCCTCCAAGTAATAAATCTTTACCATAAAAACGGCTGGCCTTGCAATTTAAACTGTACAATCTTTCAGTTTTCAACGTGGATGAGCTTTGTGGCTTTAGGCCAGGGCTCCACTATATTAGAGTTAAGAAGAGATGGGCTTTGTGCCATGGGCACGGGTCTCCAGTTTACATCATTTGAACGGAGTTCAGTACAGGTACCTTGAACAGAGGTCTCTTTTCTTTTTTATAAGAGCAGAGAGCTTTGATCTGTGGACCTTTCACTGCACATAAGTTTCTGTTCACAGGGTCTAGGTTGTTTGTAGTGCACGGAGGTCCTTAGCATAGTCTGTTAAAAATTAGATGGTCTTCACCTCAGGATCATGACCCAGTGGGTATCAAAACAGGGTCATGTAATTGAGTTGAGGGAATCATGAGACAATCAAAAGACTGGCAGGTGAGAAAAATAGAAAGATCACAGGACTTTGAGTGATTGGGTGCCACTCACTTTTGTGTTACAGTTCCACATCGCTTGGGAAAATTCACATTATAACTGAAAACTCATTAGTCTGTGTGTAACAGAAGGTGACCAAGACAGACTTCGATCTGTTCTCCAATCAAATGTCAATGTCTGAATTAGAAAACTTACTTGAGTTCAGCAGTATATGTAGCCAGACAATGAACACTCATTTGCCTAGCTTTTGTATGTTGTCGGGAAACCTGGTTTAAGGCAGTGGAGGTGGTAATCACACAATGGCTGCGTTGAAAATTGGAGGCTGAGTGTGCTGTGAGGAAGCAACTGAATAGCAGTGGAAACAAAGCTGCCATTTTGTTATATTGTAGAAAAAATGCTGAGTTATTGTGAGGATACCTCTTTATGGCAGAAATTGCAGCTGCCTCACAATTTTGGTATAGGAATCCATAGGCTAGAAATTCTGAAAGGGACTGGCTTTGCAAACATGGAAAGAAAGCTGAGATATTGATAATGAGGCAGATCTTTCAACATGTTCTGAAAAACTTCATGTTGGCAAAAAGAGGAAAATGAGTGGAAGTCATCTGAAAATCTTGGAGCAAGTACTAGGAAATCTTGTGGCATTCACGTGGCTGTCCAGAGGAATCACGCAACCATCAAGAGATTGGCCTGAGTGTATCACATGGAGATCAAATGATATTTGGGTGATGGTGTGGCGCTCCCTTTGAGATCCACTTCTACAGTCCTTGGTAAAATTCACATCAAAACTGAGAAAGAAGAGTCTATCTGTAACCGAGAGTGGTCAAGACAGCCACCTCACTGCCTTGCAATCGAAAGGTCATGCCTATATGAATAAACACGCTTGAGGATAGTGGTGTAGGCTCCTAGACAATGATCATTAGGTAAAAGTCCTGAGATTTCCTGCATGGTCGGGCAACCTGCTTTAATGCAATGGTGTGGTTGTCACACATTAACAACATTGTAATTTGGAAGCAGAATCTACCATGATGAAGCTACTTTAGAGTAGTGGAAACAACAGCCACCATTTGTCTATATTTTAGCAAACATTCTGAGTCATTGTGCGCATAACTCTTAACAGCTTCAAGTGCAAATCTCACACTCTTCTTAAATACGGACCTAAGGCCACAACTATCAAGAGGGAATTGCTTAATGGCCAAAGCATCAAAACTGAAACATTGAAAATGAAGCAGTTTATGAGACGTGTTTTGAAAACATTTGGTTGACAATAGAAGAACAGGAATAAGGTGGAAGTCAAAAGAAATTCACATAGTGATCACTAGGGAATCATGGGAGGGTCACCTGAACACCTCGTGGGATTCACGTGGGGTCAAGGAAGACCCCATGGGAATCGTGTGTCTACCTGGTGATTAGCCTTGTTGCTGAGGACATAGGTTTTCCGCTAATTAGAATGAACCAGGCTTGAGTATGTTGGAAATGTTTTCCCCTTGACTTTACCTTGAAAATGAGACAGCATAGTGTGGTGTTTCCAAACATCCATTCTACTTCCACTGATCTGAGCAGAGGTCTGGGTTCTGGGTCTTGGACTTCTTTTGACGTTTTTATTCTACCAAGATGGTCTTGTTACTGTGTGCCAAGTCCTCCATATAAGGTTCTTTTAAGAAAAATTAGGATAGAGTCTTTTGGCCAAGGTCTCCACACTACTTCCTGGAAATAGGAACAATGCTTGGCTGTGTTTCCAAGCTCCCCAGTAGAGTGACTAAAAGAACAGTTCAGGCTTTATGCCAAGTTTCTAAGTGCACACACTACCTTCTAGTGCCAAGGGAAACGCTTGTTGCTATAAGTTACAGTCACTTTTCAACAATTGGACAAAGGGAAAATTGGCGTTGTGGGACCAGGTTGCGCTCAATGGACTGTTTGCATGACACAAGGTTGGTGCCATCAATCCTAATTTCTATTGTAAATACTTGAAAGGGTGGGCAGTCTTGGAGACATGAACCGAGTCATCCACTCTTCCTCCTCTTAGGAAAGGACAGCTTGGTTTGTGGCCAAGGTCTCCACAAGAGTTTCTGGTAGCAGGGGCCAGACTGGGTGTTGTGGACCTAGGTTTTCAGTCTGGTCTTTGTTATCAATTGGATGGTCTTGGCCTTGTGGGCCTGGGGCTGCCAACTAGCTCCTTTTAGGAGGTCCAGGCTTGGTACCGATTTCCACAGTCTCGGTTCTAATTTCTCTTCCATAAAGAAGGCTTGCTGCTGTGTGCCTAGGACTCCAGTTGATATTCATTCAGAGAGGACACTCAAAATCATGGACATATGCCAGTGCTTCTGAAATTGATAGGAAAAGAGAGAAAGAATTCCGTGGGCCAATTTCTCAGTCCTACTGCCTGGAAATAGGAGATTGGATTGGATGTGCTAACCAAGGTCATCACTCTAGTTCCTGATTCAAACTCCATGCCAGAGACAAGGTCCTAGGTCTCAAGTTAAGATTCTCATACCAAATTTCAGGTTTGTCTTGTGAGTTCAGTTGTCCTATCTACTAGTTTTCGGAGGGGGATAGGCTTAGGGCCTTGGGAATTAATCTTTCTTGTACTTATATTTAGGAAAAGATAGGCTTTGTGCCTTGGGCCCATGTCACCACTCCACATTATTTCTAGTAGGCAGTATTACTGACATGAATAGAGTCCTACATTCTTCCTTTTGTTAAGAGAAGACAGCTTTGTTTGTGGTTCATGCACTCCACCTAAGTTTCTGTTCACAAAGGCTACCTTGGGTGTAGTGTGAGTAAATCTTTCATCTAGTGTGTTATAGATGAGACAGCCTGGGCCTGCACTCTAGTTCCTGTGAGGAGAGTTCATGCTTACTGTCATTGACCTAATTCTGCATTCTAGTTACCCTTGCAGAAAGACAAGCTTTTTGCTGTGGGTCTAGGGCTCCACTTAGTATTTGTTCAGGGAGGACAGGCTTAGAACTGTGGTCCCAGGCCATCAATTCAGTCTCTGTTAGGAAAAGACAGAAGAAATGCAGAGGGACAAGTTCTCAGCTCTACCTTTTAAAATAGGTGAAGAAATTAGAAGTGCAAACCAAGGTCATCATACTCTCTCCTAACAGAAAGTCTAGGTATGGAGCCAAGGTTCTAGTTCTCCAAGTAAGAACTAATTTCCCTGATATGGACAGATGAATGGGTCCTGTGCCATGGACTTCTATGACCTATTTTTATTCTTACCAAGACGATCTTGTTACCATGTGCCAAGTCCTCCACCTAAGGTATCTTTACATAAAGTTAGACTAAACTCCACTGTCCAAGATCTCTACTCTACTACCTGGAAATAGGAGCAATGCTTGGCTGTGCTTCCAAGCTCCACAGTTGAGTTCCTGAAAGAACAGTCCAGGCTATAAGCCAGGTTTCTTAGTTCCTGAACTACCTTGTCTTACCAGGGGAAAGGCTTGGTGCTATAAGACAAGGTCACCTTGCAATAATTGTCAAAAGGGAAATTGGTGATGTGGAATAGCATAGTGCTGAATGTACTGTTAACATGACACAAAGTTGGTGCCAATGGCATAAATTTCTATCATAAATGCTTTAATGGGAGGACAGTCTTGAAGCCATAAACCGAGTCCTCTATTCTTCCTCCTCCTAAGAGATGACAGCTTGGTTCTCTAGGCCAAGGTCTCCACAAGAGTTTTTGATAGCAAGGGCCAGGCTGGATGTTGTGGTCCTAGGTCTTCAGTATGGACGTTGTTACCAATTAGATAGTCTTGATGTTGTGGGCCTGGGGCAGCCATCTAGTTCTTTTATGAGGTCTAGGCTTGATGCAGATTTCCAGAGTCTTCATTCTAGTTTCTCTTCCATAAAGAAGGCTTTTTCTGTGAGCCTAGGACTCCAGGTGACATTTGTTCACAGATGACAGGTTTGGAACTGTGGTCTCACACCACTTCTTCAGTCTCTGTTAGGAAAAGACAGAAGAAACCCTATGGGCCAATTTTTGAGCTCTACTTCTGGGAAATAAAGGAAGGGATGGGAACTATAAACCAAGGTCAGCACTTTGGTTCCTGATTAAAAATCCAGGCAGGAAACAAGGTCCTATGTCTCTAGATAAGGTTCTATTAACCTGTGGGTTAAGTTCTCTTTTCTACTAGTTGACAGAGAATACAGGCTTACTGCCTTAGGTCCCAGTATTCCTGGTACTCTTTGTTAAGATAAGACAGGCATTGTGCCTTGGGCCCGTTTAACAGCTTCACATCCTCTTAAGTGAAGACAGTGTTGCCTGTATGATAGATAGCCTCTTGTCTTCTTTTGTTATGAGAAGACAGCTTTGTTTGTTGGCCATACACCCCACATGAATTTCTGTTCATAGGGGATAGTTTGAGTAGTTGTTTTGTGTAGTCTGTTATAAATTAGATGGTCTTAATCTTGGAAGCCTGGGCCTGCATTCTAACTCTTGCGAGTACAGTCCTGGGTTTGTGTCACAGGCCTAAGTATCCATTCTAGTTTTCCTTTCATAAAGATGGGCTTGTTGCTGTGGGTCTAGGACACCAATTGGCATTTGACAGATGAAAAACTCAGAACTGTGGTCCTAGGACACCACTTTAGTCACTGTTAGGAAAAGACAAAAGAAATGCTGTGGCCCAAGATCTTGGCTCAATCTCCTGGAAATAGGTGAAGAATTGGAACTATAAACCAAAGTCACTACTCTTGCTTTTAACAGATAGTCCTGGGCTTGAGCCAAGGTTCCAGTTATTCAAGAAAGATATTGTAACCAGAGGAAAGGTGGCCTTTCGGTTTAAGGTCTCCAATATACTAATTTTCAACAATGACAGTTTTTTGTTTTGTTTTGTTTTGTTTTGTTTTGCTCCCCCCCCCACCCCCCCGCCTTAGACCAAAGCTCCATTGCATTAGTGTTAGGCTTTGTGTCATGGGCCCGGATCTCCAGTGTACATCATTTGAAGGGAGGACAGCAATGTTACCTAAACAATGGTCTCCTGTCTTTTCTGTAAGAGTAGACAGCTTTGATCTGTAGGCCATGCATTGCACATTATTTTGACACAGAGTTGTTGGTAGTGTGAGTAGATCCTTAGCCAAGTTCATTCAAAATGAGACAGTGTTTAACTTGAAAGCATGGCCCCGAGGGAGATGTGAAAGGATCACGTGAGCACCCATGGGAATCAGGTGCCCGTAGAGAGGCTGGACTGCATGAAACACTGGTACATCATGTGACAGATGGGGGGATGTGGTGCTTCCTTTGAAATGATGAGCGCATATCTCTTGAGAAAATTCACATGAACTCTGAGAAAACATTAGTTTGTGTGTATAAAGGAGGGTGGCCAAGACAGCCTTCTAACTGACCTCCAATAGAAAGTCATGTCCCCATTCTCATGATATATATACAGCCAATCAATGATCGTTAATTCACCTAGAGTTGTCTATTGTCAGGAAAAGTGCTTTATGGCAGTAGAGGTGGTGGTTACACACTGTCCGCATCGATAATTGGAGGCTGAGTTGCTGTGAAGAAGTGACTGGATAGCATTGGAAACAACAGCTGCTATTCTGCTGTATTGTAGGAAAAATGCTAACTCATTTTGAGGATACCCTTTCATGGCAGAATGAACGGCTGCTTGGGGATTTTTCTATAGAAAGCATCAGACTACGAATTCTGGAAAGAAAGCTGAGATATTGACATTGAGACATTTTTTTTTCTACCAAGAAGGTCTTGTTACCATATGCCAAGTCCTCCACCTAAGGATCCTTTAAGTTAAGGTAAGCTAAATTCTGCAGGCCATGGTCTCCACTCTACTTCTTTGAAACAAGAGCATTCTTGGCCATGTATCCAAGCTCCCTAGTCTAGTTCTTGAAAGAACAGTCCAGACTTTGTGTCAAGTTCCTACATGCTCACACTATGTTCTGTTACCAGGGAAAAGGCTTGGTGCTGTAAGTTACCATCGCCTTTCAATAATTGGCAAAAGGGAAAATTGGTGATGTGGAACCAGGTTGTGCTGAATGGATTCTTCACATGACACAAGGTTGGTGCCATTGGCCCAAATTTCTGTCATAAATACTTTAAAGTGAGGACAGTCTTGGTGTCATGAACGGAGTCCACCATTTTTCCTCCTCCTAGAGGATGACAGCTTTGTTTTGTTGGCCAAGTTCTCTCCAAGAGATTCTGGTACCAGTGGCCAGGCTGGGTATTGTGGGCCTTGGACTTCAGTCTGAATTTTTTTACCAAATGGATAATCTTCACATTGTGGGCCTGGGGCTTCCAACTAGTTCCTTTGAGGAGGTCCAGGTTTGCTGTGGATTTCCACAGTCTCTGTTTTAGTTTCTCTTCCATAAAGAATGCTTGTTAATGTGGGCCTAGGTCTCAAGTCGACATTTGTTCACAGAGGACAGGCTTAGAACCATGGACACAGGCCACCCCTTGAATTTCTTAGGGAAAAACAGAAGAAATGCTGTGGACCAATTTCTCAACTTTATTTCGTGGAAATAGAGGAAGGGATTGTTCCTACAAACCAAGGTCAGCACTCTGGTTCCTGATTAGAAATCCAGGCAGGAAACATGGTCCTAGGTCTCAAGTTTAGATTTTTTTAGTTGAGGACAGGGTTGCCCTGCGGGTTAAGTTCTCCTAACTATGAGTTCAGAGAGGACAGGTTTAGTGCCTTGGGACCCAGTCCCCCTTGTAATTTTTGCTAGGAAAAGACAGGCATTGTGACTTGGTCCCATGTCACAACTCCACATCATATCAAGGGAAGACAGCTTTGTTTGTACAAACGGAGGCCTCCATTCTTCTTTTGTTATGAGAAGACAGCTTTGTTTGTTGGCCATACACTCCACATGAGTTTCTATTCACAGGGAGTATCTTGGGTGTAGTGCTAGTAGTTGTTTCATGTAGTGTGTTAGATTAGATGATCTTGACCATGGAACCTGGGCCTGCACTCTAATTCCTGTGAGGAGAGTCCTGGCTTGGTGTCATGAGACTAATTCTCCATTCTAGTTTCCTTTGCATAAAGACAGGCTTGTTGCTCTGGGCCTAGGGCTCTATTCAGCATTTATTCAGGGAGTACAGGCTTAGATCCATGGGCACAGGCCGCAACTTCAGTCTTTGTTAGAAAAAGACAGAAGATATGCTATGGGCAGAGGTCTCATCTATAACTCCTGGAATAGGTGAAGGGATTGGTACTGTAAGTCAAAATCACCACTATTGCTGCTACGACTGGATAGCAGTGGTAACAACAGCCGCCATTTTGCTCTATTGTACCATAAATTCTAAGTCATTGTTAGGATATCTCTTAATGGAGAAAAAACGGCTTCCTCAGAATTCCTCTATAGCAAACTTCAGACTACAAATTCTGAGAGGGCATGGCTTAATAACCATGGAAAGAAAGCTGAGGTATTGACATTAAAGGCGTTCCTTCAATGTCTTCTGAAAACCCGTGTATTAGGCCAGCAGAAGAAAATGAGGTGAAAGTCACTAGGAAATATTGTAGCAAGGACTAGGAAATCTTGCAGCATTCACGTGGCTACCACATTGGATTCACCTGACTATTAAGAGACTGGCCTAAAGGCGTCATAAGGTTATCATGTGACATTGGGGTGATGGTGTGGCACTCACTTTTGAGTTACCCTTCTACATTCCTTTGTAAAATTCACATAAAAACTGAGAAAAGGAGAATCTGTGTATAACAGAGCCACTTAACAGCCCTTCAGTTGAAAGGTCATGTCTGCATGAGAAGACTTGCTTGATGATAATAGTTTAGGCTACCAGACAATGATCATTAGATAATTAAACTGAAGTTTTGTCTGTGGTCAGGAAACCTGCTTGAAGGCAATGGGAGCAGCTATTGCATTGAAATTTGGAGGCTGATTCTGCTTGTGGAAGCTACTTTAGAGTGGTGGAATCAGCAGCCACCATTTTGCTGTATTGTAGCAAAAATGCTGAATCATTGTGAGCATAACTCTGAATTGCGTCAAATGGGACTCTGGTGCTATTGTCATATGCGGCCCTTAAGCGACTACCATTGAAAGGGAATTGCTTAAAGGTCAGTGCATCAAAGTTGAAATTTTGAAAATGAACCAGTTTATGAGACACGTTCTGAAAACACTTATTTGAGGATAGGAAAAGAGAAATAGGTAGAAGTCACCTGAAATTTGTAAAAGTAAAAAAATCTCCAGTAAGCTAGTCACAAGGACAAGACAGGGAGTGATATCTTCAGGTGCCAGCTCCCAAAAAAACAACATCACCGCCAGGGTGCAGATAAAAAAACTGTCTACTAGGCCTTGTTTGCTATAAGATTTAGGCATCCCTCAGAAACAATATATCTTTGTACTAGACGCTAACAGCCAACTTCTGCTTTTGTAATCTACTTGCTTACTTGATCAAAGCCCACCAGGATGTAGTTTCAGGCTTTATAAGCTTTCTCCTCTGGAAGCTTGGGGCTGATTCTCTGACCCTGTGTGGTGGAGAGAGTCAGTTGCCAGCTGGCTAATAAAGGCTCATAATTAATCTCAATTGGCTCCTTGGGTCTTGGGTTTGAATGTGCCATGACAAAAATAACATAGCAATTTCTAAAGAATCATGCGGCAGTCTCATGACCACGCAGGTTTCACGTGGAGGTCAAGAAAGACCCCTTGGAAAATCGTATGTCTACCATGTGACTAGTCTTGTTGCTGTTGGTGTAGATTTTCACTCTACTTCTTACAATGAACCAGGCTTGAGTGTGTGAAACATTTTACACAAGAATTTACCTTGACAATGAAACCAGCATGGTATCATGTTTTCAAATATCCTCTCTACTTCCCCTGATCCAGGCGGAGGACTGGTCCAGGGCCATAGACCTCTATCAACTTGTTTTTTTCTTTTTCTACCAAGATGGTGGTGTTACCGTGTGCCAAGTCCTCCACCTAAGGTTCTGTTAATAAAAGTTAGGCTAGATTCAGTGGTCCAAGGACTCCACTCTACTTACTGGAAATAGAAACAATACTTGGATGTGCTTCTAAGCTTCCCAACTGAGGACCAGAAAGACTAGTCCAGGCTTTGTGCCAAGTTTCTAAGTGCCCACACTACCTTCTGTTAACAGGGGAAAGACTTGGCGCTCTAGGTTGTGGTCACTTTTCAATAATTGTCAAAAGGGAAAATTGGTGACGTGGAACCAGGTTGCGCCGAATGGACATTTAGGATGACACAAGGTTGGTGCCATCGGCCCAAATTTCTGTCGTAAATTCTTTAAATGGAGGATAGTCTTGGTGCCTTAAACAGAATCCTCAGTTCTTCCTACTCCATGGATATGATAGTGTGGTTCTGTGGCCTATCTCCCTAAGATTTTCTGGTAGCAGGGTCCAAGCTGGTGTTGTGGGCCTAGTTTTCAGTCTGTTTTGTTTTTTTAACAATTGCATGGTCTTGACCTTGGGGCCTGGGGCAGCCAAATAGTTCCTTTTAGGAGGTCCAGGCTTGGTGCTGATTTCTACAATCCCCATTCTAGTTACTCCTCCATAAAGAGGCTTGTGGATGTGTGCCTAGGACCAAAGGCAACATTTACGCAGAAAGGGCAGGCTTAGAACCGTGATTCCACCCACCAATTCAGTCTCTGTTAGGGTAAGACAGAGGAAATGCTGTGGGCTGAGGTCTCGCCTCTACCTCATGGAATAGGTGAAGGGATGGAACTGCAAACCAAAGTCAACACTCTCATTCCATCAGAAAGTCCAGGCTTGTAGCCAAGGTTTTAGTTCTCCAAGAAATATATTTTTATCAGAGCAACGGTTGGCCTGACATTTTAATTGTCTCCATCTACTGTTTTGCAACAAGGAGAGGCTTGCTGGTTTTAGACCAGGGTTTCGTTGTATTAGAGTTAAGAGCTTGTTTTGTGTCATGGGCCCGAGTCCCCAGTCTACATCATTTGAATGGAGGGCAGTACTGTTACTATGAATGGAGGTCTCTTTTCTTTTCTGTAAGCTTCCAACTAGTTCCTTTTAGGAAGTCCAGGCTTGGTGCAGAATTCCACAGTCTTCATTCTAGTTTATCTTCCATAACAAAGGCTTTTGCTATGAGCCCAGGACTCTAGGCAAGATTTCTTCACTGAGGACATGCTTAGAATTGTGGGCTTACGCTACTCCTTCAGTCCCTGTTAGAGAAAGACAGAAGAAATGCTGTGGCCCAATTTCTGAGCACTACTTTCTGGAAACAATGGGAGGGATTGGAATTGCAAACCAAGGTCAGCACTCTTGTTCCTGATTAAAAAGTCAGGTGAGATTCAAAATTCTAGGTCTTAAGATAAAATTCTTTTACCTGAGGACATCTTGCCCTGTATATTAAGTCCTCCTTTCTGATACTTTTCAGAGTGGACAGACTTAGAGCCTTGAGTCTCAGTTTATCTTGTACTTTCTGTTAGGAAAAGACAGGCATTATGCATTGAGCCTGTGTCATCACTCTATGTCCTTTCCTGGGACAACAGTGTTGCTGGTATTAATGGATGCCTACATTCTTCTTTCGTTCTGAGAAGACAGTTTTCTTTATTGGCCATATACTCCACATGAGTTTCTGTTCACAGGGTATACCTTGGGTGTAGTGTCTGTAGTTGTTTCATCTATTCCGTAATAAATTTACAGTCTTAAACGTGGAAACCTGGACTTGCACTCTAATTCCTGCAAGGAGAGTTCAGGCTTGTTGTCACAGGTCTAAATCTCCATTCTAGTTTCCCTTGCATAAAGACATGCTTGCTGCTATGGGCTTAAGTCACCCCTCATCATTCATTAAAAAGGAAAGGCTAAGAACCATGAGTCAGGGACACCACTTCAGTCTTCAGAATGAAGATATGCTGTGGGTCTCAGTCTCAACTTGATGTCTTAAAATAGGTGAAGAATTCTTACGGCAAGCCAATGTCACCAGCCTCACACCTAACAAAAATTCATGCCTGGAGCCAAGGTTCAAGTTCCTCAGGAAAGTTATTCTCACCTGAAGAAAGGCTGGCTAAGTGTTTAAGGTCTCTCTAATATACAAATTATCAGCAAGGACAGGCTTTATTGCTTTATCTGGGCTCTTGTATTAGTGTTAGGAAGAAATGGGCTTTGTATCATAAATCCAGGTCTCCGATGTATATAGTTTGAAGGGAGGACAGTACTTTACCTGAACAGAATTCTTTCATTCTTTCTTTCACTGAGTGTAGGTTGTTGTAATACAATCAGATCCACAGGTGTGTTCAAAATTAGACTGTGTTAAGCATGGTAGCCCAGAGGGAGTCATGACAGGATCACGTGAGCACCCATGGGAATCAGGTGCCCATGAAGAGACTGGACTGTATGAAACACTGGGACATCATGTGACAGATGGGGTGATGTAGCGCTTCCTTTGGAATGACGAGGATATATCTCTGTAGAAAATTCACATAAACACCGAAAACAGTCTGTGTAGAACAGAAGGTGACTAAAACAGCTTCCTAACTAAATGTCGTGTCCAAACTACAAACTCACTTGAGGTAAACGGTATATGCAGACAGTAAATGATTGTTAAATGTCTTCAGAAAACCGTTATATTAGGACAGCAGAAAAAAATGAGATGAAAGTCACCTGGCAATCTCATAACAAGAATTAAGGAATCTCACGATATTCACAAAGTCTTTCCGCGGGATTAATGTTGCCGTTATGATACTGGCCTGAGGGCATCCCTGGGAGACCTAGTGATGGCATGATGCTTACTTTCGATTTACCCTTTTACATTCCTTGGTAAAATTCACATAAACACTGCAATAAGGAGAGTCCCTGTTTCAGAGGTCCCTAATAGCCCTTCGATTGAAAGGTCATGTCTGCATGGGAAGACATGCTTGAGGATAGCGGTGTAGGCTACCAGATAATTGTTGTTAGTTAACTGGCCTGGTTTTTGTCTGTGCTTAGGCAAACTTATTAAAGGCAATGCGAGTGGCTGTTGCACATTAACCACGTTGAAAGTTGAAGGCTGAGTCTGCTTGATGAAGCTACTTCACTGCGGTGGAAACAGTCAGTGCCATTTTGCTGTACTCTAGCAAAAATGCTGAGTTATTGTGAATATAACTCTTAATGGCTTTAGGTGGGACTCCTGCACTATTCTTGGATACGCTCCTTAGGCCAACGCTGTCGAGAAGGAATATTTAAAGGCCAATGCATCAGTGTTGAAATATGGAAAATGAAGAGCTCACAAGGTGTGTTTTGAAAACACATTGTTGATGAAGGGGAATAGGAGCAATTTATAATTCACCTGAAAATCATGTACCAATATCTAGGGAATCACGTGGTGGTCACATGACTACCTATCGGAATTCACCTGGAGGTCAAAAAAAACCCCACGTGAACCTGGTGTCTACCATATATCTAGTCTTGTGGCTCTCGGTGTAGGTTTTTAATTTTCTTTTTAAAATGAACACACTTCAGTCTGTGAAACATTTTCCGCTCGAGTGTACCTTGTAAATGAGATCAGCGTGGTGTTATATTTTCAAACATCCTCTGTATTATCCTAGTGTGGGTAGAGGCCTTGCATAAAGACTAGATTATGGACTTCTATCTATATCTATCTATCATCTATCTATCTATATCTATCTACATCGATATAGATAGATAGATGATAGATGATAGAGATAGAGATGATGGATAGATAGATAGATAGATAGATAGATAGATAGATAGATGATAGATAGATAGATGTAGATAGATATAGATAGATAGATTTCATCAGGGTGGTCTTCTTACCATGGTCCATATCCTCAACCTATGGTTCCTATAAGTAACATCAGGCTATATTCTGTGGGCCTACATCTTCACTCTATTTCTAGGAAAAGGGAGAAATGCCTGACCATGCTTCGAGATTCTCCAATCGAGTTCCTTAAAGAAAATTCCAGTCTATGTGCCAGTTTCTTAGTGCCCACTCTTACTTTTCTAACCAGGCAAAAGGCTTGTAGCTGTAAGTTATGGTCACCATTCAATAATTGTCTAAAGAGAAAATTGATGATGTGAGCTTAGGTGTGCTGAATGTATTGTTAATATGACAAAAGGTTGTTGCCATCTGCCCAAATTTGTATCGAATGTAAGCATGGGAGGACAGTATGGGAGCCATGCCTGAGGCCTCCATTCTTCTTCCTTCTAGGAGATGACAGCTTGGTCCGGTAGGAAAAAAATCTCCACAAGAAATTCTCATAACAAGGGCCAGGGTGGGTGCTGTGGGAGTAGGTCTTCAGTCTGGACATTGTTACCAATTGGATGTTCTTTATGTTATAAGCCTGAAGCTTCCAACTAGTTCCATTAAGGAGGTCCAGGCTTGGTGCTGAATTCCACAGTTTCATTTTAGTTTACCTTTCACAATGAAGGCTGATTTCTTCATAGAGGACATACTTGGAATAAAGGTCTTATGCTACCCTTCAGTGTCTGTTAGGGAAAGATAGAAGAAATGCTACGAGCCTGTTTCTGAGTGCTACTTCCTGGATATAATGGAAAGGAGTGGAAGTGGTAACCGAGGTCAACACTCTTGTTCCTGATTAGAAATCCAGGACTTGAGGTAAAATTCTCTGTTGGGAGGCCATCTTGCCCTTGGGTTAAGTTCTCTTTTTTGATACGTTTCAGAGAGGACAAGCTTAGAGCCTTGGGTTCCCGTCTCTCTTGAACTTTTTGTTAGGAAAAGACAGGTATTGTGCCCTGGGCCCATGTCACCACTCTGCATCCTCTCCTGGGAGGACAGTGTTGCTGGTATTAATGCCTGCCTCCATTCTACTTTTGTTCTGAGAAGACAGCTTTTTTTGTGGGCCATACACTTCATATGAGTTTCTGTTCATAGGGGATACATTGGGTATAATGAGTAGTTGTTTCATCTAGACTGTATTAATTTTAACAGTCTTGATCATGGGACCCTAGACCTGTACTCTTATTCCTGTGAGGAGAATTTAGTCTTGTTGTCATGGGCCTAAGTCACCATTCTAGTTTCCCTTGCATAAAGACATGCTTGTTGCTATGGGTCTTGGGCAGCCCTCGACATTTATTTAGAAGAAAAGGCTAAGAACCTTGGGTCAGGGACAACTCTTCAGTCTTCAGAATGAAAATACGCTGTGTCCCGAGGTCTCAGCTCGATGTCTTGGAATAGGTGAAGAATTGTAACTGCAAGCTAATGTCACCACCATCACACCTAACAAAAATCCATGTCTGGAGCCAAGGTTCAAGTTCTTCAAGAAAGTTATTCTTACCAGTGGAAAGGCTGGCTTAGTGGTTTAAGGTCTCCAATATACAAATTTTCAACAAAGACAGACTTTTGGGCTTTAAATCAAGGTTCCCTGGTATTAGTGTTAGGAAGAAATAGTCTTTGTGTCATGGTTCTGCATCTCCAGTCTACATCATTTAAAGAGAGGACTGTACTTTTACCTAAACAAAATTCTCCTGTATTTTCTATAAGAGTTGACAGCTTTGATTATGGGACATGCACTGCACATTATTTTCTGTAACAGAGTCTAACAGGTTGGTAATGTGAGGAGGTCCCTAGACTAGTCTGTTCAAAATTAGACAGTGTTAAGCTTAGTAGCATGTCCCCGAGGGAAACACGATAGGATAACATGTGCAACCATGGGAATCAGATGCTCATCAAGAGACTGGACTGTATGAAACATTGGAACATCATGTGACAGGTGGGGTGATGTAGTGCTACCTTTGGAATGATGAGTGCATATCTCTGTAGAAAATTCACATAAACACTGAGAAAACATTAGTTTGTGTGGAACAGAAGGTGGCCAAGATCACCTCCTAACTGAATGTCATGTCCAAATGCAAAACTCACTTCAGGTCAACGGTATTAGCGGCCAGTCATTGATTGTTAATTCGCCTCAGGCTTTGCCTGTTGTGAGGAAAACTGCTTCTTGGCAGTGGAGACAGCCATTGTATATTGAGCACATTGAAAATTGGAGGCTCAGTGTGCTGTAAGAAAGCAACTGGATAGTGGTGGAAACAACACCTGCTATTTTGCTGTAGTTTAGGAAAAATGCTTAGTCATTGTGAGGATACACCATGGCAGAAAGAATGGCTGCCTCAGAATTTCTTTATAGCAAACCTCAGTTTACTAAAATTCTGAGAGGACCTGGATTAATGACCATGGAAAAAAAGCTGAGATATTGACATTGAGGCCGTTCCTTCAAAGTGTTCAGAAAACCCTTATATTAGGCCAGCAGAGGAAAAAGAGGTGAAAGTGACCTGGAAATCTTTTAACAAGAATTATGGAATCGTAGTATTAACGAGGTCTTCCTGCGAGATTCATGTTACCATTATGAAACTGGCCTGGCGGCATCACATGAAGACCAGGTGTTGTTGATCATCTCATTTTTGATTTACCCTTCTACATTCATTGGCAATATTCACATAAACACTGCAAAATGGGCAGTCCATGTTTCCGAGCTCCCTAACAGCCCTTCAATCAAAAGGCCATGTCTCCATGAGTTGACATGCTTTAGGACAGCAGCACAGGCTGACAGATAATTGTCATTAGTTAACTTGCCTGATTTTTTGTCTGTGGTCAGGCAACATGATTGAAGGCCATGTGAACTGTCGCACATTAATCAAGTTGAAATTTGTAGGCCGAGTTTTCTTGATGAAGCTACTTCACAGCAGTGGAAATAGTAGGCCCCATTTTGCTGTATTGTAGCAAATTGCTGAGTCACTATGTACATAATTCTTAATGGCTTTATTCTTGTTTGTGCACCTTAGGCCAACACTGTCAATATGGAATTGCTTAACAGTCAATGTATCAATGCTGAAAGATTAAAAATGATGAGTTTATGAGATGTGTTTTGAAAACACTTTGTTGAGGATAGGTGAAGAGGAATAAGTTGGAAGTCACCTGAAAATAATGTAGCAATAGCTAGGGAATCACAGAGTGGTCACATGAACACTCCCAGGGATTATGTAGAGGTCAAAGAAGATCCCGCGGATATCGAATGTCTACCATGTGACTAGTATTCTGCCTGTGGGCATAGGTTTTCAATTTACTTCTTAGAATGGAAACAGGCTTCAGCGTGTGAAACATTTTCCACTCGAGTTTACCTTGTAGATGAAACCAGCATGGTGTTGTGTTTTCAAACATCTACTGTATTTACCCTAGTGTGGATAGAGGACACGATACTGGGTCATGGACGTCTATAGATATTTTATTTTTTTCAAGATAGTCTTCTTATCATGTGCCAAGTTCTCCATCTATGTTTGTTTGTTTGTTTTAAGTAATGTCAGGCAACATTCTGTGTGCCAAGGTCCCCCTCTATATCCTGGAAATAAAAGAAATACTTGACCATGCTTCAAGGGACCCCAATCGAGTTCCTGAAAGAACAGTTCAGGCTATGTGTCAGTTTTTTTTATTGCCCGCACTACCTTCTCTTACCAGGGGAAAGGCTTGATGCTGTTGGCATGGGAAATGCAAAGAAATAAGGTGGCTACCCTGCCCAGGAGTATATTTTTCCTGCAGATGTAACCAAAGTAAATCAACCTGCCTGCCTTTGTTCGGCACTCAGACTGTGTATAGTGATAGTGTCTCTTCTGACCCTTCTGGCATTAATAAACCTCCTTTGATTCTTAGCTTGCTGAGTGCTGCTTGGTTCTTCTGGATACACAGGCCAAAATCTGCAATATTTTGGTTTCATGACAAGGAAACCCAACCATACTGGCTTTTTGGAGCTACCGGTTTGTACACAAAGCTGAGACACTGGTCAGCCAAGATAACTGAGGAACTAGAAGGTGCACCTCGCCCTAGGTGGGCGATCCTGGGACCGGCTGCGCTCGGCTGGACCTGCTTTGTTGTTTCTCCTGGACTCTGAGCGATGAGAACAAGGAGATTTGGTGGATCCACATCAGACACGGTAAGGCCAGGTCCTGACGGACCAAGTTAGGCTCACCTTAAGGGTGGAAGGGGAAGACTCATCACCTCCCAGAGGCAAGCACCTCTCAGACAGGGACCACCAGAGAGTGAATGTTTTAACTTCTGAGAGCATGTGTGCATGTGTTTGGATCTCAGAGATCTGTCTCTGAGTTTCCAGTCTGTGGCCCAATGGTGGAGAACTGTGGGGTCTGAGAGGGTTCCATTGTGCTCTTCCGTAGCGCCATCATAAGGCATAATGGTGATTTGTCCCTCCAGGGAACAATCAGCCCCAGGGTTTAAAAAGGTACACCTTAGCAAGATGAGCTGAAAGTCTCAAGAAAGACATGGCCAGGTGGGCATCTGAGCAGTCTCTGAAAAGAGACACCCCACCCCTTGTCTGTCTTTGCGGCACTGACACAGTGGGAAACATGGGGTCAGGTCAGAGTAAGACAACAGTCCTTGAGATTATGTTAAAGAATTTCAAGAAAGGTATTTGCCTCACAGGTGGCTGTACTGAACCGGTAAAAGAGGCAAACTGAAAGACTAAAGAAAGTGTGAAAGAACGTTTGCAGAAGTAGTAGAAGATTTGTGAAGAAATTTTGAGGGAATATTTTATGTAATAAAATGAAAGAAGGTGGAAATTTAAATGCCGAGAGCAAGCCGATGCAAATAAAAACTGAAATTGTGTTTAATGTTCTTTAGACTATTGGTCTGATGCAAATGTCTTGAAAAGTTTTTCTGGGAAGAAAACTAAGATTCTGTATTTCTTCAAAATAATTTTTAGTGGTTTGTGTTGCTTTAACTGGGTTTTTAAGACTTTAGAGAATATATTAACACTGGCTTCTCTGCCTATTTCTGAAAGGAAGCTCCCTGCAAATATAAGGGGAGTTCCACTAAGCCCACTGTCTTAAATTATATGTAGGAAAATTTTAAGGAGAGTTTCTCTGAGGAGCATAGGGTCATGCTGACCTTGCAAAAACTTTGTACTTTTTGTGACCTCGAATGGCCTGCCTTAGGGTAGGTTGGATTTCAGAAGGACCTTAGACCTTCACACTGTGAGAGCATGTATTGGCTAGTGACAGGGACCCCAGGATATCTAGACCAAGTTCCATACATAGACACATAGGGGCAGACCTGCTACTATTAGTGCTCCTTAAGTCCAGTTCGCTCAAATAGGCAGAGACAAAATAAGGCATTTGTGGGCCCACCTGGCTAGGTGAAAAAAGGAGGCACAACAAGTTGATCACCCAGGGGCCCTAAAAATTCTGTTTCCGATAGCCATACATCCAGTAGCTCAATCAAAACCCCGTGAGGCCACTTTACTATAATGCTAGACAGGCCTCTACCG
Source organism: Eonycteris spelaea (assembly GCA_003508835.1). Classification (NCBI taxonomy): domain Eukaryota; kingdom Metazoa; phylum Chordata; class Mammalia; order Chiroptera; family Pteropodidae; genus Eonycteris; species Eonycteris spelaea. The sequence continues at coordinate 3,013,157 of PUFA01000143.1, forward strand.
TCACTGCCTTTGCTGCCTGCTACCTCCCAGAGCCCTGGGCCACACATCATTGCCTCCCATCTTGTTCAGATGACTTTCTTAGTAATAATAAAGATTGAAAAAACAGTGGTGGCAGTACCAGAACAAAGACGGCGGGTTAGAATGATTTTCAGTCCCTTTTTAGAAAGCTTATAGAGATCCCCACTACAGGGAAAACATCACAAAAAGTCTAAATTAGAGGTAAAGGCTGGGGCTAGGACATCAACAATGTGTCAAAAACAGCAGAGATACGCCAGGAGGTAACTGACAAACAGAGAAAGCAGAAGGTGTCCCTGTTGCCAGTTGCATTAGAGAACCCAGGTCTAGTGTAACAGACTGATGCTCCCACACAGCAGAAAGAAACCAAAAGGAAATTACACTGTAACCAATGTGTGTAGAGAGATCGGCCTTTGGAAGAATGAGTGCCCTTATCACAGGGAAACTATAAGACCAAAGTGCCAGAGAATTTAAAACAACGTGAGCCAGGCAAAGAAGACTGAGCCAAAAGACATCAGACTAGGAATAGTTTGCACATAGAAGCAGAGGGGCCATCAATGATTTGTCTAGTAGACACGACACTGTAGCCACAGCCAAATATCAAAAAGAAACCAGTAAGTTATGAGGGGCAGCTGAATTCTGTCATTTCTGAGTGCTAGGTTTAAATGTAAAGGTTCACCATACTGTAATTCCATTATTGAATAGTCAAGAACATAAGCAGCTGATCAAAAACAGAATAACTTATTATCAGAGAATGCTGTGCAAAAACTACGTGTCCGTCTCAAATCTGTAAGTACATTAAATCCTGCAGACTGCCTTGGAGCCAGAGGTCTTTAAGGTGTCCAATTAACTGGGACTGGGCAGAGAAGGGAGCAAAGTACAAAAGGGTGCCAATTTTAGCTGCCATAATACAGGGGCCATCTCAAGGTGACCTTACACAGTAAAAAAACTTGCAGGACTGGAGGGTCTCGATCTTGGTTGGCTACAAGTGGCATTGTTGGGACTGAGACCTAATCATTGTGCAAACTGCAAAAGAAAGGACACTAGAAGGGCGAGTGTTCATCCAGCCTCAGGAAGCTAGGTAGGGGTAAACCTCATAAGCCCTCTCCCCACATAGTAAGCCTCTTGCAAAGGGGCTGCTCTCTCCTCCAACAATGGAGATCCAAACACTTACAAGCTCCAGTCCTAGAAAAACCCACCAGGATCATAACAGTAGAAACTCAGATCACCTTCGACATGGCAAAAAAAACCCAAAAAACAAACAAACAAACAAACAAACAAAACCCTGAATTTTACTAGGTACTAGAGCTGCCTACCCTGTCCTGACCCTTCCTGTGGATCTCTCTCCAATGCTAACTGCACAGTGACAGGAATAAAGTCAGCCTGTTGTGGTTCGACCAAATCTAAGACCCACGGAGCCAATTGAGATGAATTGTGAGCCTTTATTAGCTAGCCAGCAACTAACCCTCTACCACGCAGGGTCCGAGGAGATCAGTCCGAGCTCCCAAAAGAGGCAGTTTATAAAGAAACAAAAGCAAGCAGATTACAGAAGCAGAAGTTGGCTCACTTGAAAATTTTTCACCCTTAACAAGCCTAATGTAAATTTCCTTTCCCGTTGTGAGACCAGGATTAACAATGAAATTCTCTGCCACGCATCAGGACCAGGGTCCCGTGTGAGGGTGCCTTATCTGGGAAACTAGGACACAGCCAGAAAGGGGGGCAGCCCCCTTGCTTACCACACAATGCACGTTTGTGGGGAACCTAAGGCTAAACCATTGTAGACAACCCACCTCTATGTTGGGACTTCCTGCTAGTAGTCCAACTACTTCCCAGCAATGGGTTAAAAGTCAGCCCTCAAGGCAAATGGAAAGGGCTCCTCCTGAAACTCAGGAAGCATGTTACTATAAGACCAGCAGAGAATGTGTAACATTTTCTAAGCGTGCTAACTAATATCTTAGCATCTCAGATGTTAAATATGACATTGAACTGAATGAAGCTCCACTACTTCTGTAAGATATGCAAATTACTCACTTGATAGTTTCTTATTAATGGAAGAACTATTCTTATGTTAAAATGAAAACCAAAGAAAGAATTCTCTTAAAGCAATGAAGCCATCGACTTCATCTTAAGCAAGTCTCAGGTATTCGACCCATCAAAAAACTCCTTCTTCTCTTTAGGAAAAAAGGTCCTCTACCTCAAATCCTGATAATTGCCCAAAACTGGTAATTCAGATCCTCTGGCTAGTGATAAAGGTCATCAGCCCATTGTTAAGCAGAAATGGTGTTAAGACCCCCAGGGCCCTTAAAGTCTGAGGGGGAGGGGACATTAGGCCAAAGGTCTTCTTACTCTAAAAAATATATTAACCAAGTCTGTTTACCTTTGCTTGCTTAAAAGGCAAATTAATAGACATATGATTTAAATAATCAGTTTGAATCTTTTTCCTTGTCTAGGGACTAAGGCTGCACCTTTGCAGGAAACCCAAGACCTCACTCTGACTGAGGCAGAAAGGGAAAGAGTTTCATGAAACCCCAGTAGGCAAGGACTAGGACCTTTCTCTGCAGTAAGCAGTTAAGGAAGAAGAGACCTCCTGTCTCTCAACATCCATACTAATAATAAGTGGGATCTTAGAAAAGAGTTAGGCAGGAAATTTAGTTAAGGAGTTTCTAGGTCTACCTGCAAAGACACTGAGGTCATCCTATCTCTGAAGTGGTTTGTTGTAATCCATCATGCACCCCCAAGGCCTTTAGGCTTCTCCCCATACAAAATCCTTTTCTGGAAACTCAGCATAAAAGGAGAAAAGGGTGTAACTGTAATTATGTTAGCAGAAATTTAGGAAAAATATAGATTGAAGGGTATTCATTCAGTAGAGAAAGAAGGTATTTGTAATACATTTGGAGTCATAGTCGGAAGACTCAGATCATAATTGGCTTATTTTCCTAACTATTGTAGTATATTCTCATTTAAAAGATAAATTAAACTTTAGAAAGAGCCCCCATTGTTCTAGGAAATTAATTCCCTCCTTTTAGTCAGGAGAAGAAATATAGGTTAAGGATTAGAAAAAGGAGCCTTTCCAGCCAAACTAAACAGGTTCTCATATTGTTATATTAGCAACTCTCACTGTCATTAAAGTTACAGGTATTACTCCATGAATCCACCACACCTGGTAAAGAAAACAGCGTCTCCAAAGAACCGGGAGACTTAGACTGCAAGAACATCTTTTTGATCAGCCATTCTGGATCACGTTGCAGAGGCAGTAGAAAATCTGCCTGAGATCGTCAACCCTGCTCTGGCCACCCCCGGAAGCTGGTCAGTCTATGCATGGCAGAAGCTTGAGGAATTTCATCATGGGGCTCCTTATAATTGGACTTTAGGGAGGAAATTGGAGCAAAGAACTGTGAGCTATGTACCCATGTTACCAAAGGAGGTCAGAGAATGTCCACTACCTCAGTTTTCTTATAGCTACTGTGAATGACAGTGCTTTTCTCATATATATTTCAGAGCCACGTTGGATGTAGCAGTATTTACCACTTGCTGGGCATGGCAATTGGCACCTGAACAGGGACCTGAGTACGGGAAAACATGTACATGAGGTAAGGTGAGGAGACACCCTTGGGAAAAGCCTACATAAAGGAGTAGGAAGGAGAAAATACAAATCACAGACTTGTTAGGTCAGCGGAGGCCTGCCTGGAGGCTTCCCAGCTTGACATCGGAATCTGGACAAGGGCCCACCCTGAAGCCCTGGTGCCACTGACCTAATCCACCACCACCCTAATCTGGATGCTCAATTGACATTCCCCATTCTACACCCAACCCCCACTTAACCCTATAAAAACTATGCCCTCCTGTCCCAGGGCATGACTTCTCTGTCCCTCTCTTCTCTGGACCAGAGAATCTTGCCCGGGAGCACTCTCCCAATAAAGGCTTGCTTTTAAAACTTCTATCGGCATGTCATGCGTTTACCTTACATTTGGTCCCAAAACCCAAAAGGAGATTGTGTCCCTCGGCCTCAGGGAGGCCTTGAGGTGCCTCTCCTCTCTTTTCGTCCAGGACCTTTGCTGCCCACCTCCTACTGTCCGATAGGGTAAGTTCCCTTTTGGTCTCCCCACCCTCTCTGGCCCTGTTCCGCCGGGGCCCCTGTCTGTAACCCCAGCCGCATCAGGGTCACCGCTCCGTCATATTTGACTCCCGACCTGGTAAATTATGAGAGACATCTAACTTTCCACGGTCCTTTCTGACATTGGGTTAAATCAAAGTCTCAGGGACACCTGATCTCTGGTTTCACCTGTCCGGGTGGCTGAGACCATGGGAGCTTCTAATTCGAAACCAGACCCCAAAACTCCACTTGGGTGTCTCCTAACAAATTTTAGCCATCTAGGCCTCGATCAAGATTTAAGACGTAAAAGACTGATCTTTTACTCTACCGTCGCCTGGCCTAGATATCCGTTAGACAATCTAAGTGGCCTGCTGAGGGCACTTTCACTTCCAAACTCTGACAGATCTAGACACTGTCATAGGAAAAAAAGTGGGCTGAAATCCCGTATGTGCAAGCCTTTGTTGGGATCTACGCTCCCGTCCCTCCTTCTGCTCTCAATGGTCCACTGCTCAGGTCCTCTTAGCTCAGGAGGCTGGCCCTAAGCCTTCTACCTCACCAACCCCTGACACAAAGGTGAAGCCGCAACCAACTCATCTGCCTCTCCTCTCAACGATCCTCCAGAAATCCTTTCTCCCACTCCACTCCGGCCTACCCCACCCCTCCCTACCCTAGTCCCTCGGTTTCTCCTCTGCTGCCCATCTCGCTGGATTCTACCACTCACCCGATATACCTTTCTCTTCCTCCTCCACCTCTACCTGCTCCATCCCCCGTCTCAGCCCATACCCGCTCTCGCTCTGCCCCTGCCCCCGACTCTGATCTCCTCTGCCCTCTTTGAGAGGTCGCTGAAGTTGTCATCTGAATCCACATTCCTTTCTCTTCACAGGATCTCTCTCAAATAGAAAAATGGTTAAGGTCTTTTTCTGAGGAGGGCCCTCAAACCCCTATACAGGAATTGGTGAAAAGGGCCTTTAAAGTTTTCAATGCCCGAGAGGAGACGGCTGAAATTCACCACCAGGCCCATCTCCACCAGCAGGTAGCACTCCAGACCCAAGCCTTGGTAGCTGCCTTGAGGCCGGCAGGCCCCAGGGGCCAAGGAGCTGGGGTCAACCCAAAATCAACCCCCTCTGGGGCATGCTTTAATGTGGCCATGAAGGCCACTGGGCCCATCAGTGCCCTAACACACAGGCTCCCATGAAGCCCTGCCTGATCTGCAAGCAGATGGGCCACTGGAAATCTGATTGCCCAATGACTGAATTGTCATCGGCGCCTCCACGCGGGGGATCATCTAGTCAGGCAATACCGTCACTGGAACTTCTCGGGTTAGCGGATGACTGATGAGGCCCAGACTCAGGTTCCCCTCTCACTCTCGCCGAGCCCAGGGTAACTCTCCAGGTAGCAGGTAAGTCCATCTCCTTCCTGGTGGACACGGAGGCTACCTTCTCTGTTTTGCCTTCTCACTCGGGTCCTACAGTTCCCTCACCTATCTCAGTTATGGGGAGTGACAGCACAGCCTCATGCCCACTTAAAACCCTTCCACCTATTCACTGATGAACATTACCCGTAATTCCCCCTCTACTGATCTCTTATCTACCTTATCTCTCTCTCCTCCCGAGCTTACTCAGGCAGCATGCGGACTCGTGCCTCCCAGCCCCTACACCAGACCCAGCTACCAGACCAGCTTCCTCAAATGGTGATCCGCTGTCTCCGGGGGACCAGGTCCTTCTCAAGGAGCTATAGCCTCGGTCACTAGAACCTCGGTGGTCAGGTCCACACACCGTCATACTGACCACACGGATAGCTGCCAAACTCCTGGGTCATCAGTGCTGGTACCACCTCACTTGCCTGAAGCATGCTCCACCCCACGATGCATGGAACACATCCGTGAAGTTTCCCAGATCACAGTCAATCAGCTACTTTTACATCCATATGCTCGCCTACCCACCGAAGTCCCGGACTCAGATCCCCAACCTCTTCGCCCCTAGTCAGCAGGAAGTAGCCAGATTTGACTTGACACCCCTATACCAAAGAGGTTGGGATGTTAGGTCAGCAGAGGCCTGTCTGAGATGGACTGGTTAACTATGATGAAAAGAAAGTTGAGATATTGACATTAGGGCAGTTTTTTCAGGGTGTTCAGAAGAGCCTTGTATTAGGCTAGCAGAGGAAAATGAGGTGAAGGTCACCAGAAATTCTCGTAACAATAATTAAGGATTCTTGCAATATTCATGAGATCTGCCCACGGGATTAACTTTACCATTGTGAAACTGGCCTTTGGGCATCACATGGATTCCTGGTCATGGTGTGGCTCTCACTTTTGAGTAACCCTTTTATATTCCTTCCAAAATTCACATAAAAACTATGAGAAGGAGAGTTTCTATTTCAGTGTCTCAGAAAAGCCCCTCATTTATAAGGTCATATCTGCATGAGAATATATGCTTGAGGACAGCGGTGATGGCTACCAGATATTTGTTGTTAGTTTACTCACGTGAGTTTTCATCTGTGGTCAAGCTACCTCATTTAAAGTAAAGCAAGTGGCTGTCGTTCATTACCGCATTGAAATTTGGAGGCTGATTCAACTTGTTGAAGCTACTTCAAGTGGTAGAGTAGGTGCCATTTTGCTGTATTATGACAAAAATGCTGAGTCATTGGGAGCATAAATCTTAATGTTTTCTGGTGAAACTCCTACATATTTTTGGGGTGTGGACCTTAGGCTAATGTAGATGAAAGTGAATTCTTTCATGGTCAATGCATCAATGCTGAAATATGGTAAGAGATGATGAGATATTTTGAATACATTTCTTTTTAGGATAGGGAAGAAGTAGTTGGAAATCACCTGAAAATCATTTATCAATTAGTAAGGAATCACACTGCGGTAACATGAACAGCTTGTGGGATTCACTTGAGGACAAGAAAGGCCCCTTTGAAATTGATGTCTACCTGTGACTGGTCTCGGAACTGTGCACATAGGTATTCAATTTCCATCTTAGCATGAATCACGCCTCAATATGTGAAAGTTTTTCTACTCAAGTTGACCTTGCTAACGATATCGGCACAGTGTGAGGTTTTCCAACATTCATGTAATTATCCTAGTGCGGGTAGAGGAAATGAATATGGGCAATGGACTTCTATTGACAGTTTTTGTTTGTTTGGTTTTTTTTGCCCCCTACCAAGAAAGTCCTAGGTGCTAGGTCCTCCACTTTTGGTTTCCTTAAGTAATGTGAAAAGTCATTCTTTGGGCCTAAGTTTCCACTCGATATCCTAGAAAGAGGAAAATTGCATGTTCATATTCAAGGCTCACCATAAGTTCCTGAAAGAACAATCCAAACTATGTGTCAGTTTTCCAAGGGCCCATACTACCTTCTCTTACCAGAGGAAAAGCTTAGTGCTGTAAGTTATGGTCTCCTTTCAATCATTATCAAAAGGGAAAATTGCTGACCTGGGTCCAGTGTTTTCAAATATATTGTGAATATGGTAGAAGATTCCTGCCATTCGCCCTCAATTCTATCATAAATGCTTTAATAGGAGTACAGGCTTAGAGCCAGGAATGGAGTCATCTACTCTTCCTCCTCTTGGAGATGACAGAGAGATCTCTAGGCCAAAATCTCCACAAGAGTTTCTGGTTACAAGATCCAGGATGGGTGCTGTGTGTCTAAGTCTTCATTGTGTACAATTTTTTAAATTGGATGTTCTTTACTTTTTGGTCCTGGGTCTTTTAACCAGTTTCTTTTAGGAGATCAAGGCTTGCTGCTGAATTCAACAGTCTTCATTCTAATTCATCTCCCATACCAAAGGCTTTTGCTGTGAGCCCAGGACTCCAGGTATGATTTCTACAAGAAGGACATGCTTGGAATACTGGGCTCATGTTACCAGTTCAGCCCCTGTTAGAGAAAGGCAAAAAATTGATGTGGTCCAATTTTTGAGTGTTACTTTCTGGAAATAATAGAAGGGATTTGAACTGCAATCCAAGGTCAGTACTCTTGTTCCTGATTAAAAGATCCAGGCAAGATACAGGGTTATAGGGCTTGAGATAAAATTATCTTACCAGAGGCAATCTTGCCTTGTGGTTAAAGTTCTCTGTTCTGATACTTCTCAGAGAGCACAGGCTTAAAGCTTTGGATGCCAGTCTCCCTTGTGCTTTAGTTAGGCAAAAACAGACAATGTGCCTTGAGTCTGTGTCTCCACATTCTCTTCTGAGAGGACAAGGTTGCTGGTCTTAACAGCTTCCACTATTCTTCTTTTGTTCTAAGAAAACAGCTTTCTTTGTGGGCCATACACTCCACATGAGTTTCTGTTCACAGAGGATATCTTTTGTGTAGTGTGAGTAGTTGTTTCATCCAGTCTGCAATGAATGTGAGAGGCTGGGCCTGCACTCTCATTTCTGGAGGAGAGTTCCACCTTATTCTCACAGGTCTAAGTCTAAATTCTCTTGCCCTTGCATTAAGAAATGCTTGTGGCTGGATTTCTAGTGCACCACTTGACATTTGACCAGAAAAAAAAAAAAAAGCTAAGAACTATGGATTGGGAACATCACTTCAGTCTTCATAATAAGGTACACTGTGCTCTGAGGTCTCAGCTCGACATCTTGAAAGAACTGAAGAACTGGATCTTTCAGGCTAACATCTCCACCATCACACCTAAGAAAAAATCCACGCCTGCAGATAAGGTTAAAGTACATCAAGAAAGTTATTTTTTGCCAGAAAAAAGCTGGCTTTGCTGTTTATAGCCTCTGATATCCAAATTGCAAAGTGGACAGACCTTTTGGCTTTGTACCAGTGATCAATTGTATTAATGTGTTAGGAATAAACAAGCTTTTGTTATGGCACAGCTCTCAAGTCTTCATCATTCAAAGGGAGTACAGTACTGTTTCCTGAACCAAAGTCTCCTGTCTTCTCTGTAAGAGAGTACAGTTTAGATCTGTGGTCCATACACGTCACTTGAGATTGTATCACAGTGTCTAGGATGTTAGTAATGTGAGCAGGGCCTTAGACTAGTCTATTCAAAAGGAGAGAGTTATAAACTTGGTAGTAGTGCCCTAATTGATTCCCGACAGGTTCAGGTGATTCCCGTTGGAATAAGGTACACAGTAGATGACTGGTTCATATGACATCATTTGACAGATAGGGTTATGTAGTGCTTTTTTTCAGATGTCAAGTGCATATCTCTTGAAAAAATTTATGCAAACACTGATAAAATATGAATCTGTGTGGAACAGAAAGTGGCTGACACAGCATCATAGGTAAATGTTATGTCCCATATTAAAACTTCACCTAAGGTCAACAGCATATGCAACCAGTCAGTGATTGTTAATTCGCCTCTAGCTTTGTCTGTTGTGAGAGAAACTACTTTATGGCAGTGGGGCTGGCAGTTATACATTGCAAGCTTTGAAAATGGGACACTGAGTGTGGTGTGAGTAAACAACTGGATAGTGGTGCAAATGACAGCAGTCATTTTGCTGTCTTTTAGAAAAAAATGCTGATTCATTGTGAGGCTAACACTTCATGGCAGGAAGATTGGGTGCCTCAGCATTTCTCCATTACAAATCTTAGACTACTAATAACTTGAGAGAATTAGTTAACCACGATGGAAAGAAAGCTAAGATATTGACATTAGGGCAGTTCCTTCAGGGAGTTCAGACAGGGCTTGTTTTAAGCCAGCAGAGGAGAATGAGGTGAAAACACCCAGGAATTAAGTATTCTCATGATATTCACGAGTTCTGCCTGTGGGATTCACGTTACCATTGTGAAACTGGCCTGAGGGCATCACACGGATTCCAGGTCATGGTGTGGCTCTCACTTTTGAGTTACACTTTTACTTTCATTCTAAAATTCACATTAAAACTGCAAAAAGGAGAGTTTCTCTTTCAGTGCCTCAGAACAGCCATTCATTCGAAAGGTCATATCTGCATGAGAAGACATGCTTGAGGAAAGCGGTGATGGCTACCAGATATTTGTCATTAGTTTACTGGCTGGAGTTTTCGTCTGTTGTCAGGCAACCTGATTGAAAGCCAGTCAAGTGGCTGTTGTACCTTACGGCATTAAAGTTTTTTTTGAGGCTGAGTCTACTTGGTTGAAGCTACTTCACAGTGTAGATAGAGTAGGCATCATATTGCTGTATTGTGGCAAAAATGTTGAGTCATTGTGAGCATAACACTGAAAGTCTTCAGGTGCAACTCCTACACTATTTTTGGGTGCAAATTAGGTCAACGCTGATGAGAGCGAATTCTTTCACGGCCAATGTATCAATGTTGAAATATGAAAAAGATAATGAGACGTGTTTTGGATACACAACTTTTTAGCATAGTAAAATAGGAGTAGTTAGAAATCACCTGACAATAATTTAGCAATTAAGACGGAATCACACTGTGGTGACATGAACATCTCGCAGGATTTACTTGAGGGCAAGAAAGACCCCTTCGAAATTGGTGTCTACCATGTTACTGGGCTTGGAAGTGTGCACATAGGTATTCAATTTCCATCTTAGCATGAACCACGCCTCAGTATTTGGAATGCTTTAAACTCGAATTTATCTTGTTAATGAGATTGTCATGTTGTGAAGTTTTCAAACACTCACTCTACTTAACCTAGTGCAGCTAGAGGAAAGGAATATGGGCCATGGACTTCTGTTGACATTTACTTTTTCTTCTTCTACCCAGAAGGTCTTCTCAAGTCCTCCATATATGGTTCCTTTAAGTAATGTCAGGAGACATTCTTTTGAGCCTAAGTTTCCACTCTATATCCTAGAAGAGAAGAACTGCTTGTCTGTATTCAGGACTACCAAATTAAGTTCCTGAAAGAACAGTCCATCCTATGTGCCAGATTTGGTAGGCCCAGACTGCCTCTCTTACCAGGAGAAAAGCTTGGTGCTATAAGTTATGGTTACCAATCAATCATTGTCGAAAGGCAAAATGGCTGACTTGGGTCCATTGTGTGATGAATGTATTGTGAGTATGACAGAAGTTTGGTGCCATTGGCCCAATTTCTAGATAAATGCTTTAAAGGGAGGAGAATCTTGGAGCCAGGAACAGAGTCTCTATTCTTCTTCCTCTTGGAGATGACAGAGGGATCTCTAGGACAAAATCTTCACAAAAGTTTCTTGTTACAAGAACCAGGATGGGTACTGTGGGATTAGGTCTATGGTGCACATTTTTTTCAATTGGATATTCTTTACTTTTTGTTCCTGCAAGTTCCAACCAGTTCCTTTTTGTAATGCAAGGCTTGGAGCTGAATGCCACAGTCTTCTTTCTAGATCATCTTTCGTACCAAAGACTTTTGCTGTGAGCCCAAGACACCAGGTGAGATTTCTACACAGAGGACATAGTTGGAATACTGGTCTCATATTAACAATTCACTCCCTGTTAGGAAAAGGCAAAAAAATTGATGTGGTCCAATTTTTGAGTGTTACTTTCTGGAAATAATAGAAAAGATTGAAACTGCAATCCAAGGTCAGTACTCTTGTTCCTGATTAAAAATCCAGGTAAGATACCGGGTTTTAGGGATTGAGATAAAATTCTCTTAGCAGAGGCAATCTTGCCTTGTGGTTAAAGTTTTTCTTTTCTGATACTTTTCAGAGAGCACAGGCTTTAGAGCCTTAGATGCCAGTCTTCCTTGTACTTTTTCTTAGGAAAAAAACAGGCAATGTTGCCTTGTGCATGTGTCTCCACTCCACATCCCCTCCTGGGAGGATAGTATTGCTGGTATTAACGGATTCTACCATTCTCCTTTTGTTCTGAGAACACAGCTTTCTTTGTGGGCCATACACTCCACATGAGTTTCTGTTCATAGGGGATACTTTGGGTGTAGTGTGAGTAGTTGTTTCATCTAGTCTGTAAAGAATTTGATGGTATTCAAGCTTTGAAAGTGAGACCCTGAGTGTTATGTGAGTAAGCGACTGGGTAGTGGTCCAAATGACAGCAGTGATTTCGATGTACTGTAGAAAAATGCTGAGTCATTATAAGGATAGCACTTCATGCCAGGAAGATTGGCTGCCTCAACATTTCTTCATTGCATATCTTAGAATGCTAATAGTCTGAGAAAGACTAATTATCCACGATAGACAGAACTCTGAGATATTGACATTAGGGCAGTTCCTTCAGGGTGTTCAGACAAGCTTTGTATTAGTCCAGCAGCGAAAATGAGAGAAAGTCACTTGGAATTCTCATAACAAGAATTAAGGATTCTCTTGATATTCATGAGATCTGCCTGCAGGATTCACCATTGTGAAAATGGCCCAAGGGTATCACACAAATTCCAGGTCATGGTGTGACTCTCACTTTTGAGTTACTCTTCCACATTCTTTCTAAAACTCACAGAAGCACTGCAAGAAGGAGAGTCCCTGTTTCAGTGCATTGGAAAAGCCCTTCATTCAAAAGGTCATATCTGCATGAGAAGACATGCTTGAGGACAGCAGTGTTCGCTACCAGATATTTGTTGTTACTTTATAGGCCTGAGTTTTCGTCTTTGTTCAGGGAACCCGATTGAAAGCAAAGCAGCTGTCGTACATTACAGCACTGAAGTTTGGAGGCTGAGTCTACTTGATGAAGCTATTTCACAGCAGTAGACAGTGTGCTAGCTGGAAAATTACTGTTTGGCTATCATCTATGGGAAAATAACACTCTAACAATAAGGTTTCTGCTTCTGTACCCCCCGCTTGCACTGCCGACCTGTGGGTTGACAGTTATTAAAAAGAAGAAAAATAGACTTGTGTGTTCAAACAGGATGAAGAATAGGGGTTTAGGGCTTAAAAACCCTGTACCTCTACATTTCGAGGCTGCTTAATTTGGGGTCTGCGTACCCCTGCCGGACCCAGCTGGCTGAATAAAGAGTTCGTTTCCTATAACTCACTGATTTCTGGTGGTCCATATGTCTATCGGTGGCTAGCAGCTACAACATTTGGAGTCCCCAGTGATATATCAGGGAGAGGCTCTGATATCTAAGACAGATCTCCAAAGTGGTTGTTGTCTCTGTTATGGACTAAAGGGGTGGCCAACCTAAGATGTTTCAGGGCCCTTAATTGCCGTGATAGGGTCAATGCAATCGTCAAGGATGCAACCTTAGGACACACTCTTTGTTTTTGGTCCCGACAGGAATCTCTGAGGCTCCGAAGTCTGGATAAGAAGGTACTTTTATGTTTCTGTTGACTGGTCATTGGGGGCCCATGGAGAGACTGGATGTAGTCATATCTTCCGGGACATAGCCAGGTTGCAGGATGCTGCTTCCTGTGCTCTGTTATTACATTCTCACTATTGCCTTTGGATTTTGTCTAGGTTGTAGGTGGCGGACCTCTTCGGGTCCACCTACACCCAAGTAATTGTTCTTGCCTGAGTGTATGTTTTGTGTTTTCCACCCAAGTGATGGGGGAGGTCCCGCGTTCACAGAAGACACCCTTGGGTTGTCTCCTGAGACATTTCAAAGAAGGGTTTGTAGAGAGAACTGACTATGGCATAAAGTTTTCTCCAGGGAGAATAAGAACATTGTGTGAAGTTGAGTGGCTGTCTTTTGATGTAAACTGGTCTCCGGAGAGTTCTTTTGACAACGGTTTAGTGAGGAATGTTTGGACGATTGTCACGGGAGACATGGAACATCCTGATCAGTTTCCCTACATTGATCAGTGGTTAAACCTTGTTCAGAACCCACCTCCTTGGGTTTGCTGTTATGCCCTTTCTCTAGGGGTGAGAGTCTTAGTTGTGGGCACCCAAAAACGTATGGCAACCCAGTCTCCAAGACATCCCAGCCCCTCAGGCCTCCAATCTCCACTGGAGGAAAGTGACTTTCCCCACCCTATAATCCAGGACAACAGAGGCCAAATAGCATCGCCTCACCTCCTTGGACATGCGCAGGTAACCCCTATGGGCTTCCTACTCCTGCTCCGAGTGTGGCACCACCCAATACCACCACTTCGGTCATCCTCCCTTTGTGAGAAGCACCACCCCAGGGGCATCACAGAAACAGGCCTTTTATGGATTATGTGCTTTCTTGACTAGTGACCTGTACAACTGGAAGGCACAGAATCTGCCTTTCTCTGAGAAACCCCAGGCATTAATGGGACTCTTAGAAAGTGTCTTTGAGACTCACTGCCCCACCTGGGACAATTGCAAACAGCTTTTAATAACCCCCTTCACTGCAGAAGAATGCGGATGCATTCAAAATGAAACACAAAAGTCAGCTGTGGGAGGGAGGAGAGTTGAAGAAGCAGGAGAACAGACTGAGGAGGAATTTCCCTCCATCCGCCCAGACTGGGGACACAATTCTCAGGCAGGGAGAACGGCATTAGATCGGTAACACCAGATTCTAATTAGGAGAATTAGGATGGCTGCTCATCAGCCAACTAATCTTTCTAAGGTAACTGAAGTTATACAGGGACCTCAAGATTCCCCTGGAGCATTTCTTGAATGAGGCATACTGGATATACACCCCCATTGATCCTGAGGTTCCTGAGAACCAGGGGGCAATTAATGTAGACTTGCTACTCAGGCAGCCCCTGATATCCAGTGTAAATGCAAAAATTAGAAGGTTTAGCAGGGATGAACCTGTCTCAACTCGTTGAGATAGCCCAGAATCTGTTCAACAAAACGGAAGCACCGAATGACCACAAACATATGGCTAAAATCCAAAGCTATTGTCATTAACCCATCCAACATGCAGCCAGACTCAGACCACAAGACCCCCGTTTATGACCGCATAGATTTCACAGACGCTGTGTGTTCCTCGTGGCCAGACATTAAAGACTCCCCTCTGCCTGAGGCTGAAGAAGTTCTGTACATGGATGGGAGCAGCTTCATGTAGGAAGGAAGGAGGTATGTTGGGGCAGCGGTCATAACTCTAACTGGCATTATCTTGTCACAGGCTCTTCCCCATAGGACTTCTGCTAAAAGGCCAAAGTCATCGCCATCACTGAGGCACTAAGATGGTAGAAGCACAAGGCAGTCACAATACACACTGACAGCCGATATGCCTTTGCCACTGCACATGTACATGCAGCCATCTACAAGGATAGAGGACTTCTGACTTCAGCTGAGAAGGACATCAAGAACAAGGGGAAGATCTTAGCCTTACTTAAAGCCATATAGATGCCTAAGGCTCTTGCTATTGTTCTTTGTAAAGAGCACCAAAAAGGGAATAGTCCCAAGGCTGAGAGAAACTGATGAGCCCATGCAGAGACAAGAACAGTGGCCACAAGGCCAGTGGAGCCCCTTTCACATCTACTGATGGTTGTCCCTTTGGCAGAACTGGCTCGGTCTCTGACCTATACAGAGGAAGGAACACATATTTTCAAGATAAGGGAGCCACTAGGAACCAACGGGTGTGGTGGATGACCCCAAATGAAAAATTGGGCTATCAAAGCCCTTGAAAGGACTCTCCGCCACCAACTACACCAGACCACACACCTATGGTGAACTAAGATGCTCCAAGCTTTAGACCCCTACTTTCTCTTGTTAGAAGGGAGAAGAACTGCAGAGGAGATTGCCTCATGATGCCCGGCTTGTGCCCAGTTAATCCAAAGAAGGGGAAGATAGAAGAACCTAGCATAGGGAAAGAGAACTTATCTGAGGGACCACTGGGAAGTCGATTTCACTGAGGTAACCCCAACTGTGGGGCTACAAATATTTACTTGTTTTTATAGACCCTTTTCAGGATGGGTAGAGGCCTTCCCTACCAGGAAAGAGACTGCCTTATAGTTACTAAGAAACTACTACAAGAAATCCTCCCTTGATTTGGTCTCCCTGGAACTTTAGGGTCGGATGACGGGCCAGCCTTCACATCAAAGGTATCACAATTGGCTAGCTACCTAAATTTGCGATGGAAACTCCACTGTGCCTACTGGCCCCAAAGTTTGGGCCAAGTAGAACAAATGAATCAGACCCTAAAAGAGACATTAGTCAAGTTAGATTAGAAACTGGTGGGACCTGCATAGAACTTCTCCCCTTTGCTCTTCTCCGAACCAGGTGTATTCTGTATATTAATGGATTCACCCCATTTGAAATTTTCTTTGGAAAACCCCCACCTTTAGTACCTAGAATAGAAGATATGAAAAAGGCAGAATCACATAACCTCATCCTACTTAAGTCTTTACAGGCCCTTCAAAGTGTACAGAAGGAGATTTACTCCCGAGTTCATGCTACCCATCCAGCCCTGGGAGACAGACTTCCCCATCAGTTTCAGCCTGGTGACTCTGTGTGAATCCGGAAGTTCACTTCCAAGGGACTGGAACCCAAATGCAAAGGACCCATCACTGTCTACCTGACGACACCCACTGTAGTTTAAGTAGATGGCATCTCGTCATGGATTAATCACTCCCACGTGAAGACAGCATGAGAGTGGACAGGACAGGAAGACAAACCCTTAGGACTAAGACTCAAGCATACATAAATCTAACTTCTTTTTATTCCTTTTTTCCTCTTTAGCCCAGCCACAACCAAAACCAGAAGGAGCATTAATAACTTTGCTAACAATGATATACAAGGTCTTAAATAAGACCACCCCAGATGTAGGACAAGTTTGCTGGTTGTGCCTAAACCCAAAACTGCTGTACTATGTCAGGGTAGGAACTCCCCTAAACTTAACTGAGCTCAGCAGGCTAGAAGTTCATGTCTATTCACTAGCAGAAATAGTCCTCCAAAATAGAAATAGATTTAGATTTATTATTCTTAAACAAGACAGATTATGTATGGCTCTAGGAAACCTGTTGCTTCTATGCCAATAACTCTGAAATAATTAGAGAAAGTTTACTACTAGTACAGAGAAATTTAGATGCCAGGGAAAAACACAGACTAGAATCAGATAACTGGTTTCATAGGATGTTCTAACAACCCTCCTATCTGCTATAGCTGGACCTTTAATCCTCCTCCTCCTCTTATTAACTTTTGGCCTATGTTTCCTCAATTTCTTGTATAGATATATAAGGAAAATAATTAATTCCACATAAAAAATCCACAATTTGCTTTTCCACTAAGGCCAGTGGGAAATGTGCTGGCTGGAAAATTACTGTTTGGCTATCGCCCATGGGAACATAATGCTCTAACAATAATTCTTCTGCTTCTGTACCCTGCACTTGCACAACTGACCTGTGGGTTGACAGTTAATAAAAAGAAGAAAAATATACTTGTGTGTTCAAACAGGATAAAACAGAGACCGTGGAAATCTGAATCAAGCCTGGACCTCCTAAAAGGACATAGTTAAAGTCCAGGCCTACAATGTCAATACCATCAATTGATAACAATATTCAGTCTCAAGACCAAGGCCCACAAACATCCAGCCTGACCCTGGTTAACTGAAACTCTTGTGGACACCTTGCCTACAGAATGAAGCTGTCATCTCCTATAAGGAGGAAGAATGGAGGACTTGGTACACGGTTCCAAGAATGTCCTCCTTTAAAGTATTTTTGATAGAAATTGGACCGAAGACACCAACCTGTGTCAAAAGAACAGTACATTCAACACAAAGTGATTCCACGACACCAATTTGTCTTTGATACAATTATGGAAAGGTGACCATATCTTACACCACCAAGCCTTTACCCTGGTAACAGAACATAGTTTAGGCACCAAGAAAGCTGGATTAAAGCCTGAACTGTTTTATTATTTACTCGATTGAAGAGCCGGGAATCATGGCCAATCATTGCTTGTATTTCCATGAAATAGATTGGAGACCTTAGTACACAGGATCTAGCCTAACTTTACTTTACAGATCTTTAGATTTAGGTCATGGCACACAGTCGCAAGACCCTCTCAGTAGGAAAAAAATATCGATGGAAGCCCATGGTCCAGGACAGAGTCCTTTGCCGAAACTAGGGTAGGTTGTATGGACGTTTAAATGCACAACACCACACCAGTCTCTTCTACAGGGTACACTCAAGTGCAAAACATTTCACAGACTGAAGCCTGATTTATTTTCAGAAGCAAGTGAAATCCTACAACCATAGCAACAAGACTATTCACCTGGTAGACATCAGATTCCTACACGATCTTTGATCTCCATGGGAATCCTTCCAGGTATTCACTTGACCTCCATGTAATACTGTAGTGATTACTACATGATTCTTAGGTGACTTCACTTAATTTCTCTTCTCCTATCCTCAAACACCTGATCAAAACACGTCTCATAATCTATTCCCAATATTTAAGCATTGAGTCATTGGCCTTTAAGCAATTTCTTCTCGACAGTACTAGGCTAAGCCTCACCTTAAAAAACTGTGGATATCTGACCAGAACTATTGAAGGTTATGCTTACAATGACTCAGCATTGCTGCAACAATACAGCATAATGGCGCTTAGAGTTTCCACCAATCTAAGCTAGTTTCATCATTCAGACTCTGCCCCTAAATTTCAGTTTGGTTTTGTGTGACTTTTGTTACTATTGTTGCCAGCAGGTTACCTGACCAGAGACAAAATCTATGGCAGTTACCTAATGACAAGTGTGTGTAATTCTATGCCTTGTCCTCAAGCAAGTCTGTTCATGCAGACATGAGCTTTCAATTGAAGGGCTGATAGGTGGCTATGTTGCAAAGGTAATCTTATTTCCTAGTGCTAATGTGAATTTTATCAAGGAATGTAGAGGGTAACACAAAAGTGAGTGCCACACCGTCACCCCAATTTCATGTGATTTTCATGTGTTCTCTTCCTGATCACCTGAATCCCATGGGAATGTCTTCTGAGTATAGTGAGATTTCCTAATTATTGGTATGAGATTTCCAGGTGACATCCACCTCATTAACTCTACTAGACTAGAATAAGCTTTTTCAGAACACATTGAAGAAACTGTTTCAATTCAGTATCTCAACTTTTTATTCCATATTTGTTAAGTGAGTCTCTCACAGATTTTTATTGTGATTTGATATAGGTAAGTTCTTAAGCAGTCGTTTTTTTTACAATCAAGAGATATCCTTACAATGACTCAGCATTTTTCCTACAATACAGAAATATGGCAGCTATGATTTCAACCACTATCCTTTTACTTCCTCAAGCACACTCACATTCAATTATAATCACAGGCAATGTGCAACTTCTGCCTTCACTGACATAAATAGTTTTCCTGACAGACAAAAGTAGAGTTGAATTAAAGATCATTGACCCCCTCATATACCATTGACCTCACATAAGATTTGTAAGGTGTACATCACATTCAGTTGGTAGTCAGTACAAAGTCTGTCTCGGCCACCACTGGTTTCACACCTACTAATGGTACCTCAGTATTGATGTGAAATTTCTCAGTTATATGCATTTGGCCCTTTAAAGAAAGCACTATATCATCTTACCTTGTGAGGGCGTGGATTGGTGAATGGGCCCAAGGCACAAGGCCTGTCTTTTCCTAACAAAAAGTAGAAGGAATACTGGGAACTAAAGCACTAAGTTTTATCCTCTCTTAACACTAAAGCTAGGATAACTTAAACCAAAGGGCAAGTCAGTCTTCATGTAATTTTAGTCTTATCTCAAAACCTAGGAACTTATCTCCTGCTGCATCTCCTACTGACATCTAGTGCACTGTCCGTGGTTACACTTACAATTCTTATAACTATTTCCAGAAAGCAGATTTGTGAAATTAGCCAAGAGCATTTCTTCAGACTGTCTCTGACAGAGACCTAAAGAGTAGCATAAGTCTACAGCCCAGTCCTCTTCTTTGTGAACAAATGTTGCCTGTAGGCCTTGTCTCAAAGCAAAAACATTCTTTAGGGAAGAAAAAATAAAGTAGAGAATGTGTAAATCTGAACCAAGCCTGGACCTTCTAAAAAAAAAAATAGTCAAAGCCAAGGCCCACAATGTCAAGACCATCGAATCAGCAACAATATCCAATCTGAAGACCTAGGCCCACAAACATCCAGCCTGGCCCTTGTTACCTGAAACTTTTATGGACACGTTGTCCAACAGAATCAAGCTTTCATCTCTTAGAGGAGGAAGAGTGGAGGACATGATGCATGCCTCCAGGACTGTACTCTTTTAAAAGCATATACGATAGTAATTGGGATGATGACACCCACCTGTGTCATCATAACAGTACATTCAGCACAACCTGGTCCCACTTCACCAATTTTTTTTTAGACATTTATTGCAAGGTGACCATACTTTGCATCACCAAGCCTTTCTTCTTGTAAGACAAGGTAGTGTGGGCACTAAGAAACCTGGCCCAAGCCAAACTCTACTTTTAAAAACTTGATTGGAGAGCTCAGAATCACAACCAAGTTCTGCTTCTAATTCTAGGAAGTAAAGTGTACACCTTGGACCACAGAATCTAGCCCAACTTTACATAACAAACCTTTAGGCAGAGGACCTGGCAAATGATCCCAAGACATTCTTAGTAGGAAAAGATAAGTCATTGGAAGTCCATGGCCTTAGGAGGCAGTCCTCTTCTGGAACTGGGTTAAGTTGCATGGATGTTCGAAAACACAAAATCATGCCAATGTCATATATAAGGTAAAGTCATTTGCAGTACAATTCATGCTATGAAGCCTGGTTCATTCTATGAAGTAAAGGGAAAATCTCTGGAACAATACTGGTCACTTGGTAGATATCTGATTAGTGCGGTGTTATCCTTTAAGTGATTTCTTCTCAACAGTCATCCCTAGGTTCACCTTCAAGAATAGTATGGATCTCCCACTAGAACCATTAAAGGTTAAGCTCACAATGACTCAGCATTTCTTTTAGAATACTGCATAATGGCACTTAGAGCTTCAACCACTCTGAGGTAACTTCATCATTCAGAGTCAGCCTCTAAATTTCAACACAGTTAATGTGTAACCACTGTTTTCATTGTATACAGGCAGGTTGTGTGGCCAGAGAGAAAACCTCAGAGCAGTTACCTAAGACAACTGTGGGATAGCATCTGCTGCTGTCCTCAAGTAAGTCTTCTCATTCAGACATGACCTTTCAATTGAAGGGCTGTTAGTGGCTATGATACACAGAAAATCTTATTTTCTCAGTGCTTATGTGAATTTTACTAAGGAATGTAGAAGGTTAACACAAAAGTGAGCATCACACGATCACCCAATTTCATGTGATTTTCGTGTGTTGTCCTCAGGCCAGTCTCTACCTGGTCACAAGAATTTGGAGGGAAAGCCTAGCTAGTATTGCAAGATTTCCTAATTCTTGGTAAGAGATTTCCAGGCAACTTCCACCTCACTCCCTCTGCTAAGCTAATAAAAGCCTTTTCAAACATGTTGAAGAAACTGCCTCAATGTCAGTGTTTCAGCTATTTTTCCATATTGGTTAAGCCAGTTTCTTGCAGATTTTTAGTCTGTGGTTTGATTAGAGAAATTCTTAAGCAGACTTTGTTCTTGCAATAAAAAGGTAATCTCACAATGTCTCACCATTTTTCCTACAGTAGAGCATATGGCATCTATGGTTTCAACCGCTATCCATTCATTTCTTCACAGCACACTCAGGCTCGATTATGAATTCAGCCAATGTTTGACTTCTGCCTCCACTGGCATAGGCAGTTTTACTAACAAACATACAAAAGTAGATGTGAATTAAAGATCATTTACTGCCCTCATATTCCGTTGACCTCACATAAGATTTATAATGTAGACATGAAATTCGATTAGAGGTCAGTACTAAGTTGTCTTGGCCACCTTGCTTTTCATGCATATTAATGATTTCTCAGTGTTGATTTGAATTTTCTCAGTTATATGCACTTGTCACAGCAAAAAAAAAAAAAAAGCACTACATCATCTTCCTATGTGAGAATGTGGAATTTTGAAATGGGCCCAAGGCACAAGGCCTCTCTTTTCCTCGCATAAGTAGAAGTGAGACTGAGAACCAAGGCACTAAGCCTATCTCTCAGATAACTAGTAGAATGGATAACTTAACCCACAGGGCAAGTCTGTCCTCAAGTAACTTGCATCTTATCTCAACACGTAGGGCTTTGTTTCCTGCCTGCATTTCCTCTTGATATCCAGTGTGCTGTTTTTGGTTGCAGTAACCATCCCTACCTTTATTTCCAGAAAGTAGATTTGAGAAATCAGCCCAGAGTTCCAAACCCATTCTCTGTGAACAAATGTTGTCTGAAGACTTGTCTCAAGCAAAGGCCTTCTGTAGAAAAGAAAAAGAAAACAGAGACTGTGGAAATCTTAAGCAAGTCAGGACCTCCTAAAAAGATACAGTTGAAACCCAGGCCTACAACTTAAAGACCATCCAATGGGAACAATGTCCACTCTCAAGAACTCGGCCGACAAATATCCAGCCTGGCCCTTGTTACCTGAAAAACTTGTGGACACCTTGGTTGATAGAAACAAGCTGTCATATCCTAAGAGGAGGCAGAATGGAGGTCTCTGTGCATGCCTTCATAAATGTACTCCCCTGAAAGCATTTAGGATAGAAATTGGGCTGATGGTACCAACCATGTGTCATCCTAACAGTACATTTGATAAACCTGGTACCACATCACCAAATTTCCATTTAGAGAATTATTGATGGATGACCATATCTTTTACGACCAAGTCTTTCTTCTGGTAAGCGAAGGTAGTTTAAATACTAAGAAACCTGGCCATAGCCTAGATTGTTCTTTAAAACACTCGATTGGGGAGCTCAGAAACATAAACCAAATATTGCTTCTTTTTCTAGAAAGTAGAGTGGAGATCTTGCCCCACAGAATTTAGCCTAAGTTTACATAATGAATCTTTAGGTAGAGGACTTGGCAAATGGTCACAAGACTTTCTCTGTAAAAAAAAAAAAAAAAAAAAAAAAAAAAAAAAAAAAAGGCATTGGAAGTCCATGGCCTAGGAGGCAATCCACTGCTGGAACTGGGGTAACTTTGATGGATGTTTGAAAAGACAACACCATGCCACTCTCATATATAACATGAACTCATTTTCAATATGATCCATGCTCTGAAGCCTGGTTCATTATATGAAGTAAAGTGAAAAGCTATTGTCACAGCAACAAGACTGGTCACTTGGTAGACACCAGATTAGTGCTTGGTATTCTTTGATCCCCATGTGAGTTAAACCAGGTGTTTACTTGATCTCTGTGTGATTCCCTAGTGATTTCTAAGTGATTTTTCAGGTGTTTTTCACGTTATTACTTTTCCAATATATTTAAAGAAGTGTTTTCAATATTCAGTATTGAGCCATGTACTTTCAGCAATTCACTATCGATAGTATTGGCCAATGGTCCGCATAAAAATAGTGCGGGAGTACTGCATGAAGCAGTTCAGAGTTATACTCACAGTGACTCAGCATTTTTGCTATAACACAGAAAAATTGTGCTTATAGTTTATACTGCTCCCAAGTAGTTTTGTCAAGCAGACTCAGCTTCCAAATATCAATGCTTTAATGTTCGACAGCAGCTTCCATTGTGTGAACAGGTTGCCTGAGCACAGATGAAACCTAAGGCCAGTTATCTAACAGCAATTGTCTGTTAACCTATGCCACCGTGCTCAAGTGAACCTTTTCCTGCAGACATATCCTTTTGATTGTAGGGCCGTGAGGTGGCTATGTACTACAGATATGATCATTTTCTCAGTAGTTAATTAAATTTTACTGAAGAATGGAGTCTGGTAACTCAAAAGTAAGCACCATATCATTAACTCAATATTACTTGACTCCCTGTGATGCCCTCAGGCCTGTCTCTTGATGGTCACGTGAATCCTGCAGGGAACCTCATGAGTATCCTGATATTCCCTAATTCTTGTTATGAGAATTCCAGATGACTTCCACCTCACTTTCCTCTGCTAGTCTAAAATCAGCTTCTTCAGAACAGGTTGATGGAATAGCTCAATGTCAGATCCTTTCCTTGGTGGTTAAACCAGTCCCCCTCAGAATTTATAGTCTTAGGTTTGGAATAGAAAAATTCTGAGGCAGCCATTCTTTCTGCCATCTAGTAGTATCCTCACAATGGGTCAGCAATTCTTCTATAATACAGAAAGTTGGAGGCTATTGTTTCCACTACTATTCAGTTTTTGCCTCACCGCACAATCAGGCTCAATGACAAACACTGCCAATTTGTGACTGTTGCACAAACAGAAGGCAGCTTTCCTGACAAACAGACAAAACTAGAGGCAAACTAAAGAACATTATCAGCCCGCATATACTGTTGACTTCAAATTAGATTTGTAATCTGGATACAACATTCAAATGGAGGACAATTAGGAGGCAGTCTCAGTCACCTTCTGCTCCACGTAGACTAACAACTTCTAAGTGTGGATGTGACTTTTCTCAGTGTTATACACTTTCCTCTACAAAGGGAGTGCTACATCTTCCTTCCTTATGAGGATATGGATTGGTGACACAGGGCCACAGAACAGGTCCTATCTATGCCAAACAAAAAGTAGAAGGAAGACTGGGACCCAAAGGTCTAAGGCTGTCCACTCTGAAAACTAGTAGATAGGAAAATCTAATCCAAAATGCAAGCCTTTCTTCATGCCATTTGATTCTTATCTAGAAACCTAACTTCTTGTCACCAGTCTACATTTCCTATTAGGACCCAAGATGCTGACCTCAGTTTTGCAGTTCCCATCCCTTCACTTGTTTCCAGGAAATAGACTGAGGACTTAGCACACAGTTTTTCTTCTGACTTCCTCCGACACAGAGTGAAATGTTGGTGAAAGCCCAAGTTCCAAGCTTGTTTTCTCTGAACAAATGTTGCCTGGAGCCCTGGCTCAAAAGCAAAAGCCTTTTATGGAAGTACATATTAAACTGAGACTGTGGAAATCTGAACCTAGACTTGACCACCTAAAAGGAAGCAGTTAAACTCAGGGGCACAACATCAAATCATCTAATTGGTAACAATATCCAGTCTGAAGGCCTAGGTCCACAAACATGCAGCCTGGTTCCTGCTTACTGAAACTACTATGGACATCTTGGCCTATGAAACCAAGCTGTGATCACCTTGAAGGAGAAAGAATGGAGGACATGCTGCATGCCTCCTAGACTTACTCCCTTGAAGGTATTTATGAAAGAAATTGGGCCGAAGACACCAACCTGTCATCATAACCGTACATTCAGCAAAAAACTGGTTCAACATCACCTATAATTCTTTGATACAATTATTGAAAGGTGACCATACCTTACAGCACCAAGTCTTTCCCCTGGTAATAGAATATAGTTTGGTCACTAAGAAACCTGGAACAAAACTGAAACTGTTTTATGTTACTTGATTGGAGAGCCTGGAAGCACAGACAAGCATTGCTTTATTTCCGGAAAGCAGGTTGGAGACCTTGGCACACAAAATCTAGCCTAACTTTACTGAATGGATCTTTAGACAGAGGATGTGACACATGGTCACAAGACCTTCTTAGTAGGAAAAATAATGTCAATGGAAGTCCATGGCCCAAACCCTGTCCTTTGCCGGAACTAAAGTTGTGTGGATGCTTGAATGCACAATACTGCAATGGTCTCATTTATAGGGTACACTCTAGTGCAAAACAATTCATATACTGAAGCCTGATTCATTGTAAGAGGTAAGGTAAAAACCTAAAGCCACAGCAACAAGACTGGTCACCAGATTCCTATAGGGTCTTCATTGATCCCACGTGAATCTCTCCAGGTATTCACATGACCTCTGTGTAATTCCCTGGTGATTACTATGTGATTTTCAGGTGACTTGCACCTTATTCCTTTTTCCCTATCCTTAAACAAGTGTTTTCAAAACACATATAACAACCTCTCATTTTCAAAATTTCAGCATTGAGTCATTTGCCTTTAAGCAAATTCTTCTCTACAGTAGTAACCTAAAGTTCACCCTCAAGAATAGCATGGATATCCCAGAACTGTTAAGGATTATGCTCACAGACTCAGAATTTCTGCTAAAATACAAAATAATGGCTCTTAGAGTTTCCACCACTCTAAAGTAGCTGTGTCATTCAGACTTTGCCTCTAAATTTCAACATGGTTAATGTGTGACTGCTGCTTTCATTGTATGCAGTCAAGTTGCAAGAGCAGAGATGAAACCTTAGGGCAGTTACTTAAGACAAGTGTGTGTTAGCCTATGCCACTATCCTCAAGCAAGTCTTCTCAAGCAGACATGGCCTTTCGATGGAAGGGCTGTTAGGTGGCTGTATTACACAGGTAATCTTATTGTCTCAGTGTTTGTGTAAATTTTACCAAGGAATGAAAAGGGATAACACATAAGTGAGCACCACATAATCACCCCAATTTCATATGATTTTTGTGTGTTGCCCTCAGGCCAGTCTTTTCCTGGTCACCAGAATCCAGCAGGAAAGTCTCCTAAGTATTGTGAGATTTCCTACATCTTGGTATTAGATTTCTAGCCAACTTCTACCTCATTGCCTCTGATGGATAATCCAGGCTTTTAAAGAACATGTTGAACAAACTGCCTAAATATCAGGTCTCAGTGTTTTTTACATATTGGTTAATCCAGTCTCCCACAGATTTTTAGTCTTTGGTTTGATATAGAGAAGTTCTTAAGCAGCCATTTTGTTTGTTTGTTTTTGTTTTTGTTTTCTGCAATGAATAGGTAACCATATAATGAATCAACATTTTTCCTACAATAAAGCAATATGACAACTATGGTTTCAACTGCTATCGATTAGTTTCCTCACAGCACACTCAGGCTCAATTATGAATGTAGCCAATGTGCCAATACTGCCTCCACTCATATAGACAGTTTTCATGACAAATAACAAAAGGAGAGATAAATTAAAGATCACTGACTGCCCTCATATACCATTGACCTCATATAAGATTTGGAATGTGACATGAAATTCATATGGAGGTCAATACGAAATCTGTCTCTCACACTTTCTGTTCCACTCATACTAGTGATTTTTCAGTGTTGATGTGAATTTTCTCAGTGATAATCACTCGTCACTTCAAGAAAGCACTATATCATCTTCCCTCTTGAGGATGTGAATTGATGACATGTGCCCAAGGCACAAGGCTTGTCTTTGCCTAACAAAAATAAAGGGAGCCTGGGAACCAAGGCACTAAGCCTTGGCTCTCTGAAAACTAGTAGACAGGATAACTTAAACCACAGATCACATTGATTCTCATGGAATTTGAGTCTTATCTCGAAACCTAGGACATTGTTTCCTGCCTGCATTTCCTATTGGGATCCAATATGCTGTTTTTGGTTGCAGTTACAATCCCTACCTTTATTTCCTGAAAGTAGATTTGAGAAATTAGCCCAGAGTATTTCTTATGATTGACAATAGAACATAGTTTGGGCGCTAAGAAACCTGATCAGAGCCTGAATTGTTTTATAAGTTACTATATTGGAGAGCCTAGAAGCACAGCCAAGCATTGCTTTTATTTCTGGGAAGGAGAGTAAGGACCTTGGCACACAGATCTAGCCTACTGTTACTTAACAGGTCTTTAGATATTGGATGTGGCTTATTAACACAAGACCTTATTGGTAGAATAAAATTTTGAAAGGAGGCCTTTGCCCAAGACCTAGTCCTCTGCCAGAATTAGGGTAAGCTGTGTGGACATTTGAATACACAACACAATACCAGTCTCATGCATATGGTACACTTGAGTGCAAAAAATTTCACAAATGAAGCCTGATACACTGTAAGTGCTAAGGTGAAAACCTACAGTCACAGCAAGAAGACTAGTCACCTGGTAGACACCAGATTCTTGCAGGGTCTTCCTTGATCCCCACGTGAATCCCTCCAGGTATTCATTTGATCTCCATGTAATTTTCTGGTGATTACTACATGATTTTCAGATGACTTCTACTTTATTCCTTTTCCCCTATAATTTTTCTCCAATTGAATGTGGTGTCCCCACTACAAGTCTCATTTGAAGTCAACAGTTATACTGGCAGTCAATGATCTTTAATTTACATCTAGTTTTGTCTGTTTGTCAGGGAAACTGCCATCTGTTTGGGGCAACAGTCACACATTGGCAGCATTGATTATTGAGCCTGAGTGTGCTGTGAAGCAGAGACTGGATAGTGGTGGAAACAATAGCCACCATTTTTCTGTATTGTAGGAAAAATGCTGAGTCATTGTGAGGATACCGCTTGATGGTGTTAAAAAATGGCTGCCTCAGAATTTCTCTATACCAAACATCAGAGAACAAATTCTGTCAGGAAGTGGCTTAACCACCAGGAAAGAAATCTGAGATATCGATGTTGAGGCTGTTCAATCAAAATGTTCTCAGGAGGCCTATTTTAGCCCAACAGAAGAAAGTGAGGTGGAAATCGACTGGAAATCTCGTACCAAGATTTAGGGAATCTCGTGATACTCATAAGACTTTCCATGAAATTCACTTGACCAGGTAGATACTGTCTTGAGGGCAACACACGAAAATCACATGAAATTTGGGTCATGGTGTGGTACTCACTTTTGTGTTACCTTCTACATTCCTTGGCAAAGTTCACATGTGCCCTGAGAAAATAACATAACCTGTGTATCATAGCCCCCTAACAGCCCTTCAATCAAAAGGTCTTGTCTGCATGAGAAGACTTGTTTGAGGACAGTGGCATAGGCTAACACACATTTGTCAGTTAGGTAACTGTCTGAGGTTTCATCTCTGGTCAGGCAACCTGCTTGTATACAGTGGGAGCAGCGGTCACACATTAAACACATCGAAATTTATAGGCTGAGTCTAAATAACAAAGCTACCTTATAACAGTTGAAACTCTAAGTGCCATAGTGCTGTAGCATAGCAAAAATGCTGATCATTGTGAGACTAACCCTTAACCATTCTGGTGGGATATCCATGCTATTATTGAAGATGAATCTTAGGCTACTACTGTTCAGAAGAAATGAAAACACATGTTGAGGATAGGAGACAAGGAAAAAGGTGGAAGTCACCCAAAAATCATGTAGTATTCATAAGGGAATGACACAAAGTTCAACTGAATACCTGGAGGGATTCACGTGGGGATCAAGGAAGACCCTGCAGGAATCTAGTGTCTACCAGGAGACGTGTCTTGCTGCTGTGGATTTAGGTTTTTACCTTACCCCTTACAATGAATCAGGCTTCAGTTTGTGAAATGTTTTGCACTTGAGTGTACCCTGTAAATGAGACCAGTGAGGTGTTGTGTACTCAAACGTCCACACAAGTTACCCTACTTCCGGCAGAGGACTGGGTCCTGGGCCATGGATTTGCATCAACATTTTTCCCGACCAAGAACGCCTTGTGACCATGTGCTGCATTTTCTCTCTAAAGATCCTTTAAGTAAATTTAGGCTAGATTCTGTGTGCCAAGATTTCCAACCTGCTCTCTGGAAATACAAACAATGCTGGCCATGCTTCCAGGCTCTCCAACTGAGTAACTTACAAAACAGTTCAGGCTTTTCTAAGGTTTCTCAGTTCCCATACACTGTTCTATTACCAGGGGAAAGCTTTGGTGCTATAAGATATGGTTACCTTTTATTAATTGTATCAAAGAAAATGGTTGACATGAAACCAGTTTGTTTTGAATGTACTATTATGATGAAACAGGTTGCTGTCTCCAGCCCAATTTCTATAGTAAATTCTTTAATGGGAGGAAAGACTCACAATCTTGCACTGAGTCCTCCATTCTTTCTCTTTCTAAAAGATGACAGCTTGATTCTGTAGGCCAAGGTGTCCACAATAGTTTCAGGTACCAGTATCCAGGCTATTTGTTTGATGGGCCTAGGTCTTCAGACTGGATATGGTTACCAATTGGATGATGTTGACTTTGTGGTCCTGAGTTTAACTGCTTCCTTTTAAGTGGTCAAGGCTTGGTTCAAATTTTCACAGTCTCCATTTTATATTTACTCCCATAAAGAAGGCTTTTGCTTTAAGCCAGAGCTTTAGGCAACATTTGTTCACAGAAAACAGGCTTGGAACTTGGGAACTTGGGTTTATGCCACCATTTCATCTGTGTTGGAGAAAGTCAAAAGAAATGCTGTCAGCTAATTTCTCAGATCAGCTTTCTAGAAATATAAGTTAGGATTGGAACTTTAAAAGCAAGGTCAGCACCCTGTTTCCTAATAGGAAATAAAGACCGGAGACAAGGTCTTTAGATAAGATTCAAATTACATGAGCACAGGCTTGTCTTTAGGATTAAGTTCTCCTCTCTACTACTTTTCAGAGGGGATAGGTTTCTGGCTCTGTGTATTAGACTACCTTCTACATTTTTCCTAGAAAATACAGACCTTGTGCCTTGGGCACGTGTCACCTATCCATATTCTCACATGGGAGGATGATGTTGTTCTCCCTTTGTAGTGAAAAGTTCATATCATAGAGAAAATTCACATCAACAGTGAGAAGTCATTAGTCTACATGGATCAGAAGGTGGCCAAGACAGACTTCTTACTCTCCTTTAATCGAATGTTGTGTCCGCATTACAAATCTAAGTTGAAGTTAAAGGTATATATGCGGGCAGTCCATGATCTTTAATTCACCTCTAGTTTCGTCTGTTTGTCAGGAAAACTGTCTTCTGTTTGTGGAGGAGATGTTGCACATTGGCAGCATTGAATATTGAGCTTTAGTGTGCTGAGAGGAAGCAATTGCAGAGTGTTCGCCATTTTCCATATTGTAGGAAAAATGCTGAGTCATTGTGAGGATACCACTTGATGGTGGAAAAAACAGCTGCCTCAGAATTTCTCTATGGAAAACCTCAGACTACAAATTCTGAGATGGACTGACTTAACCACCAAAAAAAAATCTGAGATATTGACATTGAGGCTGTTCCATGAACGTGTTCTGAAGATGCATATTTTAACCTTGAAATCTTGTACCAAGGATTAGAAAATCTTGCAATACTCATGAGGCCTCCCTGAGGGATTCATGTGACCATCAGGAGACAGGCCTGAAGGCACCACAGGAAGTGAGGTATACTGGGCTAATGGTGTGGCTCTCACTTTTGAATTATCCTCTCCATTTCTTTGTAAAATTTAGATAATCACTGAGGAATAGATAGTGCCTGTATAGCAGAGCCACCTAAAGGCCTTTCAATAGAAAGGTAATGTCTGTAAGAGAAGGATGGATTAATGAAAGTGGCATAGGTTAACAGAAAATTATTGGTAGGTAACTGAGGTTAGCTTTCATCTGTGATGAAGCAACATTCTTGAATGCAATGGAAGTTGAGGTTGAACATTAACCGCATTGATATTTGGAGGCTGAGTTTGCTTAACAAAGCTACTTTAGAGCGGTATAAACTACTAGCTCCATTTTGCTGTATTTAGCAAAAATGCTGAGTCATTGTTAGTATAACTCTGAACAGCTTCATGTGACGCTCTTGCACTATTCTATTATGTGGAACTTTGGAGATTACTGTCAGCAGAAAATTGCTTAAAGGCCAATGACTCAATTCTGAATATTGAAAATAAGAGTTAATGAGATGAGTTTTGAAAACACTCGTTTGAAAATAGGGGAAGAGAAACAAGGTGGAAATCACTTGAAAATCACTTAGAAATCACTAGGGAATCACGAAAAGAATAAATAAACACCTGGTGGAATTTACATAAGAATGAAGGAATACCCCGCTATAATCTGGTACATTCCAACTAACCAGTCTTGTTGATATGGCCATAGGTTTTCACGTTACATCGTAGAGTGAAACAGACATCACAGCATGAATCATATGAGTTTACTTTATATATGTGATTAGTGTGGTGCTGTGTTTTCAAACACCAACTTACCCTAGTTAGAGCAGAGGACTGCCTCCTAGTGCTATGAACTTCCAACAACTTTTCTTTTCCTATCAAGAATATCTTGTGATCATTTGTAAAGTCCTAAATATTTGTTATGTACATTTAGGCTAGAAACTGTGGGTCATGGTCTCTCCTCTATTTCCTAGAATTAGGAGCAATATTTGGTTGTGATTACCATCTCCCCAATCAAGTTTTTAAAGAACAATCCAGGCTTTATCCAGGTTTCTTAGTGCTCCTAGTACCTTCTCTTACCAGAAGAAAGGCTTGGTGCTTCAAGCTATGGTCACCTTTCAATAATTGCCTAAAAGGAAAATTGGTGACAAGGCACCAGGATTTGCTAAATGTGCTGTTAAGATGACACAGAGTTGGTGCCAGAGGCCCAATTTCTATTGTAAATGCTTTCAAGGGAGTACAGTCTTGGAGGCATTCACTGAGTCCACAATTCTTCTCCTCCTAGGATATGACAGCTCGGTTCTAATGGCCCAGGTGTGCACAAGAGTTTCAGTAACAAGGACCAGGCTGGATATTTGTGGGCCGAGATCTTGATACTGGATATTGTTACCAATTGGATGGTATTGACATTGTGGGCCTGGGCTTTAACTATGTCTTTTTAGGAAGTCCAGGCTTGGTTCAGATTTTAACAGTCTCATTTTTTTTCTTCCCTAAAGAAGGCTTTTGCTTCGAGCCAATGATTTCAGGCAACATTTGTTCATAGAGAAAAGGCTTGGAACTGTGTGCTTATGCCACTCTTTCAGTCTATGTCAGAGAAAGTTGTAAGAAAGGCTCTGGGCTAATTCCTCAAATATTCTTTCTGGAAATAGAGGTAGGGATTATAACTACAACCAAAAACAGCATATTGGATCCCAATAGGAAATGCAGGCAGAGACAACATCCTAGATTTTGAGGTAAAACTCAAATGACATGAGGAAATCTTGCCCCAAGGTTAAATTATCCTATCTACTAGTTTTGAGAGGATAGGCTTACTAACTTGTTTCCCAGTCTCCCTTCTACTTTTTGTTAGGAAAAGACAGGCCTTGTGCTTTGGGCCCATATAACCAATCCATATCCTTAAAGGTGATGATGATGTAGTGCTCCCTTTGTAGTGACAAGTGCATATCACTGAGAAAATTAACATCAACACTTAGAAGTCATTAGTCTACGTGGAGTAGAAGGTGGCCGAAACGCCCTCCTAACTTTCCTCCAGTAGAATGCTATTTAAACATTACAAATCTAATTTGATGTCAACAAAATATGCAGGCAGCCAATGATCTTTAATTCACCTCTACTTTTGTCTGTTTGTCAGGAAAATGGCCTTCTTTCATGGAGGCAGTACTCGCACATTGGCACTGTTGATAATTATGCTACTACTGTTGGTGAAATTGCTTAAAGGCCAATGATTCAATGTTGAAATATTGAAAATAAGGATTTATGAGACATGTTTGAAAACACTTGTTTAGGAGTGGGCTGTCTCTGCTTCCTTGTAGATAATGACTTCTCAGTGTTGATGTGAATTTTCTCATTGCAATGTACTTGTCACTACAAATGGAGCAAGGAGTCATCCTCTCTTGTGCAGATATGGATTGGTGACATGAGCCAAAGGCACAAGACTTGTCTTTTTCTAACAAAAGGTAGAAAAAAGACTGGGACCTAAAGCACTAAGCCTGTCCTCTCTGAAAACTAGTAAATAGCAGAACTTAGTGTAAATGGCAAGCTTATCCTCATGTAATTTGAGTCTTATCTGGAAAACTAGGACTTTGGTATATGCCACAAATTCCTATTAGGAACCAGAGTGCTGACCTTGATTATCTCTACAGTAGTGACCTAAATTTCACCTTCAAGAATAGAATGGATCTCTCACCAGAACCGTTAAGGGTTATGCTCACAATGACTCAGCATTTCTGTAGAATACAGCATAAGGGCACTTAGAGTTACCACCGCTCTAAGGTGGCTTCGTCATTCAGACTCAGCCTCTGAATTTCAACATGTTTAATGTGTGACCACTGCCCTCACTGTATACAAGGAGGTTGCCTGACCAAAGGTGAAACCTCGGGGCAGTTATAATGACAAGTGTGTGTGAGCCTATGCAGCCATCCTCCACCAAGTCTTATGCACACATGATTTTTCGAAAGAAGGGCTGTTATGTGTCTCTGTTACACAGGTAATCTTGTTTTCTCATGCTTGTGAAAACTTTTCCAAGGAATGAAGAAGGGTAACACAAAGTGAGCGCCACACCTTCAATCCAATATCACATGATTTTCAAGTGTTGACTCTAGGGCGGCCTCTTCCTAGTCACCTGAATCCCACAGGTAAGCCTCATGAGTATTGCAAGCATCCCTAATACTTGTACGAGATTTA
The DNA here is from genome assembly GCA_003508835.1 of Eonycteris spelaea. Taxonomy (NCBI): domain Eukaryota; kingdom Metazoa; phylum Chordata; class Mammalia; order Chiroptera; family Pteropodidae; genus Eonycteris; species Eonycteris spelaea. The sequence continues at coordinate 3,047,137 of PUFA01000143.1, forward strand.
TAGGTGAATGCACCTCATTACCTTTGATAGGCTAATACAAGCCTTTGCAAAACATGTTGTGGAAACTGCCTCAATAACAGTATCTCACCATTTTTTCATGGTTTGATTTGAGATATTCTGAAGCATTCGTTCTTTTAGAAATGAAGAGATATCCTTCACAATGACTCAGTATTTTTCTATAATAAAGCAATTTGGCAGCTATGGTTTCAACATCTATCCATTCACTTCCTCACAGCACACTCAGGCTCAATTATGATCACAGGCAATGTGTGACTTCTGCCTCCAGTGACATAGGCAGTTTTCCTGACAAACAAACTAAAAGTGGAGGGAAATTAATGATCATTGACTGCGGACATATACTGCTGACTTCAAATTAGATTTGTAATGTTGACATGACATTCAATTGGAAGTAAGTACGAAGTCTGTCTCAGCCACCTTCTGATCATGCATACTAATGATTTCTCACAATTGATGTAAATTTCCTCAGTTATACGTACTCATCACTTCAAAAAAAAATTACATCATCTTCCCTTGTGAGGATGTGGATCAATGACTTGAGCCCAAGGCACAAGGCTTGTCTTCTATAACAAAAAGATGAAAGGAGATTGGAAACCAAGGCACTAAGCCTGTCCTATTGAATACTAGTAGACAGGATAACTTAAAACAAAGAGTAAGTCAGTCCTCAGGTAATTGGAGTCTTATCTTGAAACCTAGGACCTTGTCTCCTGCCTGTATTTCCTATTGGGTTCCAGTGTGCTGTCCATGATTGCAGTTACAATCCCTACCTCTAGTTCCAGACAGTAGATTTGAGAAATTACCTAAGAGCATTTCTTAAGACTTACTCCAACATAGACTGAAAGGGTGGCATAAGCCCAGAATTCCAAGCCTGTTCTCTGTGAATAAATGTTGCCTGAAGTCTTTGTCTCCAAACAAAAACCTTTTTTTATAAAAGAAAAAATAAAACAGAGATTGTGGAAATCTTAACCAAGCCTTAACCTCCTTAAAGGACATAGTTAAAGCATAGCAACACAATGTCATGATCATCCACTTGGTAACAATATCCAGTCTGAAGACATACATCCACAAACATACAGCCTGGTCCCTGCTACCTGAAGCTATTGTGAACACCTCGGTCTACATAATCAAGCTGTCATGTCCTAGTAGAAGGAGAATGGAGGACTTGGTCTACGGCTCCAAGAGTGTCCTCCCTTTAAAGTATTTATGATAGTAATTGGGCCGAAGACACCAACCTGTGTCATTATAACAATACATTCAGTACAAACTGGTTCCATGTACCAATTTTCCTTTTAGACAATTACTGAAAGGTGACTAATGCCGGAGACCAGCTCCAGCCAATTCTAGGCTAAAGGATACATGGAGTCGGTGAAGGAAAAACAATAGGCAGCGAGCCTTGATGCAAGGCAGTTTTATTTTTTTATCTCCCCAAAATGTAGAGGTACAGGGTTTTTAAGCCCAAAATCCCTTTCTTCATTCTGTCTAAACACAAAGGTCTATTTTTTTTTTTAATTCATTACCTGTCAACCCACAGGTTGGGTATGAAGTGAGGTTACAGAAGCAGAAAGCTTGTTTAGATTGTTGCGTTCCTATAAACAAAGGCTTATGTTCCTATAGTGATAGTCAAACAGTAATTTCCAGTAAGAATCATTATTTCAGCTGCTACGTTCCCCCACTGGCCTTTGTGGGCCTAACAGGGGCCTTCCACATAAGCACTGACAAAGTGCCCTGCTCAGAAAGTAAATCTTGCTTTCTCTTTTGATCAGGTTGTTTGATTAATTGCTTATTACTCATATTTCTTTGTGCCGCATTCTTGGAAAAGTTGCCTTTCCCTCTAACACTCCTCTCCATTCCCAAGGACGGAACAGTAATCAAAAGCAATGCATACATTCCCAATATAGACAATACAGAAGAAAGCAACAGGCACACATTACTCTAACATCGCTTGCGACTGTGTCAAACAGCCTGAGTTCTGTGGCCTGCAGCAGACCATACGTTAGAGCAGCAAGCCTTTTCCCTGGTAATAGAACACAGTTTGGGCACTAAAAACCTAGATCAAAGCCTGGATCAGAGCCTGCTTTGTAAGTTACTCGATTGAAGAGCCCGGAAGGATGACCAAGCACTGCTTTTATTTCCAGGAGGTAGAGTGGAGACCTTAGCACACAGAATCTATGCTAACTTTACTTAACAAATCTTAGATAGAGGATGTGGCACCCAGTCAAAAGACCTTCTTGGTAGGAAAAAGTGTCGATAGAAGTCCAGGGCCCAGGACCCAGTCATCTGCTGGAAGTAGGGTGAATTCTGGGGATGCTTGAATACATAACACCATGCTGGTATCATGTACAGGGTAAGCTGTAGTGCAAAACATTTCACAAACTGAAGCCTGATTCATTGTAAGAGGTAAGGTGAAAACCTACAACCAGAGCAACAAGATTTGTCACCTGGGAGATACCAGATTCCTACAGGGTCTTCCTTGATCCCAAGATGAATCCCTCCAGGTAATCCCTTGGCCAACATGTAATTCCCTGGTGATTACTACATGATTTTCAGGTGACATACAACTTATTGCTTGTCCACTATCTGAAAACATATGTTTTCAGAACACTTCTCATAAACTCTTATTTTCAATATTTCAGCATAGAGTCCTTGTCCTTCAAGCAATTTTTTCTTGACAGTAATACCCTAAGGTTCACCTTCAAAAATAACATGGATCTCCATCACTCTAAGGTGGCTTCAGTCATTCAGACTCAGACTCAGACTCTAAATTTAAACGCTATTAATGTGTGACCACTGCTCCCACTGTATACAAGCAGGTTGCATGACCAGAGAGGAAACCTCAGGGAAGTTAACTAACGTTAAGTGTGTGTTAGCCTACACTGCAGTCCTCAAGTAACTCTACTCATGCAGACATGACCTTTCGATTGAAGGGCTGTTAGGTGGCTATGTTACACAAGTAATCTTATTTTCTCACTGCTTATGTGAATTTTACCAAGGAATGTAGAAGAGTAACACAAAAGTGAGTGCCACACCATCACCCCAATTTCATGAGATTTTGTTTTGTGGCCCTCAGGCCAGTCTCTTCCTGGTCACATAAATCCCATGGGAAAGCCTCATGAGTATTGCGAGATTTCCTAAGTCTTTGTATGAGATTTCCAGACGTCTTCCACCTCACTTTCCTCTGCAAGGCTAAAATAAGCCACTTCAGAACACTTTGAAGGAACACGCTTAATGTCAATATCTCAGTTATCCTTCCTTGGTGTTTAAACTAGTTCCTCTCAGAATTTGTAGTCTGAGGTTTGTTATAGAGAAATTCTGAGTCAGACGTTCTTTCTGACATCCAGTGGTATTCTCACAATGACTCAGCATTTTTCCTACAATATTGAAAATTGGCGGCTACTGTTTCCACCACTATTCAGTCCCTGCCTCACAGCACACCCTGGCTCAATTATCAACGCTGCCAATGCACAACTGTTGCCTCTGAGAACAGAAGAAAGTTTTCCTGACAAACAGAGAAAACTAGAGGCAAATTAAAGATCATTGACTGTCCACATTTACCTTTGACTTCAAATTAATATATAATGTGGACACGACATTCGATTGAGGACAGTTAGGAGGCAGTCTCAGCCACCTTATACTCCACGTAGACTAATGGCTTCTCTGTGTTAATGTGAATGTTCTCAGTGATATGCATTTGGCACAACAATGGGAGTACTACATCATCCTTACTTGTGAGAATATGGATTGTTGACAAAAGTCGAAGGCACAAGGTCTGTTTTTTTTCCTAACAAAAAGTAAAAGGGAGACTGGGACCCAAAGCACAAAGGCGGTTCTCTCTGAAAACTAGTAGATACGAGAACTTAATCCAAAGGGCAAGACTGTCTTCATGTAAGATGAGTCTTAATTAGAAATGTAGAACCTTGTCTCCAGCTGCTATTTCCAATTAGAAACCAGGGTGCTGCCCTTCATTTTACAATCTCAATTCATACCTTAATTTTCAGGAAGTATTTCTTAGACATTAGTCCACAATATTTCTTCTGACTTTTCCAGCATAGACTGAATGGTGGCATTGCCCAAATTCCAAATCTGTTTTCCATGTACAAATGTTACTTGGAGTCCTGGCTCAAAGAAAAGCCTTCTTTATAAAAGAAAAAGTAAAACAGAGACTACAAAAATCTGAACTAGTCTGGACCACAGAAAAGGAAGCAGTTAAACTCAGGGCCACTATGTCAAGATCATTGAATTGGTAACAATATCCAGTCTGAAGTCCTAGGCCCACAAACATCAAGATTGCCCTCTGCTACTTAAAACTATTGTGGACACCTTGGCCTGTAGAATCAAGTTGTCATCTTTTTGGAGGAGGAAGAATGGAAGACTGTGTGCATGGTTCCAAGACTGTCCTCTCTTGAAAGTATTTATGATAGAAATTGGGCCAAAGACACTAACCTTTGTCATCATAACAGTATATTCTGCAAAAACTGGTTCCACATCACCATTTTTTTTTTTGATACAGCTATTGAAAGATGACTGTGCCTTACAGCACCAAACATTTCTTCTGGTAATAGAACATAGTTTGGCCACTATAAAACATGGATCAAAGCCTCAATTGGAGAGCCTGGAAGTACATCCAAGTATTGCTTTTATTTCCAGAATGTAGAGCAAATACTTTTGCACACAGAATCTAGCCTAAATTTACTTAACGGTTCTTTAGATAGAGGTGGTTGCACACAATCACAAGACCTTTTTCTTAGGAAAAAATGTTGATAGAAGTTCATGGCCCAAGACCCAGTCCTCTGCTGGAACTAGGGTAAATTGTGCAGACATTTGAATACACAGCACAACACTGGTTTCATGTACAGGGTATAGTCAAGTGAAAAACATTTCACAAACTAAAAACTGATTCATTGTCAGCAACAAGACTCGTCACCAGGTAGACACCAGATTCCTGCAGGGTATTGTTTGATCTCCACGTGAATCCCTCCAGGTACTCACTTGACCTCCATGTAATTCCATGGTGATTACTATGTGGTTTTCAGATGACTTCCAATTTATTCCTCTTCCTCTATCCTCAAAAAAGTGTTTCCAAAACACGTCTCATAAACAAGCTTTTCCAATATTTCAGCATTGAGGCTTTGGCATTTAAGTGTTTTCTTCTTGACAGTAGTAGCCTAAGGTTTACCTTAAAGAATGCATGGATCTCCACCAGAACCATTAAGGGTATTCTCGCAATGATTCAGCATTTCTGATACAATACAACATAGTGGTGCTTAGAGTTTCTACCGCTCTAAGGTAGCTTCATCTTTCAGACTCAGCCTCTAAATTTCAATGTGGTTAATGTGTGACCACTGCTCCCATTGTATATAAGCAGGTTGCCTGACCAAAGATGAAACTCCGGGCAGTTATCTAACAACAATTGTGTCTTACCCTGTGCCACTATCCTCAATCAAGTTTTCTCATCCCAAAATAACCCTTCAATTGAAGAGCTGTGAGGTGGCTATGTTACACAGGTAACCTCATTTTCTCAGTACTTTTGTGAATTTTACCAAGGAATGTAGGAGGGTAACACAAAAATGCTTTTTGAGAATTTCCCTCAGGCCAATCTCTTCCTGGTCATGTGAATCCCGCAGGACAGTCTTGTGAGTATGGTGAGATTCTGTAATTCTTGGTACCAGATTCCCAGGCGACGTCCTCCTCATTACCTTTACTAGGATAATGCAAGCCTTTTAAGAACATGTTGAAAAACTGCCTCAATGTCACTTTCTCAACTTTCTTTTTTCATCTTGGTCTAGCCAGCTCTTGCAGATATTTAGTCAGTGGTTTGATATAGAAAATTTATTAAGCAGCCATCTTTTTTTGCAATGAAGAGGTAACCACACAATGAATCAGCCTTTTTCCTACAATAAAGCAATATGGTAGCTATGGTTTCAACCACTATCCATTTACTTCTTCACAGCACACTGAGGCTCAGAATGAACACAACCAATGTGTGACTTCTCCCACCACTGACATAGGCAGTATTCCTGACAAACAGACAAAAGTAGAGGTGAATTAAAGATCATTGAATGCCCGCATATACCATTGACCTCACAAAACAATTTGTAATGTGAACATGACATTCAATTGGAGGTCAAAACAAAGTCTGCCTTGCCCACTTTTTGTTCCACACATGCTAGTGATTTCTCAGTGTTGATGTGAATTTTCTCAGTGATATGCTCTTGTCACTTCAAAGAAAGCACTACATCATCTTAGCTTTTGAGGATGTGCATTGGTGACATGGGCCCAAAGCTCAAGGCCTATCTTTTCCTATGAAAAGTCGAAGGAAGAATGGGAACCAAGGCACTAAGCCTATAATATCTGACAATTATTAGATAAGATAACTTAAACCACAAGGTATGTTTGTCCTCATGTAATTTGAGTTTTATCTCGAAACCTAGGAACTTGTCTCTTGCCTGTATTTCTTATTGAGATCCAGTGTACTATCCTTGGTTACAGCTATAGTCCCTAATTCTATTTCCAGAAAGTAGATTTTGAAATTAGCCCAGAGCAAATCTTATGAATTTCTGTGACTTAGACTAAAAAAGATGGTGTAGCTCATAATCTAATCCTGTTCTTTGGGAACAAAAGTTGCCTGAGCCCTTGTCTCAAAGTAAAAGTTTTCTTAGGGAGAAACAAATAAAACAGAGACTGGAAATCTGAACTAAACTTGGTTTTCTCAAAACAACATAGTTAAAACCCAGGCCCACAACATGAAGACCATCCAATTGGTAATAATGTCCAGCCTAGGCCCACAAATATCCAGCCTAGCATTTGTTACCTGAAATCCTTGTGGACACCTTGGCCTATAGAATCAAGCTATCATCACATAGGCAGAGGAAGAATTGAGAACTTGGTGCACCCCTCCTAGACTCTATCCCCTTGAAAGAGTTTATGATAGATATTGGGCCAGTGGCACCAACCCTGTGTCATCATAACAGTACATTCAAAATGGTCCCCCATCACCAATTTCCCTTTTAGACAATTGTTGAAAGGTGAATATACCTCACAGCTCCAAGCCTTCTTCTAGTAGGACAAGGCAATGTGTGCACTAAGAAACCTAGCCAAAGCCTGGACTGTTCTATAAAAATCTTGACTAGGGAGATTGGAATCACAACCAAGCATTACTCCTATTTCTAAGAAGTAGAGTAGAGACCGTGGCCCACAGAATCTAGCCCTACTTTACATGAGTTTTTAAGTAGAGGACTTGGCAAACAGTCACAAGACATTCTTAGTAGTAAAAGAAAAGTCATTGGAAGTCCATGGCCTAGAAGTCAGTCCTCTGATGGAACAGGGGTAAGTTGGGTGGACATTTGAAAACACACAAAAAACCCCGCTAACCTCATATATAAGGTAATCTCGATTGCAATATGATTTATGCTATGAAGCTTGGTTCATTATGTGAAGTAAAGTGAAAACCTATGGCCATGGCAATAAGACTGGTCCCTTGGTAGATACCAGTTTAGTGCGGGGTATTCCTTGATCCACACGTGAATTCCACCAGGTGTCCATTTGATCTCCACATGATTCCCTAGTGATTTCTAAGTGATTTTAGGTGATTTCTACCTTATTTCTCTTCCACTATTTTCAAACAAGTGTTTTCAAAATTCATCTCATAAAGTCTTATTTTCAATATACAGCATCGGTCATTGGCCTTTAAGCAATTTTCTGTCAACCATTGTGGCCAAAATTTCGCCTAAAATATAGTGCAGGAGTCCCACATGAAACCATTAAGAGTGATACTTACAATGACTCAACAGTTTTGCTATAATACAGCAAAATGGTACTTACAGTTTACACTGTTCTAAAGTAGCTTCGTCAAGCAGACTCAGCCTCCAATTATCAATGCAGTTCATGTTTGACAGCAGCTTCCCCTGGGTTCAAGCAGGTTACTGACCACAGATGAAACCTAAGGCCAGTTTTCTAACAACAACTAACTGCTAATCTATGCCACTGTCCTGAAGGGAATCTTCTCCTGCAGACATGACCTTTCGATTAAAGGGTGGTTATGTGGTTATGTTCCACAGACAGTATAATGTTCTCAGTGGTTATCTAAATTTTACCAAGAAATTTTGAAAGGTAACTGAAAAGTGAGTGCCACTTCTTCAACCCAATGTCACGTGACTCCCTGTGATGCTCTCAGGCCTGTCTCTTGATGGTCACGTGAATACCACAGGGAAGCCTTGTGAGTATCTTGAGATTCCCTAATTCTTGTTACAAGATTTTCAGACAACTACCATCTCACTTTCCTCTGCTAGGCTAAAATCAGCCTCTTCTGAACATGTTGATAGTACAGCCTCAATGTCAATGTCTCAGATTTTTTTTTTCGTTGTTAGGCCAGTCCCTCTCAGAGCTTATAGTCTGAGTTTGGTATAGAGAAATTCAGAGGCAGCCATACTTTCTGCCAACAAGTGGTATCTTCACAATGACTCAGCATTTTTCCTATAATACAGACAAAAATTGGCGATTATTTTTTCCACCATTATAGTCCCTGCCTCTCAGCACACTCAGGCTCACATCGATCAACATCGCACCAATATGAGACTTTGCCTCGAAGAAAGCAAGAGGAATTTTCCTGACAAACAGCCAGTAATACTAGAGGTGAATTAAAAAATCATTGGACTATCCGCACATACTGTTGACTTCAAATTAGATTTTTTAATATGGAACATAACATTGGATTAGAGGACAGTTAGGAAGGCAGTCCTCAGCTATTTCCTGCTCCATAGTAGACTAATGTCTTCTTCAATGTTGATTGTGAATTTTCTGAATGATAGGGACTTTTCACTACAAAGGGAGCAGTACATCATCCTCCTATGTGAGGATATGGATTGGTGACACGTGGCCAAGGCACTGGGCTTATCTTTGCTTAACAAAAAGTATAAGTGAGACTGGGACCAAAAGCACTACGCCTGTCCACTCTGAAAACTAGTTGTTAAGAAATCCTAATCCGAAGTGTAAGCCTATCCTCATATAATTTGAGTCTTACCTAGAAAACTAAAACCTTGTCTCTAGCCTCTATTTCCTAATTGGAACCAGGATGCTGACCTCAGTTTTGCAATTTCAATCCCTTCCACTATTTCCAGGAAGTATATCAGAGAAATTATCCTACAGTATTTCTTCTGACTTCCTGAGACATAGACTGAAATGGTGTCGAAAGTCCAAGTTTCAAGTGTGTTTTCTGTGAACAAATGTTGCCTGGATCCCTGGCTCAAAGCTAAAGCCTTCTTTATGAAACCAAATATAAAACAGAGACTATGGAAATCTAAACCAAACCTTGCCCACCTAAAAGGAAGCAGTTAGACTCCTGACCACAATGACAAGATTACTGGAATGGTAATAATATCCAGTCTGAAGACCTGGGACCACAAACATGCAGCCTGTCTCCTGCTACGTGAAACTAATGTGGATACTTTGGCCTACAAAATCAAACTGTCATCTCCTTAAAGGAGAAAGAATGGAATACTCAGTGCACAGTTCCAAGACTGTCCTCCCTTGAAAGTATTTACAATAGAAATTGGGCCTAAGTCACCAACCTGTGTCATCATAACAGTACATTCGGTGCACTTACTGATTCCACATCACCAATTTTCCTTTGATACAGTTCCTAAAAGGTGACCACACCTTACAGCACCAAGCCTTTCCCTTGGTAACAGAACATAGTTTGGGCAGTAGAAAATCTGGATCAAAACCTGAATGTAAGTTAGTCGATTGGAGAGCCTAGAAGCACAGCCAATTATTGCTTTTATTTCCAGAAAGCAGTTGGAGACCTTAACACACAGAATTTAGCTTAACTCTACGGAATGGATCCTTAGATAGAGGACGTGACACACGGTCACAAGAACTTCTTGGAAAAAAAAAAATGTTGATGGAAGTCCATGGCCCAAAACCTAGTACACTGCTGGAAAGAGGGGATGTTGTGCTGACGTTTGAATACACAACACCACGCCGGTCTCATTTGCAGGGTACACTCCAGTGTAAAACAATTCACAAACTGAAGACTGATTGATTGTAAGAGGTAAGGTAAAAACCTAAAGCAACATCACAAGACCTGTCACCTTGTAGACACCAGATTCCTCCAGAGTTTTCCTTGATCCTTAGGTGAATCCCTCCAGGTATTCCCTTGACCTCCCTGTCATTCCCTGGTGTTTACTACGTGATTTGCAGGTGACTTCCGCCTTATTACTCTTCCCCTATCCTCAAACAAGTGTTTTCAAAACACATCTCATAAACTCTTATTTTCAATAAGAGTTTCAGCTTTGAGTCATTGGCCTTTAAGCAAATTCTTCTTGAAAGTAGTAGCCTAAGGTTCACCTTAAAGAGTAGCATAGATCTCTCACCAGAACCATTAAGGGTTATGCTCACAATTACTCAGCATTTCTGCTACAACACAGTATAATGGCGATTAGAGTTTCCACAGCTCTAAGGTAGTTTCGTCATTCAGACTCAGCTTCTAAATTTCAACGCAGTTAATGTGTGCCTGCTGCTTTCATTGTATACAAGTGGGTTGCGTAACCAGAGAGGATACCTCAGGGCAGTTCCCTAAGAAAAGTGTGTATTAGCTTATGCTGCTGCCCTCCAGCAAGTCTCTCATGCAGACATGACCTTTCGGTTGAAGAGATGAGAGATGGATATCTTACACATGTAATATTATTTCCTCATTGCTTATGTGAATTTTACCAAGGAATGTAGATGGATAACACAAAAGTGAGCACCACACTATCACCCCAATTTCACGTAATTTTCATGTGTTGCTCTCAGGCCAGTCTCTTCCAGGTCACCTGAATCCTGCGGAAAAGCCTCGTGACTATCGTGAGATTTTCTAATTCTTGGTACGAGATTTCTAGGTGACTTCCACCTCATTACCTTTGGAATAATACAAGCCTTTTAAGAACATGTTAAAGAAACTGCCTCAATGCCCATTTCTCAGCTTTTTTTCCATATTGGTTTAGCTGGTCTCTCACAGATTTTCAGTCTTTGTTTTGATACAGAGAAATTCTTCACCAGCCGTTTTTTTTTTTTTCTTTGCAATGAAGAGATAACCTAAAATGACTCAGCATTTTTCCTACAATAAAGCTATAGTTTCAACTGCTATCTATTCGCTTCCTCACTCACACTCAGGCTCAATTATGAACACATCCAATGTGCAACTTCTGCCTCCAGTGACATAGGAGTTTTTCTGACATACAGACAGAAGTAGAGGCAAATTAAAGATCGTTGATTGCCCGCATATACCGATGAACTCACGTAAGTTTTGGAATGTGGACATGATATTCCATTGGAGGTACGTACGAAGTCTCTCTCACCCAATTTCTTTTGCACACACACTAGTGTTTTCTCAGTGCTGACGTAAATTTTCTTAGTGATATACACTCTTTACGTTAAAGAAAGCAATACATCATCTTCCCTTGTGAAAGATGTGGATTGGTGACATGGCCCAAGTCACAAGGCCTGCCCTTTCATAACAAAATGTAGAACAGAGACTGTGAGCCAAGGCACTAAGTCTATGCTCTCTGAAAACTAGTAGATAAGATAAGTTAAACCATAGGACATGCTATCCTCATGTAATTTGAGTCTTATATTGAAACCTAAGACCTGATCATCTGCTTGCATTTTCTATTGGCATCCAGTGTTCTATCCTTGCTTGCAGTTACAATTTGTACTTCCAGTTCCAAAAATAGATTTGAGAAATTAGCCCAGAGGATTTCTTCCAACTTTCTGAGACATAGACTAAAACGATGGTGTAAGCCCATATTTCCAATCCTGTTCTCTCTGAACAAATGTTGCTTGAAGTCCTTGTCACAAAGCAAAAACCTTCTTAGGAAAGAAAAAATAAAAAGGAGATTGTGGAAATTTGAGCCAAGCCTGGACCTCCTCAAATGATATAGTTAAAGCCCAGACCTACATCGTCTATACCATCCACATGGTAACAATGTCCAGTCTCAAGACTTAGGCCCACAAACATCCAGCCTGGTCCTAGTTACCTGAAAATTTTGTGGACACCTTGGCCTATAGAGCCAAGCTGTCATTTCCTAGGAGGAGAAAGAATGGAGGACTTGGTGCGCACATCCTAGGCTGTACTCCCTTAAAAGCATTTATGATAGAAATTGGACCGATGGCACCAACCCTGTGTCATCATAACATTACATTCAGCACAAACTGTCCCCCATCACCAATTTCCCTTTTGGACAATTATTGAAAGGTGAACATAGTTTGAAACACCAAGCCTTTTTTTCTAGTAAGAGAAGGTGGCATGGGTATTAAGAAATCTGGCCAAAGCCTGGATTATTCTTTAAAATACTCAACTGGGGAGCTTGGAATCACAACCAAGTATTGCTCTTAGTTCTAGGAAGTAGTGTGGAGTTCGTGGCCCACAGAATCTAGCCCTACATTATATAGTCTGTAGGTAGAGGACTTGGCAAATGGTCACAAGACATTCTTGGAAGGGAAAAAAGTCATTGGAAGTCCATGGACTAGGAGGCAGTCCTCTGCTGGAACAGGGGTAAGTTCAGGAGACATCTGAAAACACAACACCAGGCCCAAACTCATATAATAAGGTAAACTCCATAGCAATAAGATTCATGCTCTGAACCTTGGTTCATTCTATGAAGTAAAGTGCAAACCTATGGCCAAAGCAACAGACGGTTCACTTGGTAGATACCAGATAGTGATATTCCTTTTTCCCCATGTGAATTCCACTAGGTGTTTACTTGATCTCTGCTTGATTCTCTAATGATTTCTAATTCCAGGTGGTTTCCACCTTATTTCTCTTCCCCTATTTTCAAACAAGTGTTTTAAAAATTCATCTCATAAAGTCTTATTTTCAACATTCAGCACCGAGTCATTGGCCTTTAAGCAATTCTCTGTCGACAGTAGCGGCCAAAGATCAGCAAAAAGATAGTGCAGGAGTCCCACATGAAGCCGTTCAGAATAATACTCACGATGACTCAACATTTTTGCTACAATACAGCAAAATGGTGCTTATGGTTTACACTGCTCTAAGGTAGCTTGGTCAAGCAGACTCAGCATGCAAATATCAACTCAGTTAATGTTCAACATCAGCTCCCTCTGATGTACTGAAGCAAGTTGTCTGACCACAGATGAACCTAAGGCCAGTGATCTAACAATTGCCTGTTAACCTATGACTCCATCTTCAAGCGAACCTTCGCATGCAGATATGATCTTTTGATTGAAGGGCCGTCTGGTAGCTGTGTTCCACAGACACTATAATTTTTTCAGTGGTTATCTAAATTTTATCAAAGAATTGAGAAGGCTAACTAAAAGTGAGTACCACACCATCAACCCAAATTCATGTGACTCCCTGTGATGCCCTAAAGCCTGTCTCTTGACAGTCACGTGAATCCTGCTAAGTGAAACTATTTTGCACATGTTGGCCTACAGAAACAACCTGTCATTTATTTGATGGAGGAAGAATGGAAGACTTGATGCAAAATTCCAAGACTGTCCTCCCTTGAAAGTATTTACCATAGAAATTGGGCCAAAGACACCAACCTGTGTCATCATAACAGTATATTCAGCACAAACTGGTTCCACATCACCAATTTTCCTTTTAGACAATTATTAAAGGTGACCAAATCTTACATCACCAAGCCTTTCATCTGGTAATAGAACATAGTTTGGGCACTAGGAAACATGAATCAAAACCTGAACTGTTTCCTAATTTACTTGATTGGAGAGCTGGATGCCTGACCAAGCATTTCTTTTATTTCTAGGAAGTGGAGTAGAGACCTTGGCACACAGAATCCAGCCTACCATTACTTAACAGATCTTTAGATAGAAGATGTGGCACACCGTCACAAGATCTTCTTGGTAGGAAAAAAATGTCCACAGAAATCTATGGCCCAGGACTGATACTCTACTGGAACTAGAGAAAGTTATGTGTACTTTTGAGTACACCACATCACGCTGGTCTCATTTATAAGGTATACTCCAGTACAAAACATTTCACAAACTGATTCCTGATTCATTGTAAGAGGTAAGGTGAAAACCTACAGCTGCAACCACATTACTAGTCACCTGGTAGACACCAGATTCCTGCAGGGTCCCTTGATTACAAAGTAAATAACTCCAGGTATTCACTTGGCCTCCATGTAATTCCCTGGTGATTACTATTTGATTTAAAAGTGACTTACACCTAATTCCTCTTTCCCTGTCCTCACAAGTGTTTTGAAAACATGTCTCATAAAAGTCTTATTTTCAATATATCAGCATTGATTCATTGGCCTTAAAGATTTTTCGTCTCAACAGTAGCAGCCTAATGTTTACCTTTAAAAATAGCGTATTTCTCCCACCAGAACGGTTAAGGGTTATGCTCACAATCATTCAGCATTTCTGCTACAATATAGCATAATAACTCAGTTTCCACTGCTCTAAGGTAGTTTCATCATTCAGACTCAGACTCTCAATTTTAATGCAGTTGATGTTTGAACGCTGCTCCCATTGGATACAAACAGGTTGCCTGACCACAGAAGAAACCTCAGGGTAGTTACATAACAACAAGTGTATGTTAACCTGTGCTGTTGTCCTCAAGGAAGTCTCTCATGCAGACCTAACCTTTCGATTGAAAACCTGATAGGTGGCTTGTTACACAGGTAATCTTATTTTCTCAGTGCTTATGTGAATTTTACCAAGAAATGTAGAAAAGTAACACAAAAATAAGCACCACACCTTCACCCCATTTTCATGTAATTTTCAGGTGTTGCCCTCAGGCCAGTCTCTTCTTGGTCATGTGAATCACTCAGGAAAATCTTGTGAGTATTGTTAGATTTCCTAATTCTTGCTATTAGATTTCGAGACGATTTCCACCTCACTTTCCTCTGTGAGGCTAATAAGCCTCTTCAGAACACATTGATGGAATAGCTTCAGTGTCACTATCTCAGTTTTCTTTCCTTGGTGGTAAGCCAGTTTCTCTCAAAATTTGTAGCCTGAGGTTTGGTATAAAGAAATTCTGAGGCAGCCGTTCTTTTCGCAATCAAGTGGTATCCTCACAATGACTCAGCAATTTTCCTACAATACAGATAATTGGAGGCTATTGTTTCCACCACTATCCAGTTGCTGCCTCACAGCACACACAGGCTTGATGATCAACACCTCCAATGTTTTACTGTTGCCTCCATGAAAAGAAGGCAATTTTCCTGGCAAACATACAGATTAGAGTCAAATTAAAGTATATCGACTGCCCGGATATTCCGTTGACTTCAGATTAGATTTGTAATATGGACACAACATTCAATTGTTAACAGCTAGATGATTCTCTCAGCCATCTTCTGCTCCACATAGACTAATGACTTCTCAGTGTAGATGTGCATTTTCTCAGTGATATGCACTTGTCAATACAAAGGGAGCACTACATCATCCTCCCTTGTCAGGATGTGGATTGGTGAAATGAACCTAAAACACAAGGCCTGTCTTTTCTTAACAAAAAGTAGAACGGAGACTGGGAACCAAGGCACTAAGCCTATCCTGTCTGAAAACTAGTAGACAGGGTAAATAAAACCACATGGCAAGTCTGTCCTCATGTAATTTGAATCTTATCTCAAAACCTAGGACATAATGTCCTGCCTGCATTTCCTATTGGGAACCAGGGTTCTGTCCTTGGTTTTGCAGTTCTAATCCTTACCTCTATTTTCAGGAAATAGATCTAAGAAATTAGCCCACCGCATTTCTTATGACATTCTCCAATATAGATTAAAAAGTATGGAGTAAGCCAGAGTTCCAAGCCTGTTTCCTCTGAATAAATGTTGTCTGGACCCTTGGAACAAAGCAAAAGCCTTTTTTATGGAAGTAAATATAAAACAGAGACTATGGAAATCTTAACTAAACCTGAACCACCTAAAAGGAAGCAGTTAAACTCAGGACCACAACTTTCAGGTGATCCAATTAATAACAATATTCAGTCTGAAAACCTAGGCCCAGAAACATCCAACCTATCCCCTGCTACCTGAAACTCTTGTGGACACCTTTTCCTATAGAACCAAGCTGTCATTTCCTAGGATAAAGAAGAATGGAGAACTTGGTGTATGCCTCCAAGAGTGTACTCCCTTGTAAGCATTTACGATAGAAATTGGTCAGATGGCACCAACCCTGCGTAATCAAACAGTACATTTAGCACAACCTGGTCCAACATGACCAATATTTATTTTAGACAATTATTAAAAGATAGCCATAACTTGTAGCACCAAACCTATCTTCTGGTAAGAAAAGGTACTTAGGCACCAAAATCTCTGGCTAAAGCATGGACTGTTCTTTAAAAAACTTGATTGGAGAGCTTGTAATCATAACCAAGTATTGCTCTTATTTCTAGGAGGTAGAGTGGAGGAGACCTTGGTTCACAGAATTTAAACACAACTTTAGATAACAAATCTTTGTGTAGAAGACTTGGCAAATGGTCACAAGACATTCTTGGTAGGAAAAGAAAAGGCATTGGAAGTCCATGGCCTACGAGATATTCTTCTGCTGGAAATGGGCTAAGTTGGGTAAAACGTTTGAAAACACAACACCACACCAATCTCATATCTAAGATAAACTCGATTACAATATGATTCATGCTCTGAGGCCTGGTCCATTCTACAAAAAAAAAAAAAAAGTGAAAACTTAAGGCTACAGCAACAAGACTGGTCACTTGGTACATTCCAGATTAGTGCAGGGTATTCCTTGATCCCCATGTGAAATCCAACAGTTATTTACTTGATCCTCACATGATCACCCGAAGATTTTAAAGTGATTTACAGGTTATTTCCAACTTATTTCTTTTCCCCTATTTTCAAACAAGTGTTTTCAAATCTCATCTCATAAACTCTTATTTTTAATATTCAGCATTGAGTTAATTGCATTTAAGCAATTCCCTGTCAACAGTAATGTCCAATGGTCCACAGAAAAAAAATAGTACAGGAGTCCCACATGAAATCGTTCAGAGTAATGCTCACAATGACTCAGCACTTTTTATATATAAAAATAGTGCTTACAGTTTACGCCGCTCTAATGTATCTTCGTCAAGCAGACTCAGCCTCCAAATATCAATGCAGTTAGTGTTCAAAAGCAGCTCCCATTGTATTCTAGCAGGTTGCCTGACCACAGATGTAACCAAAGGCCAGTTATTTAATAACAATTGTCTGTTAACCTATGTACCCATCCTAAAGCGAACCTTCTCTAGCAGACATGACATTTTGATCGGATGCCATTAGGCGGATATGTTGCATAGACATTATCATTTTCTCAGTGGTTGTCTAAATTTTACCAAGGAAACGAGAAGGGTAACTCCAAAGTGAGAGCCGTGCCATCAACCCAGTATCACGTGATTCCCTCAGACCTGCCTATTAAGGATCATGTGAATCCTGCAGAGAAGCCTCGTGCATATCGCTAGATTCCTTAATTTTTGGTACGAGATTTCCAGGCCACTTCCACCTCACTTTCCTCTGCTAGACTAAAATAAGCTTCTTCTGAACACTTTGATTGAAAAGCATCAATGTCAATGTCTCAGTTTTATTTCTTTGATGGTTAAGCCAGATCCTCTCAAAATTTATAGTCTGTGGCTTATATAGAAAAATTCTGAAGCAGTCATTCCTTCTTCCATCAAGTGATATCTTCACAATGACTCAGCGTTTTTCCTATAATACAGAAAAATGGTGGCTATTGTTTCCACAACTATCCAGTCGTTGTCTCTCAGCACACTCAGACTCAAAAATCAACGACACCAATGTGCAACTCTTTCCCCCACAAACAGATAGCAGTTTCCCTGACAAACATTCAAAACTAGAAGTGAAATAAAAATCATCGACTACCTGCATATATTGTAAACTTCAAATTAGATTTATAATGTAGACACGACATTTGATTGGAGGACAGGTTGGAGGCTGTCTCAGCCACCTTCTGCTCCATGTAGAGTAATGACTTGTCAGTGTTTAATGAATTTTCTCAATGATATGTACTTGTGAGAATATGGATTGGTATGAGGCCAAAGGAAGAAGGCCTGTCTTTTCCTAACAAAAAGTGGAAGGGAGACTGGGACCTAAACACTAAGATTTTCCTCTCTGAAAATGAGTAGTTAGGTGAACTTAATCCCAAGGGCAAACTTGTCCTCATGTAATTTCAGTCTTATCTAGAAACCTAGTAACTTGTCTCTGGCCTCTATTTCCTATTAGGAACCAGGATGGTGACTTTGGTTTGCAGTTGCAATCCCACTCCTATTTCCAGGAAGTAGATCTGACAAATTCGCCCACAGTATTTTTTTGACTTTCTCAAACATAAAGTGAAATTGTGGTGTGATCCCAAACTCTAAGCCTGTTTTCTGTGAACAAATGTTAACTGGAGACCTGGTTAAAAGCAAAAACTTATTTATAGTAGTGAATATAAAACAGAGACTGTGGAAATCTGAACTAAGTATGGACCACCAAAAAAGAAGCAGTTAGACTCAGGATCACAAGGTTAAAATCATCTAATTGGTAACAATATCTAATATGAATACCTAGGCCCACAAACATCCAGCCAGGTCCCTGCTACCTGAAAATATTGTGGACACCTTAGCCTACAGAATCAAGCTGTTATCACATAAAAGGAGAAAGAATGGACGACTCAGTGTTACAAGACTGTCCTCCCTTTAAAGTCTTTATGATAGAAATTGGGCCAAACACACCAACCTGTGTCATCATTACAGTACATTCATCCCAAACTGGTTTCACGTCACCAATTTTCCTTTTAGACAATTATTGAAACGTGACCATACCTTACAGTCCCAAGCCTTTCTACTGGTAATAGAACATAGTTTGGGTACGAAGAAAACCTGGATCAAAACCTCAACAGTTTTGTAAGTCACTCAATTGGAGAGCCTGGAAGCACAGCAAAGCAATGCTTTTATTTCTAGGAAGTAGACTAGAGTCCTTGGCAAACAGAATCTAGCCTAACTTTACTTAACAGATCTTTAGATAGGGGAAATGGCACACAGTCACAAGACATTTCTGGTCGAAAAAAATGTCAATGGAAGTCCATTGCCCAGGACCAAGTCATCTGCCGGACTAGTGTAAATTGTGAGGACTTTTGAATTCATAACACCACACCAGTCTCATTTATAGGTTACACTCGAGTGCAAAACATTTCACAAACTGACGCCTGATTCATTGTAAGAGGTAAGGTGAAATCTATAGCCACAGCAACAAGACTCGTCACCTGGTAAACATCAGATCCCTGCAGGGTCTTCCTTGATCCCTATGTAAATCAATCCAGGTATTCACTTGACCTCCCTACAATTCCTTGTTGATTACTACATGATTTTTAGGTGACTTCCACCTTATAACTTCCATGATCTTCAAACTAGTGTTTTCAAAACATGTCTCATAAACTTTTATTTTCAATATTTCACCACGGAGTCATTGACCTTTAAGAAATTTCTTCTTGACAGTAGTAGTCTAAGGTTCTCCTTCAAGAATAGTGTGAATCTTCCACCAGAACCATTATGGGTTGTGCTCACAATGACTCAGCGTTTCTGCTATTGTATGGCATAATGGCTCGTAGAGTTTCTACTGACTAAGGTAGCCTCATTATTCAGACTCAGGCTCTAAATTTCAATGCGGTTAATGTGTGACCACAGCTCCCATTGTATGACCAGAGACGAAACCTCAGGGAAGGCACCTAATGACAAGTGTGTGTTAGCCTATGCCACTGTCCTCAAGCAAGTCTTCTCATCCTGACATGACATTTCAATTGAAAGGCTGTTAGGTGGCTACGTTACACAGGTAATCTTATTTTCTCGGTACTTATGTGAATTTTACCAAGGAATGTAGAAGGTAACACTAAAGTGAGCGCACACCATTACCCCAATTTCAAGTGATTTTCATGTGTTGCCCTCAGGCCAGTCTCTTCCTGATCATATGAATCCTGTGGGAAAGTCTCGTGAGTATCGTGAGATTCCCTAATTCTTGATACGACATTTCCAGGTGACTTCTACCTCACCTTTTTCTGCAAGGCTAAAATAAGCCTCTTCAGAACACTTTGATGGAACAGCCTCAATGTCAATATCTCAGTTTCCTTTCTTTGGTGGTTCAGCCAGTTCTCAGGATTTGTAGTTTGAGGTTTGGTATAGAGAAATTCTGAGGGAGACATTTTTTCTGCCATCAAGTGGTATCTTCACAATGACTCAGCATTTTTTCTACAATGCAGAAAAATGGCAACAATCATTTCTACCATTATCTAGTTGCTGCCTCACAGCACACACAGGCTCAATTATCAACACCGACAATGTGCAAAAGTTGACCCCAAAATCAGATGGCAGTTTCCCTGGCAACACACACAAAACTAGGTGCTTTAAAGATCATTGACTGCCCACATATACCGATGACTTCAAATTAGATTTGTAATGTGTACATGACAGGAGGTTGTCTCAGCCACCTTCTGCTCCCTTTGGATTAATGACTTCTCAGTGTTGTGAATTTTCTCAGTGATATACACTTAGCAATACAAAGGGAGCACTACATTATCCTTTCTTGTGAGGATATGGATTGGTGACACTGGCCCAGGGAACAAGCCCTGTCTTTTCCTAACAAAAAGTGGAAGGGAGACTGGGACCCAAAGCACTAAGCCTGTCCCCTCAGAAACCTAGTAAATAGGAGAACTTAATCCCAAAGGCAAGCCTGTCCTCATGTAATTTCAGTCTTATCTAGAAATATAGGACCTTGTCTCTGGCCTCCATTTTCTATTAGAAACTAGCTTGCTGATGTCAGTTTTGCAGTTCCCATCCCTACACCCTATTTCTAGGAAGTAGATCTGAGAAATTCACCTGCAGCATTTTTTTTTCGACTTTCTCCAGCATAGAATAAAATGGTGGCGTAATCCCAAGTTCCAAGCCTGTTTTCTGTGAAAAAAATGTTACCTGGAGCCCTGGATCAAGCAAAAGCCTTCTTTGTGGAAGAAAAGAAAAACAAAAGGAAACTGTGGAAATCTGAACCAAGTTTGAATCACCAAAACAAAAGCAGTTAACTCAGGGCCGCAATGTCAAGATCATCCAATTTGTAAAAATATCCAGTCTGAAAACCTAGGCCTACAAACATCCAGCCTGGCCCCTGCTACGTGAAACTATTGTGGACACATTTACCTACAGAATCAAGCTGTCATTTTGTAGAAGGAGGACTGATGGAGAACTAGGTACATAGTTCCAAAACTATCCTCCCTTTAAAGTATTTACGATAAAAATTGAGTCAAAAACAGCAACATTTGTCATCATAACAATACATTCAGTACAAACTGATTCCACATCTCCAATTTTGCTTTGATACAGTTATTGAAAGTTGACCAAACCTTATGACACCAAACCATTCCCCCAATAATGGAACATAGTTTGGGCACTAAGAAACCTGGATCAAAGATTGAAGTATTTTGTAAGTTAGTGAATTATAGAGCCTGGAAGCACAGCCAAGCAAAGCAGTATAGCAGCTATAGTTTCAACTGCTATCCATTCACTCCCTCCCAGCACACTCAGGCTCAATTATGAATGCAGCCCATATGCAACTTCTCCCTCCACTGACATAGGCAGTATTCCTGACACACTTACGAAATTAGAGGCAAATTAAAGATCATTGTCTGCCCACATATACCGTTGCCCTCACATAAGATTTATAATGTGACATGACATTCGATTGGAGGTAAGTACAAAGTATATCTCGGCCACATTCTATTCCACGCATACTAATGATTTTTAACTGTTGATGTGAATTTTCTCAGTGATATGCACTCCTCACTTCAAAAAGCACTACATAATCTTCCCTTGTGAGGATGTAGATTAGTGGCATGGGCCCAAGGCACAAGCCTTGTCTTTTCCTAACAAAAGTAGAAGGGAGACTGGGAACCAAGGAATTAAGCCTATTCTCTCTGAAAAGAAGTAGAGAAGATAACTTAAACCAAAGGGAAAGACTGTCATTATGTAATTTGAGTCTTATATCGAAACCTAGAAACTTGTCTCCTGCCGCAACTTCCTATTGGGATTGAGTGTGCAGTTACAATCCCTATCTCTATTTCAAGATATTAGATTTGAGAAATTAGCACAGAACATTTCTTATGACTTTCTGTGACAGAGACTGAAACGGTGGTGTAAGCCCACAGTTCAAATCCTGTTCTCTCTGAACAAATGTTGCCTGAAGTCCTTGTCTCAAAGCAAAAGTGTTTTTTAGGGAAGAAAAAATAAAACAGAGACTACGGAAATATGGACTAAGCCTGGGCCTCCTAAAAGGGCATAGTTAAAGCCCAGACCCACAAAGTCAAGACCATCCAAATGGAAAAATGTTCAGTCTCAAGACCTAGGCCCACAAACATCCACCCTGGCACTTTTTACCTGAAATTCTTATGGACACCGGGATCTAAGTAACCAAGCTGTCATCTCCTAAGAGGAGGAAAAATGGAGGACTTGGTGCATGCCTCCTAGATTGTACCCCTTTGGCCCAATGGTACCAACCCTGTCATCATAACAGTACATTCAGCACTACGTCACCAATTTTTCTTTTAGACAATTATTGAAAGGTGACAATAGCTTATAGCACCAAGCCTTTCTTCTGATAAGAGAAGGTAGTGTGGGCACTAAGTAACTTAGCCAAAGGTTGGACTATCCTTTAAATAACTCATTTGGGGAGCTTGGAATCACAATTATGTATTGTTCCTATTTCTAGGAAGTAGAGTGCAGCCTTGGCTGACAAAATCTATCCTAACACTACATAACGGATCTTTAGGTAGAGGACTTGGCAAACAGTCATAAGACATTCTTGGTAGGAAAAGGAAAGTTGTTGGAAGTCCATGGCCTAGTCAACAGTTCTCTGCTGGAACTGGGGTAAATTGAGTGGAAATTTGAAAACATAACACTATGTCAAGCTCATATATAAGGTAAACTCATTTGCAATACCATTCATGCTCTGAAGCCTGGTTTCTTCTATGAAGTAAAGTGAAAACCTATGGCCACAGCAACAAGACTGGTCACTTGATAGATACCAGATTAGTGCGGGGTATTCCTTGATTCCCATGTGAATTAAATCAGGTGTTTACTTGATCTCCACGTGATTCCCTAGAGATCTCTAAGTGAATTTCAGGCAATTTCCACTTGTTCCTCTTCCTCTATCTTCAAACAAGTGTTTTCAAAACTCAACTCATAATCTCTTATCTTCGGTGCTGAGTCATTGGCCATTAAGCAATTCCCTGTCTACAGTAGTGACCAAAGGTCCACATAGAAGAGTAGTGCGGGAGTTGCGCATGAAGCCGTTCATAGTTATGACTTAGCATTTTTACCTTAACACAGGAAAATGGCATTTACAGTTTACACCGCTCCGAGGTAGCTTCCTCAAGGAGACTTAGCTTCCAAATATCAACGCTTTAATGTTTAACAGCAGCTTCCATTGAGTTCAAGCATGGTGCCTGACTAGAGATGAAACCTGAGGTGAGGTATCTAACAATTGTCTGTTAACCTATGCCTTCATCCTCAAGCAAACCTTCTCCTGCAGACATGTCCTTTCGATTGAAGGGCCTTTAGGTAGCTATGTTATACAGACATTATCATTTTCTCAGTGGTTATCTAAATTTTACCAAGGAATGTAGAAGGGTAACTCAAAAGTGAGTGCCACATCACCAACCCAATACGACATGACTCCCTGCGATGACCGTCATGACAGTCACGTGAATCATGTAGGGAAGCCTCTTGAGTATCACAAGATTCCCTGGTTCTTATTACAAGATTCCAAGGTGACTTCCACATCACTTTCCTCTACTAAGTTAAATCAGTCTCTTCAGAAAACGTTAATGGATCAGCTTCGATGTCAATATCTCATTTTTCTTTTTTGATGGTTAAGCAAGTTCCTCTCAGAATTTGCAGTCTGAGGTTTGGTATAGAGAAATTCTGAGGCAGCCGTTCTTTCTGCCATCAAGTGGTATCCTCACAGTAACTCAGCATTTTTCCTACAATACAAAATATTGGCAGCTATTGTTTCCACCATTATCCAGTTGCTGCATCACAGCACACTCAGGCTCAATGATCAATCCCACCAATATGTGACTGCTGCCTCCAGGAATGCAAGGCAGGTTTCCTGACAAACAGACAAAGTTAGAGGTGAATTAAAGATCACTGACTACCCTCATATATCCTTGACTTCAAATTACATTCGTAATGAGGACACAAAATTAGATTGGAGGACTGTTAGGAGGCTGTCTCAGCCACTTTCTGTTCCATGTAGACTTATGATTTCATAATGTCGATGTGAATTTTCTCAGTGATATGCACTTGTCACTATAAAGGAAACACTATAACATCTTCTTTTGTGAAGATATGGATTGATGAGACGAGCTCAAGGCACAAGCCCTGTCTTTTCCTAACAAAAAGTGGTAGGGAGACTGGGACCCAAAGCACTAAACCTGTCCTCTCTGAAAAGTAGTAGATAGGAGAACTTATTCCAAAGGGCAAGCCTGTCCTCATATGACTTGAGTCTTATCTAGAAACCTAGGACCTTGTCTTAGGCTCCTATTTTCTATTAGGAACCAGGGGGCTGACCTTGGTTTTGAAGTTCCAAACCCTACCCCTATTTCTGGGAAGTAGATCTGAAAAATTAGCCCATAACATTTCTTTTCATTTTCTTTGACATAAAGTGAAATGGTGATGTAAGCCCAATTTCCAAGCCTGTTTGTGTGACCCATTGCCTGCAGCCCTGGCTCAAAGCAAAAGCCTTTCTTATGTAAGAAAAAATAAAACAGATACTGTGGAAATCTGAACCAAGCCTTAACCACATAAAAGGAAATAGTTAAACTCACAGCACTATTTCAAGATCATCCAATTGGTAACAATATCCAATCTGAAGACGTAGGCCCACAAACATATATCTGGCACCTGCTAGCTGAAACTACTATGGATACCTTTTCCTACAGAATCAAACTGTCATCTACTAGAATGAGAAAGAATGGAGGACTTGGTTCACATTCCAAGACTGTCCTGTCTTGAAAGTATTGATGATAGAAATTGGGCCAAAGACACCAACCTGTGTCATCATAACAGTACATTCAGCACAAACTTGTTTTATGTCACCAATTTTCCTTTTATACAATTATTGGAAAGTCACTATACTTTATAGAACCAAGCCTTTCACCTGATAATGAAACATAGTTTGGGGACTGAGAAACCTGGCTCAAAACCT
Organism: Eonycteris spelaea; assembly: GCA_003508835.1. Lineage (NCBI taxonomy): Eukaryota > Metazoa > Chordata > Mammalia > Chiroptera > Pteropodidae > Eonycteris > Eonycteris spelaea. Next base: position 3,072,348 of record PUFA01000143.1, read on the forward strand.
GAACTGCTTTGTAAGTTATTTACTAGGAGAGGCTGGGAGCACAGCCAAGCATTGCTTTTATTTCTAGGAAGCAGATTGGAGACATTTTCACATAGCATCTAGCCTAATTCTACTGAATGGATCTTTAGATAGAGGATATGGCACGTGATCACAAGATCTTCTTCGTAGGAAACAGTGTCGATGGAAGTCCATGGCCCAGGAGCCAGTCCTCTGCCAGAACTAAAATAAGTTGTCTGGATGTTTTAATACGCAGCACCTTGCAGGTCTCATTTACAGGGTACACTAGAGTCAAACTATTTCACAAACTGAAGTCCAATTCATTGTAAGGATTAAGGTGAAAACGTAAGGCAACAGCAATAAGACTTATCACCTGGTAGACAACAAACTCCTGTATGGTCTTCCTTTATTCCCATGTGAATCCCTTCAGATATTCAGTTGACCTCCATGTAATTCCTTGGTGTTTACTATGTGATTTTTCAGGTAACTTCCACCTTATTCTATTTTCCCTATCCTCAAACAAGTGTTTTAAAAACATGTCTCATAAACTCTTATTTTCAATATTTCAGCTTTGGGTCATTGATCTTTAAGCAATTTCTTGACAGTAGTAACCTAATGTTCACCTTCAAAAATAGCGTGGATCTCCCACCAGAACCTTTAAGGGTTATGCTCACAAGGACTCAGCATTTCTGCTACAATACAGCATAATGGCGATTAGAGTTTCACTGACTCTAAGGTAGCTTCGTCATTCAGACTCAGCCACTAAATTTCAACATGGTTAATATGTGACTGCTGCTCCCATTATATAAAAGTAGGTTGCCAAACCAGAGGCAAAACTTCAGGGCAGTTACCTAAGACAAGTGTGTGTTAGCTATGCTGCCGTCCTTAATCAAGTCTTCTCATGCACACGTGAAGAGCTGTTAGTGGCTATGTTACACAGATAATCTTATTTTCTCAGTGCCTGTGTGAATTTTACCAAGGAATGTAGAAGGGTAACACAAAAGTTAGCGCCACACCATCACCCCAATTTCAAGCGATTTTCATGTGTGCACTGAGGCCAGTCTCTTCCTGGTCACCTGAATTCCGCAGGAAAGCGTCATAAGTATCGCAAGATTTCATAATTCTTGGTACGAGATTTCCAGGCAACTTCCACCTCATTACCTTTGCTAGGAAATACAAGCCTTTTAAGAACATGTTGAAGAAATTGCCTCAATGTCAGATTCTCAGATTTTTTTTTTCCATATTGGATTAGCCAGTCTCTCACAGATTTTAATCTTTGGTATGATATTGAGAAATTCTTCAGCAGTCATTTATTTTTGCAATGAAGAGGTAACCTCACAAAGACTGATTACTTAATTACAATAAAGTAATATGGCAGATATGATTTCCACTGCTATTCATCCACTTCCTCACAGCACACTCAGCCTCATTTATGAATGCAGCCAATGTGCAACTTCTGCCTCCACTTACATAGGCAGTTTTCCTGACTAACGAGCAAAAGTAGAGGCAAATTAAAGATCATTGGCTGCCAGCATATATCATTGACCTTACACAAAATTTGGAATGTGGTCATGACATTTGATTGGAGGTCAGTACGAAGTCTGTCTTGGCCAACTTCTGTTCCTCTCATACTGGTGATTTCTCGGTGCTGATGTGAATTTTCTCAGTGATATGCACTCATCACTTCAAAGAAAGCACTACATCATCTTCCCTTTTGAGGATGTGGATTAGTGACATAGGCCCAAGGCACAAGACCTGTCTTTTCAAACAAAAAGTAGAAGGGAGACTGGGAATTTAGGCACTAATCCTATGCTCTCTGAAATCTAGTAGATTGAATAACTTAAACTACAGGGCATTTGTGTCCTCATGTAATTTGAGTCTTATCTCGAAACCTAGGACCTTTTCTCCTGCCTGCATTTTCTATTGGGATCCAGTGTGTTATCCTTGGTTGCAGTTATAATCCCTACCTCTCTTTCCAGAAAGTAGATTTGAAAAATTAGCCCAAGGCATTTCTTATGACTTTCTCTGACATAAATTGAAACAATAGCATAAACCCATTTCAAACCACATTTCAAATCCTGTTCTCTGTGAACAAATGTTGCCTAAACTAATTGTCACAAAGCAAAAACCTTCTTAGGGAAGAAAATATGAAACAGAGATTGTAGAAATCTGAACCAAGCCTTGACCTCCTAAAAGTACATACATAAAGTACGTACAATATCTAGACCATCCACTTGGTAACAAGGGACAGTCTGAAGACCTAGATCCCACCTAGCCCTGGTTACTTGAAACTCTTGTGGACACCTCAGCCTATAGAACCAAGCTGTCATCTCCTAGGAGGGGGAAAAATAGGGGACTTGCTGCATGCCTCCTAGACTATATCTACTTAACAGCATTTATGATAGAAATTGGGCCAATGGCACCAATCCAGTGTCATCATAACAGTACTTTCAGCACAAATTGGTCCCATATCATGAATTTTTCTTTTAGACAATTATTGAAAGGTGACCATAGCTTGCAGCACAAAGCCTTTTTTTCTGATAAGAGTAGATAGTGTGGGCACTAAGAAACCTGGCAGAAACCTGGACTATTTTTCAAAAAACTCAATTGGGGAGCTTGGAATCACAACCAAGTATTACTTTTATTTCTAGCAAGTAGCGTGGAGACCATCACCCATAGAATCTAGCCCTACGTTACATAACAAGTCTTTAGGTAGAGGACTTGGCAAATGGTCAGAAGACATTCTTGGTAGGAAAAGAAAAGTTGTTGAAAGTCTATGGCCTAGGAGTCAGTCCTCTGCTGAAAACAGGATAAATTTCATGGATCTTTGAAAATACAACACTAGGCAAACTCATATATAAGGTAAACTCAATTGCAATACAATTCATGCACTGAAGCCTGGTTCATTATATGCACTAAAGTGTAAACCAATGGCCACAGAAAGAAGACTGGTCACTTGGTAGATACCAGATTAGTGTGGGGTATTTTTTGATCCCCATGTGAATATCACCTGGTGTTTGATCTCGTGTGAATTCCTACTGATTTCTATGTGATTTCATGTGACTTCCACCTTTTTCTCTTCCCTTATTTTCAAATAAGTGTTTTCAAATTCAACTCATAAACTCTTATTTCAATATTAAGCACTGCCTTTAAGGAATTCTCTGTCCATGGTAGTGGCCAAAGGTTTGCATAAAAGATAGTGACGGAGCTTCCCATGAAGCTGTTCAGAGTTATACTCACAATAACACTACAGTTTTGCTAAAATACTATAAAATGGAGCTTACAGCTTACACCCTTCTAAAGTAGTTTTTCAAACAGACTCAGCCTCCAAATATCAATGCAGTTAATGTTCGACAACACCTTTCATTGCATTCAGGCAGGTGGCCTGATAACAGATGAAACCTAAGTCCAATTATTTAACAATTGTCTCTTAACATATGCCGCTGTCCTCAAGGGAATCTTCTCATGCAAACATGACATTTCTATCGAAGGGTCCTTAGGTACCTATGTTCCACAGACAATATAATTTTCTCAGTGATAATCTAAATTTTATCAAGGAATGGAGAAGGGTAACTCAAAAGTGAGCACCACACTAGCAACTCAATATCAAATGACACCCTGTGATGCCCTCAGGCCTAACGGTCATGTGAATCCCATAGGGAAGCCTCATTAGTAATGCGAGATTCCCTAATTCCTATTACCAGATTTCCAGAGAACTTCCACCTCACTTTCCACTGCCTGGCTAATATCAGCCCTTTCAGAACATGTTGATGTAACAGCCTCAATGTCAATATCTTAGATTTATTTCCTTGGTGGTTAAGGCAGTACCTCTCAGAATTTGTAGTCTGAAGTTTGGTACAGAGAAATTCTGAGGCAGCTGTACATCCTGCCATCAAGTGGTATCCTCACAATGACTCAGCATTTTTCCTACAATACAGAAAATTGGCAGCTATTGTTTTCACCACTATCCAGTCATGGTCTCACAGCATACTCAGGATCAATGATAACAATGCCATTGTGTGACTGTTGCCTCCACAAACAGAAGGCAGTTTTCCTGACAAATAGACAAAACTAGAGCTTAATTAAAGATCACTGACTGCCCGCATATATTGTTGACTTTAAATTAGATTTGTATAGTTGACATGACATTTGATTGGAGGACAGTTAGGATCCGGTCTCGGCCCACTTCTGCTCCTTAGAGACTAATGACTTCTCAGTGTTGATGTGAATTTTCTCAGTGATATGCACTTTTCACTACAAAGAGAGCACTACATCATTCTCCCCTGTGAGGATAAGAATTGGTGACATGGGCCCAAGGGACAAGGCCTGTCTTTGCCTAACAAAAAGTAGAAGTGAGACTGGGACCCAAAGCACTAAGCCTGTTTACTCTGACATCTAGTAGGTAGGAAAACCTAATCCAAAGTGTAAGTCTATCTTCATGTAATTTGAGTCTTATCTAGAAACCTGAAACTTGTCTCTGGCCTCTATTTCCTATTAGAAACCAGGATGCTGACCTCGTTTTGCAGTAACAATCCCTTCCCCTATTTCCTGAAAGTAGATCTGAGAAATTAGCCCTATTATTTCTTCCAACTTTCTCTGACATAGACATAGACTAAAATTATGGCAAAAGCCCAGGTTCCAAGCTAGTTTTCTGTGAACAAATGTTGCCTGGGCCTGGCTCAAAGCAAATCCTTTTTTATGGAAGTAAGTATAAAACAAAGACTGTTTTAGAACCAAGCCTTGACACCTAAAAGGAAGCAGTTAAACTCAAGGAAACAATTGGTAACAATATAGTCTGAAGATGTAGGTCCACACACATGCAGCCTGACCCCAGCTACCTGAAACTAGTGTAGACACCTTGGCCTACAGAATCAAGCTGTTATCTCCTTGAATGAGGAAGAATGGAAGACTTGGTGTCTGGTACCAAGATTGTCCTCCCCTGAAAGTATTTATGATAAAAATTGGGCCTAAGACACCAACCTGTGTAGCCATTATGGTACATGCTGCACAAACTGGTTCCACATTACCAATTTTCCTTTGATACAATTATTAAAAGATGTCCATACTTTACAGCACCAAGCCTTTCCCCTGGTAATAGAGTATAGTTTGGTCACTAGAAAACCTGGATCAAAATCTGAACTATCTTGTAAGTTACTCAATTAGAGAGCCTGGAAGCACAGTCAAGCATTGTTTTTAATTCAAGAAAGCAGGTTGGATAACTTGGCACACAGATTCTAGCCTAAAGTTACTGAACGGATTTTTAGATAGAGGACATTACACACAGTCACAAGACCTTCCTGGTAGAAAAAAATGTCAATGGAAGTCCATGGCCCAGGATCCAGTCCTCTGCCAGAACTATGGTAAGCTATTTGGATGTTTGAATACACAACATCGGGTGGACCACATTTACATGGTACACTCCAGTGCAAAACAATTCACAAACTGAAACCTGTTTCATTGTAAAAGACAAAGTTAAAACCGAAAGCTACAGCAAAATGACTAGTTACCTGGTAGACACCAGATTTCTGGAGGGTCTTTCTTGATCCCCAAGTGAATCCCTGCATCTATTCACTTGAACTCCATGTCATTCCCTGGTGATACTATGCGATTTTCAGGTGATTTCTACCTTATTCCTCCTCCCCTACCTTCAAACAAATGTTTTCAAAACCCATCTAATAAACTCTTATTTTCAATATTTCAGCATTAAGTCATTGGCCTTTAAGCAAATCCTTCTTGAAAGCAGTAGCCTAAGAATCACCTTCAAGAATAGCATGTATCTCCCACCAGAATCATTAAGGGTTATGCTCGCAATGGCTCAGCATTTTTGTTATAATACAGCATAATGGCAACTAGAGTTTCCACATAAGGTAGCTTTGTCATTCAGACTCAGCCTCTAACTTTCAAAGCAGTTAATGTGTGACCACTTCTCTCATTGAATACAAGCAGATTACCTGACCAGTAATAAAACCTCAGGGCAGTTACCTAACTACAACTGTGTGTTAGCCTATGCTACTGTCCTTCAGCTAGTCTTCTCATTCAGACATAACCTTTAAATTGAAGGACTGTGAGGTGGCTATGTTACACAGTTAATCTTATTTTCACAGTGCTTATGTGAATTTTACAAAGGAAAATAGAAGGATAACTAAAAGTGAGCACCACACCATCACCCAAATTTCATGTGATTTTCTTGTGTGACCCTCTGGCCAGTCTCTTCCTGGTCTGGTGAATCCCACAGTAAAGCCTCATGAGTATCATGAGATTTCCTAAGCTTGGTATGAGATTTCCAGGTGACTTCCACCTCATTACCTCTACCATGATAATATAAGCCTTTTCAGAACATGTTGAAGAAACTGCCTCAATGTAAATATCTCAGCTTTTTTTTTCCATATTGGTTAAGCCAGTCTCTCTCAAATTTTTATTCTGTGGTTTAATATAGAGAAAATTCTTAAGCAGTTGTTCTTTTTGCAATGAAGAGGTATCCTCACAAGGACTCAGCATTCTTCCTACAATAAAGCAATATGGCAGCGATGGTTTCAACTGCTATCCATTCATTTCCTCATAGTACACTCAGACACAAATATGAATGCAGCCAAAGTACAACTTATGCCTCTACTGACACAGGCAGTTTTCCTGAAAAACAGACAAAAATAGAAGTGAATGAAAGATTATTGACTGCCTGCATATACCATTGATCTCACATACAATTTGGAATGTAGACATGCCATTCGATTGGAGGTCAGTGTGAAGTCTTTCTTGTCCACATTCTGTTCCATGCATACTAACGATATCTCAGTGTTGATGTGAATGTTCTCAATAATATACACTCATCACTTCATAGAATCCATTACTTCATCTTCCCTTGTGAGGATGTGGATTGGTGACATGGGCCCTAGATGCGTAGCCTTTCTTTTCCTAACAAAAAGTAGAAGGGAGACAGGAAACCAAAACACTAAGAATATCTCTCAAAACTAGTATAGAGGATTGCTTAAACCACATGTTAAGTCTGTCCTCATGTATTTTAGTCTTATCTCAAAACATAGGACCTTGTCTCCTGCCTGCATTTCCTTTTGGGATCTAGCATACTGTCCTTGGTTGCAGGGAGCACTACAACATCCTTTCTTATGAGGATATGGATTGGTGATACAGGCCCAAGGAACAACTCCTGTCTTTTTCTAACAAAAAGTAGAAGGGAGACTGGGACCCAAAGCACTAAGCCTGTACTCTCCTAAAACAGCCAGCATACTGATGTTGGTTCTGCAGTTGCAATCCCTACCTCTATCTAGAAGGTATTTGAGAAATCAATCCAGAGCATTTTATATGACTTTCACTGACATAGACTGAAAGGATGGCATAAGCCCACAGTTTCAAGCCTGTTCTCTGTGAATAAATGTTGCCTGAAGCTTTTGTCTCAAAGCAAATGCCCTCTTTAGGGAAGAAAATATAAAACAAAGACTGTAGAAATCTGAACCAAGCCTGAACTGCCAAAAAGGTGATAGCTGAAGTCTAGGTTCAAAACGTCAAGACCATCCAATTGGTAACAATTTCTAGTCTCAAGATCTACACCTGCAAACATCCAATATGGCCCTTGTTACCTGAAACTCTTGTGAACACCTGGGCCTTTAGAACCAAGGTGTCATCTTCTAGAAGGAGGAAGAATGGAGGACACCATGAATGCCTCCAAGACAGTACTCCCCTGAAATCATTTATGATAGAAATTGGGCCTATGGCACCAACCCTGTGTCATCCTTAACAGTACATTCTGCACAACCTGGTCCAACATCACCAATTTTCCTTTTAGACAATTATTGAAAGGTGAATATACCTTGCAGCACCAAGCCTTTCTTCTGTTAAGAGAAGGTAGTTGGGCACTAAAACCCTGGCCAAAGCATGGACTATTCTTTAAAAATCTCAGTTGGAGAGCTAGAGTCACAACCAAGTAGAGCTATTTCTAGGAAGTAAAGTGGATACTTTGGCCGACAGAGGGTAGCCAAACTTTACATAACGAATCTTTAGGTAGAGGACTTGGCAAACAGTCATAAGACATTCTTGGTAGGAAAATAAAAGTCGTTGGAAGTCCATGGCCTATGAGGCAGTCCTCTGCTGGAATGGGGTAAGTTGGGTGGACGTTTGAAAACACAACACCACGCCAATCTCATATAAAGTAAACTCAATTGCAATACAATTCATGCTCTGAAGTCTGGTTCATTTTACAAAGGAAAATGAAAACCTATGGCCACAGCAACAAGTCTGGTCATTTGGTAGACACCAGATTAGTGTGGGGTATTCCTTGATCCCCATGTAAATTCTACCAGGTGTTTACTTAACCTCTGCGTGATTCCCCAGTGATACCTAAGCAATTTTCAGGTGATTTCCACCTTATTCCTTTTCCCCTATTTTCAAACAAGTGTTTTCAAAACTTGTCTTATAAACTCTAATTTTTAATATTCAGCATGGAGTCATTGACCTTTAAGCAATTCTCTTTCGACAGTAGTGACCAATGACCCACATAACAGAATATTGCAGGAGTCCCACATGAAGCCGTTCAGATTTGTTCTCACAATGATTCAGCATTTTTGCTATAACACATAACATAAAAATGTTACTTATAGTTTACACTGCTCTAAAGCAGTTTCGTAAAGCAGAGTCAGCCTTTAAATATCAATGCACTTAATGTTCGACAGCAGCTTCCATTGCATTCAATCAGGTTGACTGATCACAGGTGAAATCTATGTTATCTATCTATCTATGTTATCTATCAACAATTGTCTGTTAACCTATGCTGCCATCCTCAAGCGAACCTTCTCCTGCAGACATGACCTTTCAATTGAAGGGCAATTAGGTGGCTATGTTCCACAGACACTATCATTTCCTCAGTGGTTATCTAAATTTTACCAAGGATTGGAGAAGGGTAACTCAAAAGTGAATGCCATTACATCTATTCAATATAATGTTGCTCGCTGTAGCCTTCAGGCCTGTCTCTTAATAGTCATGTGACTCTCACAGGGAAGCCTCTTGAGTATCACTAGATTCCCTAGTTCTTGCTGCAAGAAAGCAAGGTGACTTCCACCTCACTTTCCCCTGCTACCCTAAAATCAGCCCCTTTAGAACAAGTTGATGCAATAGCCTCAATGTGAATATCTCAGTTTTCTTTCCTTGGTGGTTAAGCCTGTCCCACTCAGAACTTGTAGTCTGAGATTTGGTATAGAGAAATTCTGAGGCAGCAGTTCTTTCTGCCCTCAAGTGGTATCCTCACAATGACTCAGCATTTTTCCTACAATACAAAAAAAAAAAACAAACGATGGCTACTGTTTCCACCACTAGCCAGTCGCAGCCTCACAGCACACTCAGGCTCAATTATCAATGCCGCCAATGTGCGACTGTGGCCTCCATGAACATAAGTCAGTTTCCTTGACAAACAGACAAAACTAGAGTTGAATTAAAGATCTTTGCCCACATACACCATAGACTTCAAGTTAGATTTGCAATGTGGACACGACATTCAATTGAAGGACAGTTAGGCTGTCTTGGCCACCTACTGTTCCGTGCATACTAATGATTTCTCAGTGTTGATGTGAATTTTCTCAGAGATATGCACTTGTCACTACAAAGGGAGCAAGATATCAACATTCCTTGTAAGAATATGGATTGGTGACATGGGCCAGAAGTACAAGGCCTGTCTTTTCCTAATAAAAAGTAGAGGGGAGACTGGAAACCAAAGTACAATGCCTATCTCTCAGAAAACTAGTAGATAAGATAACTTAAACCACAGGGCACTTCTACTTAAGACTATATGAGTCTTATAATGAAACCTAGAACCCTATCTCCTTCCCGCATTTCCTAACGGGATCCAGTGTGCCATCTTTATTGCAGTGAGAAAGTAGATTTGAGAAATTAGCCTAGAGCATTTCTTAGGAATTTATCCAAAAGACTGAAAGGGCGGCATAAGCATGCAGTACCAAGCATGTTCTCGGTGAACAAATGTTGCCTGAAGTCCTTGTCTCAAAGCAAAAGCCTTCTTTAGGGAAGAAAAAAAATGGAGACTGTTAAAATCTGAACCAAGCCTGGATCTCCTCAAAGGACATAGTTAAAGCCCATGCCCACAACATCAAGACCATCCAAATTGTAATAATGTACAGCTTCAAAACCTAGGCCCACAAATATCCAGCCTGGCCCTAGTTACCTGAAATACTTGTGGACACCTGGGCCTATGAAATCATGCTGTCATTCCTGAGAAAGAGGAAGAACAAAGGACTTTGTGCATGCCTCCAAGACTGTACTCCTTTGAAATCATTTACTATAGAAATTTTGCTGATTTCACCAACACTGCATCATTTCAACAGTACATCCAGCAAAAACTGGTCCCATGTCACTACTTTTTTAAAAGACAATTATTGAAAGGTCACCATATCTTGCACACCAAGTATTTCTTCTGGTAAGAAAAGGTAGTGTGGGCACTAAGAAACTTGATCAAAACCTGGGAAGTTCTTTAAAATACTCGATTTGGGAGCTTGGAATCAAAATATATATATATATATTGCTCCTATTTCTAGGAAGTAGAGTGGAGATCTTATCCCACAGAATCTAGCCTAACTTTATATAATGAATCTATAGATAGCAGACTTGACAAAAAGTCACAAGAGATTCTTGTTAGGAACAGAAAAGTGATTAGAAGTACACAGCCAAGGAGGCCATCCTCTGCTAGTAAGTTGTGTGGATGTTTGAATACACAAAACCGTGCCTGTCTCATTTACAGGGTGCACTCAGTTCCAAATAATTAAAAAAACTGATGCCTGATTCATTGTAAGAAGTAAGGTAAAAATCTAAATCACAGCAACAGAACAAGTCATCTGGTAGACACAAGATTCCTGCAGTGTCCTCATGATCCCTATGTGAATCTTTCCAGGTATTCACTTTTCCTACTTGTCATTCCTTGGTGATTACTACATGATTTTCAGGTGACTTACACCTTATTGCTCTTCCCCTATTCTCAAACAAGTGTTTTCAAAACATGTCTCATAAACTGTTATTTGCAATATTTCGGCATAGAGACATTGACTTTTAAGCAAATTCTTGTTGACAGTGGTAGCCTAAGGTTCACCTTCAGAACAGCATGAATCTCACACCAGAACCGTTGAGGGTTATGCTCACAATGACTCAGCATTTCTGCTACAACACAGCATAATGTCACTTAGAGTTTCTGCCACTCAAAGGCTGTGTCATTCAGACTCAGCCCCTAAATTTCAATGAGGTTAATGTGTGTCCACTGCTTTCATTGTATGCAAGCAGGTTGCATGACGAAAGATGATACCTCAGGGCAGATACCTAAGACAAATGTGTGTTAGCCTATGGCACTGTCCTCAAGCAAGTCTTCTCATGCAGACATGACCTTTTGATTGAAGGGCTGATTGAAGGGCCATTAGGTGGCTATGTTACACAGGTAATCTTATTTCCTCAGTATTTATGTAAATTTTACCAAGGAATGTAGAAGGGTAGCACAAAAGTGAGCACCACACCATCACCCAAATTTTATGTGATTTTCGTGTGTTTTTCTAGGGCCAGAGGCTTCCTGGTCACCTGAATCCCACAGGAAAGCCTGGTGAAATCACCAGATTTCCAAATTCATGGTAGGAGATCTCCAGGCAATTCCACTTCATTAATTCTAGTAGGATAATACAAGCCTTTTAAGAACATATTGAAGAAACTACCTGAATGTCAGTTTCTTAGTTTTTTCTCCAAATTGGTTTAGCCAGTCTCTTGCAGATATTTAGTATGTGGTATGTTAGAGAAATTTTTAAGCAGTCAGTTTTTTGCAATGAAGAGGTATCCTCACAATTACTCAGCATTTTTCCCACAATAAAGCAATATGGCATCTATGGTTCCAACTGCTATCCATTCACATCCTCATAGTATACTCAGGCTCAATTATAAACAAAGCCAATGTGTGACTTCTGCCTCCACTGACATAGGCAGGTTTCCTGATGAACAGACAAATATAGAGGTGAATAAAGATCATTGACTGCCTGTATATGCTGTTGACATCAAATAAGATTTGGAATGTGGAAATGACATTTGATTGGAAGTCAGTATGAAGTCTGCCTCGTCCACTTTCTGTTCCACACATACTAGTAATTTGTCAGTGTTTATGTGAATTTTCTCAGTGATATGCACTTGTCACTTTAAATAAAGCGCTACATCATCTTCCCTTGTGAGGATGTGAATTGGTGACATGGGCCCAAGTCACAAGGCCTCTCTTTCCTAACAAAAAGGAGAAAAGAGACTGAGAACCAAAGCACTAAGCCTATGCTCCCTTAAATCTAGTAGATTGGAAAACTTAAACCACAGGGTATGGCTGTCCTAAATGAATTTGAGTCTTATCTCAAATCCTAGGACCTTGTCTCCTGTCTACATTTCCTATTGGGATCCAGTGTGCTATCCTTGACTGCTGTTACAATCCCTACCTCTATTTGCAGAAAGTAGATTTGTGAAATTATCTAAGAGCATTTCTTTAGACTTTCTCCAATAGAGACTGAAAGGGTGGCATAAGCCCACAGTCCAAACCTCTTTTCGTGGAAAAAAAATGTTGCCTGAAGGCCTTGTCTCAAGCAAAAGTCTTCCTTGGGGAAGAAAAATTAAATCAGAGACTGTGGAAATCATAACCCAGGCTGGACCTCCTAAAAGGACATAGTTAAAACCCAGGCCCACAACATCAAGACTATCCAATTGGTAATAATGTATAGCCTCAAGACCTAGGCTCACAAACATCCAGCCTGGCCCTTGTTACCTGAAACCCTTTTAAAGAACTCGGCCTATAGAACCTAGCTGTCGTCTCCTAGGAAGAGAAAGAATGGAGGACTTGGTTCCCTCTTCCTTGATTGTACTCTCTTGAAAGCATTTATGATAGAAATGGTAACTATGGCACCAACCAACCCAGTATCATCACAACAGTACATTCAGTGCAAAGGGATCCCACGTCACCAATTTTCCTTGCAGCTCCAAGCTCCAAGCCTTTCTTCTGGTAAGAGAAGGTAGAGGGGGCACAAAGAAACCTGGCCAAAGTCTGGACTATTCTTTAAAACACTCGTTTGGGGAGCTTGGAATCCCAACCAAGTATTGTTCCTATTTCTAGAAAGCAGAGTAGAGACCATGGCCCACGGGATCTAGCCCTACTTTTACATAATGAGTCTTTACGTAGAGGATTTGGCAAACAGTCACAAGACATTCTTAGTTAGAATAGAAAAATTTTTGGAAGTCCATGGCCTAGGAGTCAGTCTTCTGCTGGAACAGGGGTAAGTTGTGTGGACGTTTGAAAACACAATGCCATGCCAATTTCATATATAAGGTAAACTCAATTGCAATACAATTCATGCTCTGAAGCCTGTTTCACTCTACAATGTAAGAGGAAACCTATAGTCACAGCAACAAGACTATTTACTTGATATATACCAGAGTAGTATGGGGTATTCCTTATTCCCCATGTAAATTCCACCAGGAGTTTACTTGATCTCCGCATAATTCTCTAGTTATTTCCAAGTGATTTTCAGATGATTTCCACCTTATTTCTCTTCCCCTATTTTCAAACAAGTGTTTTCAAAACTTATCTCATATTCTTATTTTCAGTATTCAGCATTGAGCCATTGGAATTTAAGAAATTCTCTGTTGACAGAAGTGTCCAAAGGTCCACATACAAGGTATTGTGGGAGTCCCACGTGAAGTCATTCAGAGTTATACTCACAATGACTCAGCATTTTTGCTATAATACAGCAAAATGGTATTCTATTTTACACCGCTCTAAAGTAGATTCATCAAGCAGACTCAGCCTCCAAATATCAGCACAGTTCATGATTGACAGCAGCTTCCATTGGCTTCCAGCAGGTTGACCGACCACAGATGAAACCTAAAGCCAGATATATAACAATTGTCTGTTAACCTATGCTGCTGTCCTAAAGCATAATTTCTCATGCAGACATGACCTTTGGATTGAAGGGCCATTAGGTAGCTATGTTCCACAGACACTATCATTTTCTCAGTGGCTATCTAAATTTTACCAAGGAATTGTGAAGGGTAACTCCAAAGTGAGTGTCACACCATCAGCCTAATACTATATGACTCCCTGTGATGCCTTCAGGCCTGTCTCTTAAAGGTCATGCGAATACCTCAGAGAAGCCTTGTGAGTATTGTGAGATTCTCTAATTTTTGTTATGAGATTTCCAGATGACTTCTACCTCACTTTTTTTCTGCTAGGCTACAATCAGTCCCTTCAGAATATGTTGATGGAATGGCCTCAATGTCTATACCTCGGATTTTTTTCCTTGGTGGTTAAACTGGTCCCTATCAGAATTTATAGTCTATGGTTTAATATAGAGAAATTTTGAGGCAGCCGTTCTTTCCATCATCAAGTGGTATCCTCACGATGACTCAGCATTTTTCCAACAATACAGAAAACTGCGGGATTGATTCTACCACTATCCAGTCTCTGCCTCACAGCACACTCAGGCTCAATGATCAATGTCAACAATGTATGACACTTGCCTCCACGAACAGAAGGCAGTTTTCCTGACAGACAAAACTAGAGGCTAATTAAAGATCATTGACTGTTCACATATATTGTTGACTTCAAATTAGATTTGTAATGTACACGACCTTCAAATGGAGGACAGTTAGGAGGCAATCTGGCCACCTTCTGCTCCACTATTGATTTCTCAGTGTTGATGTGAATTTTCTCTGTGATAAGCACTTTTAATTACAAAGGGAGCACTTGATAATCCTCCCTTGTGAGGATATGGATTGGTGAAACAGACCCAAGACACAGGATCTGTCTTTGCCTAACAAAAAGTACAAGGGAGACTGGGAACTAAGGCTCTAAGCCTATCCTCTCTGAAAAGTATTAATAGGAAAACTCTACCCACAGGATAGGATCCTCAGGTAAGAAAATTTTTTCTCAAGACTTCAGAACTTGTATCTTGCCTGAATTTCTATAAGCACTGACCTTGGTTTTAAGTTCCAATTGCTTTCATTATTTCCATAAAATGACTCTCAGAAATTGGCCCACAGAATTTCCTCTGCCTTTTCCTAACAGAGACTGAAGGAGTAGCATAAGCCTACATTTCCAAGCATGTCCTTCATGAAGAAATCTCGCCTGGAGTCCTGGGCTCACAGCAAAAGCCTTCGATACAAAAGATAAACTAGAATGAAGACTGTGGAATTCAGCACTAAGCCTAGACCTCCTAAAAGGAACTATTTGGAAGCCCTAGGCCAATAGCTTAAAACATCCAATCGGTAAAATGTCCAGACCGAAGACCTAGTCTCACAGCCCCCACCCTGGCCCCTGTTACCAGAAATTCTTATAGAGATTCTTGGCCTACAGAACCAAGCTGCCATTTTCTATGAGGATGAAGAATAAAGAACTCAATTTATGGCTCCAAGGTGTCCTCCCATTTAAGCATTTCTGATAAAAATGTGAGCCAAAGGCGCCAGCCTTGTGTTGTATTAACAATACATTCAACACAACCTGGACCCACATCACCAATTTCCCTTTTGACAATTATTGAATGGTGAACATAACTTATATCACCAGTCCTTTCCCTGGAAATAAAAGGTAGTATGGGCACTAAGAACTCTGGCACATAGCCTAGAATGTTCTTTCAGGATCTCGACTGGGGAGACTCAAAGCAAGGTCCAGCATGTCTCTTATTTCCAGGAAATAGAGTGGAGACCTTAGCCCACAGAATATAGCATGACATTTCTTAAAGTTTCCATATGTGAAGGACTTGGCACATGGTTGAAAAACAAAACATCTATAGAAGTCGATGGCCTAGTACCCAGTCCTTAACCTGTACTAGGGTAAGTAGAGTGGATGTTTGAAAACATAGCACCATGCCAACCTCATTTACAAGGTAAACTTGAATGAAAAACATTTCACACACTGAATCCTGGTTCATTCTATGAAGTAAATTGAAAACTACACCATAGCCACAAGACTAATCACATGGTAGATAGGAGATTCTTGCAGAATTTACTTGACCCCCATGTGAATCCTGGGAGATGTTCACGTGACTGCTGTGTGATTCCCTAGATAGTGCTACATGATTTTCAGGTGACTTCCAACTTACTCCACTTCCCCTATCCTCAACAAAGTATTTTTAAATCATGTCTCAAAAACTCTCCGTTTTCCATATTTCGGCATTGATATATTAGCTCTTAAGCAATTCCCTATCGACAGTGATGATGTAAGGTCCACATCCAAGAATAGTGCAGGAATCCCAGCTGATGCCATTAAGAGTTATGCTCACAAAGACTTAGCATTTTTGCTACAATACAGCAAAATGGTGCCTACTGTTTCCACTGCTGTGGACCAGCTTCATCAATTAGACTTAGCCTCCAAATTTCAACATGGTCAATGTGCAATAGCCGTTTGTATTGCCTTTAATCAGATTGCCTTTCCACAGACAAAAAATCAGGCCAGTTAACAAATGACAATTATCTTTCAGCCTATGCCACTGTCCACAAGCATGTATTCTCATGTAGACATGACCATTCTAATGAAGGGCTTTTAGACAGCTCTGAAACAGGGATTCTCCTTTTGGCAGGGTTTATGTGAATTTTGCCAAGGAATATAGGGACATAACTCAAACATGAGGGCCCCACCATCACCTGACGTCCTGGCGTCATTGTGGTGATGCCTTCAGGCCAGTTTCATAATGGTAACGTGAATCCTACAGAAAGATCTCATGAATATTGTAAGTTTCTTCATTCTTATTACGAGATATCCAGTAGACTTTCACCTCATTTTCCTTTGTTGGCCTAATACAAGGATGTTCTGAACACGAAGGAACTGCCTCAATGTCAATACCTCAGCTTCCATTCATGGTGGTTAATTCAGTCTCTCTCAGAATTTTAGTAGTCTGAGGTTTGCTATAGAGAAATTCTGTGGCAGCCGTTCTTTCTGCCATGAAAGTGTATTCTCACAATGACTCAGCATTTTTCTTACACTACAGCAAAATGGTGACTATTGTTTCCACTGCTATCTAGTCACTTCCTTACAGCATACTCAGAATCCAATTTTCAACGGGTTGAAAGTGTAACCACCATCTCCACAACCATAAAGCAGATTTTCTCACAACAGACAAATCTTGAGGCAAATTAACGATCATTGGTTGGTGGCATATACTGTTGACTTCAAGTGAGTTTTGTAATTTGGACACAACATTCAGTTAGGAGACTAATGTTTTTTCAGTGTTTATTTAAATTTTCTCTAGAGATATGCACTCGACATTCCAAAGAAACACTGCATCACCCCATCTGTCACATGATGTCCCAGTGTTTCATAAAATCTAGTCTCTTGATGGGCACCTATTTCCCATGGACGCTCATGTGATCCTGTCATGAATCCTTTGGGGCCATGCTCCCAAACTTAACACTGTCTAATTCTGAACATACTAGTCTAAGGACCTGCTCACACTACCAACATATAGACCCTATGTCAGACACTAATGTGCAGTGCATGGCAGGGAGATCAAAGCTGCTGACTTTAATAGAAAAGACAAAAGACTTCTATTCAGGTAACAGTACTGTTCTCCCTTTAAATGATGTAAACTGGAGACCTAGATGCATAACAAAGCCTGTTTCTCCCTAACACTAATACAATGAAGCCTTGGTCTAATGCCAAAAAGCCTGTCCTCATTGAAAATTTGTGTATGAAGACCTTAAACCTCGAGACTAGCCTTTCCTCTGGTAAGAATAACATTTTGAACAACTTGAATCTTGGCTCCAGGCATGGAATTTTGTTAGGTACAATGGTGGTGACACTAGCTCACAGTTACAATTCTTCATCTATTCCAAGATGTCAAGTTGAGACCTTGAACCATAGCACATCTTCATTCTGAAGACTGAACGGTATCCCCGACCCACAGTTCTTAGCTTTTCTTCTGAAAGAATGTCGAGGGGGCACCTCGGCCGATTGCAACAAGCACGTCTTTATGTGAGAGAAACCAGAATGGAGACTTAAGCCTGTGACAACAAGCTTAAACTCTTCTCACAGGAATTAGAGTGCAGGCTCAGGCTCCCATGTTCAAGAACATCAAATTTGATACAGACTAGATGAAACATACTCATACTTTACCTAAAGTAAAAAAACTCATCTGGAGGGTATGTCCAGCAAAAGAAACCTGTATTCTCAGAACAAATGAAAATGGAGGCAGCCATTAATATGGGCAACACTATCTCCCCAGGATAGGATATGGAGTGGTGAAATGGGCCAAAAGCACAATTCCTGTCTTTTCATACAAAAAGTGCAAAGGAGAATGGGTCACGAGGATCTAAGCCTGTCCTCTCTGAAAAGTATTAGAAAGGTGAACTTAACCCACAGGGCAAGATGTCCTCAGGTAAGAGAATTTTATTTCAAGACCTAGGCCTTGTATCTGGCCTGGATTTCTAATCAGAAAGAAAAGCGCTGACCTTGGTTTTAACTTCCAATCCTTTTCATTATTTCAGGGAAGTAGCACTCAGAAATTGGCCCACAGCATTTCTTTTGTATTTTCCTAACAGAGAATGAAGGGGTAGCATAAGTTCATAATTCCAAGCATGTCCTCTGTGAACAATCTCACCTGGAGTTCTGTGTTCACAGCAAAAGTCCTCATTCTGGAAGATAACCTAGAATGAAGACTATGGAATTCAGTACCAAACATGAACCTCAAAAAAGGAACTGGTTGGAAGCCCTAGGCCCAATTGGTAACTCTCCAGACTGAAGACAAAGTACCATAGCACTCACCCTGGCCCTTGTCACCAGAAACTCTTATGGAGATTTTGGCCTACAAAACCAAGATGTCATCTCCTAGGAGGAAAAATAGAGGACTCAGTTCATGGCTCCAAGTCTGTCATTCTATTAAAGTATTTGTGATAGAAATTTGGGTCAATGGCACCAACCTTATATCATATTAACTGTACATTCAGCACAACATGGACACACATCACCAATTTTCCCTTTTGAATATTATTGAATGGTGACCATAACTTATAACACCAAACATTTCCTCTGGAAACATAAGGTAGTGAGGGTACTAAAAGAACTCTGGCGCATAGCTTGGATTCTTAATCAGGAACTCGACTGGGGAGCCTTGAAGCAAGGTCCAGGAAATAAAATGAAGACCTCTGCCTACAGAACCTAGCTTATCTTTACTTAAAGGAACCTTAGGTGGGGGATTTGGCACATGGTCACAAAATATTCTTGGTAGAAAAAGAGAGTCAATAGAAGTCCATGGTCCAGGACCCAGCCTTCTGCCCATACTACGGTAAGTTTAGTGGATGTTTGAAAACACAACACCATGCCTGTCTCATTTACAAGGTAGACTCAAGTGAAAAACATTTCACACATTATAGCTTGATTTATTCTAAGAACTAAAGTAAAAACTTAACCCAGAGCAACAATACTAGTCACCTATTAGATACCAGATTCCTGAATGGTCTTGCCTGACCCTCACGTGAAGCCTGTGAGCTGTTCACATGACTGCCACAATATTTCCTAGTGATTACTACATGATTTTCAAGTAACTTCCACCTTATTTCTCTTTCCCTAGCCTTAGTCAAGTGTTTTTAAGACAAGACTCATACAATCTTCATTTTCAATTATTCATCATTAGTGCATTGGCCATTAAGCAATTCCCTCTCAATAGTAGTGGCTTAGATCAGCATACAAGAATAGTCTGAGAGTCCCACCAGGAGAGGTTAATAGTTATGCTCAAAATGACTCGCATTTTTACTACAATACAGCAAAATGGGGCCGAATGTTTCTACTGCTCTAAAGTAGCTTTGTCAAGCAGACTCAGCCATCAAATTTCGACACCAATAATTTGCGAGAGCCACTCCCTTTGCCTTCAAGCAGATTGCCTGACCGCAAATGAAACCTCAGGCCAGTTAACTAATGACAATTGTCTGATAGCCTTCAACGTGTCCTAATCAAGTCTTCTCATGCAGACATGACCTTTCGATTGAAGAAACGTTAGGTGAGCCTGTTATACACAGACTCAGCTTTTCTCTGTATTGATGTGAATTTTACCAAGGAATGTATAAGAGTAGCTCAAAAGTAAGCCCTATGCCATCACCACAATGTCATTAGATCAGCCAGTGATGCCTTCAGGCCAGTCTCTTTATGGTCACGTGAGTCCCGTGGGAAAGCCTTATAAATATCGCAAGATTCCCTAATTCTTGTTACGAAATTTCAAGATGACCTCCACCTCATTTGCCTCTTCTTGCCTAAAAAAAATGTTTTTCAGACCCTGTGACAGAAACTAATGTGCAGTGCGTAGCCTACAGATAAATTTCTTGATTCTTACAGAAAAGACAGGAGACCTCCATTCAGGTAACAGTACTTCAAATGATGTAGACTGGAGACCTGGGCACAAGACACAAAGCCAGTTTCTTCTTAACACTAATACAACAAAACCTTGATCTAAAGCAAAAAGACAGTTTTTGTTGAAAATTAATATATTGGAGATTTTAAAACGCAAGGCCAGACTTTCCTCTGGTAAGAATATCTTTCTTGAAGAACTGGAACTTTGGTTCCAGGCCTGGATTTTCTGTCAGGAGCAAGAGTGGTGGCTTTGGCTTGCCATTCCAATTCTTCAAATATTTCAAGAGGTCGAGGTGAGACTCAGGCCACAGTATTTCTTCTGTCTTTTCCTAATAGAGACTGAAGTGGTAGCCTGGGTCCATGGTTCTTAGCCTTTCCTTTTAGAAGGAATGTCGAGTGGTGTTCTACACTCGCAACAACAAGCCCGTCTTTATGCAACAGAAACTAGAATGGGGATGTAGGCCTATAACTGCTAGCCTGGACTCTCCTCACATGACTTATAGTGTAAGCCCAGTTTCCCAAGTTCAAGACCATTCAATTTATAAAGGACTAGAGGAAACACCTACTCCCACAATATCCAAGGTATCCCCTGTAAACAAAACTCATGAGAAGTGTATAGTTTGCAAACAAAGATATCTTCTCAGAACAAAAGGAAAACAGAGGCCATCATTCCTACCAGCAACACTGTCTTCCCTTGAGAAGATGTGGAGTAGTGACAAGAGCTCTATCTTTCCTAACAAAAAGTACAAGGGATAATGGGACCCAAAGCACAAAGCTTGTTCTCTCTTAAAATCTGTAGAAAGGAGAACTGAACCCACAGGGCATGACTGTCTTCAGGTAAGAGAATTTTATCTCGAGATTTAGGACCTTGTCTTTTTCCTGGATATCTATTGAGGAACCAAAGTACTGACTATGGTTTGCATTTCGAATCCCTTCCTCTATTTTCAGGAAGTAGAGTGACATAGCCAGCAAGTGTAAATTTTGCCACATCAATCATGGCTCTGGAAAATATACCTGAGTATGAACAGTTGAAGATTGAGAAAAGAAAAAGACAGAAAGCTTGGATCAGGATGTCCACTGTATATACTCAGAAATGTGCTTAGGAGATGGTTTCATTTCAATGTGTATTCAAAAAAAGAATTATTGTTCACTTATGGAACAGTGCTGCTGAGGAAACAGATTACAAACACATCCTCACCAGAAAGATTTCTCATCATAATCGACTATCACAGTATAAACAAGACTCCCTGGATTTCCATTCTGCTTGACAAAGAAACAGTGTACGTCTGTTAAAGAGCCTCTACTATAAACTATAAGGAAGATACCACTGTATTAGTATCTGCTGATGCAGTCTATGAATGTGGAAAGTTTGAGAGCATGTATCTCTAAAGTGTATGTGCCATCAGCTCTTGTGTATTGAAAACAGATGGCATCCTAAACAGAGATACACTCAGATTAGACTATGTTGGAACATCACTCCAGTCAAGAATAAGGGGCAAAGAGCTTGCTAAATTCAAAAATGGATTACACAATTACAAGTAAGAGCAGTGTTTTCTTCCACTTCATTGTTAGGGTGCCGCTTTACACTTCCCAGAATACCACAATACTATCACCAAATTGTTGACTGCTGTTAGGCATTATAGAATGGAGGTATTAAAAAGAGGTTTTTTGGGGTATGCTGTGGATATTCTTTAAAGTTTACAGACTTCAATGTCTTCTTCAAGGCAACAAATAAACTACAGTATTTCAACACCATACAACAATGTTTATCACAAAGTTTGAGGTACCTTTATCATATTCCCTCCATTCCAACACATGGCAGCCTGAACCCGCTTCCTATGAATTTTCCCGATTAAATCTCCCAGGGTTTCGTAATCGCTATCACAATTTGTAGTGTGTAGTGCCTGTCAAGCCACCTCTCAGAGCCACCTCTTAGAACAATTCTGCCAGCAATTCAGATAATCTTTTTATCCCTTGACATATAAAATGGGTTTGGAACCACACAATGACACAGAAGCTTGCAGCATGAAAGAGGCTCAATTCAAAGTCGTTTCCTCAAGCATTAATCATTAGAGTGGACTAAACTCCTGATCAAGCATATCTGGATCTTTGATTTATGGCTCCACTAGTGTGTCAGTTTCTCATCATAAACATCCTTAGGACATGGTTTCTGTCACAGGGTCTAGGATGTTGGTAATGTGAGCAGGTCCTTACACTAGTCTGTTCAAAATTAGAGTGTTAAGATTAGTAGCAGGGCCCCGAGGAAGTCATGACAGTTTCATGTGAGTACCTAGGTACCCATCGAGTCTGGACTATATTAAAACAGGGACATCATGTGACAGATGGGGTGATGTAGTGCTTCCTTTGAAATGATGAGTGCATATCTCTTGATAAAGTTCACATAAACACTGAGAAAATATTAGTCTGTGTGAAACAGAAGGTGGCCGAGACAGCCTCCTAACTGAATGTTGTGTCCAAATTACAAAACTCACTTGAGGTTAACAGAATATGCAGCCAGTCAATGAGCGTTAATTCACCTCAGGCTTTTTCTGCTGTGAGGAAAACTGCTTTATGTCAGTGGAGATGGCAGTTGCCCATTGGACGTGATTAAAATTGCAGGTTGGGCGCACAGTGAAGAAGCGACAGGATCTATTGGAAAGAATAGCTGCCATTTTGCTGTAGTGTAGGAAAAATGCCAAGTCATTGTTAGAATACCCCTTCATGGCAGAAAAATGGTTGCCTCAGAATTTCTCTAAAACAAACCTCAGAGTACTAAAATTCTGAGAGGGACTGGCTTAACCACCATGGAAATAAAGCTGTGATATTGACATTGAGGCAATTCCTTCAACAGGTTCAGAATAACCTTGTTTTAGACCAGCAGAGTAAAATGAAGTGAAAGTCACCTGGAAATTTCATAAGAAGAATTAAGGAATCTCGTGATATTTATGAGGTCTTCCCGTGAGATTCATGTTACCATTATGAAACTGGACTGGAGACCAGGTGATGGCATGGCACTCACCTTTTAGTTACCCTTCTGCATTCCTTGGTAAAATTCACATAAACATTGCGAAAAGGAGAGTCTCTCTCTCAGAGCCCTCTAACAGCCCCTTAATCGAAAGGTTGTGTCTGCATGAGAAAACATATATGAGGATAGTGGTGTAGTCTGCAAGATAATTGTCATTAGTAAACTGGCCTGATTTTTCATATGTGATCAGGCAACCTGATTGAAGGCATGTGAGCAGCCATCACACATTAACAACATCGAAATTTAGAGGTCGAATTACTTGATGTAGCTACATTATAGTGGTGGAAACAATAGTAGCCATTTAGTGGCAGTGTAGCAAAAATGCTGAGTCATTGTGAGCATAACTCTTAATGGTTTCAGGTGGGACATCTACACTATTCTTGGATGTGGACTTCAGTCCAACACAGTTGAGAAGGATTGCTTAATGACCAATTTTGAAATGAAGAGATTATGAGATGTGTTTTGAAACACTTTGTTGAGGATAGGGGGATAGCAGTAAGTTGGAAGTCACCTGAAAATCATGTAGCAATATCTAGGGAATCATATGGCAGTCACACGAACACCTCTCTAAATTCACTTGAGGGTAAGAAAGACTCAATGGAAATCTGGTGTCTACCATGTTACTAGTCTTGTGGCTGTGGGCATAGGTTTTCAATTTATTTCATAGAATGAACAAGGCTCCTGTGTGTGAAATGTTTTCCATTTGAGTTGCCTGTCGCTGATACCAGCATGGTGTTATGTTTTCAAACATCCACTGTACTACACTAAACGTGGGTATAGAACAGGGTATTGGGCCAGGGACTCTGATCAACATGTTTTTTTCCTCAAAGAAGGTCTTCTTACCATGTGCCAAGTCCCCCACCTATGGTTTCGTTAAATAATGTCACACTACATTCTGTGGGCCAAGGTCTCCACTTTATTTCTTGGCATTAGGAGAAATGCTTGGCAGTGTTTCAAGGCAGCCCAATTGAGTTGCTGAAAGAACAGTCAGTTTTCCTAGTTCCCATACTACCTTCTCCTACCAGAGGAAATGCTTGGTGCTGTTAGTTATCATTACCATTCAATAATTCTCAAAAGCGGAAATTGGTGATGCGGGTCCAGGTTGTGCTAAATGTACTGTTAATATGACACAAAGTTGGTGCCATCGACCCAAATTTCTATCATAAATGCTTTAAGGGGAGGACACTCTTGGAGCCATGAACCAAGTCCTCCATTCTTCCTCCTCCTGGGACCCGACAGCTGGGTTCTGTAGGCCAAAATTTTCACAAGAGTTTCTGGTAACAAGGGCCATAGTAGATTCTGTGGGAATAAGTCAATCTAGACATTGTTACCAATTGGATGTTCTTTACGTTGTGGGCCTCGGCCTTCCAATAAGATCTTTTAAGGTGGTCCTGGCTTGTTTCTGAATTCCACATTCTTCTTTCTAGGTTGTCTTCCATAACAAAGGCTTTTTCTGTGAGCCCAGGACTCCAGGTGAGATTTCTTCACAGAGGAAATGCTTGGAATTGTGGGCTTATGCTACCCCTTCATTCTCTTTTTGGGAAAGACAGAAGAAATGCTATGGCCAATTTCTAAGTGCTTCTTCCTGGAAATAATGGAAAAGATTGGAACTGCAAATCAAGGTCAATACTCTTGTTCCTGATTAGAAATGCAGGCAAAATACAAAGTCCTTGGTCTTTAGATAATATTCTCTTACTTGAGGACATTTTGCCATGTGAGTTAAATTCTTCTTTCTAATACATTTCAGAGAGGACAGGCTTAGAACCTTGGGTCCCAGTCTCCCTTGCACTTTTTGTTATGAAAAAACAGGCATTAGGTTTTGGGCCCATGTCACCACTCAACATCCTCTCCTGGGTATTAACGGCTGCCTTTATTCTTCTTTTGTTCAGAGAAGGCAGCTTTCTTTGTGGGCCATACACTGTACATGTGTTTCGGATCTCAGGGGATACATTGGGTGTAATGTGAGTGCTTGTTTCATTTGGTCTGTAATAAATTTTATAGTTTTGAACGTGGGAGCCTGGGCTTGTACTCTACTTCCAGTGAGAAGAGTTCAGGTTTGTTGTTGCAGGCCTAAGTCCCCATTCTAGTTTCCCTTGTATAAAGACGTGCTTGTTGCTATGGGCCTAGGGAATCCCTTGACAGTTGTTCAGAAGAAAAGCCTAAGAACCATAGATCCAGGACAGCACTTTTGTCTTCAGAATGAAGGTAAGCTGTGGCCCAAGTTCTTAGCTCTATGTCTTGAAATATGTCAAGAAAAGTAACTACAAGCCAAAGTCACCACCATCTCACTTATCAAAAATCCATGCCTGGAGCCAAGGTTCAAGTTCTTCAAGAATTTTTTCTTACAAGAGAAAAGGCTGGCCTGCAGGGGCCATGATCTGCACATTAGTTTCTGTCATAGGGCCTAAGATGTTGGTAACATGAGCGGGTCTTTAGTATAGTCTGTTTAAAATTAGACAGTGTTAAGCTTAGTAGCATGGTCTGAGGGAGTCACGACAAGATCACATGAGTGCCTGTGTGAATCAGTTGCCCATCAAGAGACTGGTGTGTATGAAACACTGGGACATCATGTGACAGATGGGGTGATGTAATGCTTTTTTTGAATGATGAGCGCATATCTCTTGAGAAAATTCACATAAACACTGAGTGAACATTCATCTGTGTGGTACAGAATGTTGCCGAGACAGCCTCATAACTGAATTTTGTGTTCAAATTACAAAAATGATTTGAGCCAGTGGAATATCAGGCCAGTCAATGA
Organism: Eonycteris spelaea; assembly: GCA_003508835.1. NCBI lineage: Eukaryota > Metazoa > Chordata > Mammalia > Chiroptera > Pteropodidae > Eonycteris > Eonycteris spelaea. The sequence continues at coordinate 3,098,472 of PUFA01000143.1, forward strand.
TCATTAATTCACCTCAGGCTTTTTCTGTTGTAAGGAAAACTGCTTTATAGCAGTGGAGATGGCGGTTGCACATTAGATGCCTTGAAAGTTGGAGGTTGAATGTGCTGTGAGGAAGCGACTGGACTGTGGTGGAAACAACAGCCGCCATTTTGCTGTAGTGCAGAAAAATGCTGAGTCATTATGAGGATATCCCTTTATGGCAGAAGGAACAGCTGCCTCAGAATTTCTCTAGAGCATCTCAGACTACCAAAATTCTGGGAGGGACTGGCTTAAAGACCATGGAAAGAAAGCTGAGATATTGCCATTGAGGCAGTAGCTTCAATGTGTTTAGAAAATTTTTATATTAGGCCAACAGAAGAAAATGAGGAGAAAGTTACCTAGAAACCTTGTAAGAAGAATTAAAGAATTTCGTGATATACACAAGGTCTTCCTGCAGAATTCACATTACCATTATGAAACTGGCCTGAGGGCATCATCAGACCAGTTGATTGTGTGGCACTCACTTTTGAGTTACACTTCTACATTCCTTGGTAAAATTCATATAAACACTGTGAAATGGAAAGTCCCTGTTTCAGAGTGCCCTAACTGCCCTTCAACGAAAAAGTCATGTCCGCTTGAGAAGACATACTTGAGGATAGCAGTGTAGGCTAATAGATAATTGTCTTTAGTTAACTAGCCTGATTTTTCAACTGTGGTTTGACAAACTGTTTGAAGGCAATTCATGCGGCTGTCACACATTAACCACGTTGAAGTTTCGAGGCTGAGTATACTTAATGAAGATGTCTGTCTCACAGTGCTAGAAAAAGTAGGCATTCTTTTGCTGTATTTTCACAAAAATGCTGAGTCATTGTGAGCATAACTCTAATGGCTTCAAGTGGGACTCCTGCACTATTCTTTGATGCTGACCTTAGGCCAACACTGTAGATAGGGTGCTTGATTAATGGCCAATGCATCAATGTTAAAATATTGAAAATGAAGAGCTTATGAGGCACGCTTTGAAAATACTTTGTAGAAGATAAGGGAAGAGGATAAAGTTGGGATTCACCTGAAAATCATTTACCAATATCTAGGGAATTTACGCAGTGGTCTGTGAACTTATCGTGGTATTCACATGGAGGTCAAGAAAGATTCCACAGGAATCTGGTGTCTACTGTTTCTAGACTTGTGGCTGTGGGTATAGGTTTTCAATATACTTCTTAGAATGAACCACACTTCATTGTGGGAAATGTTTTCCACTCAAATTTACCTCATGAATGAGACCAGACTGCTGTTATGTTTCCAAACATCCACTGTACTTACTCTAGTGTGGGTAGAGGACTGGGTACTGGGCCATGGACTTATAACAATGTTTTCTTTATTTTTTTTACCAAGATGGTCTCCTTACCATGTGCCAAGTCCTCCAACTATGGTTCCTTTAAGTAATGTCAGAGTACAATTTGTGGGTCTCTCTCTCCACTCTATTTCCTGGCAATAGGAGAAATGCTTGACTATACCACAAGGCTCCCCAATCGAGTTCCTAAAAGAACAATCCAGGCTATGTACAAGTTTTCTTAGTGCCCACACTACCTTCTCCTACCAGCGGAAAGGCTTAGGGCTATAAGTTATGGACATCATTCAATAGTTGCCAAAAGAGAAGATTGTTGATGTGGGTCCAGGTTGTGCTGAATTTACTGTTAATACGACATAAGGGTGGTACCAGCAGCCCAAATTTCTATCATACATGCTTTAAGGGGAGGACACTCTTGAAGCCAGAAACCAAGTCCTCTATTCTTCCTCATTCTAGGAGATGACAGCTTGGATTTGCAGACCAAAATTCCACAAGAGTTTCAGGTAATAAGGGCCAGGGTGGGAGCTATGGGACTAGGTCTTCATTCTGGTCATTGTTACCAATGAGATGTTCTTTATGTTGTAGACCAGGACTTCCAACCAGATCCTTTTAGGAGGTCCACGCTTGGTGCTGAATTCCAGTTTTCATGCTAGTTTATCTTCCATAAAGAAGGCTTTTGCTGTGAGCCCCAGACTCCAGGTGAGATTTCTACACAAAGGACATGCTTGGAATTGTGGGATTATGCTACCACTTCAGTCTTTGTTAGAGAAACTGGGAAGAAATGCTGTGGGACAATTTCTGAGTGCTACTTCCTGGAAATAATGGAAGGCATTGGAACTGCAAGCCGAGTTCAGCACTCTTGTTCCTGATTAGAATTCCAGTCAACACACAAGGTCCAAGGTATTGATATAAAATTCTACCTGAGAATATATTTCTCTGTGAGTTAAGTTCTCCTTTCTCACACTGTTCAGAGAGCACAGGTTTAGCCTTGGGCCCCAGTCTCCATTGTACTTTTTGTTAGGAAAAAACAGACATTGTGCCTTGGGCCCATGTCACCACTCCATATTCTCTCCTGGGAGGACAGGTTGCTGATATTAACAGCTGCCCCCATTCTTCTTTTGTTCTGAGAAGACAGCTTTCTTTGTGAACCATACACTCCACATGAGTTTCATTTAACAGGGGATACCTTGGGTGCAGTGCGGGCAGTTGTTTCACCTAGTGTGTCATAAATTTGATGGTCTTGAACATGAGAGCCTGGGCCAGCACTCTAATTCCTGTGATGAGTGTTCAGGCTTGTTGACACAGGCCTAAGTCTGCATTCTAGTTTCCCTTGCATACAGATGTGCTTGTTGCTATGGCCTTAGTGTGCCCACAACATTCATTGAGAAGAAAAGCTAAGATCCATGGGTCAGGGACATCACTTCAGTCTTCAGAATGAAGATATGCTGAGGCCCAATGTTTTAGCATGATATCTTGGAATAGTTGAAGAATTGTAACTACAAGCCAATGTCACTATCATCACACCTAACAAAAATCCATGCCTGGATCCAAGGTTCAAGTTCTTAAAGGAAGTTATTCTTACCAGAGAAAAAGCTGGCCTTGTGGTTAAAGTTCGCAAACATAGAAATTTTTATTTATGACAGTTATTTATTTTTATTTTTATTTTTTTGGCTTTAGATATGAGCTCCATGTATTACGATTAGGGAGAAACGGGTTTTGTTTCATGGGTCCGGGTCTCCAGTCTATATAATTTGAAAGGAGGACAGTACTGTTAATTGAATAGAAGTCCCCTGTCTTTTCTAAAAGAGTTGACAGCTTTAATCTGTGGACCACGAGCTGCAAATTATTTTCTGTCACAGGGTCAAGGATGTAGGTAAAGTGAGTAGGTCCTTAGACTACTCTGTTCAAATTTTACAGTGTTAAGCTTGGTAGCATGGCCCCAAGGCAGTCACGACAGGATCATGTGTATGCCCATGAGAATCAGGTTCCCATCAAAAAAATTAGACTGTATGAAACACGGGGACATCATGTGAAAGCTAGGATGATGTATTGCTTCCTTTGGAATGAAGAGTGCATATCTCTTGAGAAAATTCACATAAAACTGAGAAAACATTAGTCTGTGTGGAAAAGAAGTTGGCTGATAAAGCCTCATATCTGAATGTCATGTCCAAATTACAAAACTTACTTGAGGTCAATGGTATATGCAGACAGTCAATGATCGTTAATGTGACTAAGGCATTGTCTGCTGTGAGGAAAACTACTTCTTTGCAGTGGAGATGTTGGTGGCACATTGGATGCATTGAAAATTGGGGACTGAGTGTGCTATGAGGAAGCAATGAAAACAGCCACCATTTTGCTGTACTGTAGGAAAAATGCTGAGTCATTGTGAGGATAACCTTTCATGGCAGAAAGAACTGCTATCTCATCATTTCTCTATAGCAAACTCAGACTACTAAAATTCTGAAAGAGACTGGCTTAACTACCATGGAAATCAAGGTGAGATATTGACATGGAAGCAGTTACTTCAACATTTTCAGAAAAACTTTCTATTAAACCAGGAGAGGAAAATGAGGTAAAAGTCACCTGGAAATCTCCTAACAAGAACTAAAGAATCTTGCAATATTCGTTACCGTTATGAAACTGGCCTGAGGGCATCAAAGGGAGACCAGGTGATGTTGTGGCACTTAGTTTTGAGTTACCCTTCTATATTCCTTGGTAAAATTCTCGGAAACACTGTGAAAAGTAGAGTCCCCCTTTTAAAGCCCCCTACCAATCCTTCAATTGCAAGGTCATGTCTGCATAAGAAGACATGCTTGAGGAGAGTGGCGTAGGCTACCAGATAATTGTCGTTATTTAACTGGCCTGATTTTGCATCTCTTGTCAGGCAACCTGATTAAAAGCAATGGGAGCGGATGTCGCAAATTAACCGTGTAGAAATTTGGAGGCTGAGTCTCCTTGATGAAGCTACTTCATGATGGTGGAAAAGGTAGGCGCCATTTTGCTGTATTGCACCAAAATTCTGAGTGATTGCGAGCATAACTCTTAATGGCTTCAGGTAGTCTCCTGCACTATTATTGGATGCGTACCTTAGGCCAACGCTGTCGAGAGGAAGTTGCTCCACAGCCAACACATCAATTCTGAAATATTAAAAATGAAGAGTATATGAGACATGTTTTGAAAACACTTTGTTGAGGATAGGGGAAGAGGAGTAAGTTGGAAATCACCAGAAAATAATTTAGCAGTTTCTAGGGAATCACATGGCAGTCACATGAACACATCACGGGATTCACATGGGGGTCATAGAAGGCACTACAGGAATTTGGTATCTACCATGTGACTAGTCTTGTGGTTGTGGGAGTAGGTTTTCCATTTATTCTATAGAGTGAACCAGGCTTCAGTGTCTGAAATGTTTTCCACTCAAGTTTGCCTTGCAAATAAGACCAGTGTGGTGTTATATTTTCAAACAACCACTGTACTTACCCTCATGTGGGTAGAGGACTGAATATTGGGCCATGGACTTCTAGCAACAATTTTTTTTCCCTTGCAAGATGGTCTTCTTACCATGAGCCAAGTCCTTCACCTTTGGTTCCTTTAAATAATGTCAGGCTACAATCTGTGGGCAAAGGTCTCCATTCCATTTCCTTGAAATAGGAGGCATGCTTGACTGTGCCCCTATGCTCCCCAATTGAGTTTCTGAGAGAACAGTGAAAGCTATGTGCCAGTTTCATTAGTGCCCACATTACCTTCTCCTACCAGAACACAAGATTAGTGCTGAAAGTTATAGTATATTCAATAATTGTCAAAAGGGAAAATTATTGACGTTGGTACAGGTTGTGCTGAATGTACTGCTAATCTGACACAAGGTTGGTGATATCGGCCAAAATTTCTATCATAAATGTTTGAATGATAGGATAGTCTTGGAGCCATGAATTGAGTCCTCTGTTCTTCTTCCTCCTAGGAGATGAGCTTGGATCTGTAGGCCAAAATCTCCACAAAAATTTCTGGTAACAAGAGCCAAGGTGATTGGTGGGACTAAATCTTCAGTCTGGACATTGTTACCAATTGGATGTTCTTCATGTTGTGGGCCTGGGGCTTCAAAATAGTTTCTGTTAGAAGGTCCAAATTTGGTGCTGAAATCCAGTTTCATTCTTGTTTATCTTTCATAACAAAGGCTTTTGCTGTGAGCTCAGGACTCCAAGTGAGATTTCTTAAATGAGGACATGCTTGGAATTGGCTTATGTTACCCTTTCAGTCTCTATTATGAAAAGATAGAAAAAATTTTTGGCCAATTTCTGAGCACTACTTCCTGGAAATAATAGAAGGAATTGAAATTGCAAACCAAGATTAGCACACTTGTTCTTGATTAGAAATCCAGGCAAAATTCAAGATCTTTGGTCTTGAGTTAAAATTCTCTTACCAGAGAACATCTTTACCTGTGGGTTAAGTTCTCCCTTTCTAATATTTTTCAGAGAGGACAGGCTTAGATCCTTGGGTCCAGTCACCCTTGTACTTTTTGTTTGGAAAAAACAGGCATTGTGCCTTAGGCTTATGTAACCACATCCTTTCTTGGGAGGAGAGTGTTGCTGGTAATAATGGCTGCCTCCATTCTTTTTTTGTTCTGAGGAGACAGCGTTCTTGGTGGGCCATTCACTACATGTGAGTATCTGTTCACATGGGATACCTTGGGTGTAGTGTGAGTAGTTGTTTCATCTAGTCTATAATAAATTTGGCAGTCTCGAACATGGGAGCCTTGGCCTGCACTCTAATTCCTGTGAGGAGAGTTCAGCCTTGTTGTCACAGGTCTAAGTCTTCATTCTAGTTTTTCTTGCATAAAGAAGTGCTTGTTCCTATGGACTTAAGGCACTACTCGACATTCATTCAGAAGAAAAAGCTACGAAGAGTGGATTAGAGACACTACTTCAGTCTTCAGAATGAAGATATGCTGTGGCCTGAGGTCTCACCTCAATGTCTTGGAATTGGTGACGAATTGTAACTGCAAGCCAATGCCACCACAATCTCACCTAACAAAATCCATTCCTGTAGCCAAGGTTCAAGTCCATCAAGATAGTTATTCTTAACAGAAGAAAGGCTAGCATTGTGGTTTAATGTCTCTGATACACAAATTTGCAACAAAGACAGGCTTTTTGGCTTTAAACCAGGTTGCCGTTGTATTAGTGTTAGGAAGAAACAGGCTTTTTTCCAGTCTACATCATTTGAAGAGAAGACAGTATTGTTACCTGGACGGAAGACTCCTGTCTTTACAAGTTGACAGCTTTTATCTGTGGGCCATGCACTGCACATTAGTTTGTGTCACAGGATCCAGGATGTTGGAAATGTGAGCAGGTCCTTATACTAGTCTGTTCAAAATTAAACAGTGCTAATATTGGTAGCATGTCACAGAGGGAGTCATGAGAAGATAACATGGTTGACCATGGGAATCAGAAACCCATCAAGATACTGGACTGTATGAAACACTGGAATAACATATGACAGCTGGGGTGATGTAGTGCATCCTTTGGAATGACAAATGCAAATCTCTTGAGAAAATTTACATAAACACTGAGAAAACATTATCTGTGTGGAACAGAAGTTGGCCAACAGCCTCCTAACCTAATGTCCTGCCCAAATTACAAAACTCACTTGAGGTCAAAGGTATATGTGGCCAGTCAATGATCATTAATTCGACTCAGGCTTTGTCTGTTGTTAGAAAAACTGCTTTATGGCAATGGAGATGGAAGTTGCACATTGGAAAAATTGAAAAATGGACCCTGATTGTGTGGTGAGGAAGTGACTGGATAGCGATATAAACAACAGTTGCCATTTTGCTGCAGTGTAGGAAAAATGCTGAGTCATTGTGAGGATATCCCTTCATGGCAGAAAAAATGGCTGCCTCTGAATTTCTTTATAGCAAACCTCAGACTATTAAAATTCTGAGGACTGGCTTAACCACCATGGAAAGAAAGCTGAGATATTGACACGTTCAGAAAATGGTAGCATTGACCAGCAAAGAAAAATGAGGTGAAAGTCACCTGGAAATCTTGTAACAAGAATTAAGGATCTAGCGATATTCATGAGGTCTTCCCATGGGATTCATATTACCATTATGAAACTGACCTGTGTACACCACAGGGAGACCAAGTGATGGTGTGGCGCTCACTTTTGAGTTACCCTTCTCCATTCCTTGTTAAATTCACATACACTGCGAAAAAAAGAGTCACTGTCTCTGAGCCCCCTAAAAGCCCTTCAAGGGAAAGGCTGTCTGCATGAGAAGAGATGTTGAGGACAGAGGCGTAGGCTACCAGATAATTGTCATTAGTTTATTGGCCTGATTTTTGTCTGTGGTCAGGCAACCTGAATGAAGGCAATGGGAGCGGCTGTCTCACATTAACTGCATTGAAATTCGGGGGCTGAGTGTACTTGATGAAATTACCTCACAGTGGTGGAAACAGTAGGTGACATTTTGCTGTATTATAGCAAAAATGCTGATCATATGAGCATAACTTTAAATGACTTCATGTGGGACTCCTGCACTATGCTTTGATGCAGTTATTAGGCCAATATTGTCAAAAGGGAATTGTTTAACGGCCAATGCATCAATGCTGAAACATTGAAAATGAAGAGTTTATGAGACGTGTTTTGAAAACATTTTATTGTCTATAGTCTTCATTCTAATTTATCTTCTATAATTTGGAAGTCACCTGAAAATCATGTAGCAATATCTAGGGAATCATGCAGCAGTCAATTGAACACATGGTAGGATTCAAGTGGGGGTCAAGGAAGACTCCACGGAAATCTGGTGTCCAGCATGTGACTAGTCTTGTGGCAGTGGGCATAGGTTTTCAATTTATTTCTTAGTATGAATGAAGCTTCATTGTGTAAAACCTTTTCCACTCAGATTTACCTTGTTAATGCGACCAGCAAGGTGTTGTGTTTTAAAAACATTTACTGTACTTACCCGAGTGCTAGTAGAGGACTGGGTGTTGGGCCATGGACATCTACCAAAAAAAAAATTTTTTTTTTCTATCAAGAAGGTCTTCTTACCATGTACCAAATGCACCGCCTGTGATTTTAAGTAATGTCAGGCTACATTTTGTGGGCCAAGTTCTCCACTCTATTTCTTGGAAATAAGAGAAATGCTTGACCATGCTTCGAGGCTTCCAAAAGGATTTCTTGAATGAACAGTGCAGGCTATGTGCCAGTTTTCTTAGTGTACACACTACCTTCTCTTATCATGGGAAAGGCTTGGTTCTGTAAGTTATGGTAAACATTTAATCATTGTGAAAGAGAAAATTAGTGATGTGAGTCCAGGTTATGCTGAATGTACTATTAATATGACACAAGATTGGGGCCATCAGCCCAAATTTCTATCATAAATGCTTTAATGGGAGGATAGTCATGGGGCCATGAACTGAGTCCTCCATTCTTCTTCCCCCTAGATGACAGCTTGGTTCTATAGGCCAAAATCTCTGAAAGAGTTTCTGGTAATAAGGGCCAGGGTTATGCTGTGGGACTTCCTCTTCAGTCTGGACATGGTTACCAATTGGATGTTCTTTATGTCATGGACAAGAACACGGGGCAAAGCTCTTTCTCAAATCAGAAATGTAGTCAACAAAGTACAGATAATAACTATACACTTTCCTCTACATTGTTTCAATGCTGCCTAAGACTGTACAGGACACACTGACTATAGCTTTGAATCATTAACTGCACTTTTGGCTTACCAAACACGCGTATTCAAAAACCTGTTTCCTTGATATGTGATGTGATCTTTCTCTAACTTTAATAGTGTTTTATGTCCAGTACATGGGATGAAAGAATTATAGTATTGAAACACCATCCAATCTTGTTTATCACAACTGTTTGAGTCCTCTTCAGCATATGTGGTCCCTTCCAACACAGGGCAGCCTGATATCGCTTCGTAAGAATTTCCACTATGAAAACTATCAGTTTTCACTTATCACATCCATTCTTTGCAGATGTTAGAAGTGTCTAAAGAAGCTTATACACAGCAGATATAAAATATTTTCTTAGCACAATATTGCAGGAAAATCTGATGACAAATAATCACTTGACAAATACAATGCATTTTGAAACAAATTTGTAGAATGCAAGTGGCTCAATTCAAAGCCATTGCTTAAAACCTTTATCCTCAGAGATATCTATCCTCTTGATTAAAAGTAATGGCATCCCAGCACGATGTTTTAGTAGTGTGTCAGAGCCTCTGAAGAAACATCTTAGAAAGTCACTTTTTAATTCTATTGATTTGCAATTTATTCCTGATAATCGAAGTTTTAAAATATTAGTAAAGTACCAAAATCACTAGTGTTGTTTTACATTTCTTTAGGTAGCCTTTTGGATTTTAAATATTATTGCAGAAAAATAATTTGAGAACTTATTACATTTTTTCTTCTATTAGAAAATGGCAACTTTATATTTGCCACTAGAAATGCCATTGTGAGGATTTTTGGAGTTACCCTGAATTAAACCTATTAGAAGCATACAAATGTATGAGGAAAACATACATTTTAAATCTCCTTTTCAGTATAACACATCATATAATTTGTTCTTATTTTTGTAGTAAAAATAAAGCCCAGAAATTTGCTTAGCATTCATCTCATAATGAATCTCCATTTAGTTTGGCTAAGTAAACTCACATATCTCCAAGTTCAAGATTTTTTTTTAAAACAAGAATAAGAACTCAGTTTAACTGCACACCATGGCTATATTTTATCTACAAATTTTCAGCCCTTCGCTATCACTTTGGTTTAGTATCTTAATAAACTTGCTCATGCCTTAACTCTTAGCACAAAAGCAAACATTCTTGCATCTTCACAAACATCTCTAATGTAGAATTTTTTCTAAAACACTGGTCAATGTTCATTTTCATCCTGAATCTCAATATATAAATTTGCTGCATTACCTAAAGGATAAGAAATAATGTATTTTGATATTGGTGGTTATTTATGCTAAAAAATGCACTGGAGTAAATACTTATTGCACTTTATTTTTTCTGAAACAATGGAAATCACTTAAATCAAAAAAAGTCATTCCTAAATGACATGTCCAATACTACAAAATCCACAGAGGACAGTGATAATGATGCTTCTGGCACTAACGTTAAGTCGTTCATTTCTTTTCATTACGATGTCCTTGTAATTCATCTTATTTGAATTAATAGGCACTAAACTATTGTAGTCTAATAATTTTAATGAAACAACTCAACCGTTTATGTTTACAAGTACTTTGTACACGTTACCAAGTACACAAAGTGACACAAATATATAAAATACCTTATGAAGTAATGGAAACTTCCATAAACAATATTTATTTTATTTTTAAAAATTACATTTATTGGGATGACATTGGTTAATAAGTTTATATAGGATTCAAGTGTACAATTCAATAATACATTATCCATATATTGCATGTGTGCTTACCACCCAAAGTCGAATCTTCCATCACCATGTATTTAAGTCCCTTTATCCTTTTCTAATATGCCTCTTTCTTTCTAGTAACCCCTAAACTATTGTCTGTGTCTATCAGTTTTTGTTTGTTTGTCTTGTTCTTTTTTTGCTTTCAGTTTTACAACCCACAAGAGTGAAATATGATTCTCAACTTTTTCTGTCTGGCTTATATCGCTTAGCATGATTATCTCAAGGTCCATCCATGTTTTTGCAAATGGCAGTATTTCACCTCTTCTTATGGATGTGTAACATTTCATTATATAAATGTACCATATCTTCTTTAGCCAACATCTGTCAAAGGACATTTCAGTTGTTTCCAAGTCTTGGCTACCCTGAATAATAAAGATATTAGATATATGCACTTTATAACCTCCAGAGAGAGACAGTAAAATCATCAATAAAAATGTCAATTTAACAGTTATGAAAAATCTCTAAATTAACATCTAGAAACATCTCAGTAAATTTTATGCTATTGATCATAATGATTGTAAATTTCCTATAAAATAATTTATCCAATTTTAACCATTGAACTTAAGTTTTTCAAGCTTTTTGTAATATGACACATAAAAACAACATTATTACAATATTATATCATGCTATGCTTCCATATCATTATGTTTAAGTCCATATTTGCTATGAGACTAATACAGAATTAAATGAAATTTAATGTAATGCTTTAAAGAAACCATGGAATTAAAATTATGATAGTATTTCCATGTCATAAATTATGAAAGCAAGTACAATTATGGAAGATAATTATTGTATGTACTTAAATTCTATCTAAATTCTTTGTAAAAATTTTATCTGCAATGCTAGTATATTTTAAGATGCCAGGTTTGGGCATCTTTAACTTGATATGCATAATAACATTGATAATAATAAATATATACATATAACTTATGTACTTATCTCAGCTTTTAAAAAACCATTGCTCTTCTTGTCTTTAACTTCTTTCAATATGGATTGTGTGTTAGTTTTTCCTCTTGATTTAAAAATATTTACTAAATGTTTAATTTGTATAATTAAATTTTATTGAATTGAATCATTAATCTCTGTTGTTGTCTTGATTTACTTTTATTTCTTTAGAAATGTCCTCTAGTTGTCGGTGTCAGATTTGGTCACAAAACAAAAGAATGTCTTAAAGATACAGTACCTAATGTAGAAAATGAAGTGCAGGGAGGGCAACATGAACCTGGAGGGCACTGTGCTAAGAGAAATAAGACAGAGAAAGAAAAGTAAATTCTGTATGATCTCACTTATAGGCAATAAAAATATAAACAAAACTATTGAGCCAGATCCTAGGTCAAATACTAGTAATTATCCATATATGCTGTGTGCCTTACACAGGTCACTTATCCGTTTTGAGCTAAGTGTTCTCATCATAACCTAGTAATCATATATAACTAACTAGATTAAATGAGCAAATACATGGAAGACATTAAATACATCATAGCTTCACTATTTTAAATATGACTCAGAGCTTATGACTCTCAAGGTGGATAGAAGAATTAATAATATTATTATTCAATCATCATCATCATTTTATTATTATCAGAAAGAGGAAGAATATTAATGCCATGGAATTAAAAAGTCCAAGTACTTAGGCATAAAGGAAAATTGTTTTCACATGGGGTATTATAGAGAATATCAAATAATGTAGTAGAAAATATGTATTTTTACTATAATTAGAATAATTTAAATATTAATAAGCACTATTAGAAAACATAACAAAAGTGCCTTATTAAATATCCATACATTTGTTTACATGGCAAGACTACAATGAAATGAAATAAATGAAATAATATGAAATAAAATGAATACTCATTTAAAAAGTGAACATTCTTTGAGGAAAACAGACACACACTATAAACTACTTGATGTAAAAATATTCCAACATTAAGAATCATTTTCTTAAAATACAGAACTGTAGCTGACACAAATAATGTTCAATAAACCATTAAGTCAATTGTGCATTTTTAACATATAATTTAAAACAAAAGTATATTTTAAGTCCACGTAGAAGCAATGATCGATAAATTTGGTAAAATATATATGTACAAAAAACATTAAAAACCAATAGCAACAACAAAAGAATGGATCTTAGATATGCAATTTACTAAGCCCTTGAAAATATACATTGACTTTTGCGAATCCTATCACATAGGCAGTCTTGAATTATCATACATACCCTACAAACACACACACACAGACACACACACATACACCCACATAATCAGAAAGAAATATTATGGCTTTCTTTCTTGAGACTAAAAGTAATTAACCTTAAATGAGATCATAAAGGGGAGGCCCTGGTCCAAAAGGATTAGTGTCCTGGTTCCTGACACAGAGCTCCAAAAACCCCTTGTAAATAGAGGTGACAGGAGAACATTTTGTTCTAACATTTAGTCTGTGACCCCCATTTCTAATGCATAGCTCCTAAGACCTTTCTCATTTCCTGAGTGATAGGAACATCTAATACAGAGCTCCTAAATCCCAGGAAACTTCCTGGGTGATAGGAATATTTTCCATATTAATTTTGGTTACCCTTGATGGAATTCAGGATGGGTGCAGGTTACAGAAAGAACAAGTCATGATTTAGAAGCTTTAAATGGAGTTAATCATCGATCATGCCTATGTTCTGAAGCTTCCATAAAAATCTCTAGAATATGAAGATTGGAGAGCTTCCAGGTTGGTGAAAACATCCACCTGCCAAGAGGATGGTGCACCTGAACTCTATGGAAACAGAAACTCTTGAACTGGGATGCTTCCCAGTCTTACCCTATGTATCTCTTCATCTGGCTGTTCATCTGTATCCCTTATCACATCCATTAGTTCACAATAAACTAGTAAATGCAAGTAAATGCTTCCCTGAATTCTAGAAACTGACTGAATTCAAGAAGGGGCATTGTGGGAACTTCTGATTTATAGGTAAGTCAGACAGAAAAAAAGTTGTGGGGTCCTGAGGACCTACTATTTTTTACTGGAATCTGAAGTAGGAGGCAGTCTTGTGAGACTGAGCCTTAACTTGTGGGGTCTCCACTAACTCCAGTTAGTATGAGAATTAAACTGAATTTTAGGACACCCAGCTGGTATTGCTGAGAATTGCTTAATTAGTGGCAAACCTGTACATCTGGTGTCAGAAGTGTTGTAAGTGTGGTAGTAGTGTGAGAGTAAAGGAGACACACACAAGTGGAGTTTTTTTTTTTCCTACACAGTATATATTAGGATACTAGCAAACTTTTTTGATCATTATGCTAAATCCTTTGGAAAGACTAAAAACAAGACATTTAATCTATAGGATATGACTTAGTAGTTGAATTGATGTAGCCTCATTTGATATAAGTGTAGCTTTGAACATTTTTATGAGAATTAGGGACCATATCTCCATAAAAAGAACTAGTAGGCATGTGAGTAAAGAGTTTTCATTTTAGAGCACTAATGGACTCCAAGGATCTCATTAAGAACTGCTGCTTTCAAATGCCACTTGTAAAAAAACTAGATTTTCAAGAACACAGGAAAAGTAAATTAAAATATGCCCACATGATTGAATATTAAACATTCATTAAAATGATGTTTTTGAAGAATATCAAATGATACAAAATATTTTTGATATAGCATGAACTAAAAAAACAACAACCAAGTTCTAAACCCAAACATGCATGATCAAAATTATGTATTTGTGTGTGTGTGTCTGTGGGTGTGTGTGTATGTGTGTGCATGTGTGTGTGTGGCCCTGGGGTGGTCTTAAAAATATGCAAATCTTAAAAGCATTCAAAAGTACAGGTTTATAAATTATTTTCTTCTTTATATACTTTCCTTAATTTTATGCAATGCTAGTATATTTTAATGAAGAAAAAATAATGGTACCTATGTTGAAAGACTAGAGGAAAAAGAGAAAACAGAAGTTATAAAACATAATGTACAAAAATTAAACATCCTTGGTCTTTTCTATGCCTTTTCCAAGACATCATCTCTTGCATCTAAAGAGCCGGGGAGACACCTTGCAAATCTTTATTTTTTGCCTCAACGAGCCCTAACTGATGATAGTTAAGCATGCATTATTTCCCCCTAAAATAAAAAAAAATTACTTCCTTTTTGTCTGTCAGATGATATTTCCACAGGCATATATGATTTATTTGTGAAGATTTAACCAAGAATCAATGACTACAGAGAGAAGTAAACTTGCAAAACACAGTCTAAGTATTCTTTATCTGTATAGCTTTGCTTCATTCATTAGTCATCTGGTACACAACATTTTTAATAATTAGATTTTTGGAGAAACTTTACAAGACATACAAAGGGAAGCAATTTAACTACAACTACTTAGCACAATGAACATGTTAAATTAAGTCCTTAGATGGTATTTAATGAAGTCTTATTAAAGAGGGGCTCTTGGTTCCTGCAATTTTCATTAAATTCAAGCATTATCTTTAGTCTTTCCAAAATTTCTAAGAGGAAAAAACATTTTTGAAGCAACATAAACTTGTACATTTTGAAAAATTCTAGTAAATCAGCCATTTAAATTTCCAAGCATCGGTCATAGGAAAAGTAAAATTTAAATTTTGTATTATGATGGAAAGTGAAATCTAGCACTATAATTTTTAAAGAATATGCCACTCTTCTACACTTGTTTCCAAACTGCTCACCTAAATATTTCAGAAAACATTTCACTATTTTGATTTGTCTGTCTACACACCTCCTACTTAAATATTTCAGGCAACCATATTTGGAGTCAAAGTTGGTTTTTGAAAAGTTAAAGTAGAATTTCTTGGTTTTTCTGCCAAACATACCTTTTTCCCACAGAACTCATTTTTTCTTTTATGGGTTACTATACCTCAACATGCCATATTCTCTTAGTGAAAATATCAATCACAGTGCTCTGCAGCCTACCGTTGGCCAAGGGTATACATATGTCTTAACTCAGGCTAATCAGATGCTTCCCCTCAAACATTTGACCCTTGTGCTTTATCATGATCCTAGTTGTCTTAATGATATGCACAATCCCCACACCTCAAAAGAAAAGCAGTTTTCTGAGTTTCTGATCACAATGGTTAAAGTTTATCTGTTTTTTTTTTTATCTGTACTTCCTTAGACTCTATTCAACTTTTCCTTTGCGCAAGGCACCAAATATTCTTTTGATAGGTCCTTTTTAGTATGCTTCTAACCAAATAACCATTCCAAGTACAATTAGGAACAACCAATTTAGTCCATATCAGAGAATAGGGGCTGTATCTTTCCACCTATGAAAAGAGTTTGCATATTCCCTCCCAAAGTACATTATAAAATACAAAATTTCCACATAATGCTCAAAACTTAATCAAGTATGATTTTTTTCATATTTTCTCCTTTTCAAAATAGATGATTATATTGTTATGACCATTTATTTTGAGGGAAATATTGTCTGTGTCTTTGTTCATTGTGTGATTATCAATAAAGATCAGGGTATTCAAATTGAAAGACTCTTAAAGGTATGACTGCTTTTCTAATATGTCCCAAACTACAACCATTACTTATACCAAGAACTTAGAGAAAAACACATGGAATCCTATATTCAATAATTAAGATAAATAATTGAAGCATTTTTCCTATGTGATTGCTATATTTTTAAATGTCACACAAGCATATCATAGATATTAATGATGACAAAAATGATAGTAATAATATTTATAGTTTTTTAATTGGGTGCATTCTAATAAGTTTTTTGTAGATATCATTTTGCTTAATATTTTCAAACATCCTAAGAGGTATATTAATATTTATCCTGATATAAAATGTTGAAAATCTAAAAGTTAGAAAGGTTAGTAAAGATCAAAGATGTATATGGAACCCAGGTCTGTATGATACCAAAGTCAGGGAACTTGAACAATTTATTACATTAAATTTAGGTACCTGCATTTTCTCTACTATTCTATTAAGGTAATTTTTTAATTAGAGTTGTGCCATTGATAAATCATCTGAGTTATACATTTTTTATAAATATTTTTAATAAAATTTCTCTTTACCTAGTGTCCTTTGATCTCATGTATATCTTAGCATGTATAGAATATCATCTGATAGGTATCTTCCATTAGTTAAACTGAGATGCTGGACTGGCTAGAGTATCCAACTGCCTTGTGCATTATAGATAATACATAAGCATAGAAATTTCAACCAATGAATCTTGAAAAAAAGCATTGCTATAAATAAATAACTAAGAATAGACTTTGAAAACTGAAAGCATTAAAATAATGGTTTCCTTTAAAATGCTTGTCTGCAATTATTGTCAAGATATTACATAGGGTACTAATTAGCTGCATGATATCAAGAGGGAACAAAACAGGAACAAGACTGATCAATTGAACTGATAAAAGATCCTGGGGATAAAAAATGAATTAGCTTTGGAAAAAGACTTGTGTTTTTAATAATAATCAAAAAGAATGACAAACTAAATTTATGTTTCCTAATTCTGAAATATATAATTCTCAGTTTGTGCTTTTGGTTTCATATAAAATGTAAATTAAACTGAAGCGCAGCCCTGAAAATATATAAAAATTTAAAAATCAGGAAATATTTAAAATACATGAAATGGTTAATTGTGTACTATGTAGATAAAGCCAAGAAATCCTTTACCTACTGTAATTTCCCATTTCTCCCCACCCCCACAAAAAAAGTTGTCACTATTTGACATTATAGGTAGTTACTATATGGTCAAACTGAACAGTCATTACACATGTTTCCTTTAGTCATAAATTTTCTTGTATATCAGTAATGTTTGATGTTTTCACCATTCTCTACCTCTCTTGAAATTTCGTCCTCTGCTTTGGCTAACAGGCCCTCATTACACACAGTTAATGGCTCTTTTCCATGGCCTCTTCAGTGGCTGTTTCAATCTCTCATTCGCTAAATGCAGGCCTTCTCTAAATCCAGTCTTTTGTTCTTTTCTCCTACCAGTCTCTCAGAACAACAGGGCTTGATGGCCCTGGCAGTCCATTAATTCTTCTCTTTTGAAAGATAAACATGTCAGTAGGTCCTTGGATCAGGGTTGGCTCAATGGAACTAAACTGCCTCTCCTTAGTATAAGGTGCTTAGTTTCATCAGCTCCTCTACTTGAGAATATGTTTCTATGACCAGGAAGCTCCCACTGTTACAAGGTCAATGCATTTTTCCTTAGCTCACTTCCAAATTCCCTTTCAACACACAGAGAAGTACTACTTTAAGTTCGTAGCTTTTTGCTCTTTTAATGGTGTATTTGGGCATGTACCAATTAGGTTCTTCTCTCTATGGTTAGTGAAACTAGAAAGATGCTTTTTTTTTTTTTGATACCTTTCTGCCTGATTTCCCAAATTAAACTTCATTTTATGTTTATGCCATGTGATGCTAGTGACCCTTTGCATAACAATCCCTTGGCTTAAGTAATCATTCTACATGATTTCCTCCAAAGTCTATGCCAAGTCTTGAACTTCTTTCAGATTTTCAGTTTCTTATTTCCAATTATTTTCTTCATTTAGTTTATGTTACCTAGGATCAAAACTCTAAAATTATCTTTGATTTATTTGATTTATATCCTTTCTGATATATTTGATTATATCCTTTCTCTTCTTTGCCAGTCATCAATCCTATCAACTTTTTTGTGTATGTCCTATATTTTCCTCATCTCACTGGCTATAATGATTCATTTGATATGCTAACTTGACTGAACTAAGGGAAGCCCTTATAGCTGTACAAATATTATTTTTAATTGCATCTGGGAGGGTATTTGTGATTTGAATCAGTATATTGAGTAGAGGTCACACTCACCGATGTGGGTGGGCATCATCCAATTCATTGAGGACCTGAATAGTAAGTGCAAAAAGGTGGAGAAACAACAAATGTTCTGTCTGCTTGAGCTTGACCATTCATCTTCTGCCCTCCAACACTGGCGTTCCTGGTCTTTGGACCTTCACACAGACTAGGGCTTACATCATTTCCATTCATTCCTGGTTCTCAGGCCATTGGACTTGGACTGAAATTACACCGCCAACTTTCTTGGATCTCCAACTTGCAGACAGCCAATCATGGTCATGGCACTTCTTAAGTCTCTGTAATCATATGAATCAATACCTGAAAATATCATCTATCTGTCTGTCTGTCTCATCTATCTATCTATCTATCTATCTATCTATCTATCTATCTATCTATCTATCTATCAAATCTATCAGGTCTCTTCATCTGGAGAACCCTAAGATAATAGCCCAATAATTGTTCAGGCATAGACTATTCTTTTAACATTTATTCTCTCTCCTTCCTAGCTATCCTACACAGTGAACTAAAGTTTGTCATGTTATTTCTCTCCTTAATAGAATCTGCAAACACATATTCTCCGCATTCATATTTTAAATTGTTGTGTAAAAACTAAAACCAAAAAAATATGCGTCACATCCCGCATACTCAGATTTCCCTTTTCTAGTTCCAGATATCATAATTCTGTAGGTTTGAGGAAAAAATTAAAGAAATGTTTTAAACAAGCATCTTGAATGCTTAACATCAGGTTATTCAAAAAACATATTTTGAGAAACACTGCTTTATGTTGTTTCATTTACTTATCTGTTTCCCATTTCTCTTCTTCATGAATTCATGACTGCTGCTGTCCTGCTCACTGTCCTCTGAACTCACCATGTAAATTCCTTTCCCCAAGCTTTTTCTTCTAATTTTCTTCCTCAATGCTTCCTCATTCCTTCTCCACATACTTAACTAGAATGAATTGCATTAAACAAAATGGGTTCTTGCTTCACATAGTTTCCACTTCGTTCCTTAATCAAGAAACTGTTTAGTTCACCACAGCATTTATTTTCTTTACATTCAAACCATGCATGTCTGTTTCTCTTACAGCAATTACACGCATACTTCTTTGGTGTTACTACTTATTTTTATGCTTATGCATCATAGGTTCTCCACCAGAATACAAACTCCTTGAAGACAGTGTTCTCTTTCATATCCCCTTATGTAACTCAGATAACTGCTTATGCTTATCATGTACTCAATATATTAATTTAATGTATAGTTTTGGCATGATTCTTATAGCATAAAAATTATGTTACAGAAGCCATGTGTCAGAAAACATATTGATATTACATGTATTTCAACAATAAAGCAGCATAGCTGTTGCAAGTAAAATAATAACTTAAAAAGTATTAGTCTGCAAGTAAGGTTATGTATTTGTATACACACACAAACATATATAATAATTGCTTGGTTTACTTTGTTCTTGTAAATCTCTCAATGCATCCATTAATACAATTTAGGATAGTTTTTTTAAAAAAAAAATATAAGATACATATCTTTCCTGCATAATTAAATATGTAATAAAGTCTGTGCCTTCATGCCTCTTATATAAATTATCTTGATTCTACATAATCATAAGTATGAACACTAACATTAATCAGAGTAATAATAATTACAAGAAGACACAGAAAGCTTATACTAATCCATGTAATATAATCACAAATAATAAGTAATATCTGATCTCAGAATGAAAAACATGACAATCTCAGTGTGCACTGTTGTACGTATATTTGTCATTTTTATCTTAGAAGGCGGTAGTTCTGTTATTTGGCCAATTATCTAGCGTTTCATTATCATTTCTTATGTTAATTCATAAAATATCTTTGTAAATGTCATGCAATTCATAATCATTGAGAGGAACTATAAAATTATGTTTCTATTAATTACTTAGGTCAGAATTACACAAATTTTGTCAAAAGGCAATCATAACAAGCTCTAAGAATAAGGACAATGTGATTTTTGTACATAAATAATACATGCCAGAAGGTAAAGTTCAATAAATAAAGCAATACACAAAGACAGTATTTCTTTGATAGAAAACATCAGAGTATGCACAAAGGGTGGAAAAATTAATTTTCCTTCTATCTTCTAAGGTCTTCTGGCTGTACTTAAAATCAAATTAACATGAGAGATTAACAGGAGAAAATGACCACATTTATTATAAATGTAAATACAAGAATTCTATCTGTCATCTAGTCTCATTAGACAATTAAGTCTTATATGACATCTTGAGCTAAGAAGACATTGGGCGATTGTGGTTTGAAACTTCAAAGGGTGGAACAGCAATTCGCATGTAGTTAGAAAATCAAATGTTTGATAAACAACTATTTATTAGCCATCTTTAACAACGGGCACAGAGAGTATGTTAATCAAATGGGTCTTGCTGGTTTCTCCCAGTCTGTCATACCTAGTTCATACTAAACTAGGACCCTTCTTTTAAGCAGTTATGGAGAATTTCAGAAGTTTCTTTCCTGAACCTTTCTTCCCTTAAAAATAACCAGATTAAAATAATCAATACTCCAAAAGGCATATTTTGGGATGCCAAATTCTGCTTCCTCTCAACATCAAATATAATATCCTACGTAAAGGAGTATTCACTATTTTCCCCTGAAATAGATCTTCTCCATCTCCATACCGTTATCTATATGATTCTCTCCTTCAGGATCCATCTCAAATTATATCTCCTCTGAGATCACCCCAGGCTCCTGAGATAGAAACTGAGCAATACAAAATTAGATAATATTATATTCTTGCCTTTTAGAACTCACAGGCCAGATGTATTTGTTTCCCATGATACAGGAATAATGGATGATTAAGGTGTGCTGGCTGGAAAATTACTGTTTGGCTATTGCCCATGGGAACATAACGCTCTAACAATAAGCTTCCTGCTTCTGTACTCCCTGCTTGCACAACTGACCTGTGGGTTGACAGTTAGTAAAAAGAAGAAAAATAGACTCGTGTGTTCAAACAGGATGAAGAATGGGGTTTAGGGCTTAAAAACCCTACACCTTTACATTTTGGATCTGCTTAATTTGGGATCTGCGTACCCCTGGCAGACCCAGATGGCTGAATAAAGAGTGTGTTTCCTGTAACTCAATGATTTCTAGTGGCCCGTGTGTCTATCGGGGCTGGTGGCTACAACATTTTGAGGCCCCAGCAAGATCTCAGGGAGTGTCCCTGAGATCCAACTCTGGACCGGCCTCTGAAGTGGTTGCTGTCCCTGTTATGGACTCAAAGGGGTGGCCAACCTGAGACATTCCAGGGCCCTTGAATGCCGTGATGGGGTCAATGCAATTGTCAAGAATACGACCTTTAGGACACACTCTTTGTTGCTGGCTCCGACAGGAATCTCTGAGGCCTCAGTGTCTGGATAAAAAGATACCTTTCTGTTTCTGTTGACCGGTCATTGGGGGTCCATGAAGAGACTGGATGCAGTCATATCTCCCAGACCATGGCCAGGCTGCGGGATGCCACCTCCTGTGCCGCTACTGGGTTCTGTCAATTGTGTTTGGTCTTGTCTAGGTTGTAGGTGGCGGACCTCTCCAGGTCCACCTACACTCCAGTAATTGTTCTCATTTGAGTGTCTGTTTTGTGTTTTCTGCTCAAGCGACGGGGAGAGGCCTCGAATTCACAGAAGACACCCTTGCGACATTTCAAGAAGGGTTTCTAGAGGGAGCTGACTATGGCATAAAGTTTTCTCCAGGCAGACTAAAAACATTGTGTGAAGTTGAGTGGCTGTCTTTGATGTAAACTGGTCTCCGGAGGGTTCTTTTGACAGGGATTTAGTGAGGAATGTTTGGAAGATTGTCACAGGAGACCCAGGACATCCCAATCAGTTTCCCTGCATCGATCAATGTTTAAACCTTGTTCAGAACCCCCCTCCTTGGCTCCCTCAGTGTGCCCTTTCTCTAGGGGTATGAGTCTTAGTTGTGAGCACCTCAAAACATATGGCAACTGAATCTCCAAGACAGCCCAGTCCCTCAGTCCTCCAATCTCCACTGGAGGACAGTGACCTTCCCCTATCTTATAATCCAGGACAACAGAGGCCAAATAGCACCACCTCACCTCCTCGGACACGAGAGGGTAACTCCTATGGTCCTCCTGCTCCCACTCTGGCAGGGCACCAGGTGATACCACCACCCAGACCATCCTCCCCTTGCTAGAAGCACCACCCCAGGGACATCACACAGACAGGCCCTTTATTGTTTATGCGCCTTTCTCGACTAGTGACCTGTACAACTGGAAGGCACAGAATCTACCTTTCTCTTAGAAACTCCAGGCCTTAATGGGACTCTTAGAAAATGTCTTTCAGACTCACTGCCCCACCTGGGATGATTGCCAACAGCTTTTAATTACCCCCTTCACCGTGGAAGAACGTGGATGCTTTCAGACTGAAACACAAAAGATAGCTGCGGTGGAGAGGAGAGTTGAGGAAGCAGGGGAACAGATTGAGGAGGAATTTCCCTCCCCTGCCCAGACTAGGGACACAATTCTCAGGCAGGGAGAACAGCATTAGATTGGTACCACCAGATTCTAATTGCGGAATTAGGATGGCTGCTCATCAGCCAACTAACCTTGCTAAGGTAACTGAAGTTATACAGGGACCTCAGGAATCCCCTGGAGTGTTTCTTGAATGAGGCGTACCAGGTATACACCTGCATTGATCCTGAGGCCTCTAATAACCAGCAGACAATTAATATAGTCTTTGCTACTCAGGCAGCCCCTGATATCTGGCTTAAATTGCAAAAATTAGAAGGTTTTGCAAGGATGAACCTGTCTCAACTTGTTGAGATAACCCAGGTGTTAAACAACAGGGAGGCACCAGATGACTCCAAACGTATGGCTAAAATCCAAAGCTACTGTAATCAACCCAACCAATCTGTTGCCAGACCCAGACCCCAAGGCCCCCATTCATGGCTGCATAGATTTCACAGATGCTATCTATGTGTTCCTCGCAGCCAGACCTCAAAGACTCCCCTCTGCCTGAGGCTGTTACAGTTCTGTTTATGGACTGGAGCAGCTTCATGTAGGAAAGAAGGAGGTATGCTGGGGCAGTGGTCGTAACTATATCTGGCACCAACTGGTCACAAGCTCTTCCTCATAGGACTTCTGCTCAAAAGGCAGACATCGCCCTCACTGAGGCACTAAGGTAGGGAAAGGATAAGGCAGTCACAATATACGCTGACAGCCGATACACCTTTGTACATCCACTGCACATGTACATGGAGCCATCTACAAGGAAAGAGGGCTTCTGACTTCAGTTGGGAAGGACATCAAGAACAAGGGGGAGAACTTAGCCTTACTTGAAGCCATATAGGTGCCTAATAGGTGCTATTGTTCTTTGTAAAGGGTGTCAAAAAGGGAATAGTCCTGAGGCTGAGGGAAATTGATGAGCTAATGCAGAGACAAGAACAGCGGCCACAAAACCAATGGGACCCCACCACATCTACTGACTGTTGTCCAGAACTGCCTCTTCCTCCAACCTATATGGCAGAAGAGAGCATAGGAGTGGTGGATGACCCCAGATGGAAAAATCGGGCTCTCATGGCTCTTGAAAGGACTCGCCTCCACCAACTACACCAGACCACACATTTAGGGTGAACTAAGATGCTCCAAGCTTTAGACTCCTACTTTCACTTGCTAGAAGGGAGAAGAACTGCAGAGAAGATTGCCTCATGATGCCTGGCTTGTGTCCAAGTTATTCCAAAGAAGGGGAAGATAGAAGAACCTAGGCATAGGGAAAGAAGAACTTATCTTGGGGACCATTGGGAAGTAGATTTCACTGAGGTAACCCTGACTGTGGGGAGCTACAAATATTTACTTGTTTTTATAGACCCCTTTTCAGGATGGGTAGAGGCCTTCCCTACCAGGAAAGAGACTGCCTTAATAGTTACTAAGAAACTGCTTCAAGAAATCCTCCCTCGATTTGGTCTTCCTGGAACTTTAGGATTGTATGACGGGCCAGCCTTTGTAGCAAAGGTATCACAACAATTGGCTAGCTACCTAAATTTGCGATGGAAACTCCACTGCACCTAGCAGCCCTAAAGTTTGGGCCAAGTAGAGCGAATGAATCGGACCCAAAAAGAGACATTAGTCAAGTTAGGATTAGAAACTGGTGGGACCTGCGTAGAACTTCTCCCATTTGCTCTTCTCTGTGCCAGGTGTACTCTGTATATTAATGAATTCACCCCATTTAAAATGTTCTTGAAACGCCCCCACCTTTAGTGCCTAGAATAAAAGATTTAAAAAAGGCACAACTACACAACCTTGTCTTACTTAAGTCTTTACAAGCCCTTCAAAGTGTACAGAAAGAGATTTAGTCCTGGGTTCGTGCTGCCCATTCAGCCCTGGGATACAGAGTTCCCCATCAGTTTCAGCCTGGGGACTCTGTGTGGATCTGGAAGTTCACTTCCAAGGGACTAGAATCCAAATGCAAAGGACCCTTCACTGTCTACCTGATGACACCCATTGCAGTTAAAGTAAACGGCATCCCATCATGGATTCATCACTCCCACGTGAAGGCAGCATGAGTGTGGACAGCTCAGGAAGACGGGACCTTAGGACTAAGACTAAGTCTAACCCTCTGTTTCTTCCTTTTTTCCTCTTTAGCCCAGGCATTTGACCAGCCACAATCAAAACGAGAAGGAGCATTAATAACTTTGCTAACAACGATACACAAGGTCTTAAATAAGACCACCCCAGACATAGGACAAGATTGCTGCTTGTGCCTAAACCGAAAACCCCCTTACTATGTCGAGGTAGGAACTCTCCTAAACTTAACTGAGCTCAGTAGGCTAGAAGTTCAAGTCGATTCACTAGCAGAAGTAGTCCTCCAAAAGAGAAAAAATTTAGATTTATTATTCTTAAAACAAGATGGATTATGTATGGCTCTAGGTGAAACCTGTTGCTTCTATGCCAATAACTCTGAAATAATTAGAGAAAGTTTACTACTAGTACAGAGAAATTTAGATATCAGGGTAAAACAAAGACTAGAATCAAATAACTGGTTTCATAGAATGTTCTAACAACCCTCCTATCTGCTATAGCTGGACCTTTAATCCTCCTCCTCCTCTTATTAACTTTAGGCCTATGTTTCCTAAATTTCTTGTTTAGATATATAATAAAAAGATTAATTGCATATAAAGAATCAAGAATTTGATTTTTCGCTAAGGTCAGTGGTGAATGTACTGGCTTGAAAATTATGTTTGGCTATCGCCCATGGGAACATAATGCTCTAACAATAAGATTTCTGCTTCTGTACCCCCTGCTTGCACAACCAACCTGTGGGTTTACAGTTAGTAAAAAGAAAAAAAAATAGACGTGTATTCAAACAGGATGAAGAATGGCGTTTAGGGTTTAAAAACCCTGTACCTCTACATTTCAGGGCTGCTTAATTTGGGGTCTGTGTATCCATGGCAGACCCAGCTGGTTGAATAAAGAGTGTGTTTCCTATAACTCAATGATTTCTGGTGGTCCATGTGTTTATCAGGGGCTGGTGGCTAGAACAAAGGAAAGTTTCAAAAATGAGATGAATTTTATACCCAGCCTTATAAAATAGGAGTTTATCTGTGAAACAGTGAAGGAAGGACATTTTAGAGGTAATAATGCAAGCAAAAACAGCAAGATGTAGTTATTCCTTGAGATTAAAGGAAAATAACTCAATCAATGTGGAAACTGAGAAACACATTGCCAAGCAAAACAGGATCAAGAACGCCACTGAGAAAATGTAACTTCCGAAGGTGCATTCTATTTATATTCCTTCTATGTGGTCCTTTCCCCCACATTTCTTTGTATTATATAAACATAATGTTGACATTATGTTGACACTAATTCACTGGACAATCCTTTATTGAGTATATTCATGTGCTGCACATTTTAAGCTATTGGGATATATAAATACATATAAACAAACAAACAAAAAACTCTGCCCTTATGTAGTTAAATGTATTGCAAATCTTTTGACTATGTTCTGCTCTCCAGCCACACTGAAACATCAGTATGTTTAATATGGACCTATGAAGTATAATCATCAAAGTCTATTTTTTTCTTTTCTACTGTCTTCTGCTTTCTGGTATTTGAGATAGTCTTTTGTTCTGCTGTCGAGTGAAATAGGGTTCTGGTTAATAGAAAGTGCTATGATCATGATAATTTTTGAAAATAAGAGATTATCTAATTCAATATATCAGTCAATATTTTGAATTTCATTTAATGGTAAATTTTCTCTTTCTTTCTAGCTCTTTTCTTGGAAAGTCTATGGCCTTTAGAGAAGAGGTTGTAAAAAACTTCTTTTTCTCCATTCAGCACCTCCTTCCCAGTTTACTAGAAGCTGCTTTTTTAACACTTAGTTTGCCATCATGTGCAGTTGAAGACTGAGGAGAAAGATTAGTAAGGTATGGAGGAAAGCTCCAAATTAAATATTAGTATTGTGAAGTGGTTAAATATGCTTTGGGGAAGACGTGTGTTTAAAAGAGACATCGCGCATTGGACATTTTGGGCACTAGTGCTCTCCTGCAGCAACTTGATTTGGGCAGAACATTTCATGTAAGCCCTTTTATCACTTCAGGAGAAATCAGCAATTCATCTCCAGCTTTTGCTGTTTGCATTCTCATCACTCCTCCAGGTGATCTACAAAAACTAGCATTCGCATGTGTCCCAAATCTGGACCTTGGGTAGCATTCATCAGCTCTTTGCCTGCATAATTCTATGACCACAGGCTTCTTTTAAATGAGGTGTGATGCCCCTCTGCTTCAGCAATCATAAGAGCTTTTCAGCTCTATAGTCTATGCTCTGGATTACCTAATAGGTCTCAGACATGAATTCTCTGTGCCCTTTGAAACATGGGGACACAGTGGTCTTTCTCCAGTTGTCAACACTAAAATTGAGGAGAAAGTATGTATCCTCACAAGCCCCCTTTTCTGGGAGTGATGCTCACTGTGGGGATGAGAAAGTCAATACAAATACTTTTCAACTTTTTTTCTCCAAAGGACTATTTAATACAAAATCTTTGATTGATATTTTTTAAAAATTTATTTTTAATTAACTAATTTTTTGGCGACATTGGTTAAATAAATCCAGTAAGTATCAGGTGTACAATTTAACAGTAAAGCATATATCTATTGGATTGTGTGTTTACTTCCCACAGTTAAATTCCTTTCTGTCGCAACATATTTGACCCATTTCACTTCATGTACCCCACTCTCCCCCCTCTTATCCTCCCCTCTGGTAACCAGTAGTCTATAGTCCATGTCCATCAGTCTCTGTTTGTCCTGTTCATTTGTTGCTTGTAGGTTTATATTTCACATATAAGTGATATTATGTGGTTTTCAAGTTTTTCTGTCTGGCTTATTTCTCTTAGCATGATTATCTTGCGGTCCATCCTTATTGTCACAAATAGCAGTGTTTTGTCTCTTCTTATGGCTGAGTAATATACCATTGTATATGTGTACCATAGCTTCTTTATTTGATAAGCTCTCCTGGGATATTTTGGTTGCTTCCCTTTCCTGGGCACTGGAAAGATGAATAATGCTTCTATGAACATGGTGTTCAAATATCTTTTTTGGATATGGGTTTTCAAGTCTTTGGGATAAATATGCAGTGGGAGGATTGCTGGATCATATGATAGATCAATTTAAATACTTTATAAAAATAACTAAAATATGTACTCTAGAACTGTGAATTAGAAAAGCTATTCCTCTTTTAAGAGCATAAAAAAGCTAATTTTAATTCCTCTTTTAAGAGCATAAAAAAGCTAATTTTAATTAAATGTGTATCATAGAAAAAGATCATACTTGAAGTCACAAAGTAAAAAGAAAAAAGCAATTAAAATAATGGCTCTAAGAAAATGAAGCCATGTTTTTAAAAGGTAAAAACTGTATCTTTGTATTTTAAAACAAGCTAATTTATTTCAAAAAGAGAAGCTATAAAAAAGCCTCTGAAATAGAAAAAGGTCATAAATAAAATAATTTTAAATCTAAGTGTAATGAATAAATAAATATATTAGACAGAAATATAAAAGACAGCAGAAGATTCATCACATATAATGAGTCTCCTAAGTGGAAAAACAAATTTAGAAAACAGAAAATATGATAAAATATAGAATTCAAGCAAACTTTCCTGAAATAGCACTTGAATGGATATATCATATAAGCACAGAAAATGACTCAGCTTCACCAACATGGAGGTATATTAAAGAAATTATTGGACTTTACAAAAAGAAAACTCGAAATAAGTCTAACACCCATTTACAAAGAAAACCAGTGTGGTTTGACAGGAATGCCTCATAGAAGATGAAAATGGAATAATATATTTGTTAAAGGAAAGAATATATGAGTCAAGGTTCATCTCAAATATCCATCCAAATTTAGGTTCAATTACCTGGGCCTCAGATAAACTCGAAGTAATACATACAAACATAGGAAATGCTGATTCTTTGAGCCAGCTCTAAGGAGTCTACTAGAACACAGATGTATATAACTAAATGACTGATTATATTATCAGTATTAACAGTGATAAAACAATGTTACTTCAAATTAGATGTCTGGGAAAGTAGAGATGAAGTAGAAGCATTGCTCACAGTAGAAAATAGACAAACAATAGCCAAAAGAAAATAAAAAGAGATGCTAAGCATATTATAAAAAGAAAAGTAAAGTTTAGAACAAGAATCAGCAAACTATAGTCCCTTGGACAATGGTAGCCCATACGTGTTTTAGTAAGTAAAATCTTATTGGAGCAGTGACATCCATTTGTTTACCTATTGGAGTACAGCATACTCTTCTGTTTGCAAATTGTCTCTTTCTCCTTTTAAAATCCAACAGCAGAGTTGAGTAAACTTACTAACAAAACTTACTTTTCAAAGGAACTCGGTGATTGGCGAGGACCATTTCCAAGGAGTCAGCTTGTACAAGAAGCTTGTCCTTGTTCATCGTCCAGTGGGGCATTCACATAGATAACATCCATGATGTCATTAATTCCAAACTTATCTAGAATTAAAATATAATTTCTTGGTCATTTTCTTTACACTACAAGGAAAAATAATTCTCTTTAAGAGGCACTGTGACTTAAAAATCACTTATTTGTAATAAGAGCAATGCATACAAGTGATAACATACTGCCATCTTCCATTAATTTCCCCAAATGACCAACACAAAGGGAAGGAGGAAAAGCACCCACAATATGTTCCCTAGGCCTTTTAGAAAACATGGAGTTGTTCCTTTGCCCACGTTCATGCGAATCTACAAGAAAGGTGATATTGTACACATCAAGGGAATGGGCACTGTTCAAAAAATAATGCCCCACAAATGTTACTATGGCAAAACTGGAAGAGTTTATAATGTTATCCAGCATGCAGTTGGCATTATTGTAAACAAGCAATGGCAAGATTCTTGCCAAATAGCCAAGATCCCTTCCTGAAACATATAAAGGAAAATGATCAAAAAAAGAAGGAAGCCAAAGAGAAAGGTACCTGGGTTCAACTAAAGCACCAGACTGCTCTACCCAGAAAGGCATGCTTTTTGAGAATAAATGGAAAGGAACCAGAGCTGCTGGAGCCCCATTCCCTATGCATTCATGGCATGATAGGTCGAAAATCAAATAAAATTAAAATAAAATAAAATAAAATAAAATAAAATAAAATAAAATACCTCTACTTGAGTTAATGTCCCTTCACCCAAAGAAATATTTAAAGAAAACCAACTGTCCTATTTCATTGGGTGATGTCTTCATTATTTAGATTTAGTGTTTTACTCTTGCTGAAAGATGTGAGGTGGTTTATAAGCAACAAAATACAGTCTGTTGGTTAGGAAACTGCATCTTTTGAATTATAGTTAAGCTCAGTAAGTGTTGATCACTCATCACTGCATCATAAATAACTGTATGTTAAGGATTAGGAACTTGCTTTTGAAGCCTGCTACTTAAAATATATTGTTTAAAACCCCTAGTTCTTTATGAGTTAACTTTGCTTCCACCTGTCATGGAACACAACTCAGAAAATAATAGTGTTTGTGATAATTTGGAACTAGAATACCTTTTTCATTTCAACCAGGGGTAAACATTTATGTATAGCAGGTAATATGATGTATGGCATTCTTTGCACATTATATAATTTACTCAAAAATCTTGAAATAAGTAGTGTGTTAGCCATACTACATAAAGGAAGCTGAATCACAGTTAACTTGCCAAAGTTACAGGTTTGCAAAGATTCAAGCCTAGATAGTCTGGCTCCATAATCAGGTCTCAACCCTATTGTTATCTTGCCTCATATTAGTGGGACCATTGTAAAGCTGCTTTGTATAGTTTGAGCACGTTTAGGTTATTTGGTTGCTTCCTGGATAGTTTAACTTGGATGTGGCACACATCTTAAATTCAACATAGTCAAAAGGGAGTTGATCACATCCCTTCCTAGCTGCCTTCAGTTCTCTGTGATAACTATAACTATAACACCTGTTTATTTGACATAAAAACCTTGAGTGCTCATATTATCTTACAGAACAAACTGAGAAAACATAACTTCAGTCAGATATTGGAAAGCTAAGAGAAAAGGAAATCTAAAAATATTTAGAGAGGAGGCACAGCAAACAAAGAAACAATAAGAAAAATATGATGTTGAACATTCGCTTCTGGGGCTGCAATTTCTTGTAATAGTTGGTTGTTGAAATACTTGAAAAAGGCCTTAATAATTTCCTTGCAAATTGCTTTAACAGAATGAACATTCATTCATTTATTACATATTGAATATTTATGCTCTTATTAAATATATATTAACTACTTTTGACTACCCATAGTATACCATACCATCCAGCTTATCTAAAGGGGAAAACAGAGGACAATTAAGCTGCATGCAATAGGTGAAACAAGGAATGGGTGAGAAGGATTAGCTCTGGACTTATTCTTAGAGGCTCACAAACCATTCTATTCTCAATGAACCATAATAGGTAGACAAAATTTAAATGATTTATTTACTTTAAAATTGCTAATTATATGTCTAATATAACTGTTCGAAGAAACATTATATACTATAAATGTCTTTTATCACGGATTGGCTCTTGGGGCACTCATAAATATTTATGATTTTAAAGTTTCTTCAGATTTATCTAAGGTAAGACATGGGATACAGGTCTTGGATTATACAGTATAGTGAAAAGAGATTCCTATAATGCAATAATTATGACTAAAAGCTGAAAATATGGTGCATTAATTTTGAAGAAATGTCATTAAAATATCCCTATATGAGGAGGAGAAGCCTTCCGGAATTTAATATTTAGTATTTCCTGGGGTGGGGGAGGGCAGGGCAGATCACTTTTGTTACACTAACTGAATTTTTAGTCACAATCAGCACATAGTTACCAACTTCATTTAAGTCAGACATATTTTTATTAGAAATATAAACAATAATTCAACCTGAAATTAATTTCAAATCCAAGCGACTAGTTTATGGTGAAAACAACAACTGAGTAAACATCTATTTACCCTCCTCATTTCTTGAAACAATGGAGTACACAATACTCTGATTGAAGGTTGCAGCAGAAATTATATCATCTATAGTCCCTCTGGTTGCAAATTCACTTACTGGAGGAGGTCTGCAGGTTTAGAGACAATTAGTAATTTTTTCATGATGGAATCCTGAATTTCATCATAAATTATGTTAGTTTATATGTGTACTTATTTGAATGACACTGTTTTCTGAAGTTCTGAAGGTAATACTACATTAAGACTCCAGCCCTAAAAATCTATGTTCAAAATCATGCAAATGTTTCTTTAAGAATGAAAGACTGGAATGATTTATTTTTCTGAGTGATCCCAAGATGAATTGTACGAAAAGTTCCCCAAAGGCCAGTGGTCAAGAACAATGCCTTACCACCTGGCCAAACCAGCCAAGCCAGCTAATCGGTGGGCCCTAAGGCACCCCCACCCTTATTTCCTCCTGCACATATTCTGATTACTGCACCCGGCACCTTCTGCACTCGGCCCTTTCTGCACACGGCCCCCTCTATACGCAGCCCCAACTGCACACGACCCCCTTTTGCACGCGACCCAACAACCTACCACCCAATCCCTTTAAAGGTCAACCTAACCCCCAATCAGGTAACGCCAAGGCATCTCCCCAAGGCTTGCGGTTTTCCCTTTAAATTAGGTCCCAGCCCCTCGGTCGGGGCTCCTCTCAACCACTGCTGCGTCAGTGAATGAGTGGGTCCAAACTCGAGTTTGTCAATAAACTCCCTTTTGCTTGCATCGGTGTCAGTTTCCTTCTTGGCTCGTGGAGTTCCAAACCAGGGCATTACATTTTGGGGGCTCGTCCGGGATCTCCACAGCCTTGAAGGGACACACCGGAGGGAACCTCCCGGCCTGGCCACCCGGTAAGTGTTTCTTTGTATTTGTGTGTTACTTCTCCAGGAGATTCCGACCCGGGTATTATTCTAAACCTGTAAACTCTGAAAAACTCTGACATTCTGTGCAGCATAAAGTGGTATTGGGTGGACGCACCCACGGGCCACGGCTGCAGGGGCTTAGGAGACGTCCTAAACCCCATCGGGGTTCCACTACTAGGTAGAGGAACCATCTGGGTCTTTGGACCGCCTGAACAGAGTCTTTGAAATTTTGTTGTGTCCTGTCTGTCCAGTCAGTCCGGACCTCTCTGATGTACTGCTATCCTGTCTTGGCTATAATTTTCTTTTGCTTTTTAGCCTCGCTCTTTGTCTCTGGACTAGCAGCAGCTGCACCTTCTGAGTGGACTCTTGGTCAACGACTCATCCTGGCTCTCGCCTATCTTGCCTTTGTCGGCCTATTTTCCATTTTTCTTTGTGTCTAACATGGGTCAGACTACTTCTTCTCCCTAGATCTCCTGACCAGCCACTTCAAAGATGTTTGCGAGCGTGCTCATAGGCTCTCAGTAGAGATCCGGAAGAACAAATTAGTCACTTTTTGCAGTGCGGAATGGCCATCCTTCAACGTCGGATGGCCCCCTGAAGGTTCCTTTGACCTGTCCCTCGTTTCAGCCATAGAAAACATCATCTTTTGAGGCTGCCTTTCCAGTAACCCGGCCTGACTGGGACTATAACACAGCAGGAGGTAAGGAGAGACTCCAAGTGTACCGCCAGGCTCTATTGGCAGGTCTCAAAGTGGCCGCTAGAAGGCCCACTAATTTGACTAAGGTATATGATCTAAGACAGGGACAAGAAGAGTCCGGCTGCCTTTCTAGAGAAAATGATGGATGCTTTCCCAATATACCCCTATTGATCCTGAGAAGCCTGAAAACTTGGGGACGGTGGCGTTAGCATACATCAATCAGTCGGCACCAGACATTAAGAAAAAGTTACAAAAGATAGAGAGATTAGGTGAAAAGCAGCTTAGGGACCTAGTTGAGGCAGCAGAAAAAGTTTATAATAATAGAGATACTCCTGAGGAAAAACAGATCAAGGCAGAGAAGAGACAGAATCGTGACCTGGCCCGGATCCTGTTAGCTGCCACGGCTGAACCCAGGGAATGCCAACGACAGCTCAAACAACTGACATCAGAAGAAAAACCGGCAGGTAAAGGTAGGCCCCCCTGGGCAAAAACCAATGTGCCTATTGCAAGGAAGAAGGACACTGGGATTCTGTGGCAGCAGGATGGCCTGCTTGCCTCCGCATCATAGCGGCAACCGCCTTGCTAGTCAAGGATGCAGATAAAATAACTCTGGGACAGTCCCTTTACATCACCACCCCTCATGCCACTGAGGGAATCCTTAAACAACCCCCTGACCGGTGGTTAAGCAATGCCAGACTCACTCATTACCAAAGCCTACTTCTCAACCCCACCAGGATTGTTTTTCAGCCGCCTACAGCTCTCAACCCAGCTACTTTGCTGCCTAACCCGGATCTAGACGCCCCACTCCATGACTGTGCAGACATCTTGGCCCAGGTCCACGGAGTACGAGCAGACTTAAAGGACCAACCCATACCTGGAGCCTGCACCTGGTACACTGACGGGAGCAGCTTCGTCCGGAACGGCCAAAGGTATGCGGGAGCGGCTGTAGTCTCAGAAACAGAAGTTATATGGGCGGAGCCCTTGCCGCCCGGGACTTCGGCCCAACGGGCTGAACTCATTGCCCTACTAAGGCATTAACTCTAGGAAAGGACAAAACTTTGAACATTATACTGACAGCAGATATGCCTTTGCTACTGCATATTCACGGAGCTATATACAGAGAACGGGGCATGTTAACTGCTGAAGGAAAAGCCATTAAGAACAAAGATGAAATCCTGGCCTTGCTCGCGCCCTCTGGCTGCCAAAGAAACTAGCTATTATACATTGTCCGGACATCAGAAAGCCAATGACCCAGTGTCCAGGGGAAACTCGTTAGCAGACCAAGCGGCTAGAGAAGTAGCCCAATCTGAAGTTATCTTAACTGCCAACCTCCCAGACTCAGGGGGCCCTACCTTGCCTGACAATCCCACATATACCCAAAAAGACTTAAATTGGATATCAAAACAGCCCACAGCTACAGAACACCTAGGCTGGTGGCACACCGAAAGGACAAATAATTCTCCCTAAAAAGCTAGGGGAACAACTCTTGTACAAGGTTCATCGGACTACCCACATGGGTGTACGGAAAATGCAAGACCTCATCAGGTGGGCTAATATCAGGTTCCAAGGTGCCAACACTAAAATTGAAGACATTGTAGCCCAGTGCCGAGCATGCCGGATGACAAACACCAAGCGGAACACGGCACAACCCGGTTCCAGGTTACGAGGAACCAGACCAGGTGCTTATTGGGAAACTGATTTCACAGAACTTAAAAAGGGGACTTTTGGCTATAAGTACTTACTTGTTTTTATAGACACTTTTTCAGGTTGGGTAGAAGCCTTCCCTACCAAACATAAGACTGCCAACATAGTAGCTAAGAAGATTCTGGAAGACATCCTACCCAGGTACGGTTTTCCTACTATAATAGGATCAGACAATGGACCAGCCTTTACCTCCAAGGTAATTCAAGGGTTAGCATCTATAATTGGGGCAAATTGGAAATTACATTGTGCATATAGACCCCAAAGTTCAGGTCAGGTAGAAAGAATGAATAGAACCCTAAAAGAGACCTTAACTAAATTAGCCCAGGAGACTGGCGGGGACTGGGTGACTCTCCTACCTTATGCCCTCTACAGGGTACGTAACACCCCCTATAGACTTGGTCTGACCCCCTTCAAAATAATGTTCGGGAGACCTCCCCCAATAATCCCCGCTCTCCAGACTGAAATAATTAATAATCTTGATATTGATGACAATCTGCTTATTCGATCTCTCCAAACCCTACAACGTGCTCATAGGGACACCTGGACCAGATTAAAAAGTCTGTACGAGGCTGAACCACCTCCACAGCCTCATACTTTTCAGCCGGGCGACTGGGTTTTCATCAGAAGACATCACCGAGACCCTTGAACCTCGCTGGAAAGGACCTTACCTAGTCATCCTGACAACACCCACCGCTCTCAAGGTTGACGGCCTCACCGCTTGGATTCATCACGCCCACGCCCAGCCTGCAGACCTCCACGCTCTCCAGGACCAAATCCACCCCCCGTACAATGGACAGTCTCCAGAGACTCTGGCAACCCTCTAAAAATCTGCATACAAAAACTGTAAGACTATTAATTTTTCTTTTTACATATGCTCTGTCACTGCCGAGTACAACTGCCACCAACCTAAGGTATGGAGCTTATAGCAACTGAGACAGGCAAAGTTGTTGCCAAAAATACTACCAGTCACAGTGCTCCAGAGATCAGGGTTGATTATGCCGGCTTGCCAAAGACCCACTCAATGTAGTATTACCATCCAGCCCATGACCGGACGTTATAAGGGCGGACCCGGCTGTGGCACATTATCAGCTGAAAAAACCTCTTAAGGCTAGGACTCTATGTCTGTCCTAATGGAAAATCTAGAAAATGCAGGGCAATAGACAATTTTCTTGTGCTAATTGGGGATGTGAAACTATCTCCACTATAGATAACTATAAAAAACAAAATGACAATCATATCAAGCTAATAAGGGGACCAAAACCCTCTACCTGTTCTCCAGGGTCATGCAATCCCCTTATAATTACCATCAAGACAGGAAACCCTGCGGGACAACACTATTGGTTGACAGGACAGACGTGGGGTATTAGATTATACCAGACTAGATACGATTTAGGATTATATTTTACTGTCCAGGCTAAAGATCTTCCTAGAAAGCCTCACCCTATAGGACCCAACAGCCCCCTCCAAATTCCGGGGCCACCTCAAATTCCTCCGGCCCACAAACCCGAGGTAACTGTTTCTACAAACACCGGTCCTGCTCCAACTCTAGCTTCCCTAATACCACGGACATTTGAACAGCAGCCAGAACCGGAAGAAGAATAATAACTATGTTAACAAAGGTACATAAGGTCCTAAATAAGACCTCCCCAGATATAGGACAAGATTGTTGGTTATGCCTAAACCCTAAACCCCGGTAGGAGCTCCCTTAACCTGTTCCAACTTAACAATGAAAAGGAATGTAAATGGGAATCCCCTCGACTCACTTTAGGGGATATACAAGAAGTAGAACATGTCTTATTTCACAAAACTATTCCACCATATGGAAACAATCGCCTTATTTTGATAATTGTAATAACACAATTACAGTGCCTCTTTAAGGCAATCAATATACAAGGCACCAACTGATACCTGGCTAGCATGCGATAGCGGGCTCACTCACTGTGCTGCCTCAGTCCTTTTCAACTCAGGAGAAGCTCACATCTGTATTCTAGTATTTGTACTTTCCCAAGTGTCCCTATACAATGGGCCGGAAGGCAGACTCCATTTCTTCCATCAAAATAGGTTACAAAAATGGGCCGTGCCGGTCCTAGTGCCCCTCCTTGTTGGCCTTGGGCTTGCAGGGTCGGCAGCTGTAGGTACTACGGCCATCATCAAAGGAGAACATGATTTACATGAACTAGGAATGCAGATCGATGCTGACATCAGAACTTTAAAGGATACTATTAGTAGGCTAGAACTACAGGTAGACTCTCTCACTGAAGTAGCTCTCCAAAATAGAAGGGGACTCAACCTACTGTTCTTAGAACAAGATGGTCTCTGTATGGCCTTAGGAAAGACCTGCTGTTTTTATGCCAATAATTCTGGCGTAATCAGAGAAAGCCTTCAGCTCATATAAAGAAACCTAGATGAAAGGGAGAAACAAAGAACTGAATCCCAGAATTAGTATTAAACCAGGGCATTACAAAGAATATCTTGTCACCTGCATTGTTTTTAATTTAAAATGAAACACACTACTCTACTACTTTATTATCTGCCAAATATCATACGTATCACTTGTCTCTAAAGCACCTTCTGGACTGAGAGCAACAGATGGATACATTTGCTACCTCAACTTGCTAAAGTAAAATATTGTTATTGTGTTGCTGATGTTATCATATTTATGGAAATGGCTTCCAAATGTTTCTTTCTAGTCCTTATTCATGCTTTACTGTAAAGTTCTAACTGTACTAAAATTATTTGAATAGATGGCATCACAAAATTCATATTTATTTTGAATTCACTTTTTTAGCTTAACTGTAGCCGGAATATGTACCCAGTACTGTGCTACTTACGTGATTTCAAAAATATATTTTGCACAACACTTTAATATCAAAACTCAATTTCATTATATAATTTTCAATGGCCATCATAACTGTATTTTCAAAAATGAATACAAATAATCCCACTTTTATAATTCACAGGAATTTATATTATCCATCTTCAATAGATTTAGATTACTGAGTACAACATTTTAATATCTGTGAGTCTTTTTGTATTCTAGTTAATCTCTCTAACCCATTTGATTTCTAATAACCTTTAGCTTCTTTTCCCAAACTGATAAAATTAACCCTATTGTTATTTCCTTTAACATGGTCTTTTTCCTTTAATACTTACTTTTTTAATACTACCCATAATTTATACCTATATTTTCTCACTTCTTCTAATATAGATGCACTGCGTAATTATATTGTGCCTTCATTGAAACCTCTTATAATAAATCCTGAAACACAAACATAGTCAGGAAAACTAATTACATACAACTTTTCATAAACATCTTGCCCAAATTGCTATGTTCTTTGACACTGTTGTCTATATATTTGATTGACTAAGTGTGAAGCAATCTATCTTATTTATAGATGCTCCAGCACTTAGTGGTGGTTCATATGTTAATTATATAGTCAATAAATATATCTCTATTTACTTTACTCTCCTGTATCTTTTCTGCCTACTTTTGTTAACAGTATTCTGGTATTGCTTGAATAATCATACCTACTTCCTTCTCACTCTAATTGGTTTGGGTAGGACTGACCCAGACTCTAGGATACATGAATAGATATGTTACCTATTCCTTGCCAATGAGGATACACTATCCTCTTTGCCCAGTGTTCATGTGTAATAAATGTCTCATAGAAAACCAATGAAAGTCATGCCCAAAATTTTTACTGTTAACTATTAGATGGGGAAAAAAGGTATTTATTTTGTTTTATTGTTTTTTTTTTCTTTTGGCCAGGATTTTATTGTCTTGCCCTATAAGTAGTTTCTTATTGATAATGGAATGAACACAAATGAAATATCTTAGGATTGAAAATAGATTCCCTACACTTTGACCAATATTATTAATGCTGCTATACTTACAGCAAGGTAAACTTATCATGTCATTTATGGAAAAAAAATAAATTCTCTTGTATTTTCCTTTATCTAAGATTTCAATCACTTCCAATCAAAGAGTCCCAACTGATCTGTGAAAAACATGTTTAGGTACTTCTTAAGTATGATATCTGAAATAATACAATTATATTCATAAGCAATTTTTATTCATTGTCATAGTGTCAGTGCACCTAACAAAGCATGACTTTGTTAATTTTGAACAAATAAATAATAGGAGGCTACCATAACAAGGAAAGTACTTACAAAAGTGACACTGAGGTTGGTTGTGATGGACTGCTTTGCTTTGAATAGATATATTGTATGACATTTAAATTATAAAAAGATATTAAGACAATATGTGGTTGGTAATATTACTCAGTGGTTGACCATGGTGATTGTGAAATAAAAATGTGAAAAGGGTTAAATTTAGAGCACTATGGAAACACAATAGTCTCTGAAAAGCCTTCAAAAATCTCTCGCTGTTGGTATTTCTACCATTGGATATTCCTCTCCTCTTAAATGAGTGTCAGAGAGTGACCTGTGTCTAACCAATAGATATTGGCACAGTAGATAAGATGTCACCTCAGTGATTATGTAATATATGATGATAGTTTATAATTTCATTCTTTTAGTAGACTCTGTTTCCTTTTCTGGATTTAATGAAGTGAATACATGGAATCATCCACACGACAAGATATTGAAGGTGATGTCTGAGCAATAGTCAGAGAGGAACTGAAGCCCTCAGTCCAATATTCCACAAGTAACTGAATTCTACCAAAAACCACATGAGCTTAGAAGTGTACCCTTCTCTAGTCAAGCCTCACATAAGACCTTAGCAGTGGCCAATACTTCATTTCAAACCTGTATGAGACCATGAAACAGAGAATAGTTTGTGTTAATATTGTTATGCTGCAAAAGATAGCTAATACACATGACTTCAATAATAAAAGCAATGAATTATTAACTTATGATAGATCAAATTATATACACCTTAAGTATGATACAAGAAAGCATATGTTACTCATATTCTGAAATAATTCTCATAAACTAAATTTCTTTTATGTAGAAGTAGACATTGCTTAAATTGTTTACTTGTCTGTTTCTTACTGTGTAAGAGGTAAATTTTGTGTTTTACATACTCAGCTTATTGATTCTTATTATGTACAGAAATATAAAGTCTGCAGCTAGTGAACTTTCAACTTTAACATAGGAAAATGCCATTGTTTATTTCAAACTTTAACATTTTGCGTGTATTTTTGTACAATCTGAAAAGAAATGATAAATAATGGACAAATTAACTGGCATAGTTTAAAAGAAACTTAAATTCAATTCATAACACTAAAAGCATTAAAATTCTTTGTTATAAATATTTAATACATATTTACTTCTATATAAAATATCTTTTCATCTTTTATCTTCATTTTTCTAACACTTCTTTCTACCAGAATCAAAACATACCATAAAAATGCAATTTTCTCCAGGCTAGAAGTAAATGAGCCTCTATGATAATGAGCATTAGATGACAAATTTCAATTCTTTTCTACTTTTTGCCAGGCAGGACCCATTTTATTTTGTTTTATGCCCAGGAATGTACTAGTTAAATGATTGGAGCAAATTACATTTTCCCATTGGAGTAACATCTAATTTAAATACAAAATGAGGCAAAAAAAAAAAAAAAAGAAGTCAAGATCCATAAAATTAGATGGCAGAGTGAATAGAAAGAACAAAATTCAATAAAATGTACTAAACATAAATTAATAAGGAAACGTGGTGGATGTAAAGAATTGGATGTTGCTTGTTCTATTTAATAAGGGTAACTACTATGCAATAATGCAAGTTTTGCAGGATTATAGGGTGAAAAATAAATTCAAAATTTTATATGAATTCCATAAACTTTACATTTGGCAAGCAATGAGGTTTTCTTTTTAAAGCATCACCTGACTTGGTTTGATTTATGGGCTTGACCTATGAGCTGACTGACAGTTTATAAGTCTTACAGTAAACTATCTGAAAAGTGTTTTCCAGTTCTACCATTCTGAATCTGATATAATGCGATTTACCATTTCCTCTTTACTTTCTGTTGAGTACAATCAAAATCTATTGATTAATTTCAGAAGCCAAGAATTATGGCCAAATAAAGAATTTCTCAAAAGGTTTTTTTTTTTTTTAAATCTTTCTCTTGCTGTTAATTCATATAGTTGTAATTTATTATTTTTAATAAATAGTGCATCAAAACCCTCTTTCAATTAACTTTTAAACACCTGATTCAATACAAGTAGCTGTTGAGTGTCGGAAATGAAAGAATTCTACTTTTTAAACTATATTTACTTCTGATATAATTGAGAAAAAAACTTTTACGATAAAAGACGCACTTGAAACAGATAGGGGTCAGAAGTGGAATATACAGCTTTAGTGATGAAGCTTAAAAGTCAAGATATCAACTTGATTCCCACTGTCCAGAAAAGGACTGCTAAGATAGTGCTAGGGGAAATAATTATATATTTAACAGCTATGGACCTAGATCATTGGAGAGATAAATGGCTTCATATTTTTTAAATGTCTTCCACAAAGGCCTTCATCAGAAGCTCTTTCACAAAGATTGTCTAAATTGGGTTTGATGTCCATGTTCCTGACATATTCCTGATGGCAGCGCTAGCTCCTATTTTTCCCCCAAGAGCAACCCTTTGGGCCTTATGGCCGTTTTAAACAAATCTCACAAATTTTGACTGAAATTTCAAAATTTCCTAAATTAATACTTAAACAGAGTTTAGTGTGTGTGATTTGTGAATGGAGTTCTTTTTTTTTTTTTTTTGGAGAGCGGTTTGTAATCTGACAAGGTCCTTGCAAACTGTGAAGGCAACCAGGGGTTACTTGGCCTTCACAAATTATTCCTGAGAACAAGATAATACAAATATAGCCACAGACAGATCATAAGCTGAAGGCCAGGAAAATGTGTAGCCTCTGAGAAACAGAAGGAACAGTGTTACTATGCGTTAGAGAAATTGTTTATGACAGCAGCAATTGTATGTTCCTATATAAAAACAGCTTGCAAAAATCAAACAAACAAACAAAAAACTGGGCCATTGTCCATCCAGTAGGTATTGGACCTTGCAATCCATACTTTTTGTCTTCTTTCTTTTCTCAATCTCCCACCATTTCCACTCAGGTTTATTTTCTAGGGCTGCACTGGATGTGGCAGAATTTACCACTTGCTGGATGTGGCAGGTGGTGTCCGACCAGGGACCTGAGGAAGGAAAAACTTGTAAATAAGGTCAGGTGAAGAGACACTCCTTCAGAAAACTGCATGCAAAAGAATAAAGGAGGAGGGAGAATTCAGAGAACAGCCTGATAGAATTCAAAAAACCATGCGTGTTAAGTAGATTTAAGACCTTAAGTAAAGTTAAAGAATTGGCTGTCAGAATCAAGGGTAAAACATAGGGCAACTAGGGTCAAAAGACCATAATATTTATGTACAGATGCTTAAAACTGTTTAGGTCTAGGAGATGTAGTGTGCCTACTTGACAGATTCAGCAATTTTTAGATTTCATATAGTGAACTTGCCCTTGGTTCCCAGAAGAATGAACTGTAAATAGTCGGACCTGAGAGGATCAGAGACTCCCAGGAGGAGAAGGTAATGAGTTAATTGCTGTATTGTGAAGGACTTTGGAGGGATATGAGGATCCTCATGATTCTCTACCGCCTTCTGCTCCTCCACCACCATTGCATCCTGAGTATGAACAAAAAATAGAGAGGGAGGATCGTAGAGATGGAAAGGAATGGACTCTAACTGGCTAAATCAGCACGCTCCGAGAAGTTACAAATACTGATGATGGAATATATGAGTATGTGCATAACCTCTGATTTATATTTATATAAATATTTATATATTTATATAAATATATTTATATTTATGTGCATAACCTCTGTATTATATGTAATATGGTGGTTCAGTTAAGAATTCTAATTATGATGGAAAGGAAAATGTATGTTTTTAGTAACAGAAGATATGAAGTATAGAGATTTATTTGGAAAGAAATTAAAGGAAAGGTGTTTATTTTAAAGTTAGTTATTTCTGAATGAGTGAAAAGAGACAAACTGTAGGAGTAAGGAAAGTGGTTGAAGTTTTATGAAGAGAAATCCTGAGAGGAAATTTTATGTGATTAAGCTAAACAATATTGGAAATTTAAATGCTAAAAGTAAACTAATACAAAATTAAAGTTGAGTTTTAATGTTTCTTAGACTATAAGCCTACTATCAATGTTAGGGAAACATTTTTTGAGTAGAAAACAAGTATTCCATGTTAAATCAAAGTAATTTCTGTGTTTTATGTTGCCTCACCCAGTTTCTGAGGCTTTTAGAGAATATACTAACATTAGCCCAAAGTCTGAGGGCCAGATACTCCTAGCTCTACATTTTGTAACTTGATCAATATTCAAAGGAAGCTCCAAAAGTTAAGGCCTAAACCCCAACCCCACAGGTTTCCTTTGTGCCTGAGGTTTTTAAGGTATCCAATAATTGGGACTGGGCATAGAAGGAAGCAAAATACAAAAAGAGTGCAAATTTTAGCTGCCATAATACAGGGACCATTCGAGGTGACCCTGGGCAGTAAAAACCTTGCAGGCCTGGAGGGCCTCAGTCTTAATTGGCCGTGAGTAGCATTGTACAAATTGCAGAAGGAAGGACTCTAAAAAGGGCAAGTGTTCATC
This sequence comes from Eonycteris spelaea, assembly GCA_003508835.1. Lineage (NCBI taxonomy): Eukaryota > Metazoa > Chordata > Mammalia > Chiroptera > Pteropodidae > Eonycteris > Eonycteris spelaea. The sequence continues at coordinate 3,142,439 of PUFA01000143.1, forward strand.
CAGCCCTGGGAAGCCAGGGAGGTGTGGACCTTATAAACCCTTATCCCACATAGCAAGTCTTGCATGAAGGGGCTGCTCTCTCCTCCAACAACAGAGGCTCAAGCACTTGCAAGTTCCATGATCACAACAGTGAAACCTCAGGTCACTCTCGACATGGCAAAAAGTAAAAACTAAATTTTTACTAGATACTAGAGCTACCTACTCTGTCCTGACCCATCCTATAGGCCTCTCTCCAGTGCTAACTACATGGAGACAGGGATAAAAAGTCAGCCCTCCAAGGCAAACAGAAAGGGCCCTACCAAGTTTTGTTATGTTCCCAACTGATATAAACTTACAAGGAATCAACAACTGCGTACTTTTATCTTGAATTAAACCAGTTTCTTGTAAGTCCTCACAGTTTCCTCCAGAAAATAAATGGGAAAGTGCAAGCTATTCCTGTGAACCTGTGAAAGATCCTAAGCTCTTGTTCTGGAAACTAGATAAGTCCACATGTCCCAGGAAATCAGGGAACTTTTGTGTACCTTGAATTAACAAACTCCCATGAAAAAAGTAACTTCATTGTCAATAACCTCTACTATTAATTTTTACTTCTCTTCTCTAACTTTTTGCTAAGTTTATATCTTCTAGGTTGAAAGGCTTCTTACCACTTCTACATGCTGGAACAACCTCATATTGTCTGCCTCCGAGGCCCTTACAATAGGCTTTCAGAGCTTTTTACTCCAAGTAGGCAGAGACTACAGCCCTATCTCAGCTTTGAAGAAATTATGGAAGACAGACCTTCCTCCCTCAACATCCATTTAAGATTAAGGGAATAAAATCTCTGAAAGGAAATAATGTAGGGAGGAGGCAGAAAAATTGAGGCGTTGGTCGGGTCACATTCAGAGACTAAAATGCCTCTGAGCGAGATTAAAATAAAGTTAAATTACATTTATAAGGGATATGGACTGGTAATAATGCCAGTCTCAATGTAGCTAATCTTCATAAACATATTCTTGACATTCAAAACAGTAGAGCCCTTATTATGGACCCTGCAAAAGTAGCTGAGAAACTTTAGATGATTTAAGAGTCTTTAACCCCTACAATTATCTTAAAGTTACTGTCTGGTACTTATTTAGTCTCCTATTGTTGCTATTAACAAACTTCAAATACAAAAAAAAAAGGAGAGTCAGCTTCATAACTCCTCAGAATATCCTGAACCATGTACTTTTTACTTTAAATTTTTTGAACACAGATGATGATGGTCAAACAGAGGCAGAATGGTTCTGGTTTTTTTTCAGGGACTCCACAAACACTAGTTAGCTGGAAAGATCCATTAACTACTGAATGCCATGGCCCAGTTTCATTTTAGAATGGGGCCAGGGGCATGTTTGTGTTTTTTGAAGGTGCAGATGGACCTCGTTGGCTGCCTGGGAGGCTGGTCAGCCATTGTGAAGATGGCAGATGGATCAGACCCAGAGAAGTTCACCTGGAGGATACATGGCCTCTTTGATGACTACCCCGAAAGGACACATTCAAAAGGATTTGTGGTGAGCCTTGGACTTTGTTAATCTGTCTGACTCTTCTGCTGCAGATTTGGACATCACACATAGTTATGGGTTTGAGCCTGCGTTGCCGCTCTCTATGTCTTTCTAATTGAACAATTACAAACAGCTGCTTCAAATGGACTTCCCAGTATATCTTGTGTCAATTGTAATCTAATTAATTGTGTAAGTCTTCACAAAAAATGGTCAGAACTATTGGTTTTGAAGTAGCCAAGTTTTATAATGTTACCAACAAAATTGGGAGAGCCTTCCTATAGTGGTGTAAAACTCTGTTAGAAATGAAATCTGCTTTGATTAAAGATAAGAGATTTATAGGTCTTGTTATTACAGGGCTAGGAACTCTTGTGCCATTAGTAGCTACCACGGTAACTACAGCAATAGCCTTATCGCAAAGCATACAAAATGCTAATTGTGTTAATGAGTTGGCTCTTAATATTTCTGTGGCTCTGAAAACACAATAAGATATTGATTTAAAATTAAAAGTAAATTGAATGCCTTAGAATCTGTTGTTGTGCAATTAGGATATGAAGTAGAAGCTCTGTAAAAAACTAGTTTCCACTGTCATGCTGCTTATAAAGGGGTGAAACTATTGCAGTCTATAATCAATCTAAGTGGAATTGGCAACAGGTGCAATTGCATTTACAGGGTATTGGCATCAAAAACTTAAATTTAGATTTGTATAATTTAAATCAGGAGATTCTATATATACAGACTGCAAAAGATGCTACTTTTAATCCATAAGACTTAGCTAAAGACTTATTACATAGTTTGCAAGGGTTTAATTCTTTAAATATGCTCAAACATACTTTTGGGACTTTAGCTGGAATTGTATGCTTAGTTGTATTCTTCTGTGCTCTTTCAGTCAGCTGCCAAATCTTCTAATGACAATTAATAGTTTCAAATTGATCTACGCTCACTGTGGCTTCAAATTAAAAGGAAAGGGGGAGATGTGGAGAGAGGTTTGTAAGCTGGCAAGGTCCTTGCAAACTGTGAAGGCAAACAAGGGTTACACCACCACCAATTCTGCCTGAGAATAAGATAATACAAATAAAGCCACAGACAGATAATAAGCTGAAGGCCAGGAGAATATGTAGTCTCTGAGAAACAGAAGAAACAGTGTTACTATGCTTTAGAAAAACTGTTTATGACAGCAATCGAATGTTCTTGTATAAAACCAGTTAGCAAAAAACAAACAAACAAAAAAAAACGAAAAAACAAAAAACTGGGCCTTTGTCCATCCAATGGGCAGTGGACCTCCTGTTCTCCACTTTATTTTTTCTTTCTTTTCTCAATCTCCCACAGTTACCACTGAAGTTAATTACCAGGGCAGTGCTGGATGTGGGAGAATTTACCACTTGCTGGATACGGAACTTATTTTTTTTTATCTTTATTGATATAACAGACAATTAGTTGCTTATAGTTACATTGTACAATTCAATGAGTTTTTTTCAGTTATAGTTGGCATGCAATAATATATCATTTTCAGCTGTATAGAATAGTGTTCAGAGATCCACATATCTCGCAAAGTGATCACCCCACTAAATCTAGCACCTCTTATTTACCTAAAGACAGATACTCCAAAAGGAACTCAATTGTCAGAGACCCTCTCTCCCTAGCATCATTATCAACTAGCAGATTGATTCTTATCACAGGAGAACAGGCTAGAAGCAGACATGACACCCAGATGGACTTTATCGCAAACTATCATAACTCCCATCTACACTTCTAAGAAGCCATTTATGTTTACAAGAAGCTATTTGCTCTAATAAGAGGCTTATACCTCATTTTGCTTTCCCTATTAAGATAATATTTAATCCTTAATTCTAAAGCCACCCCTTTGAGTTACTCTTATTTTCTAGCTACCTCCCATGTATACATAAAGTATATGTTAACAGATTTGTGTTTGTTTTTCTCTTGTTCTGTTTTTTACAGAGTCTCAGCTAACTCAGAAAGGTACGGGAAAATTATTTTTCCTCTCCCTACACTGTTACACTGCTTATCAGAGGGATCAAATGCTAAAATTGATGAAGACTCAGAGAAAAGCACATAGATAATGATGTAAGAGAATATAGTCATAATAATCTTAGCAAAGAACTAACTTTCCAACTTTCACACTATCTAACCATTAAGAGGTGAATTCCTCACAACTCTAAGTTTTAAAAGTAACTAGTTAACATTATGGTAAGAATATTAGAAAAACCAAGTATTAAATTATATGCTGACTTAATGACCTCCATGGCATAAGAACAGAAAATTTGATGAGTAAAATTGACCTATTTTCCTCTACTTCCAGTAAAAATCAAATTGAAGAAAATGGTTTAAATTAACATATGAGATTGAATATAGATAGAGAGAAACTTCTTAATTGCCTAAATGCTAATAACTTGAAATTGATGCTTATTTACGGGAGAAAGGGGCTAATACTTAAACTTAATTAAATGAAAAGAAAATGAAGTCACCTTCACATTGAGATGATTTTGAGAAAGAAGGTGTGTTTCAATAGCAAAAGATACAGTAATGTCATTATCCTTAAGAAATTTGTTTCAAGAAAAAGGAAGGGAGGAAAATAAGTAAAAAATTAATTCTGGGCATGCAAACTCTGACACTGAAATTTATGATATTTCCTTGTTCGTCAAAAAGGAAAACCAAAGAACAAATATAGAAATGAGCTTTAAATAGATTTGTACAATTTGAAACTGCATTGTGTGATGCTTAATAAAGTAATGTAATTATATAATAGATATTATAGTTGAAGAGTTAGTATATTTCAAAGTTTTAAGAGGACTCAGTGTGTCTGCCAATGTAGATGTTCCTTGAATGACAGATAAGAAAATAATCTTGATCTTCCATTAAACCTAATAAAATGAGTCAAGTAAAGATTGGTGAGAAGAGGTCATGAAATTATCTAAACGAGTCTGTTTCAATAATGACAACTGCTATAGGGACCAAAGAGAATCAAGTGCAAACTTTTAAGAATTACTATAAATATGGCCATTATAAAACTAAACATATATGTAGGGGTAAATAGCTTTCCCATTATGAGAAGTTTCCTACCCCGAAAAATTACTTGAAGCCAGACCATCAGGAAACAACTTTAGGTCACATGATTTGAGAAAAGACAAAAATCAAATCATTTTCCTACACAAATAAACCATCCAAATATTATAAATTATACACAAGAAAAATAATGTCAAAAAAATTCTGTTCTAGTCTTGACAAGCTAAATTAGTTTATTAATATTTAGGGTGGCTTTTGAAAAATCCTTGACTAGTTTTGCCAACTTTATTATTTATTTATTTTTCAAAGAGCCATTAGCAGAAAGGAAGATATTGAATATGAAAACAGAGACAGAATATTTAAGTATATAAAAGAAGGTATGGTTTTCTGTTGTACTGCTACTTTTGCTTTGGTATGCTAACCTACTAATTATGTTGTCAAAAAGTTAACTGGCAACCCAATAGGTTTTTCTTTTTCTGTTAATGTTAAAGTATTTACTATGATGTTTATTATAATTATAGAAAATATAATGACGTGTCTGTTGCTATATCCAGCAATCAAGCATCAGTAGTTCAATGCTTAAAAGTTTTTAATTTCATAAAAAGAACAATGGATTTTGTTTCTCTCTCTAGGTAGGACAGGAACATTGGAAAATGTTTTGCCCAATAGTAAATGCCACTCTCAAGTCTTTTTGATGGCTGCCACAAAGCTAGTTTATATCTCATAACTCTCATTGACACTCTGTCATGCTTTATTTTTAACTTTCTTTTACTTCTGTGATGAAGACAATTGGATATATCTGGAAAATGGAGAAAGCAATTAATTGTAATCAAATACCCAAACTTTAGCTTGAAGTCCAGAAAGCTTTAGTTTGGAATATGTGAAATCAAGACTTGATAAGCTGAAATAATTTGAAATGATTTAAAACATCCAAAAATGTTCATCTGATACTTGTTTTGAATTCAAAGGAAAAAATATTAATTCTCTTATTATTTTAAGAAGAATGTATTCTATTTTCTTAATATATATATATATTTAAAAATGTTTCTGTACTATTACACCATTAGTTCATATACCCAATATTATTTTAGAATATCTACAGCAATCAAAATCTGTACTGTGTCTAAATTTATATGTTTAATGTGCTTGTTCTCCACAAGCACGATCTTCCTTGGTCCTCAGTAATAGAAGTGGATCTTAGATATGCTGCCTAACAAAGAATAGCATTCCTCTGCCTTTTCAAAGCCAAGCATGGACATCTCACTGGATTTTCAAGATAAAATGTGAGCTGATATAAAATTTGCAATTTTCACCTCACTCAATTCAGAAAATCTCTGGATGTGGACTTCTGCCCATTTTCCATTTCCATGGACTGAAATGCCAATGATTGAACTTCTTTTGAAACAGAATGCTAAACATGGAAGGCGCTAAATTGGCCTAAGTCCCTGGATGACAACTTGGAAGAATAGCATGCAGAAGAGCCATCCTCAAGCATAAATCCTCATTTTAGACTGTCACATGAGCCCAACATACTTGTTTCTTCGTTCTTCACACCATTGAAATTTAAGGGTGTCTTTTTACAGCAGCCTAACCAAACCTAACTAATTATTTTATCCTGAGATTTAAGGATTTAATGACTGGACATTTCAAAAATGAAAGAATTGGGGCAAAGGAGTGGTTTATGTTGATACAGTTCAAAATTCTAAAATAAAGGAATACTTTAGAACTTCTCTTTAATACTTAGTCATATGTTGAAAAGTTTTTCTAAGGAATTCAAAATAGTCATTATTGACATTTAGACATTCCTAAGTTGCAAATATTAAACCTCGTCACAGTGCTACTTACCTTGGATGACTACACTCCATGTGAAAATCATGAGCATCCTCCTCCCACACCCTACAAAAAACAGAAATCTTACATTATAAATTTGTGTTCCTCAACATTTGATCCATGAAGCAAAAGTTTTTCCAACTGGAACGATTTTGTAGGGGAAGTAAACATTTACCTCTATACTTTTAGGGGTTTGGGGTTACACTTAAGTATTAAACTGACATCAGACAGATGAACAGGAGACAGCATACATAGTTATAGAAACTTTACATGCTGTCAGCACCAAGCTGGTCAAGAAGGAAAGGCTTCAATGGTGAGACACCCAGTTGAAAAAAAACCTCATGAGGAGCCAACATGAGAATGAAATGGCTGGCACCAACTTTAGTGCAGGGAGTGCAGGCTTCTGCACTAAGAGACCGCATGGGCTTTATATATGTCAGATAACAATAGTGGCATTCTGCCACACATGCTTGATAAACAATAAGCTGAGTTACAGGTGCCTTATTACATTAATATAACATTTTATATACCAAGTTCTATCCCTAGCTGCAAGCCTGGATCATAGCCAGACCTGGGACCCACACTCCACACCTACAAGGTTGTGGTGTGGAGGGCACTAACATGGCCCACAATCCACAACAACAATATAAAGAACAACAAAATACTACTAGGCTACAGTCTACAAGGGCTAGAATGGCTACTGTCCACCGCACATCACTGGTGCAGGCCCAGGTTCCTCTCTCACTGGAGATAAATAAGGGTCAGCCATAGGCTGCTGCGAGGTACTCCAAAGCGGTACGGTATGGCATTGATCAGCGGCTGCCACAAGCCATGCAAAGCCTAGACCAGTAGCTGTGTAGACACCTGCGAACACATAGTGGTGTCCCCGGTGTGTGGGCAAAGGCCCTATGTAGTCACTTGCCATTCTTGGAGTGGCTTAGCTCTGCAGGACACCACCCCCGGGGTACTCTTTACCTTCTGTCTCTCTGAGTATTGCTCAGCACACCAGGGGCATTGTGACACTGCAACTTGTGCTTGTGCCCACATCATTGATAGCCCCCATCGCTACGCTACCTGTTGCATGGTATAGACCTCTACATGTCCCAGTTTTCAGTGGAACCAAGGGCCAATGTCTGCTGAAACTGATGGTACATTGGCTGAGCAGACTTGTGCCAGTACATTGGCTGCATCATTGCCTGGGGCCTGTAACAACCCATGGCCAGGAACATGGTATATAGTGACTCCCTATTGAAGACCCTGTCCCCAGAGGTCTTCCTACAACCCCTGGCCCCATAGGGTATGGTTGCCTACCATCCACTCATGGTCAGCCCACTAGGGCAGCCACAGAGTTAGAGCTAGATACACAGCCCAGCTGTCAGTACAGATGTGCACTACATCAGTTTCATTCATAAGGACCAAACTCGCAGCTCGCAGCTCCACCCATTGACTGGATTGGCCAGCTTTCTGTGGACCACCGTAACACCATGGCAGCTCATGTTGGGGGCTGCCCGTGGCATGAGCCGTCTGTATACCAGGCATCCTCAGGGATGAGAGCCCAACCTCAACATAGGCACTTGGTACATCACCTGTCTTAGCAGGTTCCACCAAAAGCTCTGCTTGAAACTGCACCGGTCCCAATAGGGGGTGCAGTTGCATCCTCAGGGATGGGAGTCTGACCCTTTACATAAGGATTTGGTATGTCTCCCATCTCAGCAGGCTCTGCCAAGAGTTCTGCTTGGAACTGCACCGATCCCAATAGGGAGTGCAGTTGATCTTTCAGAGGGCTTGCACAGAACTGCACCCACTGCTCCAGGTACATCCCTCCACTTGGAAAGCATAGGGATCTGTGCAATTCCTGTACAAGGAATCTTCCTTGAGGCCTCAGCGACCCCTCCACCGGGTATGGGATTATGGCTAGTGATGGCCACACTAACCACAGTGCTACATAATGGCAGCCAGTAACTTTTCCTTCAAGAGACTGTACTCCCACACTTCCCAAAGAAACACTGCACATCCGTGCTCTTCCACAATTGGGACCAGAAACCGATTGGTATTTTCCAGGAACCATGCTTCTGCCATAATTCCCACCCAAACCTTGTATTGTCTACCTGCACCATATAAGCAGAAATGGATAGGCTGGATCTACTACATGTAGGGCTTGGACTTGTGCTACAGCTTGCTTTGTATCTTGGGGATACAATCCCATTGGGCACTCCTTTGCACTAAACAGTGTACATATCAAAGGCCCAGCAGTCCCAAGTAGGTATGGAGATGCTTCACAGTTTCAGGTTGGGGATATGCCTGTATCTTATCAATCACATCCTCTGGCATTACTTTTGTCTTACCCAACCAGACAACTCTCAAGAAATTGACAGAGAACCCAGGTCCCTGGACCTTGTTCTTGTTGACTGCCCAACCCCAGTTGGTGTGAGCCCCTTGCAAGCTGGTTGCCACTGCTTCTAGTCCTGCAAGAATTAGAGGTTAGCATCATATATAATACAAGTGTAGTGCAGGCGGTCATTTCCACATGGCAAATTCTTAAGCCATGAGACCATGGCACAATTTAGGGCTAGAGAGAAAGGCATTTGCCAAGTCTGCACATAATGGTATCGTCCATGTTCATACAACAACCAGTCCATGGTGTCCGTGAAGTTCAATGCAGTGGCAAGTAGGGGCAGCGTAACTTTATTCAGCTATTGATAGTCAACTGTCATGCACCAGCAGCCTTCAGGCTTCTTCACTAGTCACACAGGTCAACTGGCTCCCTCTTGGTAATAAAAGTCAATTGCTGGTCAAGGCGCATTCCACAGCGCTGGCAGCACTTCATTAGGTTGCTGCTCAATCTTTTCTGCAGTGGCCTCTGCTGTGAGGAGATCAAACCACATTTGCCAGTGGTTCACTTTCAAGCTAATTGGGCTGGATGTTGCCCCACTCCCTCTTTTTGGTCATGCTTCCTTCCATTTATTACCTGGTTTGGGAGTGCAGGGGTGGTACAGCACACACTTGGGTGGAAAGCTCCTTGCATTTCACTTCCATATCCCCCAACCTTGCCATGGTGTACCTTACCTAATAGATCCAACTAACCACATAAGGGGCCAGCAGTGCTGCCATGGTGCCAAAGGTACCAGCTGGGTTGGAGGTCAAGATTAAGTACTTCATACGGGTTGTAAATACCTCCTCATCTAGTGTACTGGGTGAGAAACATCATCTGTCGCATGTCCATTTCCCAAATTATCTGGACCAAATCTCAGTACATGGTCCATCTGCTCACTGTGTCTGGCAGCTCCCTAGAGTCAGCTCATACTGTTGGAGCAGTGGACATGAACCAGTTAATGAGGGAGTGGTTGCCTGTACCCCACACAGAACATTTCACATTCTGGAGGCACTGCCTGAGGAACTGTATCACTGTTACAAAGGCCGCTGAGCCTCTCTTCCAGAGATAATTCAGGCCTTTCAGCCCTGGCATGCCACAGCTGCAGCGGCCATCCGGGAATTATCTCCCTGGCTCTCTGCCCTATCTGTTTTGTCAGGTCCCAGAGTTCGGCGGGGGTGTACTGGGTCAAGTGGTATGCTTTTTAGCCTAGGGGGCGCTGCCGGCTTGCCCCCAGGGCCAACGGCTGCTCTACCTCAACTGCTGCTATCACCGGCCGCGCCTGCAGCAGTATCACTAGCTTACTCCCGGTAATCGGGATGATGGTAGCGACCCGTCAGGGCCCTGCAGCATGCATTCTGCTGCTGCCAGCCACCTTTCCAGTGATTCTTCCTGACATTGCAATTGTTGCACCCACTGAGCCTGGTCCTGAACCTCCAGGCTGGCCTGCCACAGCACCGCCAGGAACATCCAGGCCACCTGACCCGCTGCCTCCCGGTGAATGGTTGGGACATTTGGCTCTAGCAACTCTAGGGCTTTCCAGACGTCCTCCGGACGTGGTTCGCTCCATCTCAATCTTCTGGAGACATCCACGTAGCAAGATACTCGGTCACAGGATACCACTGGGAGGCGGGGGCCACATGTTCTCTACCCCGGTATCCTCCACCCCGGACTGTGCAGAGCACTGAGGGCTGAACTCTCCTCATCTTGCCGGCTACACCACATGTCAAGGCGTATCTGAACAAGAAGGGAAGGCTTCCGTGGTGAGACGCCCAGTCCAAAGAAAATGTACGAGGAGCCAACATGAGAATGAAATGGTAGGCACCAACTTTATTGCGGGGAGCTGGGGTTTCTGCATTAGCAGATCACATGGGCTATATATATTTCAGAGAACAATAGTGGCATTCTGATACCCAAGTGTGATAAACAAAAAGTTGAGTCATACTTGCACAAATTATGTACAAGTGCCTTATTACATTAATGTAACATTTTATATCTGGAGTTCTATCCCTAGCTGCAAGCCTGGATCACAGACAAACCTAGGACCCACACATGCCACCAGAGCCCTCATAAGAAAATGAAGACTCAAATGAATGACAGAACCTACATGCTTTTAAATTAATTTGAACATAGAGAGAGTTGTAGAAAATAACTAAACTAGGCTAAAGGGACAAAAGAATTATTTTAACAAAGCCCATTTGTATAGAATTCTCTTGGCTTTGACTCCCTGTTAAAGATTTTTTTCTCCTTGTGCAGGGAGGGCATCTTTCACAGGGGTGTTTTTATCTCCTGTTTCCAAGAAGAAAAGAGGATATTAGAATGCCCTTCTTGCACTTGTTTTTTTAAAGGGCTTTTAGATCAAATAATGCTTACACCAAAGTAGCAAAATTATATGTGCCATATTGTGTTATCCTTCAATTTCAAGACAAGGGATCATCCTGATAATCATGGATTGATAACAGAGTTTGGCATCTATGGAAGTTATGTGCATCTATCTAGCTGAGGTAGGAAACGGATTTGAAAAAATAGGAAAGGATACATGAAGTTTACAGTAACCAATAACTCCATTTTTTTTCTTTTTTTTCTCTGAAAAAAGTATAAGCATTTTGTCAAAGGTAGTAGTTGAATATATACACATGTGTATAAAAGTATTCTACCATGAATGCTGTTTTTTAAAATGACAAGCTGGGTAATATCACAATAAAATGAGAAAAGTTTCTAAAAATTATGTCATAAGTTGTTCTATACTAACGAAACGTTGACAAACTATGTTAGTATGTTGAAATGGTATTAGCTAACATGGTAAATAAGCCCCTACATTTCTTGCACACATAACAGTTTTTTTTTAGGGCATTCTCAGGTAGCTATTCTCAAGATGTAATTCAAAGGCCTAAGCTCCTTTTATGGCATATTTCTACGATTGTCAACAAATGGCTGCCAAGGTTTCTTGGTTTGTTTGTTTGTTTTTTGTTTGCAATTTCACACATCTAACAGGGGAAAAGGTTAAGTCAGACCAGGAAATGATGCAGATCATGTTGTCCCATATTTTTTAGCTAGAATTCATTCACATGGTTCCATCTAGCAAGTGAGGCTAAGAAATTAGTGTAAATATATACCCAGGAGTAAGAGGAAACCATTAGGAGGCCCACCAACTCTCTGCTTATGTACTTCTCTAAAAATCTTGAAAAGCTTGATAATTGATAAATGATAAAGAGATGGTTGATTAAGATGATAATCATCAGCCTTAGTTTTTTATTAATAGTTCATTTGTGCTTTAGGCCAAATTTCAGCCTACATACACATTTAGATTCAGTTATTCCCATTTATTCAAAAAGTAGGTCCTTCTGCCAGTACTTAATAGGACTTTTTTATTATCCGAATTTCTGGTGCCTTACAGAAAACAAAACAAATCTTTTCATTATCCAAGTACTATTAAATTCATTATGACAATTCTATTGACTCTTATCATAGGATTTTCTTCAAAAACTGCAGGATGCAATGAGATTACCACATTGCCTTTAGGTGTTAGAATAAGAAATGAATTAAGACAGTCAGGGCAGTATTTGCAATTCTTAGAGATGTTCTTTTGGAAAGTCAAAAATTCTTCCCCATGTGCTCAAATGACTGCTATTAATTTTAGAACTGAATAATTGGCTAGTTGTTCCTTCTCTAAGTTAACAATTTTATTAATAGAATCTACTTGCAGTTTTATTTATTTATTTATTTTAATTAGTTTCAAGTATACAGTACATTGGTTAGACATCTATATAGTTCGTAAAAACATTCCCCCCCAATTGTTTTCTACCTCCCCTGACCCTGCACATAGCTAATGTATTAATGCTAACTACATCCTATATGCCATGCTCCCCATCACCATGACTATCCACCAGCTTTTTTATTCTAGTTCTTCAACCCTTCACCCCATTTTCTCAGAACCCCAAGTCAACCCCTCTGTTTGACACCAAATTGTCCAGTATATTTGTGAGTCTATTTTTGATTAGTTTGTTCTTTTTATTTCTTAGATTCCACATATAAATGAAATTATATAGCATTTATCTTTCTCTGTCTGACTGAAATACCTTCTAGATCCATCAAAGCAATAACTTTTTCCATTCTCTTCCTTTTAGTCTGTGTGTGTCTTTTGATCTGAAGTGAGACTCTTATAGGTATTATGTAGGGGTGTTGTTTTCTTACCTTTCATTCACTCTGTCTCTCAGACAGAGAACTTTTTTTTCCAGTTGAGGTACTTATTGATAGAAATGGAGTTGTTTTTGATTCCTGTTTTTGATTCATGTGTTTTCTTCTTAAAGAAGTCCCTCCAATATTTCCTGTAATACTGGCTCAGTGGTGATAAAATCCTTTAGCTAATTTTTGTTGGGAAAGAACTTTATCTGTCCTTCAACTCTAAATGATAGCTTTGCTGGATAAATTATTCTTGGTTGTAGATCCTAGTTCTATATCCTATTGAGAATTTTTTGCCAAGCGCATTTGTCCTGAATAGTTTCTTTTGAGAAATCAGCTGCTAGTCTAATGGGTTTTCCTTTAAATTAACTACCTGCTTTAATATTCATTCTTTGTATGCAACCTTTGGCATTTCAATTATGATGTGTCTAGGTATGGGACTCTTAGAATTTTTTTTAATTATCTGAGCTTCCTAGGGTTTCATGTCCATTTCCTTCATCAGATTAGGGACGGTTTCATCATTATTTCTTCAAACAGCTGTTCAACATCTTCATTTTCTTCAGTTATGCTGATCACAAGATTATTTGTACTTTTAATAGTGTCCAATACACCTCTTAAATTATTTTCATAGTCTTGGCATCTCATCTTTTGTCATTCTGATTGTGTGTCCTTGACCTTCCTTTCCTCTAGATAGGGCATTTGATCCTTTTCTTTACTTACTTTGTTTGTTCCTTCGTTTATTCTATTTAATACACTTCTCACCTCAGATAATGTGTTCTTCATTTCAGACTGGTTCCATTTTATAATTTCATTTCATTTTTATGTTTTTTTAATGAAGTTCTCACTGAATTTATCTACACTTCCCATAAGTTCATTGAACATCTTTATAACCAGTGTTTTGAACTCTGCATCTGTTAGATTATTTGACTCCATTATATCTGGATCCCTGTTGTGTTCTGCCATATGGTTTCTGCTTCTTTGTCCTCCTATTTTGGCTGCCTTTCCAAGTCTGTTTCTAAGTATTAAGCAAAGCTCCTAAGACTCCCATTCTTATCAGTGTGGATTTGTGAAGTAGATGTCCATTGAACAGTCAAGAAAGGGGTTCAGCTGCATGCCAAATTTAGCCCAAGCCTCTGCCCCTCCAGGGCCACTTGTTAAAATTCAGCCATCAATCTACAGAAGCTGTGCTTATAGTTGTCTCAAAAGGCTACACCAAAAACCGAGGCCAGCTGCCTTCAGTGTAGGTCTAGGCACTGCTAGACCTGACTTGCTGAGGATACAACTGGATGTGGCTTGGGTGGAGCCCTGAGTCTGGGGAGTTGAGGTTTCAGGGAATCCTCTGGGTGGAGCAACCTGTGTTATCCAGTTTGGTGAAGGAAGTCAGGACTATGGCCCTGCTGTGCATGCGCACTGGGAGGTGGCAGGGCTGGACAGGGAACAATGGATACCACCATCTCTTCAGTACTAAGTGAGTCTTGCCTTGGACTCACTCGACAATGTCTCCCTGTAAGTCCTGCTGCCCCTGCACACAGGTGAATGGGCACTGGTGCTCAGAGGACACATCCATCATTGCAAAAATCTGCTCAAGGATGCGGCCCCTTTAAGAGCTTCTGCCAAGGCTGCTGCCTCTGTCTGTCTCAGCAGCTCAAGACCAGGTAGCTCCACATCCTTGCCCTGTCCTAAATTATAATTCTGCAGTGCAAGGTGATTTCTAGGATTTCTACCTAGTTCTATGACTTGTTCATCCAGGTGATTTTTCCTTGCTGTTGCTGCTCCTTGTTTCTGTCACAACTTTGATGTGGTCACCAGAGGAATGAACTGACCTCTATCATCTATGCCATTTTTCTTCTCCAATAAATTTATACTTTTAGCCTTTACATTTTGTGTCATCCATTTTGAGTATTTTTGTATTATTTGTGTGAGGGGACCAACTTCACCATTTTGCATATAAATATTCAATTCAATAATCACCATTTGTTGAAAGGATAGTTTTTAATTGAAAGTATTAACATCTTTGTGGAAGTCAATTTTAAAAAGTGTTTATTGCTAGACCTGAAATCTATCTGTTTGGTCTACATGGATCAATACTTATGCTAGTATAGCACAGTCTTAATTATAATACCATTGAAGTAAGATTTGATATATGCCATTGTGAGTCATCCATATTGTTTTTTTTTAAAGATTACATTACATGTGAGTTTGATTTAAATTTACATATAGTTTAAGATAAGCTTGTCAATTTTTCTAAAAAATCTTTTGGTAATTTAAAAAACTGCATTAAATTTTTAGGGCAATTTGTGATGTATTTTGATCTTATATTGACATTAATATTGAACATTTGATGACCTGCATTAAGTAAAATGTTTATTATTTATTTAATTTATGATTTAAAAAAACTGTCAGTGTAGAAGATTAGAACAGCCTAAATTTCTAAATGTTTCTTAATTTGATGCTATTTTCACATTGTTTTTTATTACTATGTAATAGTATAATTCAATCTTGTATTTTGATTTTGTATTTTGTGAAATTTTAACTTATTCATTAGTTCTAGTTGATTTTTAGTGAATTGTTTACAAAACATTTTATACAGGATTATGTCATCTGTAAAAAGAAGAGCTATTTATTTTCCATCAGGGAATTGACTGATCTTTTTTTTTTTAACATACAAAACCGCAGTTGTGAAATAATCAAATGGGCATGGTGCATAATAATTGTTATCATTTTTCTCAAGTTTCAGTTTGCTAGTATTTTGTGAGAATTTGTGTGTCTATATTCAAGAAGATTATGATCTGATCATTTATTTTCTCATAATGTTTCTGTTATTCAAAGCAGGATAATACAGACCTCATCAAATAATTGGAGAAATTCCAACTTCTATTTTTGAAAGATTTTGGGATAATTTTGTGCTATCAACTATCTGTGTGATCATGAGCAAATTACTATCTCTCTCTGCCTACATTTTTTCCTATAAAATAATAATAAAATTTTTTAATAAAAAATGTATATTTATGTAATACCTTTGTAAGTGTTAGATATATATTAGCTTGCAGCATCAGCAATAACATCATACAAATAATGCAAATGGACTTTTTGGTTTAAAGAGCACTGACGGATAATTGATGTGAGACTGACGGCCTCAGTCATTAACTTTAACAGATTCAATGACATGATAGTGGCAGAATTCCAGCTGCAGTTAACGGATGGTTGTGAAGTGAAAAATTGGAGGCTATGATTGTAGCAATATTTTCTGAGGAACATAACTGTGCAAAATAGATATAAAATTGTGGAGAGTATCAGAAGTTGGTATAAAGTACAAGAAAAGTTGTTTCTTTTAATGAGAGAAAGGTAGATGTCTTATAGTCTATAGAGGAAAAGGTTGGAAGTACAGAGACAGATAGATTGATGAAGCATAAAACATTGAAGATATGGGAGAGATTCAGATGAAGGCATAAGATCTTCTGAACAGAAGATGGTTTCTTCCTCTGAGATTTGAAAGATATATATAGGTACTTTTCCAGTTATAGGCTGAGAAGTTGAGATATTTCACTTAAATCACCAATTTTTATGTGAATTATAACTTCAGTGGAGGAGACTGAAAAAATATGTGATTTGAAGAAAAGGGTGAATTTTGGAGCAAGACAGGGAACATAGAACATGATTTTCCAAATAAATAGAAGCACACTTGGATTTATAGTAGCATTAGTCTGCCTGATTATTTAATTCCTTTCTTTACTCTTCTGTCACCCAAGATAAGGTTGGTAATTAAATTAATTCAAGAGAGGAAGTTCCACATGTGGAAGGAGAGAAGAAATGAGAACAAGGTGACTGTGAATTCTATGATAGAGGGAAGGATATAAGCCCTGAAGTAGTGAGAGCAAGAAAATATTTTGGAACTAAAAATTCACTGTTATTATAGAAGTGGTCTTAACTGAATAGGAAAGTGATGAGAAGTTGTGTCATAAATTTGTACATTAAAGTTTATGTTTCAGGGCTAGAGTATTTTCTTAGAAACAAGATCTTCAAAACACAAAAGATTAGAGTGTAGTTATAGAATTGAATTGATGCATTCAGACAGTTCAAAGATTGAAGGTTTTTCATGCCTAGGAATTTGAAATGGTTTTGGGTGTGTCATCTACATAAACAGTGAAATTCTTACAAAATGAAGGTGAAGTTAAAGAGGTAGACTAAGAGCTAGATACCTACAGCCTCATTATATTCAGCAACAAGGAAGGGTAAAATGTATACTACCTATAAATGCATGGATTTCGACTAGAGAGCAGTTGTGCATGGTTGATTCAAAAGTGATCAGGAAGCTATAAGAAGAGCAGGAAAAGAAAAGAAAAAACTATATATGTATATTAGGAGAGTGAAGTACATGCATTTGATCTTAATAAGAAAAAAAGATTGATGCATTATATTAAGGGAATTGCAATCTTACGATCATATGTCTGAAGTAATAAGAGTTTTACTTGGTTTTGTGCTTAAATTTGCTTATTTATTGGTAAATGTCTAGATGGAAAATGTTATTTTTAATGTTATAAAAATTAAGATAATTATGACATATATTATACTTGGTTATAATATCTAAAAATATTTGTTGATCAAATTCTTTTCATATCTTGAACCAGATTTAAAATCATGTTCTCGATTTTGTTGTCAATATTTTTTGTGACTTAGTATGTATTTAAATAATCATAATTTGTTACTGAGTAATAAAAATAACATTCTTAACTGTGCATGTTTGTACTATACACACCAATATTTCCAGTCACATTTTATATAAAGGTTCATTCTTAAATCCATTGTCCATTTAAATTTGAATAGACTCAACTTTAAACTTGAAAATCCTAAAAGTGTAGTACTGGAAAGTAAATCCTAAAAGTAAAGAATTGGAATTTTTCTCAATCACTGTTTGACTTACTAGTATTCCACTGTATATATTTGGGAGAGAGCAGAGATTTGAAAGGAATGCTAATGATTCTGTCAGCCATCCTCAATAACTATTTTCTGAAATGAGAATTTTGAGATTTCAAGAGGATCAAGCCCTTCAAAGAAATAGAAATTTAAAGTGGAGTCATTACTAACAATAGGTAGAGTTTTGTATTTTCCAACAAAATGGTACAGTAAACATGATTTTTTAAATCCTATATCTCATTTTTGATAACTTGCTCCAAATGTGCTATGAAATTATAATAGAAAATAGATATCCTGAGTTATAATTATTCATTCCATACCCAAACATTTGCATTAAATGATTTATGTTTCATGAAAGGTATGTTTAAAAGAGCACCTTAATCTGTTGAAAAAAAAAAATATGGCTATTTTTGGTTATCATAATTTTAAAAATTAGCAATACTCTAAAGTGAAATTACTTGTTTATTGAATTGTAAGTTAATAACTAAGAACTGTGCAAAGAAGCTTAATGTACTAAGCAATCATAATGATTCCACTATAACCATCTTTTCTTTTCTAAATGTGATTGTGTTGTGTTAACAAACTATTTTAAAATATAAAATTTAGAATCTCACAACACAAAATTGAGTAAAAGAAGTTAGAAAACAGAACAGATATTATGACCCCATCATATAAAGTTTGAATACACATAACTAATCTATAGTGTTAGAAATTAAGATAGTGGTTTTTCTGTGGAGCTAAGTATGACTAGAAGGGAATGAAAGACATTCTGGGATTCTGGTAATTTATTTCTTGTTACAGATGCTGGTCTCATGGATGTGTATACTTTGCAAAATTTTATTGGGCTGTACACTTAAGATTTTTGCATTTTGGTGTGTTTGTTGAAAAAAGTTTATATTAGTGGAAATGCCCCTGTTAATCATAGTTAAAGGATAATATTGAACCAAATCTTAGATTGAGTTGGCATTAGTCCCGTATTGCTTATAGTTTATAAAAGAAATGTCTTTGATGACTTGATTCAAACTCTGATTTTAACTTTAGTTGGAAATGTGTTTTTTATTTCTTATTCTGTGCTTATTAAATGAATAAAAACACTGGTTTAAAACTTAAACAGGAAACTTTTGATAACTATTTCTCTTTGTTCTTTTTTTCTCTTGAAGTAATAATGTGACCTAATGTTGAAATGTAATTACAATCCTCTAATGCCAAAACTAAACTCTGTCATTATGTAAACCATCCAGATCATCTGAAAGGGATGAGCTGGTGGTCGTCAGAGCTTGTTCTATTCTAAAGCTGAGAATTTTAACTTCTTAGAAAAATCAAGAAGTACTTTATCCCAAAGAAATATTTGTTTGTTTGTTTGTTTTAAGTGACCTTGTTATACAGGTTAAGCTCATATATCAGATTTGAAGCTAAGAGTAGGCTCGTGCTACATCTTAATACACATTTGTATTATTTGCTATATTATTATATCACAACTATACCACTTATTATGTAGCCTTTGGCTATTTGAATTTAATTAAAATTAAACTAACTATAATTTCACTTCCTTACTCACATTAGCCTTTTCAATATGTGCCAACTCATATGTGCCTAGTGGGTGCTATATTGGACAGAGTAACTTAGAGCTTTTCCATCATTGAGGAAAGATCTATTGGACAGCAGGATATATAAATAATTAAATAATACATTACTCTGAGGGATTGTATTGTAATAAAAATGTTTATTTTGTAGAACTTTTAGTATTGTAATGGCAAAACATAAATGCTTGATGCATGATATTTAGCCATAATGTCATTGGTTAAACTAAAAATAATCAATAATGAAAATAGTAATAAAAACATAAAATTTATACATCTAGTTTCATAAATAGGGTCTATATGGCTTTGCATTAATTCACTGAGATTAATTCTGCTTCTAAATATTTCACTATGAAATGTGTCTTAAATTGGCATTTCGAAATTTTTTTCTGAAATAGAAGCCATAAAGCCGCCTAATATATTATGCTCACAGGTTTATTAAACACAAACACACTCACATACAACAACTAGTAAGCAACTATTTACTTTTTAAAAATTCTAAATATTAAGAAACTTTACCATATAGGTCGTAAGCATGCCACCAGGATTAAATATGGTTAATCAGAATACAAGATAATGAAAAAGGAAGTTGGATTAATATTCTAACCCAAATTACAACATGGCATTAACTAATTAGAATATCTTTATTCATCTCTGGGATTATTGGTTCAAAGCCCTGAATTTTGATTTGTCTTATTTTCATTTCAGGGATAAATGTATTTCATTATTTTTCCATTTAGGAAATAGGTTCCCTAAAACACACACACACAATGACATACTATGCTTATACACAAAGCAATGGTTAGGTAAACAATCAATTCCACCCTTAAATCAACTTGAACCACACAGAGATGAACCCATTTGACATGCCTGTCAAAATTCTTGATTCATGGACTGGACTCTGTTAGTATCTATACCCTTTAATTCAGTGGTTATTATCATTCTAATGACAACCATTCGACATAAAGTGGATGTAAAGTCTATAAATCTATATAATATCCAGAAAAAAAAAAGACTTTTTGGTATTATTACTACAGAAGGAACATCACTCTTACAAACAGAAATAAGTCCTCTGCTAAAAGGTATTTTTTTTCTGATTTATTTACAACCTGTGTTTCCCCACTCCTAGGCTACTGATGATAAAGATACTGGCAATCATAGTGCCGTGGGACACAGACTTATAATACCTCTGATTAAAGAGAGAAAAGGATTGGTGGTGGAAACATATATAGGGCATATCAAAAATCCACTATGGTCTTCCATAATATAAGAAGGTCCTACTTCAAGTTTCAAGTCATTGCAACCGACAGTTGTGGGAAAGGACTAAGTGGCAAAGCTGATGTACTTGTAAGTAGATAAAACTTCAGATAAGGGGGTACAAAAAATACTGGTCAGGGGTCAGTGTTTTTAACTCTTAAAATATTTAAATTATTTTGATATCAGTTTTCAATAACATGTGATTAATTTGAAATCAGGTTGTTGAAACCTATAGTTTAGCATATAAAATATATAGCTTATGGATTTTTTCATTTAGGAAATACAGCATATGTTTTTATATATGACTGTGACAGCAATGTTGTAAGCATTAGATTTCTATATGGTCTGTGGATCTCATTTTCAATGTAGAGTTGGCTGGCGCTACTTAAAATTATAATTACAGAGTTGTGCAATAGAAGTTAAAAGATTTTTAATACTTTTTAAAATAATTTAGGACTTGTATAATCAAGAAAACAAAGGAAATATTCTGAAGCAAGTTTATATCCCAATGGATAATTTTCTTCTGGTTTCACCAAAATTCCCACTCGTGATTTTGATGACCCATGACTGTTATTTTTGCTTCAGTCAGCAAAACACACCTTTCTAGACTGCTATTTCTCATTCTACACAATCTCTGTGGTAAATTATTCCCGAGAGTGGTTTGATATTAACACTTATTCAAAATATTCAGTACTAGTATATCTATACTATAAAATCATTATTTGGACTTTTTCCTAATTAGATTTTTCAGAAATTATATTTATAATTGAAACTATCTGCCTCTTACAGACAGAATTAAGCGTAATTTTTCTTTTGCTTTTTACATCTTATTAAATCTTTATCTTTCACAGTTTTATTTACTTCTCTGGACAAGTTTAACCTTTGTATATATGCAGACATCAGTGACCAAATATTATTCTCTTTAGATAATGGTAAAGATCAATCACCATAATTATGATTAGTATAGAGGCCAGAACTTTCTTACGTATAACAGTAAAGCTACATAGAATAAACAAAGGCCAGTCTGAGCCAATAAGCTTTTGGCACAGGAGATATTATGTTTGACAGAGATTTTCCATCAAATCAATATCTGTAAACATTATGCGAAATAATGTTATTTCTCTTTCTGTTACTTAAGATAGGCACATTGTGATGACTTAAGGCTGAAATGCTCACTAAGTATGCTGAAAACATTATAAACAACAGATGAAATATACATATATTTGTATATAATATATACATAAGCAATGTGAATCTTATGGGATTTTTATTTCAACTCTATAAACTATTGTGTATAAATTATAAAATATACTTTTAAAAGTATCCAAAATACATGTAAATAATTAATTAAAAATATCATAATGTTACTCATTTATAAATTACGATATATGTGTACAAAGAAGCCATCTCAGCAAAATAATCTTTATAAGATTTGAAATGCTTTAAATCAAGAAAAGGGAGATGTGGAGAGAAATAAGACTTTTTGTAGAGTAAACAAAATATACCAAAACCACGAAGGAAGAGAAATGATAGCAAGTCTAAATAACTAATAGATATTTACTCAGTGAGAGATGCAAAGTAAATAAGAGACAGGCCTAAAGATGAAAGTAACTGGTTCATATAAAAGTTTTAGGTCATATTAAAAATATTGAAACTTTTCCCTAAAAGCAACAAGTAACTATTGAAAATTTTTTAGTTACAGTGAGTGAGGACAAGATTTTTAATTTAGATAAAACCTTGCATAATGTAAATCTGGACCTCCCCTTAGGTTACTACTTCTGCTGCCTTGTCAAGGAATGGCTTTTGTGGGTTTTTTTCTATATTTGTTTGTCTTTACACTACCTACTGGCAAAGGAGGATCCCAGTGTGCCATGTTGCTATTTCTATACCCTTCCTGTTTCCTATGAAACCAGCCTTTATTCTCTCCAACTGATTGTCACTCACTCACTGCCTCACACTACTGCTGTGATCTCATCACTCCCATCACTAAATCCATCTACCTACCAGAATGTACACCAACATTCTTTGCCTTATTTACTCTTCTTTAGATGGATTCTCTATGTGTTTTTCTAGAGCCATTACCTCTACCTGTGCAAGAGATCTAGTCCTCTGCTCACCAGCTCTAAGATATTGTTTGAGTAGCTCTCCCTTTTCTTATATACATTATCAATATCAGTCTCCTTCCTTTATTTCTTATTCCCATAACCATACTTTTATTTTTCTATCTCCAAATAAAAATTTAAAAAACACTCTTGACCTACATCTACTTGCAGCGAACACTCTGTTTCTTTTCTTCTTTCCAGAAAATATCATTCTTAGAATTGACTCTCATTTTTCAGCATCTAATCACTCTTAAAACCTCATTAGTTATAATTTCACACTCAACACTCATCTAAAATGGCTTACATCAACATCATCAATTGTTTCTGAGTACTAAATGCACTAGTAATTTCAGCTTTCATCTTATTTGAATTATCAGCAAGTCTTGATGGATTGTTTCCTTTACTAGGTTTTTGGACCACCATTCTCTATTCTTTACTTCTTATCTCACTGTTTGCTTCTTCTCTGTCCTCTCATCTTTGAGTTCCTTAGGATAAAAAATTTTTGATTCCTTTTTCTCCCAAACCACATGTTCAATCACTTAGTAAATACTCTTGTTATATAGTTATAGTTATAGGCAAAGATATCAATATAGATATAGAGCTACATATTATCTGCACATTTTTAACACCCTTATTATTATAACTTGCTTGAAATCACCATTGTATCTCACCTATATCATTTTACAAATTCGCTAACTTGCCCTAATGTTTCCATTTTTGTCCCACTAACATCCAATTTTAATATAACAGCCAAAGTTATTCACATATAATTCGGGTCCTATTATTTCTTAGCTGAAAACTTTCTGATGTCAAATCCATGCTTCCAGAAAAGTTTTCAAGTCATTACAGAAGACCGTGAAGCTCTTGATAATTTGTCCTCCAATGACCTCATTTTCTACTTTTCTTCAAAGTCATTCAAACTAGGTAATCTTGGTCAAATTGCTTTTCAAACAGCCAGGCATGCTCTCACTTTAGAGATGTTGAAGTGGCTGTACCTAGAATCCTCCTTCCCCAAATGTGGTATCATGGAATAGTATCAAAAAAAGAATATACACATTTATCTCAAAAGACCATTAAAATACCTCTTATTTTTAAGGAAAGAGAGGTTGTACCAGAAACCAGTTAAAAGAAACAGTGACCCATCCAAGCAGAGGATGACAAGGGTCTCAAAAGCTATAGAGGATCTCCATAAGGTCCAATATATTAGATATTTGCCACCAAGTATTCGAAATGTGTCTAAATTGCATTGCGATGTACTAGAAGTATAAAATACACAAGAATTTCAAAGATTTAGCATTAAAAATGTAAATTTTTTCTTAAAAGCTGTTTTATATTGAATACATGATGCAATGATAATATATCAAATACAGCGAGTTAAATGTATTGTTAAATTAAATTTACTATTTTTTAATCTTTTTATTTGGGGTACCGGAAAATTTTAAATTATATATCTTGTATGTATTTGTGACACAGATTGCATTTCTATTGGATGGCACTGTCTAAACTATATGGGCACAAATAAGTTTAAAAGGAAATATAAGAGGTTTATGATAAAGAATCTAAAGGATTTAGAAATAAAATGTGTACATCATCATTTTCTGCTTTTAGAATTTTGTGCTTCACGAAGTTTCCTTCTTTTTTTGTGTGTGTGACTATACCAAGCAACGAAGGTGGATTCCAACAATGGGAATATTTTTAAACATTTTTTATTAGTAATCAACACATAAATAATGAAATTAAGCAACTTTATAAGAATGTTTTAATAGTTTATTTTATTTTTCAATTACATTGACATACAATATATTTTTATTAGTTTCAGTTACCCAGCATATTGGTTAGACATTTGCAAATAGCTCCAAAAATACAAGTGTTAGCTGGTTATACCAAACATTTAAAAATTCTGCTATGTAAGCACAATTTTATTAACATTTAGTATAATATACTGTCACGCATATTTCTGGAGCTTTTTGCACAAAAGCTATACTAGAAAGTAACATAAAGGATTTCTAGTTAAAGAAAAAACAAAAACACTTTCTCTCATGTCCTAGTAAATGACCAAGAAAACAAACAAACAAATAAATTCTAAAACATTCAAAGTCATTTAGGGTTCTGTAACTTCTAAGTAAACAACAGCCTATTGTTCTCAACATGTCTCCACATCTATGGGAGATTTCCTAAACAAACAAAAAAAATTTACTCCTAAATTTAAAAATGTCAATGCATAGTAGGGAAGAAATAAATGTTATTTTTAATTATAGAATTAAAATACTGGTTTTTTTTTTTCTATTTTCAGGTCTCTGTGGTCAATCAGCTGGATATGCAAATTATTGTTTCTAATGTACCCCCAACACTAGTGAAACAAGAGATAGACGATCTTACTGAATAACGGATTTTTGTTGACTTACATATTTATTTTCATATGGCCATAATTTTTATTGGATTAGATCATTTAAATTAGTATAAGTTTCAATTAAACATGTATTTTAAAACCGTCTTAATAAGAATTTAGCTAGCTTGCGTTTTTCCTGAAATAAGTAGCTTTATTTGAAATATGTGAAGATATGTGAGGAATGAAAATTAGATGTGAGAAGATGTTCTTCAGAATGCTTTGACTGATGCATCAATATAACCTCAAATGCAGCATGTAAGAAATAAAATATAACATTATTTTAGTGTAAACCATGATTTTTGTGGCTCCATATTATTCAAATTGTTCATTATCTAAGCAATCCAGTAAGTCTAGATTGTGGTGCATCTAGATGCCTAAAGCTTATTCTTTCCAAAAAAAGATGATAAACTTTAAACAATAAATGTTCAATTATTCTAAAATATATATCATGCTCCTCTGCCTTTGAGCTGATTACATTGAAAATGATTGAAAATATTATCAACTCAAAGTTGTGATTGTTTATTAAGCTACATGTTCTCAGATATTCGAATGTTATCAATGATTACTAAAATATCTTTACTATTTCACTTTTAACTACCCTTATCTTGCCTGCCATCATTTCACTATTTCTATATTGGCATTTATTTATTATTCTGTCTTCTTTTGAGTTCATGTTGACAGGTGTCAATGGTCACTGTTTATATGTGTCTCTCTAGCAAAATATCTATCACTTCCAAATTACAGGGAGACGTTTCAGATAGATTACTAAATTTTAGTAATTATGCATCAAATAAAATACAATAGACTGATTAAAGCAGGAGTTATTCTCTTATGGTAACAGTATGTGTGTTTTATAAAAATGTTTTATGGACATTTTATGAAATTTACCCTTTGGCTGTCACATAAAATGTGCTATGAATGAGGTGATTATCAATATTTGTGCATAGAATGTCAATTGTGCATTGTCTTGTTCATGTGTTCATAGTGGTTTATATATGTTTAACCCATATCTAAATAATAGCTGATTACACCTGAAAATTTTAGAATTATGCCTTTCTCTTAGCTGCTTTAAAGTCATCTATTGGGATAGGCTTTCTTTCATCACATTATCCCAAAGCGATGATGCTCTCTTCAACCTCTAATGTTTATTCTTCTTTATTTTTCTTCAAACCATTAGCTCATATTTTTATTATATGTCAATTTTCCACTGAATATAAGCACCGTGAGGCTAGCAAATCTATTTTCAGTGATATAATTCCAGTTACATAGAAGGCACTCAACACATTTTACCTAATGAAAATTTTACACAAGCAAAATCATGATGTTCCTTTCCTTATGATGAGGTGAAATTTATGAAAACTAAAAAAAAGAGGCAATTTAAAAGTATAACTTCATATTAATTTATATGAGTTATACCTGTTAAGTGCTCATGAAAATATGAATGAGAAAACAGGTAACTTTTGAGTCTTGCAAGTAATGTGCCACTTTGAAAGGAGCTTTGACTTCATATGACAGTGGTTTTGAAACACAAGCTTGGACAAATATTTTCATCTTTCCCAGTCTCAGTTTCACTATCTAATGACAAGAGGTAATAAAAATTATGTTTTAGGAATGCGGTGAGGTTAAATGATATAAGCCATCTAGGTTACTGAAAATCATGAACATTTAATGAATAATCAATATTCTACATAAGTAAAGTTAGTGGCCCAAAGTTAGTCAGGAAAGTCATAGGGAGACCAGAGTTTTATACTTTCTGCTCAAAGCATATAGTTTAGTAATGAAGCTTAGATTATGGATTCAGACATACAAGTGTGAATACTATTATTGCTGACATGTCTCTGAGCAAGACATATAACACTTAGAACCACACTTCCTTGTCTTGAATATTGTAATAAGGATGTCAGTCTAGTGTTGCTTTTGATAGAATTAAATGTGCATTTGCTATTGCAGTAATTGCAGACACGTGTCTGATTTATTTTCTTAGATTTTTAAATCTCTGTGTCAAGTTAGAGATTCTTAAGCACTAACATTTCAAATCCCTTTTAGAACAGTTTTATGTTCATAGCAAAATTGGGCAGAAGATAGAGAGAATTCCGATATACTCTCTGCCCTGTGGGCACTCACAGATTCCCTCACTATCAACCTCTTGCTCCAGAGTGGTACATTTGTTACAATCAGTGAACCTACAATGAGATATTGTAATCACTCAAAGTTCATATTTTACATAAGAGTTCACTCCTGGTATTGTATATTCTGTGGGTCTGACTAATATGGAATAACATTTATCTATGATTATGGTATCATACGGATTAGTTTCACTGCTCTAAAAATCCTGTGTCCCAGCAATTCATCTCTCCTTTCTTCACATAACCACTGATCTTTTTACTGTCCTCACAGTTTTACCTTTTCCAGAATGTTAAAATCAAACAGTATGCAGCCTTTTTGATTTCTCTTTGAAAACTAAGTTAGTAGTTGAAAGTGGTGGTGAAAAGGACTGTTAGATGTGATTTAGCACCATAAATCTCCAAACAATCACTGGTAATGTCCAGGGATGAATAATGAAAATACACCCATAACCAAGGTAGACAGAGGAGAAGTTTCAATTTGTTAATGAAAAATAAAAAATTATTGTTCCAGTGACCAAGTTAAACAGCATATTCATTACCTACAGACATTCTTAGATGACAAGTCACAATCATCAAAGTCATTTTCTATATTTCCCGAGAGATATTCCTATCCTTTGAAGTGGAAAACTTCAATTCCATATGGTCATCACTTATTTTTTTTCTTTAGGAAGACCCTTATGTTAGTCCAGATTGCACTCTCCTCAGCCATCTGGCATGCCTTGCTGAAGGATGAAAGGGAGTGTGCCGTGTGCCTTGTGCCATGTCTTGGGCAAGGACTTGTGGTCACACTTTGTGAAACACTTTCCAGGGTGGATTAGACATCATTAAACTTCATATCCAGTCCCTTTGTGCCCCACCCTGGCTGGATAGTGGCCATGAAGGCAGGTCTGCTCCCAGAAGCTGGGCACTTTCATAGGTACCACAGTTATGTGGGTGGAAGTAATCTAGGATGAGGCCGTAGGATGAGTAAAAGTGGCTGGAAGTGGGCTGTGAAACAGGTGTGGTGAGTAACAGACAAGTGAATGCTTGTGGGGAGATGAAGATGAGAGAATGTGTGAACAGAGGAATGTAGAATTACCTGCAATAGTCAAAGGAATATGAAAGAAAGAGAAATGACCTACAGGAAAATTCACATAAGATGAAATAGAATGGGGTGTGAGGTGGTAGCTGAGAGTAAAAGACAAAGGGAATTAGAAAGTCAGAGGAAAAAAAACAGGGCTTTAGGGTGATGTTTAGACACAGCAAAAGACTGGGAGAGGAGAGAGTCCACAGCCTGGCCAGCATCAAGCACATGTAAAACAGCTGTGATCTATTGAGAGCTAATCCTTCTTCTTAGGAATGTTAATTGGGCAACTCATCTGAGCCAGTCTGGAGGCCTAGAGAGGATGAATTGATGTCAAATGGCCCCTGCCTGGCCAGACCTCCCCTCTGGACTTTTGCCTGTCCTGGGCCTGGCCTCTTTGAGAATGCAGAAGAGCCAAGCAAAGACAGGGCCAGGGAGAAGGAAAAAACTCCAGAGGGAAGGGTGGCAGGCTAAAAGAGTGACTTCTGGTTCCTTGTTTGTCAGCTCAGAGACTTGGAGCGAAAGCATGGATATTGGTGAACTGGAGAGTCAGGGTAGGGAGGGAACTGGAACCCAAATGGCCGGATAGCCAGCAGTTTCCCTAGTGTATGGCCAGGTGCTGATTTCCCAGGTGGGGGCAGGCCAATGACTTCCAGACCCTCCAATGCTGGGAATTTTGCCAGCCTGGGCCCCAGTGTGAAAGAGGGCACCTGGCCAGCTCTTGGCTGGGGCCATCCCTGAGACTTAGTTTCTTCATCTTTGATGGTATTGATGGAGGGAGGATGGTGATACGCCCTGTGATGGAACCCTGAACAAAGGGCTGAATTCAACAGCCAAAGTTTCATTTGTGTGTCCTGTACTTCAAATGAGTGCTCAGTCTTCCTGCCTACAGCAGAGACTCCATCAATAACCAACGCTGCTTTGGCCTCCTATTACTGAGTCGCACCACCTTTTCCCCAGCCTCAGCCCGGGTCAGACCAAAGGAACTGGGTGTGCACTCTTCACTAGTCCCAGTGTTCCTAGAGACTGCAAGAGACTCAAGGTGCAGGACTTCTGCCTGGCTTCCTGCCAGAGGGCCCGCTGTTAGCCACTGGCCTACTGGGAGGCCAGCCTCACCTGCCTTGCATCGACCTCTTTCTCCATTCAAGTCGTGTCTGCATTTGCAAGCTGTCTGCCCTAATACCACAGACTGACTCCTTTGGCCCAATGCAGCCGCCAGTTCTTAGTTTGAAAACGGGTGGTCGCCAAACAGCCCTGGGAATTTCGGGGCTGCATTTTCCTGGGACTCCAGCCTCTGCCAATTACCAGCTGAACAACTCACATTAATATACACTGACTTTGACCATTTCAACCAGTCCTCCAGCTCGCTAAGGGAAGGAAAAGATGTTACTGAAAAAAAAAAAAAAAAAAAAAAAAAACAGGCCTTTCTAGCTTCACTCCCATGTGAACCTGGGATAGAGAGCAAGGCATAAAGAAGCAAAACAAGCAAAAGCTCAGACAACAGACCGGGATGACCAGCTCCTCAGCGTGAAGGCATGAAAACAAAATGTGTAAAAAGGGTCATCACCAGGGTAAAGGCTTGAATATGCCACGGACTAAACAGCTGCTGGCTAATGAGTTAGCAAACCTGACATTTTTCTAAGGTTCTGAAGCCTGCTCTTTTGGTTAAGTTTCATTTAGTCAAAATGTCAGATCTCAGCAGGCTTTGGGGTTCCAACTTCAGGTCTGCTTTCTGCTGATGACAGGGCTGCGACAACTGCTTTGCTGTCTGGACTTGACGAGACAGTTTTTCATTGACTCAGAGAGATGGTAGCAAAGAATATTGGAGGAAGACGAGACAAAGTTGAAAATGACTCGCAGACCAAGTGTATGACCATTTAATGACTGTAACAGTATAAAAGTGCATTTCAATAACATCTTCCTTGTTCACATCTCCCCTCTTTATTCCGGCCGTGACTACTTTGGAAAATATGTTGTTATGGTTATTGGTATCAATTTCTCAGTAAGTCAGCCCCAAGGACAGGGTAGAGAATGATATCTCCAGGTGCCAGCTGCCTAGGAGAAAACAGCTCCCAAGGCTTCCAAGAAGAATAATAAAACAATATTGCTGCTGGAGTATAGATAACAAAACTAACTGCCATCATCTGCTTCTGTAATCTGCTTGCTTGCGTAATCAAGGCCCACCAGGATGTGGGTTTAGGCTTTATAATCTGTCTCTTCTGGAAGCTTGGGGCTGATTCTCTAGTGGGGAGAAATCAGTTGCCGCCGGCTAATAAAGGCTCATAATTAATCTCAATTGGCTCCGTAGGTCTTAGATTTGAACGTGCCACAACATTTGGAGGCCCCTGCGAGATCTCTCCAGGGCGGGGAGATCTCCTAAGACCCATGGCCCCAGCCACCTTGGGCAAGGACCTGCCCGTCCAGGGGACAACCACTGAGAGATGTTCCTCAGCCCTGGACACCAGGCAGACTCGCCCAGGAGGGCAAGTGGACAAAAAGTTCAATTCTGTAACAATTGGGCACAAGCCACCTCAAGCAGCTTCACTGGTGAGTCAGACTACACTACAGGTATTTAGGTTTCTGGGTATCTGTTTGGTTGGTTGGTTGGGCCCTGTGAACTAGTGGAAGGCTGGACATGGCATAACTTCCCAGTCTGGTCAGGACTGAGATGTCAGACCCTGATCCTGGTTGGTTGGTTTTTGTCTTGTTTGTGCCTGCGCCTGTCTTGTGTTGGTTCATCACCTCTGTCTCTTTGGTGTCTGTTTTTGAAATTGGTGGGTCTCTCAGAATGTCATATGTTTTTATCCTTCTTCTTTTCCTTATAGGGCTTTTCTTCTTTTTTCCCTTGGTTTAGCTGCCACTGCCCCGCTGGGACTGGTCCCTGGGGGAACACATGGCTCTGGGTCTAACTTTTTAAACTTTTACAGGTATCATATTTCTTTATCCACTGGTTCTGACTGCCATGGGTCAAGCTTCCCCAGACCCACTCCTCTGCAGTGTCTCCTCAGTAATTTCAAAGACTTCAGGCATCAGCCCAAGGTTATGGTCCCACATCACCCCCTTCGATCTCCAGAGGTTCTCAGATTAGCCCACATTTGGAACAGGTGGCCATCAGAGGGGTCACTCAACCTGCAAACAGCCTTTCAGATGAAGAAATTGAGGTGCAGGAAGTTTAAATAATTTACCAGTGATAGAAGTGAGTTTGTTTTTTATATTTGAAAAACACAAAGGACTTAAAAAAAGCTAATAGGGCCTGTTAGGCTTTTAACCTTCTTTATAATTTTAGATTTGAAGCAGGAAGAGCTGTAGGAAAATGGTCGTGGTAAGTAAGAGATTAGAACGGGGATGTTTTCGTTGAGTGATAGTGGGGAGATTGATGTGCATTTGTTGGCTGGAGGTTTGAGTCTAGAGAGTAATTGAATGTGAATTTGGTTAGAAGGTTCCCAGAGTGTAGAGGTTTCCTTTCTTTAACTGGTTCTTCAGTTTTTGGGGTTTGGAAGTTTTATTTTTATGGAAAGGTGGATTTTTGTAAAAAGAACTTCTGCTATGGTTGGTTTAGAAAGAAATAAGCACTTATAAGATAAATTAAGTCTTCATAAAATTTACTATGAAAAAAATATTTGCCTTTAAAAATTATAAAATGTATATTCATAAATTTGCTAATTCTATTGAATGCCTGATATATAAAAACACAGTTTACAATTGCCCTACTTCATTGTTTTTCTCTAGAAAATTCAGGCTATTAAGAGTTATGAATTTCCCTAGTATATGTAAATGAATTATAGGAATAATACAATTAAAGGAAAAATTCTGTATGCAAAAGTATGCAAGGAAAATTAAAGTTGTGTTTTGAGAACATTAAAGGTTGTGTTTTTTAAGAAAAAAAGGAGAGTAATTTTATCCTAAAATAGTTTCAGGTTATTTCAAAGGTCATTTGGAGCACAAAAGAAGAAAATTAAAGAACAAAAACATAGGTGGAATATATGAAGTTGTAAAAGAAAAGGAAAAAAAGAAAAATCTTGTTTTTTATAGTCAAGCTGGCTAAAATTAAATGTATTTATCATAAGGTTTTAAAATGAACTTTAATATCAACAGTGTATTGACACAAAACTGGAGTTTGGATTATTGGTCTGTGCCTAATAAGAGATTGTAAAAGATTTTTCACCTGTGAACAATACACTCAGGAAACAAAGATTCTATATCTTATCAAAGTAATTTATTGTGCTTTATAGTCTTTATTTTAAAAACTGAGTCTTCATAACATTAAGAGTGCTAAGTTTTTTATATAGTCATATTTACCTTTGAAATCTTTTATTATCACTTTGGTTAAGTAGAGAACTAAGTATTGTTTAATAGTGACCTGTGATCCTATTTAATCAAGTGATCAAACCTTGTGACACTATGACAAATTTCCCAACGTAAAACCTAAATGAGATCTTTTGTTTTATCTCAAAATAACTTTATGACTTCCCAGAGGGCACCTGAAAAATCTCAAAGGTTTAGTTTTGTCACTTTGTAAAAGAGAAATGTTAAGCTAATTCAGTCCATTTGATATATTAATTATATAAGAAGGATTGTCAAGTAAAAATGATGCTTAACCTTCTTTAGGTTACATTTTTATAAATACATGTTACTAATACAAGTGTTTTGGAAATCGTATAAAGTTCCTAGAAATCTGTCAATATGTTTCAGTCATAATTTCAGTTATTATAAATTATTGTATGTCATGAATATCAATAATGGACCTGACTATTCAGAAACAAAGGGCTCGTAAAGAAGCAAAGGACATGGCTCTGATTTGGGCCATGACAATAAAACTATTACAATAATTAGATAGCTATATTTGAGTAAATACGTGGTCTTAATATTGAAATTGGAATTTCAGATAACAGAAAAAATCTGTATAACTAGAAGCATAAAAACCCTTCTTTCTCAGAAAAACCACAAGGACTAATCTCTCCTTTAGGGACTATTTTCTTCACTCACCAGCCCACCTGGAATGACTGCCAGCCGGTCTTGCAGGTTTTAAACACTTCAGAAGAAAGGGAGCAGATCCTGCGGGAGAGTGCCAAAGCTGTGTTAGAGCCAAACGGACAGCCCACTACAGACCCAGCTTGTATTCAACATGTCCTCCCTTACACCAGTCTGCCTTGAGATCCCAACACTGAACAAGGTAAGGAGGCTCTCAATTGGTATCTCCAGCTTCTGATAAAACCTTGCTTTTGTCAGTCAGTCGGTCCCAGATATCAGGAAAAAAGTAACAAAGGATAGGAAGGTTTAAAGACAAGAATTTGACTGAGCTAGTTGAGGTAGCCCTGCGCATCTTCAACAACCAGGATGAAGTTAATATCACCCAGATTAAGAAAATGACTAAAGTCCTACTTAACAACAATAAGCCCCACATTCAGTTTCTGAAAACTGCTGCTCTCAACTCGGCCATGCTGCTACCAGATGACAACCCCAAGCAGCCCATACACAACTGCCTTGAGGTCCTAGAGAACATCACTTGCCTCAGACCAGACCTGACTGATTTACCATGGCCACAAACGGATGACCGATGGGAGCAGCTTCATCTCAGAGGAAGTCAGGTATGCTAGAGCAGCAGTAGTTACTGGAGGGACTGTCATCTGGGCACAAGCCCTATGCCATAGAACTTCAGCTCAGCAGGCTGAACTAATAGCAGTGACTCAAGCTCTGCGGTGGGGTGAAAACAAGACTGTGAACACTTATACAGACAGCAAAGGAGGCTGCCAGAAAACCAGTGGCTCCAACTGACATTCTACTGGCCCTACCACCTAGGGTGCTAATGGACACCCCTACCTATACTTCAGGAGAAGTTAAACTATGCAACAAACTAGGAGGCAAAGAAGAATCTGGGGTAGGTTAGGCTCCCAGACGGCCACATTGTAGTACCTGAGGCCTTGAGCCAAGACCTTATAACCCAGGTTCACTAGAAAACTCACTTGAGAGGAACCAAGTTAATTAAACTATTAAAAAGAGACTATTACATTCCGGGACTGCAAGGAATGGCCAAGCAGGTATCGGCCCAGTGCCACATCTGCACACAAGTGAATCCAGGGCCCTCCAAGGGAGTACAACAAGGGACGAGACTTCATGGACAAGCCCCGGGAGAACATTAGGAATTAGATTTTACAGAAATAATCCCTAGAACTTTTGGATTTAAGTATTTACTTGTGTTCATTGACACCTCATCAAGATGGACTGAAGCCTTTCCCACCAAGCAGGAGGCAGCTCAGGTAGTAGCAAAGAAATCAGTCTCAGAAATAGTGCCTCGATATGGCCTGCCCATAACACTGGGGTTCAACAATAACCCAGCGTTCATCACCCAGACCAGTCAATCTTTAGCCAGGGTTCTAAAAATTAATTAAAAGTTACATTGCATTTACAGGCTTCAGAGCTCAAGACAGGTATAGAGGATAAATAAGACCCTGAAAGAAACTTTAACCAAGTTCAAATTAGAAACTTGTGAAAACTGGGTAAGTCTTCTTCCCTCCCCCTGTTAGGGGCATGGTGCACCCCCTACTATAAAGAGACACACCTTATTAAATCATGTTTGAAAGACCTCTTGTTTGTTTTGGTATATTCAGAATCTGTAAAATGAACTAAGAATCTTGTATGTTAATTCATACCTGTAAGACTAATATGTTCATAAACATAGATCTTGCTTTAATTGTATAGCTTTAGTTAAGACTTGCTGTTTTTATACTAACCACTCTAAAATTATACGAGACAGCCTAGTACTAGCAAGAATGAGGGTTAAAGGCCGAGAAAAACGGCTTAAGCATAGAGAATCTTGGCATAAAGGACTTTTTAATAACACCCCTTAGTTAACAACTCTCCTGTCATCCATTATAGGCTCTCTTATCCTAGTCTTCCTGACCTTCTGTTTGGACCCTATATAATTAATTAGATAACTGCCTATGTCAAAAGGCGGGTACAGGCAATAAAACTCATGGTCCTTGGAGCAAACTGCCAGCCACTCAAGGTTGAGGATTCAATGATTCTTAGAAAACCAATGGGGAATGTAACAGTGTAAAAGTGCATTTCAATAACATCTTCCTTGTTCGCATCTCCCCTCTTTATTCTCGCCGTGACTACTTTGGAAAATATGTTGTTATGGTTATTGGCATCAATTCCTCAGTAAGTGAGCCCCAAGGACAGGGCAGAGAGTGATATCTCCAGGTGCCAGCTGCCTAGGAGAAAATAGCTCCCAAGGCTTCCAAGAAGAACAATAAAACAATATTGCCGTCGGAGTATAGATAAAAAACTAATCGCCATCATCTGCTTCTGTAATCTGCTTGCTTGTGTAATCAAAGCCCACCAGGATATGGGTTTAGGCTTTATAATCTGTCTCCTCTGGAAGCTTGGGGCTGATTCTCTAGTGGGGAGAATCAGTCACCGGCCAGCTAACAAAGGCTCATAATAAATCTCAATTGGCTCCATGGGTCTTAGATTTGAATGTGCCACAACGATGGGAACATGTCAAAGACATGAATACCCTGATTGGAAAAGGAGATGACCTTAAAACGGAAGAATTCAACTCTCAGTGAGAAGGCAACTTCGCAAAGCCCAGAGGTTTTATAGCTTCATACTTACAGGATTGGGTAGACCAGAATGAAGACGTGAAAGAAAGTTGTTATTTTGAATCGATGTTCCTTTTCTTAATGGTTGACCTCAAATGAAACTTTGTGAAAAACTGAACATTCTCGTCAAGGACAAAGCGTACTGGGGAGGCACCTGTCTCTTAGGAGTCGGGTGAATATTTGGCTCCCAGGGCCCAGGCAGTTCCCAACAGTTGGATATTCCTGCACTACTCCCTGTCTCAATATTTTATAAAAAGTGTAGCTTCTTTGGAAAATGAACAGTCTCCTCTAGAACAAAAAGTATGTATGAGGCACACACTATTTTATCCGTTATTGGAATAATTGTTCTCTTTGTAAAATTGTACCCCAAAGTGAATTTTGTCTCTCATAATGAACCTTGGTTATGGTTCCATGATCTAGGCTGTATTAGTTTAGAGTGATAATTTCCAGCTTCTGAAATTATATTACAGAGATCACATAATTTTAAAAATAACATTTCTTAAAATAAGCATCAAAATTCTTTCTGACATAATATAGGTTATCAAGAAAGTAACAAATCATAAAATCTATTTTAGTAATAAATAATATATAGCCATCACATCTTAAGACTAAAGGTTTTGTTGAGTTTGTGTTATTTTAACAGTTTCTGCTATATAGAATGAACTGGGTTTTATATGCTTCCTTTGTTTTTAAAAGCATGTATATTAAAGTGTGTTAAAGTACGAACTTCAAATTTTATCCTCTAGACTAGGTATTTCTGCCCTATAGTGCTGCATACAATTAATGCATTAGAAAAATTAATTTGTTTTTATTGCAAGTCAATTAACTTTTTGCTATCAATGTGACTGAATTTAACACTTTTCAAAAAGTGGTCAGTGCCTATAAAGGCACATGTTTTCACTGTAGACACCAGTGGAATTGTAGAAAAGGATTTATCATTAGAGAGATGTTGCATCCTATTCCTGCTTTTCTGGTAGTTTTTTTTTTTTAATCGTAGAGTTAGCAACTCAATTTCCTTTAGTTTCTCATCTGGTAAATAAAAATAATAACATCTACTTGGCTGTATTATTGTGCAGATTAAATGAAAATATATGTACCATATGTACAATGTCTGCCACCTGGTTTGCAGTGCTCACCCTTCTCAATCCAGGCAGTGATAAAAATATACATAGTAAAATGATGCTTTATTTTCTTCTTGTTCATAAGTTTTTAATTTGAATTTTTATTACTCTTTGTAGTGGTTATTGCTTTTGATGATGGTGAGCTGATGTCCAGCAGTGCCGCAGTGAAAATTCTTGTCTTACATCCTGGAGAAATCCTATGCTTCACACAAGAGGAATATAGGTCTTGATTCCTATCAGGTTTTATAATACATGAAGGTTTTGTTTTGTTTGGCTCTAAATACTGATGCGATATGAATTCATCAATGAGGTAGTCTTCCAATTCTAGTTTAAGCTTTTCTAAGTTAACATTGTTTCATTTTAAAAGTTAATATAGTTAAAGTGACAATTTTGTGTAAAGGATATCAATTTTAGTAATGCTGTGAGAATACTGGATCCATTAAAAATGATGAAAACAAACTTTGAAAAATACATGTTTTTTGGTTTAAAATGCAACTAAATAATGATCTTGATGATGAGAAATAGACATTTACTTTCTTACCAGAGACTCTATATTTTCCATTTTTGACATGCATCTGAGGTAATATTTTC
The DNA here is from genome assembly GCA_003508835.1 of Eonycteris spelaea. Taxonomy (NCBI): domain Eukaryota; kingdom Metazoa; phylum Chordata; class Mammalia; order Chiroptera; family Pteropodidae; genus Eonycteris; species Eonycteris spelaea. The sequence goes on from PUFA01000143.1 coordinate 3,180,107, forward strand.
AAAAAAAATTCAGTTATTAGTTACAAAATAGTTACTAGTCATAAGGATGTAAAGTACAGCATAGATTCTATAGTCAATGATATTATAATAATAATGTATGATGTGGGATCCTATACTTATCAGGGTTATCTCTTAAGTTATATAAATGTCTAGGCACTAAGCTGTATACTTGCAACTGATACATACTGAATGTCAGCTGTTCCCCAGACAGCATCCTCATTCTCCTTGGTGCACCTTAAAGAATGTGAGCATCTGAGCTTAGGTTATCTGTTTGAAGTTTAAAAGTGCTTAAGTGAGTGTGGGACAGTTCTCTGTTGTCAATCTCAAAAGGCCAGCTGGACTAACATCCTACCCAGGTGACAGCAAGTCCACAGGTCTAATGAGTTGAGGGGCTAAGGGGACTTCAAGAGGTGTGTGGAGGTGTGTGTGCAAGTGACCTTGCCTTTTTCTGGACACAGTAGCAGCACACTTCCTGACCTGTAAGTCGGAAACATTTTGAATCACCCAATAATCTCATATAGTTCTTTTCAGCCCCTGTTGTCTAGAATGTTTCAGCACAGTAGTGAGAAGCATGAAACCCTTAATGTGTGACTCCGTGACCCACATGTGGTGTGTGGCCATGTATTGTATAGCACACTGAGAACACTGTCTTCTCCATGGGTGCTGCTGTGGGGCAGAGCTGACTAAAGACTTGAGCACTGTCTAAGAAGCAATAGTGAGTGAGACCTAGAGATTTCTTATTTCTGTCCTGTCCATTGGACCATTTGCTATGGAAGTCATCACTGATACCAGAACAGTGAATTGTGAGAATTTCAGTGGTTAGGAAAGATTAATAGTAGAATTTGAATCTGACTTCTTTTGAGATTCTGGCAATGGAAAGTAGGACGAGAAGGTAATGAGGGATCCTGTTCATCCCAGGATCTTGCTCCCACTTGATCCCCAATTTTTTACAAATTAGTGGGCGTCTGTCCGGCATACTTACGGTCAGTCGCCTGAGTCAGGCCTGGGGTTTTGGGGAGGCCACCTGGATGGTTTTATTATGGGCACAGGGGTCCTTGCCCCCCTCAGCATACAAATCATGAGTGCGGTGAAACAGTTTTACAGAGAGAAAGATGAATTAAATTAAAAGCTTGATGCACCAATGGAGGAGAAAGGTGCGGCTCTCGAGGATCACAGGTCCAGGGTTTTTATGGTCCTTGGGGTTAGGGGCCACCCCTCACCACTCTTCTTTCCCTCCCTAAAGTATGTTGAGGCAGGTTCTACACGAGGCCTGAGCAGGGTACCTATATGCTACTTTATGCCTCTCATGTCTCCTGAGCATCTTGAATCTCCCCCTCGGGGTTGTATTTTACTATGATGGTGAGGAAAATTTAACTAGAGTTGGCTCTTTACACATGTGTGTGCGTGACTTCAGAGCCTTTATTGGGGCTGCTCCTCTCTCCTGTGATTGTGGTTCTACCTGCTCACTGTTTCTTATTGGTGGTGGGAGTGCACAGGTTGTTGTCCCAGCTGCAGGTTCCCACTAGGTGACTACCGACCACAATTCCATTTACATGCACTCTTCATCCCCATTATCACCAGCTCACAATAACTACTAATCTATTTTTGTCTCTATAGATGAGCATTTTATGAAAATTTCTTATAAGTGGAATATTAATTTATGTATTCTTTTGGTTGTCATTTCATTACTTTGCTTTTATTTTGAGCTCCATTCCTTGTACAATGCACCATTTCTTCCTTCCTCTTGATTGGTGAATAATATTCAATTATATGAACATACATATATTATTTTTATTTTCACATATCATGAGTATTTAGGTTTATTCATTTTGGGCTATTATAAACAGTATTACTATGAGCATTGCCCATGGGTTTTGAGTTGCCAGATATCTTGAGGATATAGACACCTGGGTGTGCAATTTCTGGGTCATAACGTATCTCCATGTATAATATTCTGAAAAAAAAGCCATTTTTTTTTTTACACAGTGCCAGCACATTTTTACAATTCCACCTGCAGTGTATGAGGGTTTTATATTCTCCACATTGTTGTCAATACTCATTATTATCTCTTTTATATAATCCTCTTTGGGGGTCAACTATTTTCTCCTTGTGGTTTTAATTTGCTTTCCCATAATCACAAAAGATATTGAGCACATTTTACATACTTATTGGCAACTTCTGTGCCTTCTTTGTAGAAATGTCTATTAAGGTGCCTGTCCATTTTTTTAATGGTTCATTTTTTATTATTAAATTCCAAGTGTTTTTATGTATTGTAGATATATAATTTGAAATAAATATGTAATTGGAAATGCTTTTTTTCATTAAGCGACTTGCCTCTTCATTGCCTTCTGCTACTGTTTGAAGAACATGTTTTTAAATTTAAAGTGCAATTTACTCATTATTTTTAATTGCCTAATCTAAAGTCACAAAAATTATTTCAATGTTTCTCAATAAATTTATACTTTTTATACTTTTAAAAATTTATTTTAATTAGTTTCATGTATATAGTACATTGGTGAGACAACTATACAGTTTGTAAAATAATCCCCCCAATTTTTTCCTCTCTCACCTACCCCTCCACCTAGCCAACCTATTAATGCTAACTGCATCCACTATTCCTTGCTCCCCATCCCTGTGACCATCCATCAGCTATTAATTTGTACTTCTTTAACCTTCATTCCATTCTCCCAGCCCCCCAAATCCCCTCTCCTCTGTCTGTCACCAAATTGTCCACCATATTTGTGAGTCTGTCTTTATTAGTTTGTTCTTTTTATTCCTTAGGTTCCGCGTATAAGTGAAATCATATGGTGTTTCCATTGTCTTCCTTTTCATATGTAGATGTATTGTTTTCTTATCCTTTCATCCACTCTATCTTTTGGTTGGAGCACTTAATTCTTTTTCACTTAAGGTACTTTTTAATAGGAATGTAGTTGCTACCATTCTTTATTCCTGCTTTTGATACATATCCTTTTTATTCTTCTTAAATAAGTCCCTCCAACATTTCCTGTACTACTGGCTTGGTGGTGATAAATTCCTTTAGCTTATTTTTGCCTGGGAAGTTCTTTATTTGTCCATCAACTCTAAATGATAATAGTTTTGCTGGATAATTGTTCTTGGTTGTAGATCCTGACTCTTCATCCTGTCGAATGTTTTTTTGCCAAGCCCTTCTGTCCTGTGTAGTTTCTTTCTTTTGAGAAATCAGCTGCCAGTCTCTATGGCTGTTCCCTTATGAGTAACTCTGTTTTTCTCTTTTTGCTTTCAATATTCTTTCTTTGTATTTAAACTTTAGCATTTTAATTATAATGTGTCTTGGTGTGGGCTCCTTTGAATCCCTGATTTTTGTAATTCTCAGAGCTTTCTGGGGTTTTATGTCAGATTTTCTTCACCAGATTAGGAAAATTTGCCATCATTATTTCTTCAAGCAACTATTCAACATCTTGATTTTCTTTAGTTATAATGATAAGATAGATATTTGTATCCTTCATAGTGCCTCATATGTTCCTTAAATTATTTTTAAAATCTGGACATCTTATCTCTTGCTGTTCTGATTGTGTTTCCTTGGCTTTCCTATCCTCTAGATAATGCATTTGATCCTTTCCTTTATTCACTTTCTTTATTCCACTTAATATACTTCTCATCTCAGTTTATGTGTTCTTCCTTTCAGGCTAGTTCCCTTTTATAATTTGCATTTCCATTTTTATGTTTTTTATCTCTTTGTTGAAGTTCTCTACACTTCCCAAAAGTTCATGAGCATATTTCTAACCAGTGTTTTGAACTCTGCATTTGTTACATTACTTGACTCCATTATATCTGGATCTCTGTTCTCATCTCTCATATGGTTCATCTTGTCTTCCTATTTCAGCTACCTTTCTGTGTATGTTTCTATGTACTGAACACAGCTCCTAAGTCTCCTGGTCTTATTAGTGTGAATTTGTGAAGTAGGTGTCCAGTGGCACAGTCCTGAGAGGGTTTTAGCTGCAGACCAAATTTAGCCTAGACATCTACTCCTCTGGAGCCACCTGCTAAGATTCACATGCAATCCACAGATGCTGTGCTTATAGTTGCCTCAAAAGGCCACATCAGAAACTGAGGCCCACTGCCTCAAGTGTGAGTCTAGGCTCTGCTCAGTAAGGAGCATCTGACTCGTTGAGGATATACCTGGATGTGGCTTGGATGGGGCTGTGAGTTGAGGTAGGTGGGTTTCAGGAAATCTTCTGGGAGCAGTGAGCTCTGTTATCCAGTTTGATGATATCACGGCTATGGCAGTGATATGTCCCATGCACTGTTGGGGGAGGGCTCATCAGGGAATAATAGATAAAGCCAGCACTTCTGTACCATGGGAGCTTCTCCTCGGCCCTCACTCCAACAATGTTTTCCTGTAAGTCCCTGCTGTCCTCTGCGAGCAGCCGAATGGGCACTGGTGCTCAGGTCTGTCACCACGAAAATCCGCTCATGGATGCGGCCCCCTTAACAGGCTTCTGCCGCTGCTGATGCCTCCATCTCACTCAGCGGCTCCCAATCAAGTAGCCCCGTGTCCTTACCCTGTCCTAAAATTCTGCTATTGCAAGGTGATTTCTAGGATTTCTACTTAATTGTATGGCTTATTCATCCCAGGTGATTTTGCCTTGCTGCGGCTCCTTGTTTCCATCACAACTTTGATTTGGTCGCTGAGGAATGAAAGACAGTCTATCATCAATGCCATTTTTTTCTCCAATAAATTTATACTTTTAACCACTACATTTGTGAATCATCCATTTTGTGTATCTTTGCATTATTTTAGTAAGGGGACCGCCTTCACCGTTTTGCACATAAATATCAATATGCATAGCACCATTTGTTAAAAGGGTAGTTCTTTTTAATTGAAAATATTGACACCTCTGTCAAAATCAATTTTAATAGTGTTTATTGCTAGAACTGAAATCTACCTGATTGGTCTACATGGATTAATACTTATGCTAGGACCACACAGTCTTAATTATAATACTATTGAAGAAAGATTTGGTATATGCGATTGTGAGTCATGACATACTGTTTTTCTTTTTAAAGATTACATTGCATGTGCAGTTTGATTTAAATATATACATCTAATTTAAGATAAGCTTGTCAATTTTTCTAAAAAATCTTTTGAAATTTAAAAAACTGCATTAAATTTGTAGGTCATTTTGATATATTTTGATCTTACCAATATTGACATTAATATTGAAAATTTGATGACTTACATTAATTCAAATGTTTTCTATTTAATTTTTGATTTCAAAAAACCATCAGTGTAGAAGAATAGAACAGCTTAAATTTCAAAATGTTTCTTATTTGATGCTATCTTCACATCATTTATTATTCTATGTAATTGTATTATTCATTCTTGTATTTCATATCCTGTGATCTTTTTAACTTATTCATTAGTTCTAGTGGATTTTTAGTGAATTTCTCACAAAACATTTTATACAGGATTATGTTATCTGTAACAGAGAATAGTCATATTTCTTTTCCACCAGGGCATTGATTGATTTTTTTTTAGCATACACAAAAGTTGCATCTGTGAAATAATCCCAAATGGTCATAGTGTCCTAATTTTTCTTGGGTTTTTGTTTGCTGTATGAGAATTTGTGTGTCTATATACAAGAGAGATTATAATCTGATATTTTATTTCCTCATAATGTTTCCGATCAGAGTAATAGAGTCCTCATCAAATAATTGAGGAAATTCCAACTTCTATATTAAATTTTTTGGATGATTTTGTGTTAATTATTCACCAAATATCATAATTACCAGTTAAGGCATTCACCCCTGAGCTTTCTTTGTGGGTAGCTTTTTAATTAATTTAAAGGATTTTCTTGTTATAAATAAGTCTTCTCCAGTATTCTTTTTTCCAAAGTAGATTGCATTATGTATTGATATTTCTTTTGAGTTTAGCTGGATAATTTGTGCATATCAAGATATATATTTTAATGTGTACTAATCTATGTTTTAGATATTCTAGGCAGTCGACATGGAATAAATAGAAAAAAATCATAAGAATGAGGCTATGGAAGAATTATTTTATAGTCTAAGATTACTAGGAATGAAAATTATGGCTATGAAATATGCTGCAACAAATACTCATATTATGGGTAGATAAAATAGATACTGAATATAAAATAAATTTTTGAAGACAGCCTATAAATAAATTTCATCAAACTAGCAGATTGAGCCTATATTCTTATTGCAACAATGTTTAGATAGGTCATAAAATTTTAATTTTAAAAAACATACAAAATAACATTGTAAATGAAGAATGATATGAAAATTTGGCAAATAACAACACTAACCCAACCCTAAACCTAAACCTAAATCTAACCCTAATACTAACACTAACCCTACCCTAACACCAAGTATTATTATTTTTAGATAATGGTAAAGACCAATCACCATGATTTTGATTAGTATGAAGGCCAGAACTTTCTCATGCATAACTGTAAAGCTATATAAACAAAGGATGGTCTAGGAACACTGGGGCCAGTGGAGAGTGCACATCCTTTTCCTCTGGTCTGGCCTGGGATGAGGCTGGGGAAAGGTAGTGACTCAGGAGTGGGGGCCATTGCAACATGTGGTATTGATAGAGTCTCTGCTATAGCAGGAAGACTGAGCACTCATTTTAAGTTCAGGACATACAAAGCAACTTTGGCTGTTGAATTCAGCCCTCTGCTCACGGCCATCTTGGCAGTTATCACTTGCTTCTGACCTTCAGTGCCAGCAGGGATGAAGAAACCAAGTCAGGGAAGGCCCAGCCAAGAGCTGGCCAGGTGCCCTCTTTCATCCTGGAGGCCAGACCAGCAAATGGCCTGGCATTGGAAGGTCTGGGAGTCACTGGCCTGCCCCCACCTGGGAAATCATCACCTGGCCACCACCGGGAACTGCAGGGTAGCCGGCCATTTGGGTTCCAGTTCCATCCCTGCCCTGACTGTCCGGTTCACCAATATCCATGCTTTGCTCAAGGGACCAGGAACCACTCTTTTAGCCTGGCACCTTCCCCTCTGGAGGTTTTCTTTTCCCTGGCCCTGTCTTTTGGCTCTTCTGCCATCTCGAAGTGCCCAGCCCAGGGCAGACAAAAGACCAGAAGGGAGGCCTTGCTGGCAGTGGCCAGCTGATATCAATTCAGCCTCCCTGGGCCTCCAGACTGGCTCAGGTGAGTTGCCCAATTAACGTTCCTAGAGGAAGGATTAGCTCTCAATAAATCACAGCTGTTCTGCATGCGCTTGATTCCTGCCATGCCTGGACTCTCCCCACCAAGCACTTTGCTGTGTCTATCACTCTAAAGCCCTGTTTTTTTTCTCTGACTTTCTCATTCTCTTTATCTTTTACTCTCAGCTTCCACATTCAACCCCTATCTATCCTATCTTATGTGAATTTTCCAGTAGGCCATTTGCCTTTTTCCTTCATGTTCTTTGACTATTGCAGGTAATTCTACATTCCACTCACCCATTCTCCCATCTTCATCTCCCCACAGCCATTCACTTCCATGTTACTCACCCCACCTGTTTCAAATCCACTTCCAGCCTTTTACCCATCCCATGGCCTCATCCTAGATCCTCCTTCCACCACATAAAAACTATAGGATACAAGAAAGTGCCCAGGTTCTGGGCAGGCCTGCCTTCATGGCCACTATCCAGCCAGAGTGGGGCAGCCAAAGACTGGACATGGAGTTTGGATGTCTCATTCAGCCTGGAAAGTGTCTCACAAAGTGCGACCACAAGTCCTTGCCCAAGCTGTGGCACAAGGCACACTCTCCTTTCATCCTTCAGCAAGACATGCCAGATGGCTGAGGAGAGTGTGATCTGGACCTAATATAAGGGTCTTCCTAAAGAAAAAAAAAATAAGTGATGACCATATGGAGTTGAAGTTTTTCACTTCAAAGGATAAGAATGTCTCGGAAATATAGAAAATGACTTTGATGATTGTGACTTATCATCTAAGAATGTCTTAGGTAATGAATGTGCTGTTTAGTTTGGTCACTGGAACAATAAATTTCTTTTTTCATTATCAAATTGGAACTCCTGTCTACCTTGGTAATGGGTGTATTTTCATTATAGATCTCTGGACATTACCAGTGATTGTTTGGAGATTCATGGTGCAGAATCATGTCTAACAGTCCTTTTCACCACCAATTTCATCTACTAACTTAGTTTTCAAAGAGAATCAAAAAGGCTACATACTGTATGATGCCAACATTCTGGAAAATGTAAAACTGTGAAGACAGTAAAAAGATCAGAGGTTATGTGAAGAAGGGAGATGAATAGCTGGGGCACAGAGGATTTTTAGAGCAGTGAAACTAATCTGTATGATACTATAATCATGGATAAATGTTATTCCATATTAGTCAGACCACAGAATGTACAACACCAGGAGCGAACTCTAATGTAAAGCATGAACTTTGGGTGATTATGACATCTCATTGTAGGTTCACTGATTGTAACAAATGTACCACTCTGATGCAAGATGTTGATGTGAGGAAATCTGTGTGCTCACAGGGCAGGGAGTATATGGGAATTTCTGTATCTTTTGCCCAAGATTGCTATGAACATAAAACTGTTCTAAAAGGGATTTGAAATGTTCGTGCTTAAGAGTCTCTAACTTAACAAAGATTTATAAATCTACAAAAAGAGGTGAATGCAAGGAAACATGGCAGAGTGAGATGTCCTCAGATCTCTCCCCTGAAATAACAATAAGCTAAACATTTAAAACTCAACACAAAACACCAAACTGCACTTCTCAGCATGGGATCTGAGCATAAGAGCTACCACAGGTCAGACCCTGGGTATTGGGTGTGGACTTGAGAAATAAAGGCTGCCTCTCAGAGCCACCAGAACTCCTTGCTGGAGGAGGGGAGAGGCAAAGGTGTGGTGACTTCCCTGAACAACTATGCCTGGAAGTACCAGGAATTGTAGCACAGGCAGCAGAGCCCAGTCATCAGGGCAGAAACTGAGAAGCAGTAAGGGCCGCAGAGAACAACAGTTGATTTTTATCAGCCTCTGTTGCAAAACTGAGGCTGTGCTGCAGCCACCGAGCCCCAATCCAGAGGGCCACTCCCCCCATACAACCTGAGACTGATCACTGTGGAGTCCTGGGGAATCTGAGCAAACACTACCAAAACTGTTGCTAACACTGACAGAGTAGCAAGTGTGACTAAATATCTACAAGAAAATAAAAAGACATTTAGGCTTTATATAAAGCAGGATCCAAGAGGCTTAGACCCACCTACTGGAAACCAAAAGAAAAGTGCCTTCTTTGCACAGGTAAAGAGACCTTTATATATAAATCTTTTTGGAAAAACAAAGAATACACTTCCATTAATGCCCAGGCACAGAAACAGTCCATTAAACACCATGAACAACCAAGGTTACAAGGCATCCCAGAGAAAAAGAGAAAAATCTCCAGAAAATAAGCTTATAGACATAGAAATATGTGACTTAAATGACAGAAAATTCAGGATTGTACTGTTGAAAAAACTCAATGAGATCCAAAACAACTTAAATCAACAATTTCAGAAATTCAAAAAACAACTAGATGAGCAGAGCAAGGAGATTGAAACCCTCAAAAAGAACCAAATTGAACTTCGGGAAATGAAGAACACACTTCAAGATGAAAAAATAGCAAGCTTGGGAAATAGAGTCAACCAAATGGAGGAAAGGATCAATGATATCGAAGACAGAAATCTAGAAATAAATCAGAAGGAAGAAGAGAAAAACTGAAGAATGAAAAAATGAAGAGAAATACAAGAACTAGCTGATGCCATCAAGAAAGGAAACAGAAGAATAATGGGCATTACCAAAGGGAGGAAAAGGGCAGGGACTAGGAAGCAAATTCACAAAGGGGAAAAGAGATAAGCACACACAGAAGAAAATGTACAACTATATATACAACTATCCTTTTCAATTTGCAATGGGAACCACACACCACAGATTCAGAACTGAATTATATAACATAAAACAAGAAGCACAGAGGCAAAACCCACAAAAGCCAACCAAAATAAGGAAAACAGAAACACAAGGACAAGGAAGCAATGGAAACCGAGCTACCAGAAAGCAAAAGATAAAATGGCTAAAAAGACCTCATATTTCAATAATCACCCTAAATGTAAATGGACTGAACTCACCAATAAAAAGGCACAGTGTTGCAGAATGGATCAAAAAAAAAAAAACCATATGCCCTCCAGGAGACACATCTCAGTTCCAAAGACAAATATAGACTCAAAGTGAAAGGGTGGAAAATGATATTTCAAGCAAATGGCATTCAGAGAAAAGCGGAAGTAGCAGTACTAATATCAGACAAAATAGATTTCAAAATAAAAAGGTAAAGAAAGATTCTGAGGACACTTCATAATGATAAAGGGAATCATGCACCAAGAAGACATAACACTTATTAATATCTATGCTCCCAATCAGGGAGCCCTGAAATATGTAAAGCAATTACTAAGAGAAATAAAGGGAGAAACAGACCAAAACACTATCATAGTAGGGGACCTAAATACCCCACTGTTGATATGGACAGATCATCAAACAGAAAATCAATAAGGAAATAACATCCTTAAATGTTAGACCACCTGACATAAGGGACATATACAGAGCCTTCCATCCCAAAAGCTGCTTATACATTCTTCTCTAGTGCACATGGAAATTCTCAAGAATCGAACCACATAATGGGACACAGACATAGCTCAACAAATATAAGAGGGTTGAAATCATACTAACCATATTCTCTGATCATAATGCTTTGAAACTAGAGATCAACTGCAAAAAAAAATCAGGAAGAACCATAAATACATGGAGATTAAACAACATTAATGAAAATAACTGGGTCAGGAAGAAAAAAAATAGAGATCAAGAAATACATAGAAATGAATGATAATGATAGTACAACGTACCAAAACTTTTTGGACACGGTCATAAGAGGAAATTTCATACCATTACAGGCCTATCTCAAAAATAAGAATGAGCCCAAATAATCTAACTCTTCATCTTAAAAACTAAAAAAGGAAGAACAAATGGGCCTAAAGTCAGCAGATGGAAAGAAATCATCAAAATTAGAGCAGAAATAAATGAAATTGAAAACAAAAAACAAAAAAAAACAATAGAAAATAAATACAACAAAGAGCTGGTTCTTTGAGAAGGTTAATAAATTGACAAAGCCCTGGCTATACTCACTAAAGAAAAAAGAGAAAGGACACAAATAAACAAAATCAGGGATGAAAGAGGAGAAATTATGACTGACATCACAGAACTACAAAGGATCATGCAAGAATACTATGAAAAAGAATATAACACCAAATTTAATAACCAAGAAGACCAGTACTTAGAATAATACAATCTTCCTAGATGAAACAAGAAGATCTGGAAAATATAAATAGACCAATCAGCAGTATGGAAATTGAAACAATCATCAAAAACCTACCAAAAACTAAAAGTCCAGGATCAGATGGCTTCACCAGTGAATTCTACCAAACATTCAAGATTTAATACCTATTCTCCTCAAACCTTCCAAAAAAATGAAGAGAGGGGCAATACTTCCCAACTCAGTTATGGGCCAATATTACTCTAATACCAAAACCTGGTAAAATATAACAAAAAAAGAAAACTACAGACCAATATCTCTCATGAACACAGATGCAAATATCCCAAATAAGATACTAGCGTACCAAATATAGCAACATATTAAAAAGATTATACACCAGATCAAGTGAGCTTTTATTCCAGGGCACAGGGATGGTTCAACATATGCAAATTGATTAATGTGATACACCACATAAACAAATTAAAAAATAAGTATCATAGGATCATAGCAATAGATACAGCATCCATTTATGATCAAAACACTTAACAAAATCGGTATAGAAGGAAAGTACCTTAACATGATAAAGGCATATAAGACAAACCTCAGCCAACATTATATATAATGATGAAAAATTAAAATCTCTCTAAGATCAGTTACAAGTCAAGGCTGTCCACATAGCCACTGCTATTCAATATAACATTGGAGGTCCTAGAAAGTGTAATGAGTCAAGGAAAGATATAAAAGGCATCCAAATAGAAACGAAAAAGTCAAACTGTCACTATTTGGATGACATGATTCTCTATGTAGAAAACCCTAAAGACTCCAGAAGAACACTACTAGAAACAATAAGCAAATACAGTAATGTCTCTGGATACAAAATCAATGTTCAAAAATCCATAGCTTCCTATACTCTAATGATGAAGTGTCAGAAAAAAGTGGAAAAATAATTCCTTTTGCAATTGCAACAAAAAGAACAAAATACCTAGGAATAAATTTAAGGAAACATATGAAGGCCTATATAATGAAAACTACAAGACCCTATTAAAAGAAATCAAAGAAGATACAAAGAAATGGAAAGATATTCCATGTTCTTGGACTGGAAGAATCAACATAGTCAAAATGACCATATACCTAAAGCATTATACAGATTTAATGCAATCCCATCAAAAGACCATCAGCTTTTTTTACAGAAATAGAACAAAAAAATCATCAGATTTGTATGGAAGCACAAAAGACCCCAAATTGCTACAGCCAATCCTGAGAAAAAGACGAGGCTGGAGGCAGCACTCTGCCCTGACTTCAAAATTATACTACACAAAGCGACAGTAATCAAAAAAATGAAAAGAAAAAGGAAGACTCGGACATGGAAAATGGACTAGTGGATACCAGAGGGTAGGGGGTGGGGAGGAAGGAAGACTTATACAGAGTAAAGGGGGTCAAATATAGGCGGGATTGGGAGAGTGTGAAGTGGGTAAAGAGGATCAAATATATATATAGTAGCTGAAAGAAACTAGACTCTGGATGGTAATCCTACAATAGAATATACAGATGTCAAATTATAATGTACAACCAAAAATTATAGTATTGTGTTAACTAAGTAACTCCAATAAACTTAAAAAAATCTTTAAAAATATATCAGACATGTGCCTGCTATGCTTACTACACTAGCAAATACACATTTAATTCTATCAAAAGCAACCCAAGACTGACATCCTTATTCCGATATTCAAGATGAAGAAGTGTTTTCTAAGTGTTACATATCTTGCTCAGAGATCACACAGTGATAACAGGATTCAAATTGGTCTGTCTGAATCCATAATCTGAGCTTCATTACTAAATTATGCTCTTTGAGCAGAAAGTATAAAACTCTGGTCTCTCCGTGACTGGCCCTACTAACTTTGGGCCACTATCCTCACTTATGTAGAATATTTATTATTTATAAATATTCACAATTTTCAGTAACATAGATGGCTTATTCATTTAACTTCACCACATTCCTAAAAACATAATTTTTATTAGCTCTTGTCATTAGATGGTGAAACTGAGACAGGGAAAGATGAAAATATTCGTCCAAACTTGTGTTTCAAAATCTCCTTTCAAAGTGGTTCATTTCTTGCAAGACTCAAAAGTTACCTGTTTTCTCATCATATTTCATGTGCACTTAACAGGTACTAACTCATATAAATTAATATGAAGTATACTTTAAGTTGCCTTTTTTTTAGTTTCATAAATTTCACCTCGCATAAGGAAAGGATCATGATTTTGCTTGTATAAAATTTTCATTAGTAAATGTGTTGAGTGCCTTCTATGTAACTGGAAATTCTATCACTAAAATATATTTGCTAGCCTCATGGTGCTTATTCAGTGTAAATTGACATATAATAAAAATATGAGCTAATGGTTTGAAGAAAAATAAAGAATAAACATTAGAGGTTGAAGGAAGTATCATCTCTTTGAGATAATGTGATGAAATAAAGCCTCTCGCAACAGATGACTTTAAAGCAGCTAAGAGAAAGGCATAATTCTAAAATTTTCAGGTGTAATCAGCTATTATTTGATATGGGTGAAACATACATAAACTACTTTTGAAACACATGAACAAGACATTACATGATTGACATTCCATGAACAAATATTGAAAGCCAAGGGTAAGTTTCATAAAGTCATAAGTCATTGTTATAAAACACACATGCCTATATTATAAGAGAATCACTCCTGCCTTAATCATCATCTATTGTATTTTATTTGATGCATAATGTTTAGTTATCTATCTGTTGCTTCTCCCTGCAACTCAGAAGTGAGAGATATTTTGCTAGAGAGAGGCAGATAAACAGTGCTGACTATTGACATCTGTCAACATGAACTCAATAGAAGACAGAATAATAAATAAATACCAATTTAGACATTGTGAAATGATAGCAAGGTAGGTTAGGGTAGTGAAGAGTGAAATAGTAAAGATATTTTAATAATCATTGATAGCATTCAGAATACTGAGTACATGTAGCTTAATAAACAATCAGAACTTTGAGATGACAAAAATATGTTCAATTGTGTTCAATGTAAATGGTTCAAAGGCAGAGGGACATGGCATAATTAAAAAACATATATTGTTTAAAGTTTATTATCTTCTTTTTGAAAGATAAGCTTTAGGCATCTAAACACCCTTTGAGAAATATTCTCTCGACTAGTTGGGTTGCTTAGATAATGAGCTATTGAATAATATGAGGCCACAAAAATCATGATTTATACTAAAATAATTAATGCTATAATTTATTTCTTATATGCTGCATTTGAGGTTATATTGATACATCAGTCAAAGCATTTAAAGAACATCTTCTCACATCGAATTTTCATTCTTATTTGAAAGTACTCTCAGAATCTTCACATATTTCAAATAAAGCTACCTATTTCAGGAAAAGCACAAGCTAGCTAAATTCTTATTAAGACAGTGTTTTAAAATGTATCTTTAGTCAAAACGTTATAGTGATTTAAATGATCTAATCCAATAAAAATTATAGCCATATGAAAATAAATATATAAATCAACAAACACCCATCTCTCAGTAATGTCTTCTATCTTTTTTCCACTATCATTGGTGCACATTAGAAACAATGTCTTATGTATCCAGCTGATTGATCACAGAGACCTGAAAGCAAAAACAAAAAACAAAAAACCGTGTTTTAATTTTATAATTAAAAATAACATTTATTTCTTCCCTACTATGCATTGACATTTTTAAACTTAGATAAATTATATTTTTGGTTACACAATCGCCATGTGATGTGGACATGTTGAGAATGATAGACTGTTGTTTACTTAGAAGTTACGGAACCCTAAATGACTTCGACTGTTACAGATTTTTTTCATGGTCATTTACTAACATGAGAAAAGGTGTTTTGTTTTTTTAAGTGTTCTTTAAGGACACAGAAGAATTAAAAACACAGCCTTTAGTTTTTATAAATATCATAAGGTCATTTATTCATTGTGACTAGAAATCTGGGATATGACTACTTATAATAATTCATCCATATAATCATCATGGATAGTCTTTATGTCTGCTTTATCTAACTTTATGTCTGTGTAGATCAAGAGATATATACATATTTACATATGGTAAAATAAATTTCAACAGCTGTTTATGAATTAGTCCTTATTGATTTAACATTTATAGAATATGTTCTATTCTTATTTAGAAAAATAAAAAAAACTAAAAGCATTTATTCCCTGCTTACAACAAATACTTTTCTTTCTTAGTATTCTACAGGCTTTAACTCATTTATCTAATAACTACCATATTGGGGTAGTTATAATTATTATTATTCCAATTTTAAATAAGAAAACTGATAAAGCAAAGAGACATTTAATAACTTGGACCTGGTTAGCACAGGCTGTCTGACTCCAGAATATTTGTTCTTTACTCTTGTCTGATATGATATTAAAAAATGTAATTTCAAGTCATATTGTCCTGCATGTACATTACACACTATTAAAATAGTATAAATGCATATACCTCAGGACATATTGAATATTCCAGATTCAGTATATTTACCACCATATAGCTAAACATAATTTTTCCTAAAGGACAATTTTTTTAAAGTATTTTTGATTCTCTCTGCATCAGGAGTTACAAACTTAATGTCTTCAGGGACCAAAAGGTAACCTAAATAAGTGAAGTAGCCAAAAGTATGAAATGATAGGATAAATAAAATGAGCCTACAACTTGTCTGAAGAGGTCAACTACTAACTCATCTCTAGTAAATATTACCATGTGGTGAAACAGGTCCAGATTTGAAATATTTACAATGAATTAGAAATTTTTCAGACCATTGTGTGAGCTGAAAAGTTATGTTTTTGCAGAAAACATAACTAAGAAAAACATCTGTTATTTCCACCTATGAGCAAATAGTTAACAATGCCTATTATAACTCTGTATCCCTAACACATTATAGCTTTCTAGAACTAAACGTTTAAATTTTTTTAAAACATGTAGATGAATCTTGATTGTGCCTTCACACACACACAAAAATAACAATCATTATAGATGGGATTATACAGTTTTTGTATAACTTTCTTTTCTTATCCATCCTGAGTAAAAAAAGAGGGAAGACAGAAGTTATTATAGAAGTATTTTTGTTTTGTGTCAGTTTTGTTTTTTTTGTTTTTAGTAGGATAAACACATGGCCAAAATCTCTAGAAATATGTAATGATACTTACAAAACTATTTCTTCCTCCTATCCTTCTTTGCTTCCTCCTTTTCTCCTACTCTCCCTCTCTCTTTCTTTTTTTCTTAACTTTTTTCTCTTTCTTTAAACATTGAATCAAAGAATGTAATAAAATGAAATGAAAATGAATGAAAATGAAATGAAAATGAAATGAAATGAAATGAAATAAATATAAAAGTTAAATTAAATCTGGTTTTAAAAAAAATGGCCTGAAACAAATTGTAACCATCGGATGTTATCCTGAACAAAATAGAGTACTCAACCTTCCTCTGTAATTTGGTGGAATCATCGATGGAGTACTGATCAATGCAAAGTAAGTGCGATGGAAGAAATGAGTATTCCTACTGTGTGAACCTACCTTTTCTCTCCTCAACTCTGTCTAAATAAAGAAGTCAAAAAAGGGGCAAAAATACAAGTTAAAGAAATTGAGTCCTGAATCTCTACATGTAGAAAAGCTGTCAAGAACATCACCCAACCATGTACATGCTCAGTGTATGTCTTGTGAGAGAAACATCAAATTATGTTTGTTAAACCACTCAAATTTTGAAGTTTTTTGTTACCATCATTCTACCATGATACACACTCATTTTCATGCTGTTTGTCATGGATTCATTACACAGGGGTCTATTACACATAGCTATAGATTCTTACTAATTCTAGATAATGAAAAACTAGAATTTTAGTTATACGTGGGTTTCAGGATTTAATAGAATTTCCTTGTATAAAAATATGTTCTGAGTTTTGGAAGCTCATACCCAAGTAAACTTTTGGAATGCAGTCAATTCGTGTTATATAGTGGCAATTTTTGGCCTAGCAAATTAAGTAATCCTATTGTTTGCTTTTTAGGATAGTCAGAAATTTCCCAGAAAGATAAATTACTTATTCAAAGGGAATTTTTAATTTGTTATGAGCTTAGGGGCTAAATTCTGACTGAATTAACAAAATAATTAAGATTAAGATCCTATGGAATATATATGTACATATATGTATATATATATATATTTATATATAAATATATATTAGGTTTACAATTTATCAAAAGATCTTCCAATTTTAAAAACTTGTGAAAGCATACTTTTGTATTTTTAAGAATAAAAATTGTGTAGTTCTAATTTTGATTTAAAAAAAAGCAAAAGTCATACTGTATTTAACCCCAAAATAGTTGTCTCATAATTACCTGTTAATTGTTGTTCTTAAAATTTACATTTTTCAAAGTGTTATATACGGTTATGAAGAATGTACATATTTTTCTCTATGCAATTGGAGAATAAAATTTTACAGTTTAAATTTTGATTTTTCAAAGAAATCCAACATCCTGAATCTCTGGTTTCTTCTATTATCTATAGCAAAGATATTTAAAGTTTTAAGTTAACTAATATCATTTATGTTACTTTCTAGCATATATTTTTCTTCCCAAAATTTCCAGAAATATGCATGACATATATATACCAAATGTTAATAAAATTGTGCTTATATAGCAGAATTTTTTGTTTGGTATAATAAACATACACTTGTATTATCGAACTATTTGCAAATGTCTAACCAATATGCTGGGTAACTGAAAGGAATATAAAATATATTGAATGTCAATGTAGTTGCAAATTAAAAAAAATTCTTAAAATTGCTTAATTTCATTATTTGCGTGTTGATTACTAATAAAAGTGTTTGAGAAAATATTCCTATTGTTGGAATCCATCTTTATCTCTAGGTATAGTACAAAAAAATAAAGTAGGAACATTTGTGAAGCACAAAATTCTAAAAACAGAGATTGCCAATGTACACGTTTTATTTCTAAGTCTTTAGATTTTTATCTGAAACCCTTTTTTTCTTTCCTTTTTTCCCATTTGTTCCCATATAGTTTAGACAGTGCCATCTAATAGAAATATAATTTGTGTCACAAACACATACAAGATATAGAATTTTAAATTTTCTGCCATCAAAATAAAAGATAAAAATTTAGTGAAATTAATTCAACAATACATTTAACTCAATATATTCAATATATTATTATTCCATCACTAATCAATATAAAACAACTTATTTAAGAAAAAAATTACATTTTTCATGCTAAATCTTTGAAATTTATTGTGTGTTTTATACTTCTAGTACATGCAATGCAACTTAGCCACATTTCATTGCTGCAAATACTACATATTGGACCCTCTGGACATCCTCTATAGCTCTAGAGACCCTCATCATCCTCTGCTTGGATGGGTCATTGTCTCTTTTAACTGGTTTCTGGTACAACCACTTTCCTCAAAAAAGAGGTATTTTAATGGTTCTTTTGAGATAAATGTGTATATTCTTTTTTTATACTATACCATGATACTGCATTTGGAGAGGAGCATTCTAGGTAGCACCACTTGACCAAATTATCCAGTTGAATACTTTGAAGAAAGTAGAAATGAGGTCATTTGGAAGACAAATTATCAAGAGCTTCAAGTCTTCTGTAATGACTTGAAAGCTTTTCTTGAAAGCATGGATTTGACATCAGAAGGTTTTCAGCTAAGAAATAATAGGACCCGAATTATATGTGAATAACTTTGGCTGTTATATTAAAATCAGATGTTAAGTGGGGACAAAAATGGAAACATTTAGGGCAGTTAGCGAATTTGTAAAAATGATATAGGTGAGATACAATGGTTGATTTCAAGCAAGTTATAATAATAGGGGTGTTTAAAAAATGTGAAGATAATTTGTAGTAGCTCTATATCTATATTGACATCTATGTCTATAACTATAACTATATTAACAAGAGTAGTTACTAAGTGATTGAACATGTGGTTTGGGAGAAGAAGGAATCAAAAATTTTTAGCCTAAGGAATTCACAGATGAAGACTGAGAAGAAACAAACAGTTGAGTAAGAAGTAAATAAGAGAGAATGGTGGCCAAAATTCTAGTAAAGGTAACAGTCAGTCAAGTGTTACTAATGGTTCAGAAAGATGAAAAAAAGCTTTGAAAATTACTAGTGCATTTAGTACAAGAAACTCTTGATAATGTTGACATAAGCCATTTCAGATTAGTGTTGAGAGTGAAATTATAATTAAAAAGGTTTTAAGAGTAATTAGATCCTGAAAAATGAGTCAATTCTAACAATGGTATTTTCTGGAAAGAGGAACTGTAGTTGGAAGTAGATGTTGGTCAAGAGGGTTTTTAAAATTTTTTATTTGAAGATAGAAAAATAAAAGTATGGTTACGGGAATAATCAAATAAAAAAGGAGACTGATATTGATAATGTATATAAGAAATGGGAGAGCTACTCAAGCAATATCGTAGATCTGGTGAGCAGAGGACTGGATCTGTTGCACAGGTGGAGGTAATAGCTCTAGAAAAAACACATAGAGAATCCATCTGAAAGAAGAAGAAATAAGGCAAAGAATGTTGGTGTACATTCTGGTAGGTAGACGGATTTAGTGATGGGAGTGATGAGATCACAGCAATATTGTGAAGCAGTGAGTGAGTGACAGTCAGTGAGAATAGGGACTGGATTCCTAGAAAGGAGAAAGGGTAGAGAAATAGCAACATGGTGCACCAAGAATGCTATTTTGCCAGTAGGTAATATAAAGACGGTGGCAAACAAATATAGAAAAGAACACAAAAGCCATTCCTTGACAAGGCAGAAGTAGTAACCTCAAGGGAGGTCCAGATTTGCACTATGCAAGGTTTAATCTAAATTAAAAATCTTATCTTCACTCACTCTTACTAAACATTTTTCAATTGTTTCCTGTTGCTTTTAGGAAAAGGTTTCAATATTTTTAATATGACCTAAAGCTTTTATATGAACCAGCTACTTCCATCTTCAGGACTGTCTCTTATTTATTTTCTCTCTCTCACTGAGTAAATATCTATTAATTATATAGAATTGCCACCATTTCTCTTGCTTCTGAATTTTGGCATATTTTGTTACCTGTACATAAAAGTCTTATTTCTCTCCATGTCTCCCTTTTCTTGTTTTAAAGAATTTCAGATCTTATAAAGAATATTTTGCTGAGATGGTTTCTTTGTACACATATATCATAATTTATAAATAAATCAAAATATGATTTCTTTGAATTAATTTTTCTACATATATTTAGGATTATTTTTAAAGTATATTTTATAATTTACACACAATAGTTTATAGAGTTGAAATAAAAATCCCATAAAATTCACATTGCACATATTATATACATACATATGTATATTTCATTTGTTATATTTTAAGTATACTTGGTGAGCTTATCAGACTTAAAGCATTGCAATATGCCTATCTTAAATAAGAGGAAGAGAAATAACATATTTCACATAATGTTTACAGATATTGATTTGATTGAAAATTTATTTCAAGCATAATATCTCCTATAGCAAAAGCTTACTGGTTTAGACTGACCTTTGTTTATTCTATGCAGCTTTGCTGTTATACATGAGAAAGTTCTAGCCTTCATACTAATCACAATTGTGGTGAATGGTTTTTACCATTATCTAAAAAGAATAATATTTGGTCACTGATGTCTGCATATATACAAAAGTTAAACTTGACCAGAGAACTAAAGGAAGAAAACTGTGAAAGTTAAAGATGTAAAGGGCAAAAGAAAAATTACACTTAATTCTGTCTGTAAGTGACATATAGTTCCAATAATAAATATAATTTCTGATGAATCTTATCAGGGAAAAGTCCAAATAATGATAGATATTCCATAGAATAGATGCGATTGTATTGAAATTTTTGAATAAGTGCTACTATCAAACCACCTTTAGGAATAATATGCCACTGAGGTTGTGTAGAATGAGAAATAGCAGACTAGAAAGGTATTGTTACTGACTGATGCAAAATATAACAGTCAAGGCCTTGATTACACAAGGTCTGAAAGTACTTTAAACAGTAACAAAAATCTTTTAAATTCTACAGCAAAACTCTGTATTTTATAATTTTAAGTAGCTTCAGCCAACTCTCTATTAAAAACAAGATTCACAGACCAAATAGAAATCTAATGCTTACAACATTGCTGTCACAATCATATATAAAAACATATGTTATATTTTGCAAATGACAAAAAAACATAAAGTTATATGTTTTATATGCTAAACTATAGCTATCAACAACCTGAATTCAAATGAATCATGTCAAAATAATTGAAATCAACTGATATCAAAATAACTTAAATGTTCTATGAGTTAAAAACGCTAACCCCTGACTACTATTTTATGTACCCCCTTATATGAAGTTTTATCTACTTACAAGTGCATCAGCTTTGCCACTTAGTCCTTTCCCATAGTCGTTAGTTGCAATGACTTGAAACTTGAAATAGCACTTGTTTGTATTATGGAAGAGCATAGCATTTTTGATATGCCATGTACATGTTTCCACCACAAATCCTCCTTTTACCTCTTTAATTGGAGGTATTATGAGTGAATGCCATGGCACTATAATAAAGACACCAATAAAGTATCTTTATCACTAGCCTAGGAAGTGGGGAAATACAGATTATAAATAATCATGAAAAGATACCTTTTAGCAGAGGACTTATTTCTGTGTGTAAGAGTGATATTCCTTGTAGTAATAATACAAAAAAAAAGTCTATTTTTTTCTGGACATTATATAGATTTATAGACTTTATGTCCACTTTATGTTGAATGGTTGTCATTAGAATGATAATAACCACTGAACTCTGAATTAAAGGCATAGACACTAACAGGGTCCAGTCCCTGAATCAAGTGTTTTGATAGGCAATTCCAATGGGTTCATCTCTAGGCTATGGTCTAAGTTGGTTCAAGGGTGGGATTGATTGTTTATAAGCATAGTTTGTGATTGTGTGTATGTGTTTTGTGTATAAGCATAGTTTGTGATTGTGTGTATGTGTTTTAGCAAACCTGTTTCCTAAAGGGAAAAGGAATGAAATAAACACATTTATACCTCAAATGACAATAAGACAAATAGAAGTTCAGAGATTTTAACCAGTAATCTCAGAGATATATAAAGATATTATACATATCATGTCAAATTAATGCCATGTCATAATTTGAGGTTAGAATATTAATCCAACTTTCTTTTTTCATTATATTGTATTCTGATTAACCATATTTAATCCTGGTGGCATGTGCTTATGACCTACATGTTAAGGTTTCTTAATATTTAGAATTTTAAAAAAGCAAATAGTTGCTTACTATATGTAGTGTGTGAGTGAGTGTGTGTTTAATAAAGCTATGAGCATAATATATTAGTCTAGCTTTAAGGCTCCTACTTCAGGGACATTTTTCAGAATTCCAATTTAAGAAGTATTTCATAGTGAAATACTTAGAAGCAAATTTAATCTTAGTGAATTAATATAAAGCTATGTACACCCTACTCATGAACCAGATGTATAAATTTTGTTTTTATTACTATTCTTATTATCTGATTATTCTTAGTTTAACCAGTGGCATTATTACTAAAGATCATGTATCAAGCATGATACATGATATGTTTTATTGCCATTACAATACTAAAAGTTCTACAAAATAAACTTTTTTTTAAATAAAATACAAACTCTAAGGGAAATGTATTTGTAAATATGTGTGTGTGTATTACTGCTTTCCAATAGAACTTTCTGCAATTTTGAAAAAACTCTAAGTCATTCTGTCCAATACAGTATCCACTAGGCACATATGACTATTGAACACTTGAAATGAGGCTAATGTGATTAAGGATCCGAAATTATAGTTTAGTTTAATTTTAATTAAATTTAAATAGCCAAAGGCTACATAGTAAGTGGTAAAGTTGTGATATAATAATGGCAATAATAGCAAATAATATAAATGTGTATTAAGATGCAGCATGAGCTTGACTCTCTAGCTTCAAATTTGATATACATGCTTAACCTGTTAGACAAGGTCACTTAAAAAAAACAGATATTTCACTTTAGGCTAAAGTACTTCATGATTTTTCTGAGAAGTTAAAATTCTCAGCTTTAGAATAAGACAAGCTCTGACGACCACTACCTCATCTCTTTAGGTGATCTGGATGGTATATATAATGACAGAGTTTAGTTTTGGCATTAGAGGAATGGTAATTAGATTTCAACATTAGGTCACATTATTACTTCAAGAGAAAAAAAGAGAACAAAGAGAAAATAGTTATCAAAGGTTTTCTTTTTAAGCTTCAGCGTTCTATTCATGTAACAAAGCATAGCATAAGAAATAAAAAATCATTTCCAACTGAAGTTAAAATCAGAGTTTGAAGTCATCAAAGACATTTCTTTATATTTTACAAACAAATTTAGGACTAATGCCAATTCACTCTAAGATTTGGTTCAATATTATCTTTTATCTTATGACTTACAGGGGCATTTCCACTAACATAAACTTTTTACTGTTAATGTAAAATTTATTGAGGTAGAACATCACATACCAAAAATGCAAAAGTCTTAAGTGTACAGCTCAATAAAATTTTCCAAATTATACACATCCATGAGACCAGCATTTGCGACAAGAAATGCATTACCAGTATTCCAGAGTTTTTCATTCCTTTCCAGTCATATTTAGCTCCCTCAAGGAAGCCACTATCCATATTTCTAACGCTATAGATTAGTTATGCATATTTTTAACTTTATTTTGATGGGGTCATATATCTGTTCTGTTTCTATCTAACTTATTTTACTCAATTTTGTGTTGTATGGTTCTAAACTTTTGTATTTTAAAATAGACCTGGTAACAGAACACGATCACATTTAGAAAAGAAAAGATGGTTACAGTGGAATCATTATGATTGCTTAGAACCTTAAGCTTCTTCGCACAGTTCTTAGTTATTAACTTACAATATCAAAAAATGAGTAATTTCATTTATAGTATTGCTAACTTATTAACTTATGATAACCACAAAATAGCCAAATATTATTTTAACAGATTAAGGTGCTCTTTTAAACATACCGTTCAGGAAACAGAAATTGTTTAATGCAAAAGTTTGGGTGCAGAATGAATAATTATAACTAAGGATATCTGTTTTCTTTCATAATTTTGCATAGCACATTTGGAACAAATTGTCAAAAATGAGATATACAATTTTAAAAAATTATGTTTACCTTTTTTCATAAATACAAATCACTATCTGTTGTTAGTAATGACTCTAATATAAGTTTGAGGTTTGATTCTCTTTGAAGTCTCAAATTTCTCATTTCAGAAAACATTTATAATAGTTGACAGAATGATTAGCATTCTTTCAAATCTCCCTGCTTTCTCCCAAATATAAATAGTGGAATACTAGTAGGTTAAACAGTGAATAAGAATGATTCTAGTACTTTACTTTAAGGATTTATTTCCTAGTACTATATGTTTAGGATTTTCAAGTTTAAGGTTGATTCTATTCAAATACAAATGAACGATAGTTTTAAGAATGAAATGTTTATATAAGATGTGACTGGTAAATGTTGGGTGTGTATAGTACAAACATGAACAGTTAACAATGTTCTTTTTGTAACTCAGTTACCAAATATGACTCATTTAAATACATACCAAGTCACAAAAAATATTGACAAAAAAATCAAGAACAATTTTAAATCTGGTAGAAGATATGAGAAGAATTTCGATCAACAAATATTATTTTAAGATATTATAAGCCAAGTACAGTATAATGTCATAATTATCTTAATTTTTACAATAACATTATAAAATAACATTTTTCCACCTAGACACTTACCAATGAATATGCAAATTTAAGCACAAAACCAAGTAAAACTCTTATTACTTCAGACACTTTATCATGAAATTATAACTCACTTAATATAATGAATCAATCATTTTTTTCTAATTAAGAAGAAGTTGCATGTACTTTAATCTCCTAATATATATTACAGATATACATATATTTTTTTCTGTTTTTTCCCTACTCTTCTTATAGCTTCCTGGTCACTTTTGAAGCAACCAGGCAAAACTGCTCTCTCAATCTAAATCCATGCATTTATAGGTTGTATACATTTTACCCTTCCTTGTTGTTGAATATAATGAAGCTGTAGGTAGCTAGCTCTTAGTCTACCCTTTAACTGCACTTTCATTATGTATGAATTTCACTGTTTATGTAGATGACACACCCAATAACCCATTTCAAATGCCTAGGAATGAAAAACCTTCAATCTTTGAACTGACTGACTGCATCAAACAATTCTACAACTACACTCTAATCTTTGGTTTTTGGGAGATATTGTTTCTCTGAGTTCATACCAACTCTGGAAAGAGAAACTTTAATGTATGAATTTCTGACCACAACTTCCCATTACTTCCTTATTCAGTTAAGACCACTTCTATAATAATAGTGACTTTTTAGTTCCAAAATATCTTCTCTGTTCTCGCTACATCAGGGCTTATGTCCCTTCTCTCTTCATTGTAAATTTCACAATCACTTTGTTCTGATTTATTTTCTCTTTCTACACCTGGAACTCCCTCCTCTTGAATTAATCACCAACCTTGTCTTGGGTGATGGAAGATTTAAAAAAAGAATGAAATAATCAGGCAGACTGATGCTAAAATAATTCCATGGTCTTTGAGTGCAACTGTGCTTTAATTTATTTGGAAAAATCATGTTCTATGTTCTCTGCCTTTTCTAATAGTTCACCCTTTCCTTCAAATCACATATTTTTAAGTCTCCTCCAGTGAAGTTGTAATTCACATAAAAATTGAGGATATCTGGGTGAAATATCACAACTTCTCAGCCTATGACTAGAAATGATCCTATACTTATACTTATTGTCTTTCTTCAAATCTCAGAGGAACAAACTGACTTCTGTTCTGAAGATCTTATGCCTTCATCTGAATCTCTACCATATTTTTGATGTTCAATGTATCATCAATTCTATATGTTTCTATACCTCCAACCTTTTCCTCTATAGACTATAAGACATCTACCTTTCTCTCATTAAAATGAAACAACTTTTCTTGTACTCTATATGAACTTCTGACACTATCTCCACAATATCTGACAATATCTCTAACTGTGCAATATATTTTGCACAGTTATGTTTCTCAGAAAATATTTCTACAATCATTGCCTCCAACTTTTTACTTCACAGCTATCCCTTAACTACAGTTAGAATTCTGCTACTATCTTGCCATTGAATCTGTTAAAGTCAATGACTGAGGCCGCCTCCGTCTCAGATCAATTATTGGTCCACTGCTCTTTAAACCAAAAAGTCCATTTGCATTATTTTATAATGTTATTGCTGGTGCTGCAAGCTAACATATATTTAACACAGTTGTCTAGGTGATACGTAAATATATACATTATCGTACAACTTTTCATTGAGTTAATTTTATTATCATTTTAACGCCAGATAGTTAATAACACAGTTGGCTAGATCTCACTCTAAAACTGCTACATGAAATAAGTAAGATTAAGTACCAGGACTAATTCCTAATGTAAACAACACTAAATACTAAATAATATGTCTTTATAAAACTTGGGTATGGTTAGGATTAGGGTTAGGGTTAGGGTTAAGGTTGTGTTAGGGTTAGGGTTAGAGTTGTGTTAGGGTTAGGATGGTTAGGGTTAGGGTTAGCATTAGGGTTAGGGTTAGGGTTAGGGGTGAGTAAGTGTTAGAATTTGGTGTAGAGTTAAAGTTAGGGTAGGGTTAGCTTAGAGTTTATAATTGCTAATTTTTCATATTATTCTTTATTTACAAAGTCATTTGGTATTTTTTTAAAATAAAAGTTATTTTGACCTATCTAAACATTGTTGCATAAAGAATGTAGGCTTGTTTTTTGATTTGATGAAATTCAGGTTCATAGGGCAGTCTTCAAAAATTTGTTTTATATTTAGTATATATCTCATTTACCCCTAAATATGAGCGTCAGTTGCAGTATAATTCATAGCCATAATTTTCATCTTAGTAACTTTAGGCTAGAGAGTAATTCTTCAAAAGCTTCATTCCTATGCATTATTTTTTCTGTTTATTCCTTTTCGACTGCATTGTTGATCTAGAAACATGAATTACTACACATTCAAAATATACATCTTGAGATGCACAAATTTTCCAGTTAATCTCAAACGAATTATCAATACATAATGTGATCTATATAGGGAAAAAAGAATATGTGAGAAGACTTTCTAACAAGAAAATCCTTTAAATTTATTAAAAAGCTCTTCACAAAGAAAAGCTCAGGGCTGAATGTCTTAATGGATCAATTCCACCTAACATATATGGAGACTAAATAACACAAAATTATCCCAAAATATTTTAGAAATAGAAGTTGGAATTTCTCAAATTATTTGATGAGGTCTGTATAAAATGTTTTGAAATGAATTCAGTAAAAATCACAAGAACTAATGAATTTGTCACAGGATATGAAATCCAAGAATGAGGTATACTATTACATAGTAATAATAAAAGATGTGAAAATAGCCTTAAATTAAGAAACATTTAGAAATTTAAGCTGTCCTATATTCTACACTGGTAGTTTTTTGCAATCATATGTTAATTAAACGAAAAACATTTGAATTAACATAAGGCATCAAATGTTCAATATTAATTTCCATATTGGTAAGATCAAAATACATCATGAATTGATCTACAAATTTAATGCAGTTTTTTAAATTACCAATAGATTTTTTTAAAAACTGACAAGCTTATCTTAAATTGAATATGTAAATTCAAATTAAACTGCATGTGCAATGTAATCTTTTTAAAAAAACAATATGGAATGACTCATGATCGCATATATCAAATCATACTTCAATGGTATTATAATTAAGACTGTGTGGTACTAGCATAAGTATTGATCCATGTAGATCAATCAGGTAGATTTCAGGTCTAGTAGTAAAGTCTATTAAAATTGATTCCACAGAAGTGTTAAGAAGTTCAACTTAAAAAGAATAATCCTTTCAACAAATGGTGATGTGCATATGAATATTTATATGCAAAATGATGAAGTTGGTCCTCTAACTCAAATAATAAAAAAATTCTCAAAATGGATGGTTCACAAATGTAAAGGTTAAAAGTATAAATTTATTAGAGAAAAAAATGGATAGTGGCTCTGTTCATCCCTCTGGTGACCAAATCAAAGTTGTAATGGAAACAAGGAGCAGCAGCAAGGAAAAATCACCTGGGATGAACAAGTCATACAACTAGGCAGAAATCCTAGAAATCACCTTGCAATGGTGAAATTTAGGACAGGGCAAGGATGCAGAGCTACCCTCTCTCAATCAGTTGAGATGTAGGCAGCAGCATTGACAGAAGCCTCTTAAAGGAGCCACATCTGCGAGCTGATTTTCGCTGTCACCAACCTTCTCGCTCTGAGCACCAGTGCCAATTCAGCTGTGGACAGGTGCAACAAGTACTTATAGGGAGACAATGTCAGAGTGAAGGCAGAAGCAAGACTCGTTCGGTACAGAAGTGCTGGCGATATCCATTGTTCCCCTGTCCAGCCCTGCCACCTCCCAGTGCGTAGGCACAGGGAGGCCATAGCCGTGGTCTCCCTGTGCCTACTGGATAACTGAGGTCACTTTGTCTAGAGGATTCCCTAAAACAACAACTCCCCAAACTTGCGGCCCCTCCCAAGGCACATCCAGGTGTATCTTCAGCGAGTCAGGTGCTCCTTGCTGAGCAGTGCCTAGACCCACACTGGAGGCAGCTGCCTCAGTTTGACCTTTTGATGCAAGTAAAAGCACAGCATCTGTAGATTGATTGCTGAATTTTAGCAAGTATCCCTGGAGGGGCAGGGGTTTGGGTTAAATCTGGCCTGCAGCTAAACCCCTCTCAGGACTGTGTCACTGAAAATCTACTTCACAAATCCACAGTAATAAGACCGGGAGACTTAGGAGATTTGCTTAGTACATAGAAAGAGACACAAGAAGGCAGCCGAAATAGGAAGACAATGAAGCAGAAACCATATGACTGAACAGAACAAAGATCCAGATATAATGCAGTCAAATAATCTAACAGATACACAGTTCAAAACACTGGTTATAAAGATGCTCAATGAACTTATGGGAAGTGTAGATAAATTCAGTGATAACTTCATCAAAGAACATAAAAATGCAAATAGAAATCAAAGAAAGGAACCAGTCTGAATTGAAGAACACATTATCTGAGATGAGAAGTGTATTAAATAGCATAAACAAATGAATAATCAAAGTGAATAAAGAAAAGGATCAAATGCCCAAAATAGAGGACAGGAAAGCCAAGGACACACAATCAGAATGGCAAAAGATGGGATGCCAAGACTATAAAAATAACTTAAGATGCATATGTGACACTATTAAGGGTGGAAATATCTTTGTGATCAGCAAAACTAAAGAAAATGAAGATGTTGAACAGCTGTTTGAAAAATAATGATGAAAATGTCCCTAATTTGATGAAGGAAATGGACATAAAACCCCAGGAAGCTCAGAAATTTTTTAAAAATCAGGGATCCAAAGAGGCCCACACTAAGAACCTCATAATTAAAATGCCAAAGGTTGAATACAAAGAATGAATATTAAAATTAGCAAGAGAAAAACAGATAGTTACTTTTAAAGGAAAACCCATAAGAGTAGCAGCTGATTTCTCAAAAGAAACTATGCAGGATAGAATACTTGATAGGACGAAGACCCAGGATCTACAACTAAGAATAATTTATCCAGCAAAGTTATCATTTAGAGTTGAAGGACAGATAAAGTGCCTTCCCAACAAAATAAGCTAAAGGATTTTATCACCACCAAGCCAGTATTACATGAATTGTTGGAGGGACTTCTTTAAGAAGAGAACACATGTATCAAAAATAGGAATAAAGAGTGGTAATAACTACATTCCTCAATAAGTACTTCAAAAGGAAAAGAAGTTCTCCAACTGAAAGACAGAGTGGATGAATGGTAAGGAAAACAACACCCCTATATTTTGCCTGTAAGAGACTCAGTTAAGATTAAAAGATACAAACAGATTAAAAAGAAGAGTATGAAAAAAAGGGGCAGAAGTCTACATCCAGAGATTTTCTGAAACAAGTGAGGTGAAGGTTGCAAATTTTGTATCAGCTCACATTTTATCTTGAAAATCCAGGGAAATGTCCGTGCTTGGCTTTGAAAAGGCAGAGGAATGCTATCCTTTTTAGGTAGCCATGTTTAAGTTCTGTTTCTGTTACTGAGGACTAAGGAAAATGGTGTTTGTGGAGAATGAGCACATTAATTGTATAATTTTAGACACATTACAGATTTTGATTGCTGTAGATATTCTTAAATAATATTGGGTACATGAACTAATGGTGTAATAGTACAGAAACATCTTTAAATATATGTATTAAGAAAATGAATGCATTCTTCTTAAAATAATAAGAGAATTAATATTTTTTTCCTTTGAATTCAAAACAAGTATCAGATGAACATTTTTGGATGTTTTAAATCATTTCAAATTATTTCAGCTTATCAGTCTTGATATCACATATTCCACACTAAAGTTTCTGGACTTCAAGCTAAAGTTTGTGTATTTGATTAATTAATTGCTTTCTCCATTTTCCAGAGAAATCCAATTGTCTTCATCACAGAAGTAAAAGAAAGTTAAAAATAAAGCATGACAGAGTGTCAATGAGTTATGAGATAGAAACTAGCTTTGTGGAAGCTATCAAAAAGACTTGAGAAGTGGCATTTACTATTGGGCAAAACATTTTCCAATGTTCCTGTCCTACCTAGACAGAGAAACAAAATCCATGTTCATTTTATAAAATTAAAAACTTAAGCATTGAAATAATGATGCTTGTTGCTGGAATATAGCAATAGACCCGTTATTATATTTTCTAAAATATAATAAACATCATAGCAAATACTTTAATATTCACTAATGAAAATTAGCTGGGTTGCCAGCTAATTTTTTGATGACAGATAATTGGTAGGTTAGCATACCAAAGCAAAAGTAGCAATACAACAGAAAACCAAAACTTCATGTTATATACTTAATTATTATGTCTCTGTTTTCATATTTAAAACTTCCTTTCTGCTAATGGTTCTTTGAAAAATAAAAAAATAATGAAGTTGGTAAAATTAGTCAAAGATTTTACAAAGGCCCCTCTAAATATTAAGTGAGCTAATTTAGCTTGTCAAGACTAGAACAGAAATTTTTTGACATTATTTTTCTTGTTTATAATTTATAATATCGGAATACTTTATATGTGTAGGAAAAAGATTTGATTTTGTCTTTCTCAAATCCGGTGAACTATAGTTGCTTCCTGATGGTCTGGCTTCAAGTATTTTCTCAGGGTAGGAGAACTCTCAAAATGGAAAAGCTATTTGCTTCATACAGGTATAGTTTTACTTTTACAATGGCCTGATTTACAGTAATTCTTAAGATAAGTATGCACTTGATTCTCTTTGGTCCCTACAGCATTTGTCATAATTGAAACAGACTCATTTTGTTAATTTCATGACTTCTTCTAAACAATCTTTACATGAGTCATGTAATATGGGTAAATGGAGGATCAAAACATTATTTGCTTTATCTATCAATAAATGAACATATACATTTTTTTAGGACACACAGATCCTTTTTAAACTTTCAAAAGTATATATCGCTTTAGACTGTATAATATTTATTCATATAATTGTAAATATCATTCACATTATTTAGAAGCATACAAGCAATGCACAATTTTAAAATTGTGGCAAATCTTTATTTTAATTCATCATTTCTGATTTATTTTGTTATTTCAGTATTTCTTTTTGATAAACAAGGAAATATCAGTAATTTCGGGGCCTTAGAGTTTGCATGGCCACATAATTTTTACTTATTTTTCCTTTCTTCCCTTTTCTTGAAACAAATTTCTTAAGGTGTATATGGCATTTTATTTATCTTTTCTTATTGAAACATAACTTCTTTCTCAAAATCATCTCCAGGTAGCTTTATTTATTTTTTTATTTATTGCAATGAACCAAGTCAAGTATTAGCCACTTCCTCCCATAAATAAGCATTAATTTTAAGTTAGGCAATTAAGAAGTTTCTCTCTAACTACCTTTAATCTCATATGCTAATTTAAACCATTTTCCTCAATTTGATTTTCACTGAAAGTAGAGGAAAATAGGTCAATTTTATTCATCAAAATTCAATTCTTAAATTCAATTCTTAGAGTCATGCCATATAATGGGTGAAATATACCATGGAGATCATTTAATCAGCATAGAAACGTGATACTCGGTATTTCTAATATTCTTACCACATGTTGACTGGTTGCTTTTAAAAGTTACAGTTGTGAGGAATTCAACTCATAATGGTTGGATAGCTGTGAAAGTTGGAAAGTCAGTTCTTAAGCTGAGATTATTATGGCTATATTCTCTTCCATCATCATCTATGCACTTTTCTCTGAGTCTTCATCAGTTTTAGTATTTCCTCCCTCATTTAAGTAGTATGACTGTGTAGAGGAGGAAAAAATAATTTTCTGTTTACCTTTCTCAGTTCTTAACTAAGACTCTGTAATAAAAAACAGATTAACAAGAGAAAAACAAACACAAATTTGTTAACATGTATACCTTATGTATACATAGGAGGTACCTAGGAAAATTGAGTAACTCAAAGGGGTGGCTTTAGAATTCAGGATTAAATATTATCTTAACAGGGAAAGGGAAGGGTGTATAAGCCTCTTATTAGAGTAAATAACTTTGGGAAAAGATAAATGGCTTCTTAGAAGAATAGATGGGAGATATGATAGTTTGTGACAAAGACTGTCTGGGTGTCATGTCCACTTCTTGCTTGTTCTCCTGTGATAAGAATCAAGCTTTGCTAGTTGATGAAGCTCCTAGGAAGAGGAGGTCTGTCACAATTGAGTTCCTTTTGGAGGACCTATCTTTAGTAGATAAGGGAGGTTCAGAAAAACCTCTCCCTGTATTTGCAGTTTTCTAAGTGCCTACACATCAAAGTAATCAATATAGCAAAGTGGCATAATTGGAGGTGGCATGTCTTAAATTTTGACTGTTGTAATTTAGGGTACAATATTCTGTTATCTATCAATCAAAATTGAGCTAAACTCTTTGGTTAAGACAGATGTGCCAAATCATGCTTTCCGTTTTATTATTAGTAGGTATCTTGACAAGAATTGAGTTTAGTGGGAAAGAGAATCTTGTGTATTTGCAGTGTCTGCCACTGACGTGGAAGAAAAGAGTGATAGCAACCATGTAGTTGCTGACCTGAATGAAATATTAATTGGATATTCTCATAATTGTTTAAAATAATGTATGACACTCTTCTACATTGTACTCATTTTTATATAATGGTATACTATAACCCTCAAGGTTTTCTTATTCATTTTTTCCTCTGCATAATTTAATATGTATTAAATCTATTCAATTTATGTATCTTCATTATATATACCTATATATATATAAATACTTACATTAATTATATATTAAAGTTCTATATTAAAATCTTTTAAACTTCTTTATCTTTACTTTCCCCAGAATTCCATTTTAAATGTGTATAAATACTTTGAGTTTAATTTGTATATTTCATAATACTAATACTACTTTTTAACTTTAATCTCCTATTGTCCTGTGTTATTTTAGTTCAGTCTATCCTCTAAAAATTAGATATCAAAATAATATCTTAACAAGCAAACATTTCATTAAGTGACATTTCTGTGTGAGAGAAATGATGAGGAAGCAAGGTAAACCTTTATGTCACATGCCTTCTGAGCCCAAATGAAAAAGAGGGAGAGAACAATTCTAGACTGCTGTGTCTTTAAAGTGATTAATCTGTCATTTAAATGAGGTTCTGCATGATGATCAGGGAGTCCTCAATTCATAGGGAAATGTCAGATAAGTCATGTGTCTCCCAGAAAGTTACCTCCTTAGCATCTTTGTTTTCTCATTCATTATCTGTAAGCAAGTCTTAGGAAGCATGACTTTGACATAAGTGCAACAACTTTACAGTACAGGAATAGGGACCTTGGTCAAAGTGCTTCCTATAGTTGGAGATCTGTGAGACACAGTCTCATTGCTACCAGAAGTCCATATCTGATGAGAGGTTTTCAGACAATTATCCATTTGGATCTTTTGGAAAATAATTGTACCATCATAATCAGAAAATTCATTTTATATATTCTTCATTTAATCCAAACAGAAATAAAAGCACTCTTATAAGTCAAGTTATCATTTGGAGAAATAACACTTGCCTTCTGTCTGGGGATGATGACATCAGACTTATACACATTGGGATTCACTTGTCATCTGTTATAGATATAAATATCATAGAAAGGTCAATATATCTGGAATAGATTATAAAGTCTAATGTGAATATTGATTTTGAATGGGAATGCAGTATCTTACACAACTTACCTAAATTGTTATTCAAAACAGTTGTTTACAACTTTTTAAACAAATGTGCTTGCAATATAGACATATCTTTAGTATTTATGTAAAATGGAAATGTATCAACATTGATTATTAAATTTTGCATATGTAATGCCACATTTATGTTGAGTTTTAAGGATTCATATATTTTAAAAATGCATTTTCTATAAAAACAAATTTAAAAATTGTATTTTTATATGTAGAAAATGGGCAAAGGTACCTAACATATTTCTATTAACCTCTTGAACAAGTTGATATTTTACTAACTTTTAGAAAAAATATTGTCATTTTTAATTTCTAGTATTATTCAAACATAATACATCAGATCCCAAATAAGAATACTATACATACAAGTATCTTAACACTTTTTTAAAATTTAAATCCCTCAAAGAAACAATCTTATCAGTTTCCTATTAAAGTTAAAAATTCACCCTTTGCTCTTTAATGTGAATTGGACTTGTAACAAATGACAGTGCAGAAATTTCATACAGTTTATATTTTAAAATGTCTTTGATTTGATTTATATTGAAGAACAAAAATCAAGTTGATTTTATAAAGAATTATAAAGGACTAACATGCAAAAACAGAAAAAAACATAATTTGAAATCCAGGAATTCATGTTTATATACTGTGAAAATGATTTTATAATAATAGTAAAGGAAATGGCAAATGAGAAGTTCTAGTTAACATCTTATTATTCAAGAGTTCAAAAATTCCCCTACGCACTGAGGAATATAGCCATCATTGTTATACAAATCACACAATTTTGGACTTAGAGATTATTAATCAGTAAGTACAATAGTTCAGGGAGAACCATTGGTCTTGATTTTAAAGAATGAAAAAAAACCCAATCTGTAAACTATTAAACTAAAATAAATTCACATGCAGAGAGTATCTCTTGTTTGCTAAGATCGTTTTCTATTTTAATTTTGATTTAGTGTACGATATGAAAGATGACTTTACCTGAAGATAACCTTTTCTGAACTTGAGGAATTGTTTATGACTCAAGTGCTTCAGGTGTCTTGTCTTCAAGATCAAGGAACTTTTTGGATCTGAATGGATTCATAATTCTTAACAGTAGTAAGCACAGTTAGAAAACCTGTACAAAGTAGTGTCTAAGCATTTGATCCTTTATTAATTTTCTTTTCTACAATCTATCTTAACAATTCTGAGAGAGCTTGTATTTCTTTTCTGTTCTATGTCTACTTGAAACTGTTTTACTCAGTTAAATATATAAAATTAAATCACCTGTTGAAATTACTCAGAGATTACAAATAATAGGAGTTCTAGTTAGTGTTTTTTTCCTTCCCATTTTCTTTAAATTTCCTCATAGTAAAATATAAAAAGTTTCTTAATTGATACTGAATTGCAAATATATTGAATGCAAACATGTCAAAATAAATCAGATTTTTCCCTCAATAGAAGTTAAATGATATAGCTCAACTGAATCCCAGTATAGTTTAGCATCTATTTAAAACACCTTTATATACTAAACTACATGGCATTTAAAATAATTAGGAGATTTATGTGACATATAACATTTACTTTTATTGTTACTTCATGAACCAAGCACTAAAGTAGATTTTAAGTTGTAGAATAATTGTTTCATCTATATGTAAAATGTAAAATCTTGGTTTGCCATTCAAAGATTGCAAATTCTGTTATTTTAGTATAGCCATTATTTAAATGACAAAGATATTAAAAAGTATTTAATTGAGAGGGATTTTTTGTAGTCTATATTTTCAAAAAAATAATCAATTTGAACTGTTAATCAGATATCTGTGAATTAGTTTATAAAGTCATAATAAAATTATGAAGTAGTATTTTGCATATAAATTCTGTATCAGTTAAATTTTCTGGGTTGTGCACTACCTGCTAAGTTTTACTTCTATTTAAGAGATTTGGAGTCACTTTGATCACTTTTCTTCTTACTAAAATGCAGCTGTTGTAGTAAATTCTTACAATGTTATATGATTCAGCACTAAAAAGTATAAAGCCACAAAAAGGTATGGGGGAAGGTAAAGTGTATATTGTTTTGGACTTAGAGATTATTAATCAGTAAGTACAATAGTTCAGGGAAAACCATTGGTCTTGATTTTAAAGAATGAAAAAAAAACAATCTGTAAACTATTAAACTAAAATAAATTCACATGCAGAGAATATATTGTTGGGGGAAGGTAAAGTATATATTGTTAAGGAAAGAAGCCAGTTCAAAAATACTACATACTATATGATTTAAACTATTTACATTCTGGAAAAAAGCCAAAAGTATACAGACAGTAAAAAGATCAGTGTTGGCAGTTTCAGGGCCATGGGAAGAATGAATAGATGAAAAACAGGAGAATTTTTCCGGTCACTGAAACTGCTCTGTATGATACTGTAATGTGGACACATAATATTATACATGTATCTGAACTCAGTACTACATACAACACAAAGAATGGAGCCTTGTGTAAAATGTGGACTTAGTTAATAATGTATCAATATTGGTTCATCACTTATACCAAATGGAATGGACCATATTAATGCAAGACATTAATAAAAGGGAAACTAAAGGAGGGTGATGCACATGGAATTCTATACTTTGGTCAATTTTTCTTTAAACCTAAAACTAGTCTAAAAAAACAAAGTTCATTAATCTTTAAAAAATATACATATGTTTTACATGTGAAATTTAGAAATGGTAATGACAGTGAAATAGTAAGATAATGAACTAATAAATTTAAATTTGGAGAGTAGAAAAAAATGCCGTAGATGACAGAGGCTTTGTATATCCCTCTGGTGACCAAAATAACAGTTGTGACAGAAACAAGAACCAAACAGCAAGGGGAAATCATCTGGAATCTAGATGAACAAACCATAAAATTAGGGAGTAATCTAAGAAATCACCCTGCAATGGCAAGAGGTAGAATAGGACAAGGATGTGAGGCTGCCTGGATCAAAGTGGCTGAGTTTGGTTGGAGACAGTGACAGTGGCAGCCTATAGCTGCAGATGCCTCTTAAAAGGTCATGTTCATGAGCAGATCCACAAGTGGATCCATGAGCAAACTTTCCCAGTGATGGACATGCTTGCTCTAAGCACCAGTGCCATTTTGGCTGCACAAGGGGCACCAGGCACTTACAGGGGGACACTGAGTTGTTGGAATGAGGGCCCAGGTGAGACTCGCTCAGTACAGAAGTGTCAGTGGTTTTGATTTTTCTTCTGTTGTGCCCTCCCACTCCCAGTGCATGGACTCAGTGCCACATAGCAGAGACATCATCAAACACAGGTTGTTCCATGCAGAGGAATTCCTGAAACTCCACCTCTGTCAACACATGGTCCCACACAAGCCACATCCGGATGTAACTCATCAAGTCAGGTACTCTTTGCTGAACAGTGCCTAGCCTCACCCTGGAGGCAGCTGGCCTTGGTTTCTGGTGTGGGCTTTTGAGGCAACTGTAAGCACATCATCTGAGAATTGCTTGCCAAATTTTAACAGGTGGCCCCAGAGGGGCACAGGATTGGGCTAAATTTGGACTGCCGCTAAACCCCTCTCAGGACTGTGCCACTGGACACCTACTACACAAATCCACACTAATAAGAGAGGGAGACTTAGTAGCTTTGCTTAGTACATAGAAACAGACACAGAAAAGCATCCAAAATAGGAAGACGAAGAAGCAGAAACCATATGAGCGAACAGAATAGATATCCAGAAATAACAGAGTCAAGCAATCTAACAGATGCAGAGTTCAAAACACTAGTTACAAAGTTGCTCAAAGAACTTATGAGAAGTGTAGATGAATCCAGTGATAACTACAACAAAGATTTTAAAAACATAAAAATGGAAATTATAAAAGGGAACCAGTCAGAAATGAAGAACATATTATCTGAGATGAAGAGTATATTTGATGGAAAAACAGAGTGGATAAAGAAGAGGATCGAACCATCAAGAAAGAGGATGGGGAACCCAACTACACTCAATCAAAATGAGATGAAAAAAGAAGTCAGGGCTATAACAATAATTTAAAGAGCCTAAGGGAAACTATTAAAGGTAAAAATATTCATGTCATAGGGGCACCTCAAGGAAAACAAGATGTTGAAGAGCTATTTGAAGAAATAATGATGGAAAACTTTCCTAGCCTTGTGAAATAAAGAGACATAAAACCCCAGGGAAGTTCAGAGAGTCCCCAAAACCAGGGGCTCACACCAGGACACATCATAATTAAAATGACAAAGGCTTACAAAGAGAGAATCTCAAAAGCAGCAAGACAAAAGCAGTTACTTACTTACAAGAGACCACCGATAAGACTGGCAGCTGATTTCTAAAAACAAAACAAAACACAAACAAAACAAACAAAACAAAACAAAAACAAAAAAACTATGCAGGATAGAAGGGCTTGGCACAAAATATTTGGTGTGATAAAACTCAGTATCTACAACCAAGAATACTTCTCCAGCAAAGCTATCATTTCGAGTCGAAGGACAGATAAAGAGTTTCTTGGACAAAAATAATCTAAAGGAATTTATCACCACCAAGCCAATATTACAGGAAATGGTGACAGATTTCTTTAAGAAGAAGAAAAAATGCATCAAAAACAGGAATAAAGAATGGTAATAACTACGTTACTCTGAACAACTACCTCAATGGATAGAATTAAGTGCTCCAACCAAAAGATAAGAGTAGCTAAATGGTAAGAAAACAAGACCCCTATATATGCTGCCTACAGGAAATTCACTCCAGATTAAAAGACATACACAGAGTAAAAGGAAGGGGATGGAAAAAAATATATTGCCTTGTGGACCTAGAGAGCATTACGCTCAATTAAATGAGTCAGATAGAGAAAGACATACATTACAAGTTTCATGTACATGTGAATCTAAAGAAAAAAATCAACAACATCAACAAAAGCAGAAATAAACTCATAGATACAGAGAATATTTAGATGGATACTAGATAGGAGGGAGTTAGGAGAGACAGTTAAGAGGTACAGATGGATAGTTGCAGAATAGACATGGCAATATAGAGTGTAGCATGGGAAGATGGTTAATAATGTTGTAATAAATATGTAAGGGGAAGAGAGGTACGAGAATTCCTGGGGTGATCACTTTGTGAGTTAGTGAATCTCTGATCACTATGCTATATAGCTGAAACTGGTATATTATTGTATGCCAACTGTAATTGAAAAAAAACTAATTGAATTGCACAATGTAAACACAACTACTAATTATCTTTATATTCATAAAAATAAAATAAGAACTGGTAAAATTTAAATTTGTTATCTATTAAAACTGAGCAAAATACAAAAAGCATTCACAAATCATACACACTATCTCTGTTTAAGTATTAATTTAGGTAATTTTGAAATTTCAGTCAAAATTTGTGGGATTTGTTTAAAATGTCCAATAAGGCCTAATGGGTTGTCTTGGGGAAAAATAGGAGCTAGCACTGCCATCAGGAATATGTCAGGAACATGGACATAAAACCAATTTAGACAATCTTTGTGAAAGAGCTTCTGATGAGGCCTTTTGAAAGACATTTTAAAATATGAAACCATCTGTCTCTCCAATGATCTATGTCCATATCTGATAAAGATACAACCATTTCCTCTAATATGGTCTTAGCAGTCTTTTCTGGACAGTGGGAATCCAGTTGAACTCTTGACTTTTAAGCTTTATTACTAAAGCTGTATAGTTCCACTACTGAGCCCCTGTTTCAAGTGCCTCTTGTATTGTAAAGTTTTTTCTCAATTATATCAGGAGTAAATTTAGCTTTAAAGGTAGAATTCTTGCATTTCAACACTCAACAGCTAATTGTTTTGAATCAGGTGTTAAAAAGTTAATTAAGAGAGTTAATGATGACTATTATTATAAATAATGAATTACAACTATATGAATTAATAGCAAGAGAAAGATATGTTTTTTCTTTAAAAAAACTTTTCAGAAATTTTATTTGGTCATAATTCTTGGCTTCTGAAATTAATCAATAGATTTTGACTATACTCAACAGAAAAAAGAGGAAATGGTAAATCACATTATATCAGATTCAGAATGGTAGAACTGGAAAATACCTTTCAGATAGTTTACTCTAAGACTTATAAACTGTCAGTCAACTTTATAGGTCAAACCCATAGATCAAACCATGTCAGATGATGCTTTAAATAGAAAACTTCATTGCTTGCCAAATGTAAAGTTTATGGAATTCACATAAAATTTAGAATTTACTTTCCACTTTAAAATCTCTCTGGACTTGCATTATTGCATGATAGTTACCCTTATTAAATAGAATATGCAGCATCCAATTCTTTACATCCACCACTTTCCCTATTAATTTACATTCAGTTCATTTTATTCAATTTTGTTATCTTTCTATCCTCTCTGCCATTCGATTTATGATCTTGACTTCTTTTTGTTTCATTTTGTATTTAAATTATATGTGATTCCAAAGGGAAAATGTAATTTGCTCAACCTGTAACTGGTACTTTCCAGAGCATGAAACAAAGTGAAATGAGTCTTGCCTGGTGATAAATAGAAGAATTCAAATTTTGTAATCTAATGCTCATTATCATAGAGGCTATTTCATTCTATCCTGGAGAAAATTGCATTTTATGGTATGTTTTGATTCTGGTATAAAGAAGTATGTTGGAACAATTAAGACAAAGGATAATGAGGAGATATTTTGTATAGAAGTAAATCTGTTTTAAACATTTATAAAAGTGGAATTTTTAATGCTTTTAGTGTTATGAATTGGATTTAAATTCCTTCTTAAACTATGACAGTTAATTTGTTCATTATTAATCATTTCTGTCCAGATTGTACAAAATACATGCAAAATGGTAAAGTTTGAAATAAAAGATGACTTTTTCTATTTAAAGCTGAAAGTTCATTAGCTGCAGACTTTATGTTTCTGTACT
The DNA here is from genome assembly GCA_003508835.1 of Eonycteris spelaea. NCBI lineage: Eukaryota > Metazoa > Chordata > Mammalia > Chiroptera > Pteropodidae > Eonycteris > Eonycteris spelaea. The sequence continues at coordinate 3,221,771 of PUFA01000143.1, forward strand.
TAATAAGGATCAATAAACTAATTAAGGAAAGCACAAAATTTACCTTTTAGTAAAGAAGACAGACAAGAAACAATTTAAGCAATGTCTAATTCTATAAAAAAGAAATTAGTTTATGAAAATTATTCCAAAAGACTAACATGTTTTCTTGTGTCAAACTTAAGGTGTATGTAATTTGATCTGTCATAGGTTAACAATTCATTGCTCTTTTATTGAAGCCATGTGTATTAGCTATTGATTGCAGCATAACAATATTAACACAAACTTAATAAGTTAAAACAACACATATATCATCTTGAAGTTTTGTAGGTTAGGAATTAGTCACCTGTGTTCTCTGTTTCATAGTCTCATACAGGTTTGAAATGAAGTATTGGCCACTGCTAGGGTCTCATGTGAGGCTTGACTAGAGAAGGTACACTTCCAAGCTCATGTGGATTTGGTAGGATTCAGTTACTTGTGGGATATTGGACTGAGGGCCTCAGTTCCTTGCTGACTATTGCTCAGACATGACCTTCAATATCTTGTCATGTGGACGATTCCACATATTCACTTCTTTAAATCCAGCAAAGGAAATAGAGTCTACTAAAAGAATGAAGTTAAGCTATCATCATATGTTACATAATCACTGAGGTGACATCCCATCTACTGTGCCAATTTCTATTGTTTAGAAACAGGTCACTCTCTGGCCCACATGCAAGAGGAAAGGAATCCCAAGGGTAGAAATACCAACAGGGGAGATTATGAGGGCCTTTTAGAGACTACTGTGGTTCCATAGCTCTCTAAATTTAACCCTTTTCAGACTTTTCTTACACAATCACCATGGTCAACCACTAAGCTATGTGACCAACTGCATATTGTCTTAATGTCTCCTTATAATCTAAAATGTCATAAAATATAACATTCATAAGCAAAGCAGTGCATCACAATCAAACTTAGTGTCACTTTTGTAAGTGCTTCCTTTTTATGGTAGCCTCCTATTTTTTTCTTCAAAGTTAACAAAGTTATGCTTTGTTGGTGCACTGACACTATGACAATGACTAAATAAATTGCTTATAGAATATAATTGTGTTATTTCAGATGTGTTACTTAAGAAGTGTCTAAACATGTTTTTCATAAATTAGTTGGGACTCTTTGATTGGAAGTGATAGAAATCTTAAATAAAGAAGAAAATACAAGGGAATTTATTTTTCCCATAAATGACGATGAGTTTACCTAGCTTTAAGTATAGCAGCATTTAAAATATTAGTCAAATGTAGGGATCTATTTTCAACCCTAAGTATGTCATTTGTGTTGGTGCCATTATCAATAAGAATGTACTTATAGAGTACAAACAATAAAATCCTAGCCAAAACCAACCAAAAACAATAAAAAAATAAATACCTTTTTTCCCCACCTAATAGTTAAGAGTAAAAATTTTGAGCATGACTTTCATTGGCTTTCTATTAGACATTTATCACACATGAACACTGAGCAAAAAGGATAAAGTGTCCTCATTGGCCAGATATAGGTAACGTGTTTATCCATATATCCTAGAGATTGGGTCAGTCCTACCAAAACAATTAGACTGAGAATGAAGGAGGTATGATTATTCAAGCAATACCTGAATACTGTTAACAAAAAGGCAGAAAAGATACAGGAGAGTAAAGTAAATTGAGATATATTTATTGACCATATAATTAACATATGAACCACCATTAGGTGCTGGAGCATCTATAAATAAGATAGATTGCTTCACCCTTCGTCAATCAAATATATAGACAACAGTGCCAAAGAAAATAGTGATTTGGACAAGATTTATGAAAAGTTGTATGTAATTACTTTTCTTGACTTATTTGTGTCTCAGGATTCGTTATAAAAGGTTTCAATGAAGACATGATAGAATTGCACAGTGCAATCTACATTAGAAGACGTGAGAAAATGTAGATAAAAATGATGGTAGTATTAAAAGAGTAAGTATTAAAGGAAAAGACCATGTGAAAGAAATAACAATAGGATTAATCTATCAGTTTGGGAAAAGGAGCTAAAGGTTATTAAAATCACATGGGTTAGAGAAATTGACTAGACTACAAAGAGCTCAGAGACATTGTTAAAATGTTGTATTCAGTAATCTTCTAAATCTATTGAAGCTGGATAATATAAATATCTGTGAATTATAAAAGTGAGATTATTTGCATTCATTTTTGAAAATACAGTTAATAGCCAGTGACCAATATTATATAATGAAATTGAGATTTTGAGATTGAAATAATGTGTTGTGCAAAATATATTTTTGAAATCAACTAAGTAGCATGATATTGAGTACATAATGTGGCTACAGTTAAGCTAAAAAAGTGAATTCAAAATAAATATGAATTTTGTGATGCCATCTATTCAAATACTGTTAGTACAGTTAGAGCTTTACAGTAAAGCATGAATAAGGACTAGAGAAAAACATTTGGAAGTCATTTCCTTAAATATGATAGCATCAGCAACACAATAGCAACATTTTACTTTAGCAAGTTGAGGTAGCAAATCGTATCCATCTATTGCTTTCAGTCCAGAAAGTGCTTTAGAGACAAGTGAAAAGAGTTTTGTATGATATTTGGCAGATAATAAAGTAGTAGAGTGTGTTCCATTTTAAATTAAAAAATGCAGGTGACAAGATATTCTTAAAGGATTTGCATGATTTGGAACAAAGTTTTTAGGGTGGAAACTTAATGTAGTACTTCCTTCAAAACTTCAGAAACAAGTGTTATTCAAATAAGCACATATAAACTAACATATTTTATGATGAAATTCAGGACTCCATCATGGAAAAATTACTAATCTTCTCTAAACCTGCAGACCTCCAGTAAGTGAATTTGCAACCAGAGGGACTACAGTTGATATAATTTCTGCTGCAGCAATCAGAGTATTTTGTACTCCATTATTTCAGAAAATGGGAGGGTGAGTAGATGTTTTCATTTTCACCATAAACCAGTCAACTTGGATTTGAAATTAATTTCAGGTTGAATTTTATTTATATTTCTAATAAAAATGTGTCCAACTTAAATGTAATTGGTAACTATGTGCTGAATCTGACTAAAAATTCAGTTATATTACAAAAGTGATCTCCTCCCCCACTCCAGGAAATACTAAATATTAAATTCCAGAAGCCTTCTCCTCCTCATATAGGGATATTTTAAGACATTTCTTCAAAATTAATGCACCATATTTTCAGCTTTTAGTCATAATTATTGCCTTATAGGAATCTCTTCCCACTGTTCTGTATGATTCAAGACCTGTATTTCCATGTCCTAGCTTACATAAACTGAAGAAACTTTAACATCATAAATACTTATGAATGCCCAAAGAGCTACATCCATGATAAAAGACATTTATAGTATATAATGTTTCCTCAAACAGTTAAATTAGACATAAATTAGCAATTTTTAAGTAAAAATCATTTGATTTTGTCTACCCATCGTGGTTCACTGAGAATAGAATGGTTTGTGAGCCTCTAGAAATAAGTCCAGAGCTAACTCCTTCTCACCATTCTTTGTTTCACCTATTGTCTACAGCTTAGTTGTCCTCTCTTTTTCCTTTTGATAAGCTGATGGCATGGCAAACTATGGCTAGTAAAAATATTTAAAATATATTTAATAAGAACATAAATATGAAATATGGAATAAACAAATAAATGTTTATTCTTTAAAGCAGTTTGCAAGGAAATTATAAAGACCTTTTTCAAGTATTTCAACAACCAACCATTACAAGAAATTGCTGTTCCTGAAGCAAGTGCTCAACAGCATAGTTTTCTTATTGTTTTCTTCTTTGTTTCTACTGCACTGCTGTTCCTCCTCTCTAAATATTACTAGACTTTTTTTTCTTAGCCTTCCAACATCTGACGAAGTTGTGATTTCTCAGTCTTTTCTGATACTTTCTCTTTTTTTTTCTATTAGTGGTAAGAGAATATGCAGTCAAGGTTTTTATTTCAAATAAACAGGTACTATTGTTATCACAGAAAACTGAAGGCAGCAGGATGGGATGTGATCAACTTCCTTGTGACTAGTTGAATTTAAGATGTGTGCCACATCCAAGTTAAACTATCCAGGAAGCAACTGAATCACCTAAATGTGCTCAAACTATACAAAGCAGCTTTACAATGTTCCCCCTAGGGAATAGTTAACCCTAGGGAATGGAGACCTGATTATGGAGCCAGACTGTCTGGTCCTTGAATCTTTGTGCACCTGTAACCGGACAAGTTAACAGAGACTCAGTTTCCTTTATGTAATATGGTAAAACACTACTTATCCAAGATTTTTGAGTATGTTACATGCTTAGAATGCCATATTCATGTTACCTGCTATACATAAATGTCTACACCTGGTTGAAATAAAGAAGATATTCTAGTTTCAAATTATCACAAGCACTATTATTTTCTGAGTCATGTTCCTAAAAGGTGGAAGCAAAGTTAACTCACAAAGAACAGGGAATTTAAACAATCTATTTTTAAGTAGCAGGCTTCAAGGCAAGTTCCTAATCCTTAAAATACAGCTACGTATGATGCAATGATGATAATCAACACTCATTGAGCTGAACTGTAATTCAACAAACAGATGCAGTTTCCTAACCAATATATTATAATTTGTTGCAAAAAACCACCTCATATCTTTCAGCAAGTTAGAAAAACACTAAGTCTGAATAATAAAGACATCACCCAATGAAAGACAGTTGGTTTCTTTAAATATTTTTTGGGGGAAGAGACATCTATTCAATTAGAGGTCTTTGATTTGATTTGATTTGATTTTCAACATATCGTGCCATGAATGCATAGGGAACGTGCTCCAGCAGCTCTGGTTCCTTTCCATTTATTCTCAAAAAGTGCACTTCTCTGGGTGGAGCAGACTGGTACTTCAGTTGAAGGCAGGTACCTTTCTCTTTAACTTCCTTCTTTTTTTTGATCATTTTCCTTTACGTGTTTCAGGAAAGGATCTTGGCTGTTAGAGTGCTTAATATGTTCAATACGTACATTAATTTTCTTGGCAAGAATCTTGCTGTTATCTTGTTTATAATAATGCCAACCGAATGCCGGGTAACATTAGTTGGGCATTCCTTTTCGAATAGTGCCCACTCTCTTGAGGTCTACAATAGCACCTTTCTTGTAGATTTGCTTGTATGTGGGCAAAGGAACAACTCCATGTTTTCTAAAAGGCCTAGAGAACATATATTAGGTGCCTTTTCTACTGCCCTTTGTGTTGGTCATTTGGGGAATTAATGGAAGATGTCAGTTCAGGCCAAAAGGCTGTTCTGATACTTTCTGTGATTCTATCAGTTTGCTTCCTTGGAGATAGCAGAGTGGCTCTACTTATTACCCCTTTTCCTCACAGTAACTGGTTTTTTTTACAATCAATTCATTCATTTATCAGTTTATTCAACAAATATTAGATAACTCACTTAACAAATGTTTATTGAACATTATTACATACTAAGTATTTCCTAGCCATGAGGAAAGGCAATTACAAAATAGATCCTGGCACTTACAAAATTAAACATCAATAAGAGAAGATAGACAATAAAAATTATTAAACTAATAAATATATAGCATTTAGGTAGCAATAAATGTGTGGAGAAAACTAAAGTGAGGACAAAATGCCAGGAGTGAAAGAAGTAGGATGTTATAAAATATCCCAATGTACCCCACTCTTCACTCAATTATTTATGAGCAAATTTATTTTTAAAAAATGAACATTGGGAAAAATATTTTAAGCTATTTAAAATAGTAAGTCATGTTTTCTAAATAACCAACATATTAATTTATTCATTTTTCCCTCAAGTTTTTATGCAGAATATACAGGATAATAAGATGCATTGCATCATAATAAGTATAATAATCTATTAAGATCATAAACTACTTGGTTAAACAAAATTGTATGAGTTTCTTTAAAACAGAATTTCTGAAAGCCTTAGTACAGTAGAGAGCCATCTGGGGTATAGTATGCATTGCTCCCAAATGTAATTGATTACAGAAACATTAATTTTCAGGAGAATCTGAAAAATAAAAACAACTAGAATTTTAAGGCATGCACTTAAGATAACAGTGATGTTGATCATTTCTGGAACATAGTATCCAAAAGGCAGTATGTTATCACTTTTATGCTTTACTCTTATTATAAATAGGTGTTTTTAGAGTCACAGTGCCTCTTAAAGAGAACTAATTTTTTTGTAGCATAAAGAAAATGACCAAGAAATCATATTTTAATTCAAGATAAGTTTGGGATTACTAACATCACAGATGCTATCTATGTGGATTCCCCTCTGGATGATGAAAGAAGGACAAGCTATGTGTCCAAGCTGACTCCCTGGAAGTGGTCCTCTCCAATCTCCAAGTTCTTTTGTAAAGTAAGTTATGTTATTTAAGGTTTTCTAAATTGATGGTGTTCTGGTCCTCATGTAATGAAATACACATGTCTAAAAGTTCTCAGTGAAGAATGTAGAAAAATCATAAACAGTCAGAGAAGTATTTCCATTTAATTTCTGATTGATGACAATGCTGAGAGGATTTCATACTCCTGAAATGTCAAGATGCTGAGATGCTATTTCCAGACTTTGTGTATAATATTGTAGAACACCGTCATAATTTGAATACTTTAGATAATAAACTGTATTCTCATTCTGCTATGAGGTACTGGCTAACCCTCTGGGATGTGGTACATTGTTAATGAATGTGTGGCTGCTAGACAGTCCCTGAATTGTGTGGTTTCTAGTACTATATCTTTTCTTAGAATAGAGGAAAGCATATGTTAAAACTAGTGACTAACATTTATCAACACATATGTGTTGCATTACATTTCATTCACACTCATTTCTAGGAAATGTAAATTATTGTCTTCAATTTTCAATGACATAATGAGAAAGGTTAAGTGATTTCCTAAAATGACACTTGTCAGTAAATGAAAAGTTGAATATTCATTCTCACATTTTTTCATTCTGACATCTTTCTTTAATATTTCAGTTTGATAGATTTTAACCACACAGAGAAGCAAGTAAAAACCTGTTTGTGAAGTGGGCAGGCACATATTCTATAAGATATCACCAATAATGAGACAAATGCTATCTTTTTACCATTCTGTGAGGTAAAACTCCTTTGTACTTAAGCAATTCATTTTCTTTTTCTTTTCTTTTCTTTTTTTTTTTTTTTACAATCAGGCCAACTTTTTTAGAATCTAGGAAACCAAAGAAAGTCAAATTTAATTTAATCATTAGTAGAATAGAGGCTCAGAAAAGTATGACATGGGAAACAGGATATGAAACATTTACTTTTTCCTCTGGGGGCCATTCCTGGCCATCCTACCACAATACTCCATCAATCAGCATTTTTAGAAGGGGGAAGAGGAAAGAAGAAGAGAGCCAGAGCAAGTGTACGTACACATATGAATGTCAATGGAAGAGAAAGGAGAGCAATAGGGAATAAAGGCAGAAGAAGCAGTATGACATTTCCCATCTGAGTTCAATTGATGATCATTAAAAATAAATCACTCTTTTCCTTTACTTCAAATGTCACTTACTGATCTAGTATTGAAGGCTGCACAGGTATAATCAAAGCATTTGAAAAAATCAGATTATACACAGTGTGTCTTTGGAAATAAAGGAATTAATTTGTCTTCCATGATGAAGTATCACTTGCATAATCAAATTGTTTGAAAATAGCAGACAGTTCTTTGAGCTTTTAAAAACTTTAAACTGCAGGCAATTATATTTTTTATAAAATCTTAAGTGGTCAAAAGGTCATACTTGGTCTAAGTTACATTATACAAATGACTTTATTGCAAATAAATCATAAATGTAAAAGTTCATTAAAAACTGTATTTGTCATCTTCCTTTGAAACCAATGAGTAGTTAAATTTAAAAAGAAACTTTCGGTAAATATTAAGTTGTAGAACTTGGTATTTTTACTAAATAGCTCTGATTTTGAAGAATAGAGATATATTTAGTTCTTATATATGAATATAATACAACTAGGTCTCATTATTGTGATTTGAATGTAAAGTTAAGGATAATAATAATTTGCCGGATGCACATGTATATGCTAGTATGTGTCCCATTTTGCACATAGAGGTTAGAGAGAATAGTGAATTTATGAATTATCTTCTCAGAAATTCGTGAAGCCTAAATGCTATTAGTTTGTTTAATTCCTGAATCTTGAATTCCATTACTAATGTTTTATAACTAATATTTACCTCTTTAGTGTGAAATACAGACTCATGTATTTCTAACACGGTTTTATCTATTAATGAATGTTAATAGCCTATAATCAATTCGTAGACCATTAGCTATGCAAATGAGATCTTTATGTAAATTAAGGTTAATTAATTAATTGTTTAAAGATTCATTCTTTCTTCAGGATTAGCTGACCTATGGTTTTGAGCTCTACCACATATCATATGAATAAAGGTAATAAACATAATAAATTGAATTCATTATAGCAGGTTCTTATTCTGATTTCTGTGCCAAGAAGTTATTAATGAAGTCATCTGCAAAGTAAGTTTTATGGCTATGCTGTAACTGAATTTAATATCTAAACAAAATTTAATAATTAAAATAGAAAAAGTTTACAACTCATTTCCAAAATTTGACATTAGCAGTATTTAAAACATTTTAATGTTTTAGTATAGAACATCTTAAACAGAAATAAAATTACAGAGATTGTTCCAATGAACTACCATGTATCAACAACCAAGCTTCAAAATTATCGAGTCCTGGTAATCCGTTTTATCTATACTTCCAATTGTTACCTCATTCCATTATTTTGAAGCAGAGCAGAGACGTAATATTTCACCTTAAAATATTTAACATGTATCTCTTAAATGTAAAGTCTCTTAAAACAATCACATTGCATTTATTACTTGCCCCCAAATTAACAAAAACTCCTTACTATCAACAAATATCCTGTCAATACTTACATTAAAATTTTATTCACATCAGAATCCAAAAAAAGTCCTTACATCACAATTGGTTGTTAGGTCTTTAAAATTTTTTTTAATCATTAGGCTTCAGCACGGTCACTTCTATTTATTCATCTTGTTAAAAAAAAAAAACAGATTTCTGAAGTCTGGATATTGAAGATTATATGTTCAGTGGCTCATTTCACATTCATCTCTATCTCCTCTACTTTCTATAAATCTGTAGTTAGATCTTAGAGTCCCGATTAGGTCCAGATGTTTGTTATTGTTTTTAGAAATAAATCATAGATGATACAGTATCTCCTGATTCGCAGGGTGTACACTTTCTAAGTCCCCCGGTAGTTGCTTGAAACTTCAGATAATACTTAACTCTGTATATACCATATTTTTTTTCCTATACATATATACCTATGATAAAGTTTAACTTATAAATTATCACTGTAAGAGAGTAATAAGAATAAGTAATAATAAAATAGAATAATTCTAACAATATAATAAAAGTTATGTGAATGTGGCTACTCATTTCAGGGCATCTCTTGCTGATGTTTTCGTGTTTTCTGGTGCAACACAATGCTGTCAATTAGAACACATTTTTGGTTCGTGTCTTCTGCCCACAAATGTAATGTCTTTCCCATCTTAACTTAACACTTGTCATGCACTGTGACCATAACTTTCAGTTTGCGGTGCAACACAGCAAACCTAGAACAAATTTCTTTTTCCTTCTTCACACTTTCACGGATAGAAGATTTGTTCTTACCGTAGATTTTAGCATGGGGTTTGTTTTCATTGCTTAACGGAAGCTCTTTATGGCTTCTCTTTGGCATATCTGAATTGCTAGCATCACTGCTTTTGTCTTTAAGTAAAAAAGTGTAACTTGAACAGAAGCGCCACGATACGTGGGAGGTTGATCTGAAAACCTGTAGGGCTACTAAGTGAGTAATGGGCAGGGAGTGTATACAGTGTGGAGACACTGCACAAAGGGTTGAGTCAAGTCCCAGGTGGAACAGAGGGGGAGAGCTTTCATCATGGTACTCAGAACAATGCATAATTTGAAAATCATGAATTGTTTATTGAATTTTTTATGCCTGAAATTTCCCATATCATATTTTCAGATGACAATAACTGAAACCATGAAAAATAAAACCAGGGATAAGGGGGACTATCATATGTAGTCATTCTTTAAGGAGGTACATCAAATCCCTTTGATTCTCCTTCAGTGACAGTAGCATCCACTGCTAGCCATTTCCTACCTGTTAATTCTTTTCATTTCGTCTCTGTTTATTAGCTAAAATACTTCTGTAAAGAAGAACTTCTCCATACCAAATAATTAGTTCCCCTGAAGTCCTGTTGCCATGGTAGAGGCAGGGAAAGAAGTATGTTTCTTTCGTTGCAGTCACTGGACTTTAAAATAATAAGTTGATTCACTTTCATACTCCAAATGTGACTACTGAGATAACTGTATTTGGGTTTACGAGCCATCTAAATTCCATTGAAAGTACTCAACCTGCTGTTGGATTTTAAAAGGAGAAAGAGACAATTTGCAAACAGAAGAGTATGCTGTACTCCAATAGGTAAACAAATGGATGTCACTGCTCCAATAAGATTTTACTTACTAAAACACGTATGGGCTACCATTGTCCAAGGGACTATAGTTTGCTGATTCTTGTTCTAAACTTTACTTTTCTTTTTATAATATGCTTAGCATCTCTTTTTATTTTCTTTTGGCTATTGTTTGTCTATTTTCTACTGTGAGCAATGCTTCTACTTCATCTCTACTTTCCCAGACATCTAATTTGAAGTAACATTGTTTTATCACTGTTAATACTGATAATATAATCAGTCATTTAGTTATATACATCTGTGTTCTAGTAGACTCCTTAGAGCTGGCTCAAAGAATCAGCATTTCCTATGTTTGTATGTATTACTTCGAGTTTATCTGAGGCCCAGGTAATTGAACCTAAATTTGGATGGATATTTGAGATGAACCTTGACTCATATATTCTTTCCTTTAACAAATATATTATTCCATTTTCATCTTCTATGAGGCATTCCTGTCAAACCACACTGGTTTTCTTTGTAAATGGGTGTTAGACTTATTTCGAGTTTTCTTTTTGTAAAGTCCAATAATTTCTTTAATATACCTCCATGTTGGTGAAGCTGAGTCATTTTCTGTGCTTATATGATATATCCATTCAAGTGCTATTTCAGGAAAGTTTGCTTGAATTCTATATTTTATCATATTTTTGTTTTCTAAATTTGTTTTTCCACTTAGGAGACTCATTATATGTGATGAATCTTCTGCTATCTTTTATATTTCTATCTGTCTAATATATTTATTTATTCATTACACTTAGATTTAAAATTATTTTATTTATGACCTTTTTCTATTTCAGAGGCTTTTTTATAGCTTCTCTTTTTGAAATAAATTAGCTTGTTTTAAAATACAAAATACAGTTTTTACCTTTTAAAAACATGGCTTCATTTTCTTAGAGCCATTATTTTAATTGCTTTTTTCTTTTTACTTTTGACTTCAAGTATGATCTTTTTCTATGATACACATTTAATTAAAATTAGCTTTTTTATGCTCTTAAAAGAGGAAGGTGTGCTAAAATAGCTTTTCTAATTCACAGTTCTAGAGTACATATTTTAGTTATTTTTATAAAGTATTTAAATTGATCTATCATATGATCCAGCAATCCTCCCACTGCATATTTATCCCAAAGACTTGAAAACCCATATCCAAAAAAAGATATTTGAACACCATGTTCATAGAAGCATTATTCATCTTCCCAGTGACCAGGAAAGGGAAACAACCGAACTATCCCAGGAGAGCTTATCAAATAAAGAAGCTATGGTACACGTATACAATGGTATATTACTCAGCCATAAGAAGAGACAAAACACTGCTATTTGTGACAATATGGATGGACCGCAAGATAATCATGCTAAGAGAAATAAGCCAGACAGAAAAACTTGAAAACCACATGATACACTTATATGTGAAATATAAACCTACAAGCAACAAATGAACAGGACAAACAGAGACTGATGGACATGGACTATAGACTACTGGTTACCAGAGGGGAGGATAAGAGGGGGAAGAGTGGGGTACACGAAGTGAAATGGGTCAAATATGTTGTGACAGAAAGGAATTTAACTGTGGGAAGTAAACACACAATCCAATAGATATATGTTTTACTGTTAAATTGTACACCTGATACTTACTGGATTTATTTAACCAATGTCGCCAAAAAAAATAGTTAATTAAGAATAAATTTTAAAAAAGATCAATCAAAGATTTTGTATTAAATAGTCCTTTGGAGAAAAAAAGTTGAAAAGTATTTGTATTGACTTTCTCATCCCCACAGTGAGCATCACTCCCAGAAAAGGGGGCTTGTGAGGATACATACTTTCTCCTCAATTTTAGTGTTGACAACTGGAGAAAGACCACTGTGTCCCCATGTTTCAAAGGGCACAGAGAATTCATGTCTGAGACCTATTAGGTAATCCAGAGCATAGACTATAGAGCTGAAAAGCTCTTATGATTGCTGAAGCAGAGGGGCATCACACCTCATTTAAAAGAAGCCTGTGGTCATAGAATTATGCAGGCAAAGAGCTGATGAATGCTACCCAAGGTCCAGATTTGGGACACATGCGAATGCTAGTTTTTGTAGATCACCTGGAGGAGTGATGAGAATGCAAACAGCAAAAGCTGGAGATGAATTGCTGATTTCTCCTGAAGTGATAAAAGGGCTTACATGAAATGTTCTGCCCAAATCAAGTTGCTGCAGGAGAGCACTAGTGCCCAAAATGTCCAATGCGCGATGTCTCTTTTAAACACACGTCTTCCCCAAAGCATGTTTAACCACTTCGCAATACTAATATTTAATTTGGAGCTTTCCTCCATACCTTACTAATCTTTCTCCTCAGTCTTCAACTGCACATGATGGCAAACTAAGTGTTAAAAAAGCAGCTTCTAGTAAACTGGGAAGGAGGTGCTGAATGGAGAAAAAGAAGTTTTTTACAACCTCTTCTCTAAAGGCCATAGACTTTCCAAGAAAAGAGCTAGAAAGAAAGAGAAAATTTACCATTAAATGAAATTCAAAATATTGACTGATATATTGAATTAGATAATCTCTTATTTTCAAAAATTATCATGATCATAGCACTTTCTATTAACCAGAACCCTATTTCACTCGACAGCAGAACAAAAGACTATCTCAAATACCAGAAAGCAGAAGACAGTAGAAAAGAAAAAAATAGACTTTGATGATTATACTTCATAGGTCCATATTAAACATACTGATGTTTCAGTGTGGCTGGAGAGCAGAACATAGTCAAAAGATTTGCAATACATTTAACTACATAAGGGCAGAGTTTTTTGTTTGTTTGTTTATATGTATTTATATATCCCAATAGCTTAAAATGTGCAGCACATGAATATACTCAATAAAGGATTGTCCAGTGAATTAGTGGGTCTGGAAAGTTAAGGCCAGACTATGAATGGATTTGACTATCAGGCTAACAGTATGCAAATATGCAGCATATATATCACCTATACCTCCTATGCCGTGGCAGACTTGTCACTTTTTCATTGTCATAATTTAGGTAGTCATCATAAAAGATGGAGCCAGTAAAATGTCTTAATTATGGGAATATGTTTAGGAGCTGCCTCCCAGGGACTCTGAAAAGATTTGGAGGATTTCTCTCCCTCCATATATAGCTGGAAATGAAAGGTTGAGTCCTTCACCACAAACCCTCTGGTCTTTCAGATTCTCAAAGTTTATTTCTTTTCTGCTGGTGTCATTCTGTCATATATCAATAATTTCTTCTTTCTTCATTGATTTTTTTAGCCCTGTTATTATGGATCAAATAATTCTCTTCATTATATGAATGAAAGGTAAATGTGAATGCATTAATGTATTGAATATGTTGTTTCAAAATAACGAATCCTCTTTTGTTCCTGTCTATGATTTCTGTCTCCCCAGACCACCTCAATGTCTCCTGGGTTCAGGACAGAATGTTATTGATCCTGTTCAGAAGAACTTCCACAGAAATTTATATCAGTATTACTGCCACAATAATTATCCAGATTCCTATATTTTTATGTAGAACAAAAGCAATAATATGCACCTTTACAGCTCAGTTATATTTATGGAAGTCTACAATTGAAGTGCAAGTTTTCTTTTACAGTAAAATGATACTTATTATTAAATATGAAGAAAAAACCGATAGCTGCTATAAAAAATATGTCATTGTATTTTGCTTTAATAGCTAGCCTTTCAATTAGGACTAAAAGGCAGGACAATTAAAATAAACCTTAAACTGATGTATAACAACTCAAATGCCTAATTTCATTTGATGGTTTTACTTTAGGGTACAACATGTAATACACTTCATTGTCTTGATTTTTTCACTTACAAACAGAAGGTCAGTGACAAATAATGCTAATGATCTTTACTCATGATTAACTGACTTATAAATGCATTCCTTGTATAAGTTGAATAACAATATTGCAGAATTTTACATTATTTTTTCAGTCCTAATATCCCAGGTATGTTCAAGGCTTGTATTTCTAGTGTAAACATATGCCACAGTTTTAGAAACTCTATTCAAACTTTATTAATCTAAAACTTAGAGATTACTTTATGAAAACTGATAGCATATTATCTTTGTGATATTATTGTTTCAAACATTCTAGGCACCTTATATACACAGTGAAAAATTATGCTTTTAATAAAATGAATTTCTCTGTCAAGAAAACAATTTAATTGTGAAAAATAGCTTTGTTGAATATGTAATTTAAAAATGGTTAAATTAAATATATTAATTTTATTAATACATTTAGAATCCAAATACATTGAGGAAATATTCCTCCCAATTGATTTGCTAAGCAGGTGACAGTGATGTGTGATTTACCTTTCTTAATTAGAATATAGATTATAATATATACTTCTTCAAATTAATATGAAGGAAAATCATGTTTCATGAGGAAAGCATTTTATATGACTTCCTTGTACAACTAAAATTAAAATATTTAAGATTAAGGAAGGAATAAGCTGGTTTTCCTTAACTTAACTAACAGTAAGAAATCAGGCTAAAACTTAGGAGTTATATATTTTTTTCATTCTTTGAAACTTCTGTTTAAAATATAGTTAATAATTTAATTTTTTCTTAGCCTATTTAGTCTAAATTTAATGGATTCAAAATAGAGATCATTTGCTGGTTCATGGATATATTTGCAAACTTATTTTATCTGAATCAGTAATCATTTGATGATGATAAAGCTCTAGGACTATGCAGTCGGTAACTTCATTTTTAAGTATTTAAAATTTTTTTTCAATTACACTTGACATACAACATTACATTATTTCAGATGTACTACATAGTGATCAGACATTTATATAATTGATGAAGCAATCACCCCTATAAATCTAGTACCCTCTGACCAATCATATTATTACAATATTATTGACTACATTCCCTTTGCTATAATTTACATCCCCATGACTATTTTGTAACTACTGTTTATACTTCTTGATCCCTTCCCTCCATTCACCCATAACCCAACACCTCCTCCATATGGTAACCATCAAAATGCTTTCTGTATCTATGAGCCTGTTTCTGTTGTGTTTGTTAATTATTTTTGTTAGATTTCACATATAAGTGAAATCACATGGTATTTATCTTTCTCTGTCTAAATTACTTTACTCAGCATAATACCTCTAGGTCCATCCATGGTATAAAACTCCCATTTCAATAGAGGCAAACTATGCCTTACTAAATGGGGGAAAGAACCACATAACAGGAATGTGAATAGGATAAACCTTCAGAAATTTCATTTTCTCAGTGTCATTGGGTTCTCAATTCTGTTTTGTTTGCCATTTTCTAAGTCACTGGCACATAAAACTATGCACAGAAGAGCTAAAACTTGTTAAAGCACATACATTACAGAAAGAGCAACATTTCCATAAATGGAAAACTATAGCCATTATTTGGATAATGTAAGCATAAAGTTAATTTTAGCCATTAAAAATATGGAGGAAATTATCAGAATTTTCTCCTAAATTCATTCATTGTTCATATTGTTTATGAGTGCTGTAATTGATCTTCCGAAGTCTATTGTGATATAATCCAGGTCAGGTTTTCACTTAAAGTAAGACAGCCCTAGTCTTTAATATTTTGCTAAAGATTTAGTATAGCTATTAGATTCATTTTATTTATTTTTACCTCATACAAATGGAAAGTGAACACTCTTTACCTCAGTGACCTATTCTATTTTGACCAGCCTTAAGAAGCTGAGGAATTTTTTGGTTGAATATTCTAAGGAAATATAAAAAGTGAGACAAAAAATAAATTCAACATTATGTTTATATAATACAAAGAAATGTGGGGGAAAGAACCACATAGAAGGAAAGAATAGAATGAACCTTCAGAAGATTCATTTTCTCACCTTCAGTGGAGTTCTTGATCCTTTTTTCTTGGCAATGTTTCTCAGTTTCCACATTGATTGAGTTATTTTCCTTTAATCTCAAGAAATAACTATACTTGCTGTTTTGCTTGCACTTATTACCTCTAAAATGTCCACTCTTACTGTTTTGCAGATAAACTCCATTTTACAAGGCTGGGTATAAAATTCATCTCATTTTTGAAACTTTCCTTAATCAGTCCATTATTCCTGTATGATGGGAAACAAATACATCTGGCCTGTGAGTTCTAAAAGGCAAGGATATAATATTATCCAATTTTGTATTGCTCAGTTTCTATCTCAGGAGCCTAGGGTGATCTCAGAGGAGATATAATTTGAGATGGATCCTGAAGGAGAGAATAGTATAGATAACAGTATGGAATGGAGAAGATCTATTTCAGGGAAAATAGTGAATACCCTTTACCTAGTAAATTATGTTTGATGTTGAGGGGAAGCAGAATTTGGCATCCCAAAATATGCCTTTTGGAGTATTGATTATTTTAATCTGGTTATTTTTAAGGGAAGAAAGATTCAGGAAAAAACTTCTGAAATTCTCCATAACTGCCTAAAAGAGGGTCCTATTATCATACAACTATAGTTTAGTATGAACTAGTATGACAGACTGGGAGAAACCAGCAAGACCCATTTGATTAAAGTGCTCTCTGTGCCCCATTGTTAAAGATGGCTAACAAATATTTGTTTATCAAACATTTGATTTTCTAACTCCACACGAATTGCTGTTCTGCCCTTTGAAGTCCCAAACCACAACCCTCAATGTCTTCTTAGCTCAAGATGTCATATAAGCCTTAACTGCCTAATCTGTCATCTACTCTCATATTCTTATAGAACCCTTTATTTACATTCATAATAAATGTGGTCATTTTCTCTTGTAATCTCTCATGTTAATTTGATTTTTAGTCCAGACCTTAGAAGGTAGAAGGAAAATTAATTTTTCCACCCTTTAGTGCATACTCTGATGTTTTCTATCAAAGAAATACTGTCCTTATGTATTGCTTTATTTATTGAACTTTACCTTTTGACATGTATTATTTATATACAAAAATCACATTGTACTTACTCTTAGAGCTTGTTATGATTGCTTTGGCCAAAATTTGTGTAATTCTGACCTAAGTAATTAAAGAAACATAATTTTATAGTTCTTCTCAATGATTATGAATTGCATTACATTTACAAAGACATTTTATGAATTAACATAAGAAATGATAATGAAATGCTAGGTAATTGGCCAAATAACACAAAGCCTCTAAGATAGAAATGGCAAATATACATACAATAACGAACACTGAGATTGTGGTTTTTTTGATCCTGAGATCAGATATTACTTATTATTCATGATTATATTACATGGATTGGTATAGGCTTTTGTGTCCTCTTGTAATTAGTATTACTCTTTGATTAATGCTAGTGTTCATACTTATGATTATGTAGAATCAAGATAATTTATATAAGAGGCATGAAGGCATGGACTTTATTACATATTTAATTATGCGTGAAAGATATATATCTTATTTTTTAGGAAAAATATCCTGAATTGTGTTAATGGAGGCACTGAGAGATTTACAAGGACAAAGTAAACCAAGCAATTATTATACGTGTTTTTGTGTGTATATTAATACATAACCTTACTTGCAGACTAATACTTTTTAAGTTATTATTTTACTTGCAACAGCTATACTGCTTTTATTGTTGAAATACATGTAATATGAATCTGTTTTCTGTCACATGGCTCCTGAAACATAATTTTTATGCTATAAGAATCATGCCAAAACTATACATTAAATTAATATATTGAGTACTTGATAAGCATAAGCAGTTATATGAGTTACATAACGAGATATGAAAGATGACATTGTCTTCAATAAGTTTGTATTCTGGTGGAGAAGCTATGATATGTAAGCATAAAAATAAGTAGTAACACCAAGGAAGTATGTGGCTAATTGCTGTAAGAGAAACAGACATGCGTGGTTTGAATGTAAAGAAAATAAATTTTGTGGTGAACTAAATATTTTCTTGATTGAGGAATGAAGTGGAAACTTTATTTGAAGCAAGAACCTGTTTCATTTAATGCAATTGAGTCTAGTTTTGTATGTGGAAGAGGAATGAGAAAGGATTGAGAGAAAAATTAGAAGAAAAAGCTTTGATCTTTACTAAATACTCTATCATTTAGAATCTTCAACATTTTATATCAGGATAAATATTAATACACCTCATAGTATGTTTAAAAATTCCAAGTAAAATGATATCTACAAAGTACTAAACTCATTAGAATGACACCCAATTTAAAAAGTTCTAAATAGTATTACTATCATTTTTGTTGTCATTACAAGCTATGATATGTTTGAGTGACACTTAAAAATATGGCAATCATATATGAAAAATGTTTCAATTATTCCTCTTAATTATTGTATATAGGATTCCATGTGTTTTCCTCTAAGTTTTTTGTGTAACTAATGGTTGTAGTTTGGGACATATTAGAAAAGCAATTACACCTTTAAGTATCTTTCAACTTGAGTACCCTGATCTTTATTGACAATCAGACAATATATGAACAAAAACACAAACAATATTTCCCCAAAATATAATATATATAATCATCTATTTTGAAAAGGAGAAAATATGAAAAAAATATAATACTTGATTAACTTTTGAGCACTAAGTGGAAATTTTGTATTTTATGTCTTTCATACTTTGGGAGGGAAAATGCAAACTCTTTCTGTAGGCAGGAAGATATGGCCCCTATTCTCTGATATGGACTAAATTGGTTGTTCCCAACGGTACTTGGAATGGTTATTTGGTTGGAAGCACACTTAAAAGAACCTATCAAAAGAATATTTGGTGCCTTGCACAAAGAAAAAGTTGAATAGAGTGTAAGGAAGAACAGAAAAAGGAACAGATAAGCTTTAGCCATCTTGATCAGAAACTCAGAACACTGCTTTTTTTGATGGCAGTGTCATCAAAACACCTAGGATTATGTACCTAAAGCACAAGGGACAAGTGTTTGAGGTGAAACCTCTGATTAGCCTGGGTTAAGACATATGGATTCCTTGGTCAAGGGTGGACTGCAGAGCACTGTGATTGACATTTTCACTAAGAGCATATGGCATATTGAGGTATAGTAACCCAATAAAGGAAAACATGAGATCTGTGTCCAAAATAAGGGAATAAGGGATGTTTGACAGACAAACCAAGAAATTCTACTCCAAATGTGGATGACTGAAATAGTTAAGTGGGGAGTCTGGGGACAGACAAATCAAAATAGTGAAATGTGGTTGTCTGTAATATTTAGTTGAGCAGTGTTGAGACAGGTGTAGAGGAGTGGCACATTATTTTAAAATTATAGTGCTACATTTTACTTACTATCATGAAGAAAATTTAAGTTTTACTTCTGCTATGACGATATTTGGAAATTTAAATAGCTGATTTACTAGTACTTTTCAAAATTTACAAGTTTATGTTGCTTCAAAAATTTTTTCCTCTTAGAAATTTTGGAAAGACTAAAGATAATGCTTGAATTTAATGAAATTGCAGGAACTAAAAGGCCCTATTTAACAAGACTTCATTAAATACTAAGAACTAAATTTAACATATTCATTGCAATAAGTACTTGTAGTTAAATTGCTTCACTATGTATTGCTTCTAAAGTTTCTGCAAAAATATAATTAGTAAATATGTTGCATACCAGATGACTAATGAATGAAGCAAAGCTATACAGATGAAGAATACTTAGACTGTGTTTTGCAAGTTTACTTCTCTCTGTAGTCATTGCTTCTTGGTTAAATCTTTGCAAGTAAATCATATATGCCTGAGGAAATATCTTCTTACAGACAAACAAGTAAGCAAATTCTTTTTATTTTAGGGGGAAATAATGTATGCTTAACTAGCGTCAGCTAAGGCTCATTGATGCAAAAATAGGAAAGATTCACATGGTGTTGCCCTGGGCTCCTTAGATGAAAGGGATGATGTTTTGGAAAAGGCATAGAAAGAAAGCAGAGACATTTCATTTTTGTATATTATGCTTTATAACTTCTGTTTTCTCTTTTCCCTCTAGTATTTCAAAATACTTATCATTAACTTTTTCTTAATTAAAAAGTACTATCATTGCATAAAATTAAGAAAAGTATATAAAGAAAATAATTTATAAGCCTTTGCTTTTGAATGCTTTTAAAATTTGCATTTTAAGACCAACTCAGGGTTACACACACACACACACACACACACACACACACACACCCATAGACACACACTCAAATACATAATTTTGATCATGCATTTTTGGTTTTAAAATCTTGAGTTTTTTTTCTTTTTTAGTTTATGTTATATCAAAAATATTTTATATCATTTTATATTCTTCAAAAACCATTTTAGTGAATGTTTACTATTACAGCATGTGGACACATTATAATTTACTTTTCCTGTGTTCTTGAAAATCTAGTTTTTTCACAAGTGGCATTTGAAAGTGGCAGTTCCTAATGAGATCCTTGGAGTCCATTATTGCTCTAAAATGAAAACTCTTTACTTATATGCATACTAGTCCTTTTTATGGAGATATGGTCTCTAGTTTTCATAAAAATGTTCAGAGCTACACTTATACCAAATGAGGATGCATCAATTCAGCTACTAAGTCATTTCCTATAGATTAAACGTCTTGTTTTTACTCTTTCCAAAGGATTTAGCATAATGATCAAAAAAGTTTGCTAGTATCCTAATATATACTGCGTAGAAAAAAAACACTTCCTCTTTAGTGTTTCTCCTTAACTCTCACACTACTACCACACTTACACTTCTGACACCTGATATATGGGTTTGCCACTCATTAAGCAATTCTCAGTAACACCAGCTGGGCATCCTACAATTCAATTTAATTCTATTACTAACTGGAATTAGTGCAGACCCCACAAGTTAAGGCTCAGTCTCACAAGACTGTCTCCTACTTCAGATGCCAATCAAAAGTAGTAGGTCCTCAGGATACCAACAGCTTTTGTCTGTCTGACTTGCCTATAAATCAGAAGTTCCCACAATGCCCCTTCTTGAATTCAGTCAGTTTCTAGAACAGCCCACAGAATTTAGGGAAACATTTGCTAGTTTATTATGCACTAATGGATGTGATAAAGGATGCAGATGAACAGCCAGATGAAGAGATACATAGGGTAAGACTGGGAAGCATCCCAGTTCAAGAGCTTCTGTTTCCATAGAGTTCAGGTGCACCATCCTCTTGGTAGGTGGATGTTTTCACCAACCTGGAAGCTCTCCAATCTTCATATTTTAGAGATTTTTATGGAGGCTTCAGAACATAGGCATGATCGATGATTAACTCCATTTTCAGCTATTTTCCCTCTCCGGAGAGTGGGGTATAGAAATGAAGGTTTAAAGCTTCTAAATCATGACTTGTTCTTTCTGTAACCTGCATCCATACTGAAACCCCCAAGAGACACCAAAATTAGTATGAAAAATATTCCTATTACCCAGGAAGTTTCCTGGGATTTAGGAGCTCTGTATTAGATGTTCCTATCACTCAGGAAATGAGAAAGGTCTTAGGAGCTATGCATTAGAAATGGGGGTCACAGACTAAATGTTAGAACAAAATGTTCTCCTGTCACTCCTATTTACAAGGGGTTTTAGGAGCTCTGTGTCAGGAACCAGGACACTAATCATTTTGGACCAGGACGTCTCCCTTATTATTTCATTTAAACTTAATTACTTTATAGTCTCAAGAAAGAAAGGCATAATATTACTTTCTGATTGTACTAGTGTCTGTGTGTATGTCTGTGTGTGTGTGTGTGTGTGTGTTTGTAGGGTATATATGACAATTCAAGACTACCTATGTGATAGGAGTCACTACAGTCAATGTCCTTTTTCAAGGGCTTAATAAATTGCATATATAAGATCCAGTCTTTTGTTGTTGCTGTTGGTTTGAATTTTTTTTGTTTATTTATATATTTTACCAAATTTTTCAATCATTGCTTCTATGTAAACAAAACAGCTTGGGCTTAAAATACACTTTTATTTTTAATTATATGCCAAAATACACAATTTAAATAATGGTCTATTCTAACATTATTTGTCTCAGCTACAGTTCTATATTTTAAGATGAAATAATTCTTAATAGTATTGTAATGTCAGAATATTTTTACATCAAGTAGTTTATAGTGTGTGTCTGTTTTATTTCAAAGACCATTGACATTTTCAAATGAGTTTTCTGTAAATTTGTAATCTTGCCAT
Organism: Eonycteris spelaea; assembly: GCA_003508835.1. Lineage (NCBI taxonomy): Eukaryota > Metazoa > Chordata > Mammalia > Chiroptera > Pteropodidae > Eonycteris > Eonycteris spelaea. The sequence continues at coordinate 3,244,397 of PUFA01000143.1, forward strand.
GTAAACAAAAATATGGACATTTAATAAGGCACTTTTGCTATGTTTTCCAATAGTGCTTAGTAATAATTAAATTATTCTAATTACAGTAAAAATATATATGTATTTTCTACTACATTATTTGATATTCCTTATATAATACCCCATATAAAAACAATTTTCTTTTATAACTCAGCACTAGAAAATTTTTTAATTCCATGGCATTGATATTCTTCCTCTTTCTGATGATGATGATGATGATGACGATGATGAAGATGATATTACTAACACTTACTCTCCACCTTGATAGTCAGTAAGCTTCGAGTCATATTTGAAATAGTGAAGCTACCATGTATTTAATGTCTTCCATGTATTTGCTCATTTAATCTAGTAAGTTATATGTGATTACTAGGTTATTGATGAGAAACTTTAGCTCAAAATGAGTGTGTTACCTGTGTAAGGTCACAATGCGTATATGGATAATTACTGGTATTTGATTTAGAGTCTGGTTCAATAGTTTTTGTTTAGATTATTTTATTGCCTATAACTGAGATTATACAATACTTGCTTTTCTTTCTCTGTATTATTTCTCTTAGCACAGTGTCCTCCTGGTTTATTTATGTTGCCATCTCTGCATTTCATTTTCTAGATTAGGCACTGTATCTTTAAGACATTCTTTAGTTTTGTGACCAAATCTGACACTCAAAAACTAGAGGACATTTCTAAAAGGATAAAGGTAAATTCAAGACAAATAAAAAGACATTCTTTTCCACACAGTTAAGGAACAGAGATTAATGATTCAATTCGACTAAAATTTAATTACACAATTTAAATATTTAGTCAAATATTTTTAAAATCAAGAGAAAAGACTAACACACAATCCATATTGAAAGAAGTTAAAGACAAGAAGAGCAAAAGATTTTTAAAAGCTAAGTACATAAGTTATATGTTTTCATTTATATTATCTATATTATTATGCATATAAAGTTAAAGATGCCCACACCTGGCAGATAAAAATTTTTACAAAGAATTTAGATAGATATTTAAGTACATACTATAATTATCTTTCCATAATTGTACTTGCTTTCATAATTTATGACATGGAAATACTATCATAATTTTAATTCTGTGGTTTCTTTAAAGCATTACATTAAATTTGATTAAATTCTGTATTAGTCTCATAGCAAATATGGACTTAACCATAATCAATATGAAAGCATATTATTAACATTGTAACATTTGTTGATGAATATATTATATATTATATGTTAAAATTGGATAAAGTATTTTATAGGAAATTTACAGTCATTGATGATCAGTAGCATAAATATTTACTGAAATGTTTCTATAGATACTAATTTTAGAGATTTTTCATAACTGTTAAATTGATATTTGAAATGATTATTTTACTGTATAAAGTGCATTTATCTAGTATCTTTATTATTCAGGGTAACCAAGACTTGGAAACAACTGAAATGTCCTCCGATAGATGATTGGCTAAAGAAGATATGATATGTATATACAATGAAATGTTACCCATGTATAAGTAAAGATGTAATACTGCCATTTGCAAAAACATGGTTGGACCTTGAGATAATCATGCTGAGTCCAATAAGCCAGACAGAAAAAGTTGAGAATCATATTATTTCACTCTTGTGGGTTGTAAAACTGAAAGCAAAAAAAGAACAAGACAAACAAACAAAAACTGATAGACACAGGCAACAGTGTAGGGGTTTCTAGAAAGAAAAGGGTGTAATAGAAAAGGGTAAAAGGGCTTAAATATATGGTGATGAAAGATTTGACTTTGGGTGGTAAGCACACAATGCAATATATGGATAGTGTATTATCGAATTGTACACTTGAAACCTATATAATTTTATTAACCAATGTCACCCCAATAAATGTAATTAATATATATATATATATATATATATATATATAGTATGTTTGTTTATAGCTGTTTCCATTACTTCATAAGGTATTTATATATTTGTGTCACTTTGTGTACTTGGTAATATGTGCAAAGTATTTGTAAACATAAATGGTTGAGTTTTATCACTAAAATTACTAGACTTTAGTGCCTATTAATTCAAATAAGATGAATTACTAGGACATTGTAATGAAAAGAAATAGTAACAACTTAACGTTAGTGTGCCAGAAGCACCATTATCAGGGTCCTCTGTGGATTTTGTAGTATTAGACATGTCATTTAGGAACAACTTTTTTGACTTAAGTGATTTTCATTGTTTCAGAAAAAATAAAGTACAGTAAGCAATTACTCCAGTGCATTTTTTAGGATAAATAACCCCCAATGAAAAATATATTATTTCTTATCCTCTAGGTAATATAGCTAAGTTATATATTGAGATTCAAGATCAAAATGATGATTGTCCAGTGTTTCAGAAAAAAAATTCTACATTAAAGATGTTTCTGAAGATGCAAGAATGTTTGCTCCTATGCTAAGAGTTAAGGTATAAGCAAATTTATTAAGACACTAAACTAAAGTAATAGCAAAGGGCTGAAAATTTGTAGATAAAATATAACTATGTCGTGCAGTTTAACTGAGTACTTATTCTTGTTTAAACAAAATCTTAAACTTGGAGATATGTGAGTTTACTTAGCCAAAGTAAATGCAGGTTTATTATGAAGTCATCCTAAGCAAACTTCTGGGCTTTAATTTTACTACAAAAATAAGAACAAATTATATGATGTGTTATACTGAAAAGGAGATTTAAAATGTGTGTTTTCCTCATAGAATTGTGTGCTTCTAATAGATTTTACTCAGGGTAACTCCAAAGACTCTCACAATGGAGTTTCTAGTGAGAAATATGAAGTTGCCATTTTCTAATGGAAGAAATAATGTAATAAGTTCTGAAATTATTTTATGCAATAATATTTAAAATTCAAAATGCTAACTAAATAAATTGAAAATAGCAGTATCAATTTTAGTACTTTACTAAAATTTTAAAAAGTTAGATGTATCAGAAAAAATTGCAAACAGAATTTTTTTAAAAAATCCAAGATGAAAGTTGCTAATTTTCCATTTTTCCCAATTTGTTATTATGAACTAAGGTTAACAATTTTTAATAGGTGAAGGTACATAAAGTTGCAATGGTTTTATTACTAAGAAATAAATTTATAAATATTACTTGCATTTGGGATAAAAGTTTAGAAATTAGAGTGTTTTAGATTCTCTGTTACAGTTATTTTCTAAAAGTATTCCAAAATTTTTGTAAAGATAGCTATTAAGATACATGCATAAAAACTAAATTTCCCTAAGCAAAACTAGCTACTGATTGCCTATACTCTTGACTTGAAACCATTTGACTCTTCTTTCCCTATTACCAGGGCTCTTCTTACATGTAGTTTTATCACTCTAAGAGAGAGAAAAATCAACCAAGCAAATAAAACTTACAAAACAGCTTGTTGCAGTGTATGCCAAGTAGCTCTTCCACAGTGCCAAATACTGACTTCTGATCTGAATGACCAGTTATAACTTAAAGTGGTCCACAAATTTAAAGCAATCACATTATATATAAATATATGTGTGTCTCACATTACAATTTACAAGTAACACTCCTTTAGAGTTCATTTTTATCTCATTTTATATTTAGTCCCATTAATTATTAATGGATTCAGTTCATTTATTTAATCAGTAAATATTTTTTGAGTACTTAAAGTATGCATTGTTCTAGAAGTTGGACATAGCAATCAAACAAACCAAAAATTACCACCCTACTAATACAAAATGTGAGTTTCTCTGTACTGAACATTTCTTCTCCCAGGTATGGTGGTGGCAGAAATCAAGAGTTTATTTTTGGAGACTTTATGTTTGTGAAGTTTTTTCAATACTCAAGTATAATTCTTGACATGACAGTCACAGGTGCTGATCTAGGTTCAAGAAAAAAATCATGGGTTCAGAATGAAATCACCTAGAAAATGGGTGCAGATAGAAAAATCCAACGACTGTTTCCTAGTTTAGAAGTCAGAAAGAAAATTCATCAAAGGATACTGAGAATTCACTTTCATGAGGTAGCAGGAATACTATGAAAATGTAGAATTCATGTACCATGTAAAGAACAAGATTCATAATGGAATGTAGTGATCAACTGTTACCTGCTACTGTGAATAGAATGCCCCTGTGGCTTTCTACATGATCATTTATGATAATAAAAGTATATTACAGTGAGAAAAACAGCAATAAGCCAAATGCTAAATTATGCCATTAATCAAAGTGTCATTAAGAGGATCTGTAGGTGACTATAGCAAGAGACTTTAGTGGATGATAAACTCAGATGATGGCGTTTACTTCAGAGGAATGGGGAAAGGTGGCAAAGGAGATGAAATACTATCCTAGAAGCAATTCAGAGACAGAAATATACCTGCTATCCATTATCCCTAGCCAAGATCTGTGCTACGTAAAGTATGGAAGCAACTGTTTGAGATAGCAGTGTCTTGTGTTAGGGGGAGGTGCAAGGTGGGAAGAATCAGAAAGTAATATGGATAGGTAAGGTTGAATATTTAGGAGATATTGCCAATGATGGAATATAAATTCCAGAAGATCCTGGGGCAAGTTTTGTGTTGGAGGTAAATGTAAGGTGGAAAACTGAGTCGTATGAGGATGTTTGAAGAGCTACATGGGAAGAAATTTCTGGGTGGTGAGAGATGTCTTAGAGTGAACACCTAGATTCTTGTGATAAATAAACACAATGGGATTCATTGTTTCTCTAGGACTAGTGAGAACTCTCCAGGACATTCCTCCTCTCAATCTATCAATTGGTTATTCAGGGTAGGGAAAGGGTGTTTTTCAGGAAACCAAGTTCATGCATTATAGTATTCGACATAAGTTGGAGAGAGAGAAATAAAGAGATAGAAATTTTAGCACTGTATTGAAGCAAGTATATGCTATAATAAGTAATTCAATTAGGAAAGTACAAATTATCACATGGATTCCAAAGAAGGAGACATTTCAATTGGTGAAATAACATAAATGATTTCCTAGAGGCTGAAGGATTTGTTACACTGAAGGGTGGGTAGAATTCCTCAGTAAATCTTGGGGTTTTTTTTAGTAGTTTATTTTATTCTTAGTTTCAAGTAAACAAGACATTGGTTAGACATTTATATAGTTTATGAAATGATCTCCCCAATTACTCTATCTTCCCTTTGGCTCTATAGATGGCTATTACATTACTCTTGACTAGATTCCCTATGCTGTGTTCCCCAACCCCATGACCATCTATCAAATAATAATTTGTTCTTCTTTAAACCTTCACCACTTTTTCTCAGCTCCCCAAGCCCATCCCCTTGGGCATCACCAGATTGTCCTCTATATTTATGAGTCTGTTTTCAATTAGTTTGTTCTTTTTGTTCCTTAGATTCTGTATATAAGTCAAATCATATGGTATTTATCTTTCTCTGTCTGATGTATTTTGTTCATCATAATAATCTCAGTGAATCTTAAATGAGGATGATTGTCTAAGCAGAGGAAACACAGTGAAGAAAAACCCAGATGAAACAAAGTGCAGAGTGGGTTTGTGGAACAGTGATAAAAGGCAGGTACCTTGGGAGGGGGTAGGAGTAATAAATCTTTTAATGGTGAACATTTTCAATTTCTGCTATTAACACTGAAGCCTGGTATCTTCTGCCATTTCAAATTTAATCAGAGTGAAAGTGAGTTAAGTAATTCTCAGCTCATACTTAGAGCAGCAAAACTCTTATTGGAAAAGACCCTATCAGGGCTAACCAAGCTCTGGTGCTTGGTGGAAAGATGATTTAAAAAATAAGGGAGAATTTAAAGAGGCTTTAAAAAGGATTTTTAAAGAGGCTTTTCAACCACATGCATATAATATTTGTTTAATGTAGTATTTCATCTACCATACATGCATGTTAACTTTTTAGTTCATCATGAAATCCATATTCATAAATATTAAATGAAAAATGGTGTTTTGTAGGAAAAGAGAGAAAACATATAGAAATGACCAAGAAATATGAGACTGAAATATCAATGAATAAAACTACACTTACTAGCTTAAACTATGGATAGTGATTAAGGCCATTAAAAAATATGTTAGAGAGAGGCACAATGTAAGCATTACTGAAATTAATTAACCTATGTAAGTAATAAAGAAAGTTACATATACATTTCTTAAATGGTACATCTAATGTGCTTAGAGACTGTCAAAAGTTAATTTTAGAAATATATATTGGATTCTTAGTATGTGCTAAAAACACAGAAAAAAATAAAACTGTCTCCCTGCTGTAAGAAAATTGGCATTCTAGTAAACTATCTAGAAATAAAAAGTAAATAAATAAGGCTTTTATTTATTCAGACATGTAGGGATTTAGTTTCTGACTCAAAAATGTGAATGCTCATGTCATATTAAGTAATTCTTGGATGGCGTCAAAAGGTCACAGAACAAAAGAATTAATTTGAGAATATCCCCTATATTTACTATGAGTTCAGGCTCATAACTTACAACCAGATCCATTAAATTGATTTTCATTGGTCACAAGCAATCAGTCATTTTAATTGCAAGATAGGGAGAAAAAAATTAAGTGGTAATTTCTCTCTTCAGCCTTTAATACAAAAATTAATATCAGTTAAAAGTATATACCCAAAGAATTAAAAGCAGGGATTTTAATAAGTGTTTATATATCAATACTCATGACATTACTATTCACAGTAACTTATAGTGTCAAAACAACTAGTAACATATGAGTGGATGAACAAAATGTGGTATAGACATGCAATGGAATAATATTCAGTCTTAAAAAAAAATGTCTCCTAAGTGAAATAGCCAGACATAGGACTAATATTATATAGTTTGAGGATCCTAGAGTAGTCCAATTCTTAGAGACAGAAAATAGAATGATGGTTACTAGGGTCTATGAGGAGGGTGGATTGAAGAGTTATTGTTTAATAGTCACAGAGTTTCAATTTCAGAAGATGAAAAAATATTAGATATAAATGGCAGTGACAGTTTCAGAACGGTGTGCTTGTACCTAAAATAATTGATTTGTACACTTAAATGGTAAAAAAGGTAACTTTTATGTGATGTATATTTTAGCACAGTTGAAGAAAAATCCAGCCATGAGGTAGAACATCATCAGTACTGTTAGAACATGAAAATCATAATTTTCAAAGCTGTTATTCTTCAGTGGTATCCATTTCTTCTAATTTGGTTTTAATATGAGTCTCATAATCATACTCAGAAGCAAAGATTTGTGTAACTGTCTTTATAATTCTTGATTATATAACTGTGGTTTTTAACGTTTATTCCCCAACACATCATTAGTGATATCAGTATCAGTATCAGTATCAGTATCAGTATCAGTATCAGTTTGGGGCCATATCTCCGCCGCTCAACCTGCAAGAAGTATGTGTCAGAATCCCCTAGAAGATTCTGATTTACCTTTCTTTGGGGCAGGCCCTAGCTGAATAACACTAACTGCAGTCTCCTATTCAAATGAAAAATGATTGTTAGATTTTGTTACATTAGAATAATAGACCACTGCAACAAAGATGCTATATATGATTAAAGGAAAAGCAATAAGCTAAAGCAAATATTTATGACATATTTTTTTACACTCAGAGAAAGTGTCCAGAATGTAGAAAGAACTCTTGAAAGCAACTATTTGACCAACATAAACAAAACTGAAAAGTCATGTATATTTATCATATTGCTCATAATTTTCTGTGTGAGATAAAGAAGATTGAACTTAATCTTTAAGCATTAACTTATTTGTTTCTCTTGGGCATTTGAGATTTGTTCATCAATATATATTCCTTATTAATAGAAATAATTGCCACTTGTTTGCCTTTATTACTTTTTGAGAACTATAAAAAATTATTTATTTATTTTAGCCTACAGAATTTATTTAAATAAATATACAAACAAAACAAACAAATGAGTAAAACATCTAATTACAAAATAGGTGTCATTATGTCTAATTGTATTATTATAAAACTGAAGATTAATAAAGTAACTTTCCAAGTCTCACTCAGCCAGCGAAGACAGAATACAAAGTCAGATTTACCTAAGTTCAAGGCCTTTCTTGTAATATCTATGCCATTTGTCACTTCTCATGGGAAGGGAGGATTGGAATCTTAGCAGAAGTAGAATGTTGGCACAAAATAACAGAACATACTAAGGTTCTATGAAAATTAGGAAATAATTATCAAGGCAACTAAATCATATTCAAATTGAGATATTCTATGTGAATTATGATTTGCTCTATTCAGGTAACAAGTCAGATCTGGTTTTAGAAACACCTTTCAATTTCTTAACCAACATTTCCAGTTTATTACATGTCATTTTAACTGCAACCATTAGCCTAATTTAATGCCAATAAGGAGAGGCAAAACTTGATCAAGACTAATTTTTGAAATCTCTGATAATTTTCTAGTAGTTAATGTAATAAGGATTAATCTCTCCTTTTACTAGTTGCAAATATGAAAAATTCGGAGTCATAAAAATTGAATTAAAATGTTGACTTAATGTCTCCTGGATGTCAATGAAGAAGGCTATGAAGGTATTCTTGATTTATTAAAGAAAGCAAATTTAAATTTGTGGACAAGAAAATAATATTTGGAAATAACATCAAGAAAGGGAGAGTTCTCACTCACGAATCTCCAGTTCTTAATGACATTACCTAAATAAGCATGAAATGGGGACAAGAGGTTTGAGGAGAGTGCTGCCACTGTTAGAGGATACAAATTTCCTTAGTGGAAAAAGTATAGAAACATGCAAGGTTAACAATGCATAGAGCAATAAAATTTGCTTCAGGATAGAGATTAGGGCTTCTGCGAGCTCCTAGTCCCCAGCCCTAGCCTGACGATGTGAGACAGATGAAAGGAAAATAATTGCAGCACATTCATGTTTCCTCAGTGTAGCATCTTTTACTAAGCCAGATTCACGCCTGGCTCAAGTCGAAAATGGTACCAATACAAACTCTTATCTCATGCTTACACTGTTGGGGAGGTTGAATTTTTCCTCTACCTTCCAGGTTCTTCTTGCTGGTCTAAAAATTAAATTGACATGAAAGAAATTAACAGAAGAAAATCAAATTTGATTCCATATGTACATGAGGACATCTCACAGATATGGAACCTAAGGAAATGACCAAAGCAGGCAGCTTTTATACTTTGTTTAGAGGACAAAATGATATATTGATGAGGATTTAACAGGACAAAGAAATTTGGGTTTGCGTCCTCGATTACTAAGGAATAAGTAGAGTTTGGGTTTGGGGTAGTCAGTTAGTAAAAAGAACAAGGTTTGTTTTTACAGGCTTCTCAGTCCCAAATTCTCTATCTCTGCTGCTAAAGGTGTTTCTCTTTTGTTTTAGTACAGGGAAGGTAATTTTCACATGGATATGTATTTTCTACTTTCAGAGGGAATTAGGGGGATCAAAGCACCCTTTTTGCACTGGCTGCTTTTTGCATAACTTTAATTCAAAATATCAATATGCCACTTTTGCATAATTTGGGGGGCCAACACTAAGCTCAAATAATGCTGTGCTACGTTCTCTAAATGATTCTCAGAAAATTAACTCAGGTATTCCCCTCAAAAATCCAATGAGGTAGCTACTATGATTATTCTCAAGTTACAGATGAGAACACTGAGTCAGAGAAACAACAGGTAACCTGCCCAAGGTGAGGCCAGGATTCACAGCCATGTACTCTGGCTTAGAGACTATGCTGTATGCCTCCCAGGTGGATGAACGCTGAACTTAGAATCAAATCACATGCATTCAGGCCAAGAACTGCTCTTAATTCTCCAAAGGATGCTGGATTTTATTACTCTGGGCCACTGTATATAGTCTGTATATTATTTACCTTAGGAAAATAATGGCATGGGAAAAGTGCCAAGTGTCCTAAAAATACTACTATATTTCAGAGTTACATTTTCAACCTCAAAGAGTTGGGCTTACTTAATTTTGTAATCCAAAGCACCACTTAAGTATCACAGATTTTGTGATCTATGTCATTTGAAGCTAGTGCAATATTTTGTGACAATTTTCTTCCTAGTTGCTCTATATAATGTAGATAAAAACAAGTACCAGTCTGAATTAAGGTCTTATTAAATATTAACTGTGATCCTCCTTTGCTGACTATGGGACACCCATACAAACACTTCTCATTGTTTCAAGAGAGTAGTATCTCTTAGGAGATCTCACTAACCATGGTTTTCTTCACGATTGCCATGCCATCTGACCTCATATAATTTGTACCTCAAACAAAGCGAATATGCATAGGTGTCTGAAGATTCATTGTTTTCTGAGCTATGACCATATAACTGAACTACAATGTATAGTTTTAATTGAGTACTGAAACATGTTATACTGTTATCACATATCTGTATGCCAATTTTCTCTCCTAGGATTCAAATTTCACCTAAGCAGGTACCATGTTACCCCACAAACTTATCTCAAATTGACATTTATTTCAAATTTTATATGTTCATTTGTTTTTATGTATAGTCATACCTTTTAACCAAGACTTTCCATGTAAAACTTGATTTAATTATTTATTTTCAGATACATAAAATATTCTTTCAATTACTTTCTTGGGCCTGATCACAACATTAATAGTAACGTGACCTATCATTTCCTTAGAAATATCCCTTATTTTCAAAATTAGGAGCTTAGAATTAATAATATCTTTGTGAAAGTTACGCATCTACCACAGATTTCATTTATTTAACACCACTGGAGAAAACAAATATCAAGAAAATTGGTTTTTTCTAACAACTGTTATATTGTTGTTATGTGGTCACAGCCTATGTTGTACTTAATAATTAATGTTTTTCTTTGATCTGCTGGAGTCTCAGAGTTAAATATTTGATTCAACTATGCAATTTTACAATCTGAATGCAATACACATGTATTACAACTTTTTCTCTGGTTTCCATTGTAGTCTTTGCTTTCTTTTCCTTCAGCTATTTTTATATTCTTATGTATTTTTAGAAAAGACTTCATATCTATTTTGGAATTCTGTAGGTTATATGCAAACATATGATTACTAAATACTCTGTTTCTAAGAGTTTGTGCTTTTTTTAAGCCCACATTTTTCTCCTGTTTAAGTTGAGAGCTGTAAGGTATTAGCACAAGTTTCTGATATATATTTATTTTTATTTGTCTGAATAAGGACAAATTTTAGTTTTGTTGTTAATTTTATGAGTGGGCAAACCCAAGTTTATTTTTGTAGGCACAAATGTATTCAGATGAGATAATGTTGCATATTCAAGTTTTATTCTATTTCTTCTACTCTTTCCCTTCTTTACACAAATCAGTCCTTTTATTGTCATAGAAGAGAGCTATAAAACCATTTAATTCATCTAGTAGTAATTCAATTTACACTTCTTAGTTTGAATGTTATTTAATTAAGAATGTCTCAATTCTTATTGTTTAAAATAGAAATGGGACTGTTTTTTCCAAGCTTATATATATCTAGAGAATGAGGAAAGTTTAGGCCCTTAACAGTAAATGAAAAGAGGCTCACCTAACTGAAAATTTCCTTACAAGTAAGAAGTTTGAGGCCTTTTTTACGGGTTTTAAGCCATTGGACATGAGACATTAGGAAAAATAGTTTATTCAATGAATGGCAAAATCATTTTTCTTTTCCTAAATTCACTTGGGGTGCATATATTTCAAAGTCTGATCACACTCTACTAACATTAGAAATTTATTTAATATCTGCTTGTCTTTCAAATGATCAAATGTGTTACAATCCAGAGTATGAAATGGAATATTATCTTATGAGTCAAGCTTGCATTTTTGTAGAAGATTTTATATGTTGTAGAGCAGAGGTAATTTTGTGTACTTTTCTAAATTATGTATCAAGAACTGTATTTAGCATCATCTGGTAGAGATCTCTCTGGAATACTGACACTCAAATAATAAATACTTTTGTCTGGAAGTGTTCTGTAATTTCAACCTCCAGTTATCTTTGTGTTGAACTGATCTGACACTATAACACAAAACTAAGCAAAAATCATTAAAATGAGCCTTTTGAAGATTTTTATTCTTACCTCTCTAAAATTATTTTTTTATTTTGAACTGCTTATTTTTATTGCCTATAAGAAGAATAAAGTGCTAGAATTATTTAAAATGTATTATGAAAAAAATTAATTCCAAATATACCATAAAAAATGGTTGACTCCTCAGTATTTTTAATTCATTTATATTAACCAAACCAGTGAGCCTGGAGCAAGATTATGTATACAACAAGAACATAATTTCCATTGGTTAGTTTGTAAGTCACATTGTATATCTGAAAACTTCAAAGACCCTTTAAATGTTTTTTTTGTTGTTCTGTTTTTCAAAAACAGGCAAAGACATATCTTGCTTCACCAAAGTACATTCTAATGAATAGGAAAAATAAATCTCAATGGATTAAGCAGATCCTGAAACCTGATTTGGTAACACGCTAGTTTTTGAAAACTTACAGCACTTTTGTATTTGTTTCATTTTATTTGTTCCCAGGATTTATTTGCTTGCATGATCATGATTTTTTATGATCCCAGTAACATATAAAAAGACAAAGTCAATGAATTCATAGTAATTTAAAATAGTCTATTACCACCTGAAACCAATAGTCCCCAAGATATGCTACAACCTTAAAATCAAAGATTTCCGGAGTATATAAAGAGCTATAACACACTGATGAGTAAAGAAAAAAAAAGGCCTGAGGGGATAAAAATCAAACAACAAAAATAAGATTGAAATAGGCACAGATTAAAGAGGATATAAAAATTGGCAAATAATATAATATTCATATACATAAACATATATATATACACACATGTATATATACATATATATACATATATATATACACACACACATATGTGTGTGTGTCTAAGCATTCAACTTTATTAACTACTTAGGGATTTGTAAAATAAACCACAAGGAACAACCACATGTTCATCAGAAGGGTTAAGAAGGGTTAAAATAAAAAAGATAGACAAAACCAAATTCAAAACAACTGGAGTTCTCAGATATTGCTGATGAGATATAAATTATTACTACATTTTGGAAAAAAGTTGGCATCATCTTTTAAATGTGAACATATGCATATCCCCTTACTCAGAATTTCTCCTAGGGATCAACAGTTCATAGGATACATTAACCATGGTGTATTTGTGCAATGGAATTCTATAGAGCAATGGAAATGAATATGACTACATGCAATGGTTTGGATGGTTCTTAGAAATATGATATGAGCAAATGAGTTCAGGAAAACAAATCCAAATTTCCTGTCAATTTATATCAAGTTCTAAAACAGGAGAAACTAATCCAATCAGAATAGTTGTTATTTTGAGTGGGAGACCGATAATGATCTATTCTTTGATCTAGATGCTAGTTAACTCCAGAGATATAATTTGAAAAATAAAATTATCATAATATTATAATGCTCTAAATCTATAGAGACAAAATGAAAGTTGTTCAACTTTCTGGTAATTTTAAGCTTTTCATGGAAGATATAATAAAATAATTTTGACAAAATTAGAGGAGTTCATTTTATTCTGTTATTTTTTGTTTAGTTACTATTAAGTAGTTATCTATTTTTAATGCTTGGGAAAATGATGCCACGTAGTTTTGTTATGATTTCTAGAAAGAAGCATGATTTGGGAGAATGGAGCACTATATTATTGATAGCCGTGACTGAGAAATGACAGCAATCAATCATGGTAGGTTAGATCTGGAAAATGGGGTTGAAAGTGGGAATGCAAGTTAGGATGAAAAAGCACATGGATTGATCTGGTTCTGGGTTTCAGAATCCAGAATTGTAATACAGAGAATGGGTTTATGACCTGAAAATTGAGTGATCATGTTCACAGGTCAGAAACAGTTTGATGAGTCTTGCAGGACACATGAGTACAGGCAGAGGCCTTTCTGCTGTTTTATACTATAGGGCACTTATGAGGAATCTGAGCTGGGTAGGAAGAATAAGTGAAAGGAAACAGATGACTAAAGTCTTAGAAGAAGGTCTTAGGCACTCAGGAAAGAACAAGCTTCACAGGAAAAGAACAGTTTGCCTTTCAGACACAGAAAACCCAGGCAGTGAGCTGAGAACACACTTGCGACAGAAGTAACATCTGAGCAGGGCATGGCCAGATGATACTGAGGTAACCACTTTTGAGAGAGAGGCTCTTGGTGGGCTTACTATTTTTGATTAGAGCTAAAAAAGACCAAGAGATGAGGCAGAAATCAAAGGTGTAATAAACAAACAATTATACAAATAAATAAATAAATACACAAATAAATAAGTACACATACATAAAAATAAATAAAAGATAGATACACCATTTAATAAATAAATGAATGAACAAATGAATGAATGAATGAATAAGTATAGGGATATCTGTAGGCAAGAAATGAATGGTAGTTCCTGCTTTTTCTGTCAATTACTAAGTGACCTCAGGAACTTATCATTTGATAGAATACTGATTACGGTTTAATCAGATTTTATAAATATACTAAATCCCAAAATCATGAAGAATAAGGTTAATGAAAACAAAATATAAAGGCCATTAAAACAAAATTTGTTACTGACATCTATATTTTTCTCTTTTCCAAAAGCATAATGATAAAGAGACACTTACATTTTTACCTTTTAACCACTACTGGGTTGGATAACCTTGGACAAGTTTTTTAAATTTGTAGACATCAGGTCTGCCACTGATGACAACACTATCTAACAAATTTCTTATGAATACTAATGAAAAAGTGCATATGAAGCTCTGAGTACAATGCCTAGCTCCTGAAATCTCTCGATAAATGTTCACAGTTTTTGTTAGTTATTTTATCAGAATATGTCTTTTTACCTATAAGATAATACTAATCTCAGACTCAAAATGAATCTAATTCAGCATGCACAGTGCTGAGTATGTTTTTAAAACACCATTCTATTGAACCCTCAGATATCTTATCATTGCTTCTGAAAACAAATAGTGGGTTTATCTTTCTAGAACTCACATTTTATATCAATATAGCATACTAATATTTCCTCTTATTTTAATAACAGAATAAGCAATATTTATAAAAGCTGACAGTTGATATGAGAACAGGTTCTCCATTATGTAATGGCTGTGCAAATTCTATCTTTGAAATACTCTTTTTACTAAAATCCTGTCCCATTGAGAAATAATTAGTATAACCACTTCAACTTACATGTTGTGAATGACATATCAAAAAGGATCAGATTGATTGATATTTATGAGACATATTTATGTGTTTCAAATAAATGGCATTATCTTAACACTGTATTTTGAGTATTTTGCACATATTTTCTTTGTAAATAATTATTGCTACCTTGGTATTTCCCTTTCAGAAAGCTGTAACAAATTTAAGGAAAAAAGTAATCTCTGAATACACAGGTATGTGATTCTGAGAAACAAACCCTAACAGCACAGCCAGGAGAAATTACAGACTTCAGATGGAACCAGCATCAACTTATCAAGAGAACAGTTTTTAAAAGAATATTATTTAAAAAGGGTAAATTGGGGGTTCGGGTCCTGATTACACTATACCATAGCAAACCAAAAATTTAATGAGGCTACCTTCAAAGAATTAACATGTCTGAGAAGTGGGGGAAAATCTTGAAGTTCTTTTAAATAAAATTAAAAATAATCAACAAGTCAGTAAAATTTCTTTCTTTGTTTTTGTAAGTTTGATTTTCTATATTATAGCTAGCTGCTCAATCATTCACTCAACAAATTATTTTTTAAATGTTTTATTTCTTATTTTATTAGTTTCAAGCAAACAGTACATTGGTTAGACATTTATATACTTTATAAAACAATCACCATAATTGCTCCTTCTCTCCTCTGGTTTTCCACCTAGTCAATACATTAATACTAACTGCATTCCTTATGCCAGGCTCCCCATGCCTTTGACCATCTATCAACTAACTACTCATTTGTACTTCTTCAACCCTTTGCCCCATTCTCCCGGCCCTCCAACCCCCTGTCCCCTCTCTCCATCACCAAATTGTCCTCTATATTTGTGTGTCTGTTTTTGATTAGTTTGTTCTTTTTTTTCCTTAGATTCCACATAAGTGAAATAATATGGTATTTACCTTCTCTGTCTGACTTATTTCACTCGGTATAATAACCTCTAGGTCCATTCATGTAGATTTCATTTTTTTCATGTCTAAGTAAAATCTCATATATATGAACCATAATTTCATTATACAATCATCAGTTGAAGAACATTTTGATTGCTCACATATCTTGGCTATTGTAAATTGTACTGCCATGAATATTGGGGTGCACAGATCTTTATAATTATTGTTTTGGTTTTTCCTGTATAAATACCCAGAAGTGCAATTGCTCAGTCAAGATGTACATCCATTTTTAATTTTCTGAGAAACCTCCAGACTCTTTTCCATAGCGACTGTACCAATTTGCAATCGACCAACAATGTGTGACGTTCCCTTTTCTCTTCTTCCTGGCCAACACTTGTTGTTCTTTGATTGATTTATGATAGCCACTCTGACAGGTGTCAGGTGATATCTCATTGTGGTTTTTAATTTGCATTTCTCTGATGATTAGTGACCTTGAGTATCTTTTCATATGTTGATCGGCCATCTCTATTTCCTTTTTGGAGAAGCATCTGTTCAGATCATCTGCCCATGTTTTAATTGGTTTGTTTCTTTTTGGTGTTGAGTTGTATGAGTTCTTTATATATTTTGGATATTAATCTTATCAGATGTATCAAAGTGAATATCTTCTCCCAATCAGTCAATTGCCTTTTCATTTTGCTTTGCAAAAACTTTTTAGTTTGACATACTCCTATTTTTTTTCTTTTGTTTCCATAGCCCGGGAAGATATGTTCGAAAAGACATTACTGTTAGTAATATCAGGGAGTTTATTGCTTTTATTTATTTCTAGAAGTTTTATGGTTTTGGGTCTTACATTTAAGTCTTTAATCCATTTTGAGTCTATTCTTGTATACAGTGTAAGAAAGTGGTCTAATTTTTTTTTTTTTGGCAAGTAACTGTCCAATTTTCCCAACACCATGTATTGAAGAGACTGTCGTTACCCCATGGTATAGTGTTACCTCCTTTGTTATATATAGGTAAACATGTAGGCGTGGATTTATTTCTGAGGCTCTATTCTGTTCCATTGATCAATGTATCTGCTTTTATGCCAGTACCATGCTGTTTTGATTACTGTGGATTTGTAGTATCATTTGATATCAGGTGGTGTGATACCTCCAATTTTGTTCTTCTTTCTCAAGATTGCCGTAGCTATTCGGGTTCTTTTATGGTTTCATATAAATTTTAGGATTATTTGCTCTAGCGCTCTGAAAAATGTCATTGGTATTTTGATTGAGATTGCATTGAATCTATAGATTGCTTTGGGTAGTATGGACCATTTGAATGATGCCAATGCTTCCTACCCATAAGCATAGTATATGCTTCTATTTATTTGTTTTTTCCTCAATTTCTTTTTTTGATGACTTATAATTTTCTGAGAACAGGTCTTTTATCTCCTTGGTTTATTTGATTCCCAGATATTTTATAGTTTTTGATACAATTGGAAATGAAATTGTTTTCTTAATTTTTCTTTCCAAAAATTTATCATTGGTGTACAAAGTGCCACTGAGATCTGAATATTTATTTTGTAACCTGCTACTTTTCTGAATTGATTGATCAGTTCTAACAATTTTTTGGTGGGATCTTTAGGGTTCTATCTATATAGTATCATGTCATCAGCAAATAATGAGAGGATTGCTCATTGCAAAAAGATCTCCAATAAAACAAGAAGATTATTCTGTTGTTCATTGAGGCAGTACAGCTTCCATCAAAAATAGCAATCATCCATTGTAAAGACCACTAGAGGGATAAGTCTCTTGTCAGCCAGGGGAATACCCTACCTGATAAGGCCACCAAGAAAGCTGCTAAGACCTAAGAACCTAGAGTCTTACCCCTTCTAATTGGGCCATCCACCTTTCCCTCAAATTCTCAATATTGCCAAGCTGCATGGGCACTAGCAAGAAAGAAAGGATACCATCCAGATGAACAGAGATGGTTAAGAGAGGATCAGGGCTTACTTCTTGTACCTGGAGCAGACCAGTGGATCCCCTCCTATTCAACTGACTAGCAGTCTAATGAATGACCAACTTTTGAATCACTTTAATACTTGATATTATATCTTCTTGATTGAGGTAAAAAAAAAGTTGCAAAAAAATTAAATTATGTGGATGGACATATTCAATCTGAACTGGACATCTATGCTGTAGCTGGCATGAAATTATTCAAAGAGCAAAAATAGCAGGTATTGCATTTCTAAATTACCTTTATAGATGCAGAAATTGTTTTTCATACATATATACTTTCACCGTAAACTTTTAAAAATATTTCTAATATAAACTCCCAAAGTAAAATCTTTTTTTTCTGAAGGATATGTATGTGGTCCTTTTGTTTGCCATAAAATTAGTTGATGATAATTATTTGATTATGGAATTACTCGCTGATGGACTCACTGGCTTGAGTTCCTAGTGCTGGGTAATGATGTGAAAAACACTAGGGACATACAGGGAGGAACTGAGCTGTCTGGCTTCAGGACAAGGGCTGGAGGGGCAGCTTTCTCCCAGATAGAAGTGCTGGCATAGGCCATTCTTCCTATGTTGAGTCCTCCCCTGCTCAGCTTGCAGACCCAGGTAGCTGCTGTATCTGAATCTCCACCAATGTAGCTAACTTAATCATGCTCCCCTGGTAATTCCCTGAGACCCCGCCCCTCCCAACTTGCCAGACCACCCAAACCACTTTCAGTGGATTTTCCATACAAATGGCCTGTTTTAATTCATGCTGCAGAATTTCCTGATAGCTCTAAAAGGTTCATAAAAATTAAACAAGCAGTGTCTGGAACTCTTGCTGAGCAGCCCCAAACCTGGCACAAGTTGCAGTCAGCCTCATTTTGTGGCTTGACCTCTCGAGGCAATTCCAAGCCCGGCATGAGTGGCAACCATCAGTGGATTATTTGGTGGCTCATACTACGTGGTAGGGCAGAGGCTGCAGGTGATCTTGGCCTGGGGCAGGGACTCTCCTAGGAAGATCCACCTGCATGTCCCATGGTCAGCTTTGGTCTGAACCAGAATACCTCTTGGTGTCACATCTGAGGACAACACAACCAAAGGGCAGACAGGACAGGAAGCAGAGCCCTGCAAAAGCAAATCCTACCCTGTAGGGTCAGCCCCTGCACAACAACTGCTCCATCGGTCATGGCGTCATCATAACCAATCAGCCTGAGGCATCAATCACATCCATTGAGAAGTAAATAGCAACCAAAGCTCAACTACAACAGGAGAGCACACTCCACTCATAAAGGAACATACACCTGCAGCACCTGGCTCTGGTGACCAGGGAGACTATGCCACTGAATGTACAGCAAATCTACTATTCAAGGTCACTCTACTAAGATTGGGAAACATAGCAGCCTTACCTAATACCTAGAAATAAACACAGGTAGGGAGCCAAAATATGGAGACAAAACAAAAATTATGTCCCAAAAGAAAGAACAGAACCAAGCACCAGAAAAAGAAAAAAAAATGAAGACACAATCTAACCAATACAGAGTTCAAAACACTGGTTATAAGGAAGCTCAATTAACTTAGGGAAAGTGTAAATAAACTCAGTGACAACTTTGACAAAGAGATAGAAAACATAGAAATGAAGATGGAAAACATAACAAAGAAGTAGTCAAAAATGAAGAATACAATAGTTGAAGTGAAAAATAACCTAGGAGGCAATAACAGTAAATTAAATGAAGCAAAGGATCGAATCAGAGTTGTCATAGATAAGGTAGCAGAAAATGCACAATTGGAATAGGACCAAGAAAAAATCCAAAAAAAAAAAAAAAAAACGATCATTTAAGAGATTTCTGGGACAAAATCAAGTGTACAAAATTTTCATCATAGGGATGAAAGGAGAAAAGCAAAAGCAAAAAAATTAAAAACTCTTTCAAAAAGTGATGACTGAAAAATTCTCTAACCTGGTGGGGAAAAAAAAGTAGATATATATAAGCTCAGGAAACTCAGAGAGTCCCAAACAAGATGAACTCAAACAGGCTCACACCAAGACACATCATCATTAAAATGCCAGTGGTTAAAGACAAAGAGAGAATCTTAAAAGCAGCAAGAGAAAAGCAGTTTTATTTACAAGGGAACTCCCATAAGACTCTCAGCTGATTTCTCGACATAAATTGCAGTAAGGAAGAGAATGGCACAAAATAGGCAAAGTAATGAAAAGCAAAGACCTATAACCAAGAGTACTCTATCCAGTAAAGCTATCATTTAAAATCAAAGGTCAGATGAAGAGCTTCTCAGGCAAGAAACAACTAAAGGAGTTCATTATCACCAAGCCAGGATTACAAGAAATGTTAAAGGGACTTCTTTAAGAAAAAGGAAAAAAAAAAAGATAAATAGTAAAACGGCTCTAACTACATATCTAGCAACAAATACTTTAAATGTAAATGGATTACATGTTCCAATTAGCAGTCAGGGTGGCTGAATGGATAAGAAAACAAAATCCTTACATATGCTGCCTGCAAGAGACCCATTTCATATTGAAAGACACACATAGACTGAAAGTAAAAGGATAAAAAAGATGTTTCATCAAAATGGAAACAAACAACCAAAAAGCTGGAGAAGCAATACTTATACCAGACAAGATAGACATTAAAGAGGTTATAACAAAAGACAAAGAAGGATCCAGTTGTTCCACTTCTGGGTATTTATCCAATGAAATCCAAAACACTATTTTGAAGGGATATGTGAATCCATATGTTAATTGCAGCATTATTTACAGTAGCCAAGATATGGGGACATCCTGGGTTTTACCAATGGACAAATAAAGAAGAGGTGGTGTGTATATACAATGGAACGTTGCTCAGCCATTAAAAATAAAATCTTGCCATCTGCTATAACATGGATGGACCTAGAGGGTATTGTGATGAGTAAGTCAGACAAAGACAAATGTCATATGTGGAATCCAGAGAACAGGATAAGCAAACAACAGAAACAAGCTCATAGATACAGAGAGCATTTTGAAGGTTGCCAGATCGGGAGTGTGGGAATGGCTGAAGGGGGAGGGGATTAAGAAGCACAGATTAGTATTTACAAAATAGTCATCAGGAGGTAGAGTGTAGCCTGGAGAATAGTCAGTAGTATTATAATATGAATGGTGTCATATGGGTTACATAAATGTATAAATTACCATGTTGCACACCTGAAACATACTTGTTGCATATCAAGTGTAATTTAAAATTTTAAGTTATTAAAAGAAAAAGTACAAATTGGTAGTTACAAAAGAGTCATGAGATTTTAAATATAGCACAGGGAATATAGTCAATGATGTAACAACAGTGTATGGTATCAGATGGGTACTAGATTTATTGGGGTGATCATTCATAAATTATGTACATGTCTAATTGACTAGGTTGTACACATGAAACTAATATGATTGCATCTCAATGGTAATTGAAAAATTGAAAAAACATTTTTAAATGTGCTTTTAATATATTTCACATAATTAAACTCTTCTAAAATTCATTTGCTAGAGATGATTAGCTTTGATCTAGTTCAGCCAAATAATGATATTGATGTAAAGTACAATGTATGTTTGGATTCATGAATAATATGAAAAGATAATAAAATCATAATCTTTTAAATTGTTTCTGTTGATATTTAAATGTACATTTTAAATAATTAAATTCCATTTTTATAATAATAATAGCACTTATTTATTGAAGAAACATGTTACACACATTGGCTTATGGGAGGTATATACCACCTCTTTATCCAGTGTCTATTGGTGGGCACCAAGGTTGCTTTCATATCTTGGTTATTGTGGACAGCAGCACAGTGAACATAGGGGTGCATAGATGTTTATAAATTAGTGTTTTGGGTTTTTTTGGGTAAATACCTGAGAGTGTAATTTCTTTGTCAACAGGTAGCTTTATCTTTAATTTTTTGAGGAACCTAAACCTCCAAACTGTTTTTCTATAGTGGCTGTACCAATTTGCAATCCCACCAACAGTGCATGAGAGTTCTCTTTTCTCCACATCCTAGCCAGCACTTGATAATTGATGTATTGATGATAGTCATTCTGAGAGGTGTTACAGAATTGTGGCATTGATTAGCATGTCTCTAGTGATTATTGATCTTGAGCATCTTTTTACATGTCTTGGCAATCTGTATATCTTCATTGGAAAAATACCTATGCAGGGCTTCTGCCCATTTTTAAAATTTAGATTGTTTGTTTTTTTGTTGTTGAGTAGTATAAGCTCTTTATAAATTTTGGATGTTAATCTCTTATCAGATGTATCATAGGCTAATATCTTTTCCCAGTCAGTAGCTTTTCTTTTCAATTTGTTGATAGTTTGTTGTTTTGTTTTGTTTTGTTTTGTTTTGGTGTGAAAAACTTTTTAGTTTGACGTAGTTCCATTTGTTTATTTTTTTCTTTTGTTTCTCTTGTCCAAGGAGATAGATGAGAAAAATATTACTAATAGCAATATCAGGAGTTTACTGCATGTTTTCTTCTAGAAGTTTTAAGGTTTGAGGGTCTATATTTAAATATTTAATTCATTTTGAATTTATTCTTGTATATGGTGAAAGAGCATGGTCTAGTTTCATTTATTTTGCATGTATCTGTCCAGTTTTTTCCAAAACCATTTTTTTAAGAGATCATCTTTACCCCATTGTATATTCTTGCCTTTTTTGCCATAGAGTAAATGACCATATTGGCAAGGATGTATTTCTGGTCTGTATATTGGTCTATGTACCTGGTTTTTTGTTTGTTGGTTTGTTTTAATGGCAGTTTCAATTACTATAACCTTGTAGTATAGTTTGGTATCAGGTAGTGTAGATTCCCCCCACTTTGTTCTTTTTCAAGATTGCCATGGCTATTTGAATCTTTTATGATTCTGCATAAATTTTAGGACTATTTGTTTTAGTTCTGCAAAAAATACCATTGGTATTTTGATAGGGATAGCATTGAATCTATAGATTGCTTTGGGTAGTGTGGTCATTTTAATAATGTTAATTCTTTCTATCCATGAGCACAGTATATGCTTTCATTTATTTGTATCTTCTTCAGTTTCTTTTTCAATGACATATGGGTTTCCAAGAACAGATCCTTTACCATCATGGTTAATTTAACTTCCAGGAATTTCATTGTTTTTGATGCAATCGTAAATGGGATTGTTTTCTTAACTTCTCTTTCTGGTAGTCTATCATTGCTGTATAATAATGCAATCAAATTCTGAATATTAGTTTTGTATCCTCCTAATTTACTGAATTCATTGATCAGTTCTAAAAGTGTGTGTCTCTGTGTGTGGAATTTTGCGGTTCTCTCTATATAGTATCATGTCATCTGCAATAATGATAGTGTAACTTTTTCCTTTCCAATTTGGATGTCTCTTATTTCTTTCTTGTCTTATTGCTGTAGCCAGGACTTCCAATACTATGTTGAATAGAAGTGGTGAAGGAAGACCTCATTGTCTTGTTCTGATCTTAAGGTAATAGCCTTTTCTTTTGAGTATGATGTTAGTTGTAGGTTTGTCACATATGACCTTTATTAACTTGAGGTATGTTCTCTTTATTCCCACTTTACTGGGAGTGTTTTATCAAAATGGATGCTGTGCTGGATTCTGTCAAATTCTTTTTCTGTATCTATTGATATGATCAGATGATTTTTATCTTTAAAATTTTAATGTAACATATCACATTCATTGATTTGCAGGTATTGAACCTACCTCATATTCCAGGAATAAATCCAACTTGATCAAGACATATGATATTTTTAATGTATTGCAGAAATCAGTTTGCTAATATTTTGTTAAGGACTTTTGCATCAATACTCATCATGGATATTGGCTTATAATTTCCTTTTCTGTAATGTCATCTGATTTTTCAGTCACAGTAATTGTGGCCTCATAAAAAGAAGGCTTTTTTCTCTTCTTAAAATTTTTGAATACATGAGAAGAATTGTTGTTAATTTTTTTTGAATGTGTTAAAATGTACCTCTGAATCCATCCTGTCCAGGACTTTTGTTTTTTGGAAGTTTTTTGATTACCGATTTGATTTCACTGGTGATAATTGGTTGGTTCAGATTTTGTGTTTTTTGACTTAGTCTTGGGAGATTGTATGTTTCTAGACATGCATCTATTTCTTCTAGATTGTCCAATATTGGGAGATAACTGGTCATAGTATTTTCTTATAATCTTTTCTATTTCTGAGAACTCTGGACTTAACTATCCTCTTCTATTTCTGGTTTTATTTATTTGAGTCCTCTTTCTTGTTTTCTTCATGAGTCTGACTAACTGTTTATCAATTTTGTTTATTCTTTTATATAACTAGCTCTTGGTTTCATTGAACTTTCATATTGCTTTTCCAGACTCTATATTGTTTATTTCCACTCTGATCTTTATTATTTCCTTCCTTCTACTCATTTGGGGGTTTGTTTGCTATTCTTTTTCTCATTCTTGTAAGTGTAAGGTTCAATTGTTTATTTGAAAATTGTCTTGTTTCTTGAGGTAGGCCTGTATTGCATGAATATCCCTCTTAGGACTGCTTTCTCTGTGTCTTAAGATTTTGTCATTTTCATTTGTCTCTAGGTATCTTTTGATTTCTTCCTTAACGTCATTGTAAACCCATTTATTGTTTAGTAAGGTATTGTTTATCTCCATGGTTTGTGTACTTTTTAGGTTTTTTGTTGTTGTTGTAGTTGATTTCCTGTTTTATATCACTCATTTTGTGGCCTAACATTTCATTTATCTTGGAAAATATTACATGTGCACTTGAGAAAAATTTGTATTTTGCTGCTTTGGGAAGAAAACTCTGAAAATAGCAATTGCATCCATTTTGTATAGTGTGTCATTTAAGGCTGTTGATTTCTTATTGAATTTCTGTCTGAATAATGCGATATCAATGGGATGTCGAAGGGACATCAATGGAATGTTAAATGTTATCATTCCAGATCAATGATATTATCGTTGATCTCTACCTGTATGTCTGTCAATAATTGCTATATATGTGTAGGTGCTTCTACATCAGGTGTGTATATGTTTACAAAGATGATGTTCCCTTCTTATATTAATTCCTTTTGTTGTTATGCACTTCTTTACTGTTATTGTAGTCTTTGTTTTAAAGTCTATTTTGTCTGATCGAAGTATTGGTACCCCAGTTTGTTCTCATTGCCATTTGAATGAAATATCTTTTTCTATCCCTTTACTTTCAGTCTGTGTGTGTCAGTTGATCTGAAGTGGGTCTCTTGTAGACAGCATATGCATGGGTCTTGTTTTCATATTCATTTAGTTGTCCTAAGTCTTTTGATTAGAGTGTTTAATCCATTTATATTTAAAATAATTATTAGTAGGTATGTAGTTACTGCCATTTTTTTATTATTCATATTTGAGGGTTCTTCCTTTTTTATTTTTTTATAGAAATTCCCTTAATATTTCTAGTAATATTAGCTTGCTGGTGATGCCTTTTTTTTTTTCTTCATTCTAGGAAGATCTTTATTTCGCCTTCAAATTTAATTGATGGCCTTACTGGGTAGAGTACTATTGGTTGTAAGTTACAGTTTTTTGTAACTGAATATTACTTGCCAGTCACTTCTGCACAGTGAAGTTGAAAAATCAGCCATTATGACAGTCAATATCCACCACAACAAAGATTGAAAGGTTTGGCACAAGGAGCTCAAGAGCTAGGACATCTACCTAAGACTGGTGCTCAAGTTGTACAGGTCTCCAGCCAGACAAATCAACACCACTATCAAACGGGTAGTGATGAAGAGGTTATCCATGAGTCATATCAACCAGCCGCCTCTGATCATTTATCACATAATCTGGAAAATGAAGATTCCTCACTTGGAGGGCAAAGCTGCTAAAGTTGTAGAGTGTGTAACTGATAATAAAGTGTCCAGGAGGTCCCAAAAATTTGTGTAGACTTTGTGTGAATGGCCACGAGGGGAGTCTATTTTTAAGACCTAGGGTGAGAGCCTTACCATTGAATAGCTGGACTTAGAATCCACAAGGGATGTAGTACTATCCTGCTCTAATCTTCAAAAGGGCTGAGTGGTGTACAGGTATCTTAACAGAAAATTTACCTAAATGAACAGTTAATATGTGGTGGAATACATATAGAAATTCATGCAGTCTCCCAAAGACTCTTCAGATCAGGCAAGGAAACTGTGGTAGAGCCTTAAAAATGGGAGCTAATAGTGCTTAATGAGGATGTTAGATCACTCTGAAGAATCATGCTTGAGGCAATGGTTTTGATTTGAGCAGCTTCCATGCTGCAAGTTTCTATTTCCTCATGGTGTTCCAAAGGCATTCTATAAGCCAAGTAATAAACAGATAACTTGAATTACCCAAAGTTTTGTTCAAAGAGGGGACTTGAGTTCACAGTTCGTGAAGCATCCTTGGACTCTACTGACATCTACCAAGTATGAAAGTAATTAGTGAAAACTGACAGTTTTCATAGTGGAAATTCATACGAAGTGGGATCAGGCTGCCCTGTGTTGGAAGGCAGCACAAATGCTTAAGAGGACTCAAACAGTTGGCATAAACAAGAGTGGATTGTGTTTCAATACTATAGTTCTTTCTTCCCATGTACTGGACATAAAACACTGTTAAAGTTAGAGAAAGAACGTATCACATGTCAAGGAAACAGGTTTTTGAATACGTGCATTTGGTAAGCCAGAAGTGCATTTAATGATTCAAAGATACTATCGGTGTGTCTTGTGGAGTCTTAGGTGGCACTCAAACAAAGTAGAGGAAATTGTAGGGTTCTTATCTGTACTTTGTTGACGACATTTCTGATTAGAGAAAGAGCTTTGCCACCATGTTCTTGATTGTAGGGAACTACAAAGCCAGTCTTACATGACTGTAGCTTTCTGCTAATGCCCAGATTTTTGTAATATCTACTGGGGAGCAATATTCTTTAGAGATTCATACTCTCAAACAAACCATCTGCTTAGACTATATGAACACATACAAACACAATGGCAGCTTTCCTGTAGATTAGAGTAGTAGATCTTTACCTCTATTGTACACTGTTTCTTAGCTAAAATTAACAGAAGCCACTGGATATTTCTTGTGATGAGAAATCTTTCTGGTGAGGAAGTGATTGTAATGCTTTTTCTCATAATGCAATTCCATATATGAAGAACAAATGTGTAGTGGAATGTAGATAAAAGTTGAAACAGTTTCTCAAAGCCATTTCTGAAGAGGCGATGAAACACTGTAAGAGCATTAAAGCTGGGATCTCAATATGTTTCATCATAAATTTAGAAACTATAAGCAAAAAAATGCTTGAAACGATGGCTTTGAATTGAGCCCTTCCATGCCTCAAACTTCTGTTGCTTTGAGGTGCACCAAATGCATCGTATATGCCAAGTGAAAATTTATCATCAGATTTGCCTGCTCTAACAGGAGATTTCCCATCTGCTGTATGTAAGCATCCTTGGACTCTCCTAAAATCTACCAAGTATGAAAGTAATTAGTGAAAATTGGCAGTTTTCATAGTGGAAATTCATACAAAGTGGGATCGGGCTCCCATTGGTCAGCAGGGAGCCTCTAGGTTGAGGGGGACTCAAACTTATGTGAAAAAAAGTTGGGATGGTGTTTCAATAATGTATTTCATTTCTTCTCATGAAGAGGACATAAAACACTATAAAAATTAGTGAACGTTTTTATCACATGTCAAGGAAACTTGTTTTTGAATATGTACTTTTGGTAAGCAGAATCGCAGTTAACAATTCAATGCAACTAATTGTGTGTCCTGTGCAGTCTAAGGCAGCATTCAAACAATGTAGAGGAAAGTATTACAGTGTTTATCTGGAATACATTTATTCTGAGCAATATTTGTTCCCATGTTCTTGACCGGTCATGGCCTGCACAGTGTTTATCAATAAAGGGATGAATACATTCATAGGACTTTTTGTTAGAGAAGAGAGGCATTCTAAAACGTCTTTCATAGCCAAATCTATAGGTCTCTCTGTAATGGATAGTGATTTCTTATATGTTGAAACAGCATATCATAGAAATGAGATCAAAGATTTGAAGTGTGTTTGGCATATGGCCTGTCTTGCAAGTTTTGCTGTCGAATCCTGCTAAGTATGAAATAACCTCAAGAATACTGCCAGTTTTCTTAAATATCTTTTAGGCATTGTAGCTGTTGAAATTGCAGAAGCTCACTGCATTAATGCTTAAGTCAACGCTCTGATCTCCAGTGCAAGTCGAGTCTTCTACCTAGAACAAGCATACAGGATGGAAATGGAGCCCCTGGCTGACACAAAAGCCTGTGGAATATCTGTGTGTAGATTCAAGTATTTTGCCTGCAATGTTATTGGCCAGAATGATCTAACTTGTTCATTAAGCACATTTTATCAACCCGATTTAAGGCACCACTCATGTGGCCCTGCCTCCTATGTAAAGACTTAGAGAAATGGCCCTGAAATATCTTCTAAATTCCTAATGACAATTAACCTTCATTTGTGGATGACCATACTGAGAACACATGTTGCCAGCAAGCTCAAGAGAAACATTAGCCATCACAGTTCCTAATCAGTCCCAACACAGGAAATTGTGCTTTCAGTTCTCCGCATATAGGAATATTGTGCCAGATGTGTCAAAGAACCACTTTGGAAATGAAAAGCAACTCGCCACTATGTTAGGACCTGCCTATGCAATGAGGACAGAGTTTTACCTTAAGGACCATGCAACTTGAAAGTGCACTTCCAACCATGGCCTCTGGTCCTGACAAATCGCTTCATAAAGAGAGCTACCTTCATGACAGAATGGCTTTTAGATTAACAGTGGACTGGAACACTGGAACAAAAAGCCTGCTCAAATCCAAAATGTAAGACAGGAAGTGCGGGGCAGGATTTTATCACTTGGTACATATCATTCCGAGAGCTACCTCAGACTTCAAAGCGTGTATCAATACAAAAAAAAAAGACCTCTGTCAGATTATGGGTTATTGACACAGGCCTGCTAAAATTTCTTTCATTGCCATTTCCAACAGAATGTCTCTAATGGATGGCAACTTCTTGTTGATTTAAACACAAGATCATAGTAAGAACAAGAAAGATTTGAAGTCTGTTTGGCATATAGCCTGTTTTCCAAGGTTTCTTGCCCAATCCCATTTCATACGAATTTACCTTAAGAAAAATGCCCATTTTCCCAAATCTGTTTTATGCTACAGAGACCTCAAACCATTGCAATTAACACTATTTGTAAGGTGTTGGAACACTGTGGTTTATTTGATGCCTTCAAGGAGATATTGAAATCTCTAAACTCTAAAGAATATCCACGGTACATGCCAAGGAAACCTCTTTTGAATACGTCCATTCTATAATGTGAAAAGGCTGTCAACGATTTGGTGATAGTACTGTGGTATTTCAGGAAGTCTAAAGCAGCAGCCTACCAATGAAGAGGAAGGCATTGCTGCTTTTACTTGTAACCGTGTGATACATTTTTGAATTGAGCAAGTGCTTTGCCCCTATGTTCTTGACAGGAGTAACATTCCAATCCAGTCTGATCCGAGTATATCTCTGTTTAGGATGTGAGATGTTTTCAGTACACCATAGCTGGTGGCAAACACTCTTTAGAGATACTTGCTCTCGAACTTACCACATTCATTGACTGCAGCAGCAGATACTAATACAGTGGCAGTATCTGCATGGTTAATAATAGAGAATTTTAAAAAGATATAGTATACACTATTGCTATGCCCAGCACAAAGGAAAGCCAGGGAGTCTTCTGTGTACTCCGACAATCGATGGTGATGAGAAAGCTTTCTGGTGAGGAAGTGCTTGTAATCTGTGGCCACAGGGGCTCAGTTCCATAACTGAAGAGTCATGCTCTTTTCGTATGCATATTGAAAAAACCCATCTCCTAAGCATGTTTTGAATGAGAAACTCACACTCTGGTAGAGCGTTAACGATAGGATTCAAATAGGCTTAATCAGGAAGTTAGATCACGTTGAAGAACTATGCTTGAGTCAATGGCTTTGAATGCAGTCACTTCCAGGCTGCAAGCTTCTGTTTCATCGTGAGGCTTCCATCATTTATGCCAAGTGTAGAATAGAGAATTTCAATTTCTTGCAGTATTGTTCCAAGAGGCAACTTGACATCTGTAGTTTGTGAAGTGACCTCGGTCTCTTCCAATATCTACAGTATGTAAAAGCCATTTGGGAAAACTGGCAATTTGCCTGGTTGAAATTTGCATTGTGAGGTTGCTGGCTGCCATGTGTTGGAAAGGCACTTATCTGTTAATAAGAACTCAAACCATTGGGATAAAAAATATCCTATGGTGTTTTAAAACTGCGGTTCATTTGTTTGCCATGAAGAGGAGACAGAAATAGTATAAACTGTATACAAAATCCACAGCACATGCAAACAAAACAGGTTTTCAATCACTGTGTTTCATAGACCATAAGTACAATGATTCTGTGTTACTCCAAGTGTGTGCTGTGAAGTCTCAGAATTGTTCTGAGAGGCAACTTGAGAGGCGTAATGTGTGAAGCAACCTTGGTCTCTTCTAATATCTACAATATAACACAGGTAAATACAGATTAGAAGTCTTGTACATATTCATATTTCTCCATTATCAGTATTTATAACTTCCCTGGGGGTGCCAACACAGCCCCTTAAATTTTATTTTTGACTTCTCTCTCCTGCCTAGACTGCTGATCTTTGTAAGCCTCCCTCTCTATTTCTTCCTCATACTCTGGAGGCAATGATGGTGGAGGAGCAGAATTCAGTGAAGGAGTGTGAAGGTCCTCATGTGCCTCCAAAATCCTTCGCATTGTAACAACCCACTTATTACCTTTTTCTCCAAGACTTTTTGATCCTCCTACGTAGAATCAAGACAATCTCTCTTAAATCCCATAAAGTGAATGTAAAAATAGGGATCCTATCAGTCCCTCGAGAGGTACAATTCCCTCGTTATGGCTTCCCAACCTACTCCCAGGTTTGACAATTTACAATTCCCTTCTCTGGGAGTCAAGGATAAGTTTCTTGCACAAAACTTAAAAGTTTTGTTAATTGTTCTCCTTTTACTTTATAAACTTTAGCTCTAAGTAATCTTAAACATGTGTACAAAAATGTTGCAGTCTTTTTGCCCTTGTTGTCCCATGTTTTACTCCTGATTACGAGCCTATTTTTTAATTGTATTTAATGCATGTTTTTTCTTGAATTTTACCAGGCTGTGATCTGTATTTAATCCCTCTTCCTCTTTTGCATACGTTTTTCCTGAAGGACTCTCTTCACTTTATCTTTTTTTACATCTTCCCGTTCTCAGGTCCCTGTCTGGAATTGATTAACAGTCAATGCATCAGTGCTAAAATATTGAAAATGAAGAGTTTATGAGATGTGTTTTGAAAACACTTGGTTGAGGATAGGGGAAGAGCAGTAACATGGAAGACACCTGAAAATCATGTAGCAATATCTAGGAAATCATGCAGCAACCATCTGAATACCTCGCTGGATTCACATGGGGCTCAATGAATACCCCGCGGCAATCTGGTATCAACCATATGACTAGTCTTTTTGTCCTGAGCATGGGTTTCCACTTTACTTCTTAGACTTCAGCGTGTGAAACGTTTTCCACTTGAGATTACCTTGTAAATGAGACTGGCATAGTGTTGTGTTTCCAAACGTCCACCCTAGTGTGGGCAGAAGACAGGGTCCTGGCCCATGGATGTCTATCAACTTTTTTTATCCAAATAGATCTTATTACCATGTGCCAAGTCCTCCACCTAAGGTTCATTTAAGTAAAGATAGGCTAGATTCTGTGAACAAAGGTCTCCACTCTACTTCCTGAAAATAGAAGCAATGCTTGGCTGTGCTTCCAAGCCCTACAATAGTGTTCTTGAAAGAACAGTCCAGGCTTTGTGCCAGGTTTCTTATGCACACACTACCTTCTCTTCCCAGGGGAAAGGCTTTGTGCTGTAAGTTATGGTTACCATTCAATAATTGTCAATAGGGAAAATTGGTGACATGGGACCAGGTTGTGCTGAAAGTACTATTAATATAACACAAGGTTGGTGCCATTGGTCCAAGTTCCTATTGTCAGCACTTTAAAGGGAGGATAGTCTTGGAGCCATAAACCACATCTTCTGTCCTTTTTCCTCCTAGGAGGTGACAGTTTGGTTCTGTAGACCAAGGTCTCCATAAGAGTTTTTGGTAGCAAGGGCGACGCTGGGTGTTGTGGGCCTAGTTCTTCAGTCTGGACTTTGTTACCAAGTGGATGGTCTTGAAGTTATGGGCCTGGGGCTGTCAACTAGTTTCTTCTAGGAGATCAAGGCTAGGTGCAAGGACCTACTCACACTATTAACAGCCTAGAACTTGTGGCAGAAACTAATGTGCAGTGCACAGCACACAGATCAAAGCAGTTTACTCTTACAGAAAAGAAAAGAGACCTCCGTTCAGGTAACAGTGCTATCCTCCCTTCAAATGACGTAGACTGGAGACCCAGGCCCATGACACAAAGCCAGTTTTCCCTAACATTAATACAATGAAGCACTAGTCTAAAGCCAAAAAGCTTATCCTCAGTGAAAATTAGTATATTGGAGACTTGAACTACAAGGCCAGCTTTTACTCTGGTAAGAATATCTTTCTTGAAGAACGAGAACCTTGGCTCCAGGACAAGACTTTCTGTTAGGAGCGAGGGTGGTGATGTTGCCTTGCAGTCACAATTCTTCACCTATTCCAGGATATTGAACTGAAATCTTGGGCCATAGCATTTATTCTGTCTAAAGACTGAAGTTTGTGTCCTGGGCCTATGGATCTTAGCATTTTCGTCTAAAAGAATGTCGAGTAGTGTTCTAGTCCATAGCAACAAGCCTGTCTTTAATGCAAGGGAAACTAGAATGGAGGATTAAGCCTGTGACACCAAGCCTGTACTCTCTTCACAGGAATTAGAGTGCAGACTCAGACCCCCAATTTCAAGAGTGTTGAATTTATAACAAACTGAACAAAAAATCTTCTCACATACAACCAAGATATTCCTGTGAATGAAAACTCATGTGGATATGGCCCACAAAAAGCTGTCTTCTCAAAACACAGTAGAAGAATGCAGGCCACAGTTCACATCAAGCATCATGGTCTAACCTTGAGAGGATGTAGAGTGGTGATACGGGCCAAGGCACAATGACTATCTTTAGCCTAGTCTGTTCAAAATTGTAGATTAAGATAGGAAGCATGGTCTCCAGGAAGTCACGACCCAATCACGTGACTGCCTGTGGGAATCAAGGGCTCATCAAGAGACTGGACTGTATGAAACCTTGGAAAAACCATGTGACAGATAATATGATGTAGTGATCCCTTTGGAATGACGAGTGCATATCAATTGTGAAAATTCACATAAACACTTAGAAAACATTTATCTATGTTGAACAGATGGTGGCTGAGATAACCTTCTAACTGACCACCAATCAAATGTTGTGTCCACATTACAAAACTCACTTGAGGTCAACAGTGTATGAGGCCAGTCAATGATTGTTAATTCACTTCAGATTTTGTCTGTTGTCAAGAAAACTGCTTTATGGCAGTGGAGGCAATGGTTGCACATTGGCCACATTGATAATTGGAGGCTTAGTATGCAGTGAGAATGCAACTAGACAGTGGTGGAAACAACAGCTGCTATTTTACTATAGTGTAGGAAAAATAGTGAGTCATTGTATGATACCCATTCATGGCAGAAAGAATGGCTACATCAGAGTTTCTCTATAGCAAACCACAGACTACAAATTCTGAGAGGGACTGGCTTAACCATCATGGAAAGAAAGCTGAGATATTGCCATTGAGACAGTTCTTTCAACATGTTCAGAAAAACCTTTGTATTAGGCCAGCAGAGGAAAATGAGGTGGAATCACCTGGATATCTCATAACATGAATTAGGAAATCACACTATATCACAAGACTTTCCTGCGGAATTCATGTTACCAGCATGAAACTGGCCTAAGGGCATTACAGGGAGACCAGGTGAAATTGGGGTGATAATATGGCACTCACTTTTGAGTTACCCTTCTACATTCCTTGGTAAAATTTACATAAACACTGAGAAAAGGAGAGACGGTGTGTCATAGAGACATATAATATTCCTTCAATTGAAAGATCATATCTGCATGAAAAGACTTGCTTGAGAACATTGACGTAAGCTACCAGATAATTGTCGTTAGTTAACTGGCCTGAGGTGTCGTCTGTGGTTAGGCAACCTGTTTCAAAGTAATGTGAGTGGCTGTCGTACATTAACTGTGTTGAAATTTGGAGGATGAATCTGCTTGACGACGCTACTTTGGAGTGGTGGAAACAGTAGGCACCATTTTGCTGTATTGTAGCAAAAATGCTGAGTCATTGTGAGCATAACTATTAATGGCTTCAGGTGGGAGTCCCACACTATTCTTTGATGCTAATCTTAGCCCACTCCTTTCAAGAGGGAATTGCTTAACGGCCAATGCATCAATGCTGAAATATTGAAAATAAAGAGCTTATGACACTTGTTTTAAAAACACTTGGTTGAGGATAAGGGAAGAGGAGTAAGATGGAAGTCGCCTGAAAATCGTGTAGCAGTATCAATGGAATCACGCGGTGGTCATGTGAACACCTTGCAGGATTCACTTTGGGGGTCAAGGAAGACCCTGAGGGAATTTGATGCCTATTATGTGACTAGTCTTGTTGCTCTGCACATAGGTTTTTACTTAACTTCTTAGAATGAACCAGGCTTCAGTGTATGAAACATTTTCCACTCTAGTTTACCTTGTAAATGAGACCAGCATGGTGTTGTGTTTTCAAACACCCACAGTACTTACTCTAGTGTGGGCAGAGGACTTGGTTGTGTAATGGACTTCTATCGACTCTTTTTTCCTACCAAGAAGGTGCTATTACTGTGTGCCATGTCACCGCCTTTAAGTAATATTAGGCTAAATTCTGTGGGCCAAAGTCTCCACTCGACTTTCTGGAAATATGAGCAATGCGTGGCCATGTTTCCAAGTTCCAAAATTATGTTCTTCAAAGAGTATACCAAGTATTGTGTCACATTTATTAGTGTCCACACTAACTTCACTTAGCTGGCAAAGGAATGGTGCTCTAAGTTATGGTCAGCTTTCAATAATTGTTAAAAGAGAAAATAGGTAGCATGGGACCAGGTTGTGCTGAATGTATTGTTAACATGACATGAGGTTGGTGCCATCAGTCAAAATTTCTATCGTGAATACTTAAAAGGCAGTTGTCAACCTAGCCTTCCATTCTTCCTCCTCC
Organism: Eonycteris spelaea; assembly: GCA_003508835.1. Taxonomy (NCBI): domain Eukaryota; kingdom Metazoa; phylum Chordata; class Mammalia; order Chiroptera; family Pteropodidae; genus Eonycteris; species Eonycteris spelaea. The sequence continues at coordinate 3,279,648 of PUFA01000143.1, forward strand.
TAGGAGTTGACATCTTGTTTCTGTAGGCCAACTTCTCCACAAGAGTTTCTGGTAGGAAGGGCAAGGCTGTGAGATGTGGGACTAGGTCTTCAATCTGGAATTTGTTACTCATTGGAGAATTTTGTCGTTGCAGGACTGAGGCTGCCAACTAGTTTCTTTAAAGAAGTCCAGGCTTGTTGCAGAATTCCACAGACTCCATTCTATTTTCTCTTCCATACAGAGGACTTTTGCTGTGTAGCTAAAAGTCCAGGCGACATTTATTCACAGTAGACAGGCTTGGAACTGTGGGCTTAACCCACATTTTCAGTCTCTATTAGGGAAAGATAGAAGAAATTCTGTGGGCCAATTTCCGAACTCCACTTCATGGAAATACAGAAAGGGATCATAACTGCAAACAAGATCAGCACTCTGGTTCCTGATTAGAAATCCAGGCAGAAGACAAAATCTCAGGTCTTGAGATAAGGTTCTCTTACCTGAGGACAGACTTTACATGTGGGTTAAGTTCTCCTATCTACTAATTAATAGACAGGACAGGCTTGGTGCCCTGCGTCCCAGTTTCATGTGTATTTTTTATTAGGAAAAGACAGGTAATGTGCTTTGGTGCCTTGCCACTACTCCACATCCTTTCAAGAAAAGACAGTGTTACCTGTATGAATGATGCCCTCCATTCTACTTTTGTTCTGAAAAGACAGCTTTGTTTGTGGGCCATGCACTCCAAGTGAGTTTCTGTTCACAGGGGATATTTTGGGTGTAGTGTGAATAGTTCTTTCTAGTCTGTTATAAAATTTGACGGTCTTAAACTTTGGAGCCTTGGCCTGCGCTCTAATTCCTTGAGGAGAGTACAAGCTTGGTGTCACAGGCCTAAGTCACCATTCTAGTTTCCCTTGCATAAAAATGGGCTTGTTGCTCTGGACGATGACAACACTCCACACTCATTCAGACAAAAAGGCTAATAACCATGGACCCAGAACACCACTTCAGTCACTTTAGGAAAAGAAGAAGAAATGCTTCGGCCCAATATCTCTGCTCGACCTTTTAGAATAGATGAAGAATTGGAACTGCAAGCCAAAGTTACCACTCTCATTCCAAACAGAAAGTCCAGGCTTGGAGCAAAGTTCTAGTTCTTCAAGAAGATTCTGTTTACCAGAGGAAAGATGATCTTGTAATTTAAAGTCTCCAATAACTACTTTTCAACGAGGACAGGTTTTTTGGTATTAGACCAGGGTTTCATTGTATTCGTCTTAGGAAATAACTGGCTTTGTGTCATGGGCCCAGGTCTCCAGTCTACATCATTTGAAGGGAGAATAGTACTGCCACCTGAACAGAGGTCTCCTATCTTTTCTGTAAGAGTTGACAGCTTTGATCTGTCGCCATGCAATGCACATTATTTTTTCTCACAGGGTAGGATGTTGGTAGTGTGAGTAAGTCTTTAGCATAGTTTGTTCAAAATCAGACACTGTTAACCTTGGGAATATATCCCTGAGTGAGTCACAAAAGGATCACATGAGCAACCTTTGAAATCAGGTGCCCCTCAAGAGACTGGACTGTATGAAATGAATGAGATTATGTGGCAGATGTGGATGAAATAGTGCACCCTTTGGAATGACAAGTGCATATCACTTGAGAAAATTCACATAAACATTGAGAAAACATTAGTCTGTGTGAAACAAGTGGCCAACACAGACTCCTTACTGACCTCCAATCGAATGTTGTGTCCTATTACAAAACTTACTTGAGATCAACGGCTTATGCAGACGGTCACGGATTGTTATTTCACCTCAGGGCTTGTCTTTTGTCAAGAAAAGTATTTATAGCATTTGAATATTGGCCATGTTGATAATTAGAGGCTGGGTGTGCTGTGAGGAAGCGACTAGATAGCAATGCAAACAACAGCCACCATTTTTCTGTATTGGGAAAAATGTTGAGTCACCATGAGGATATCCTTTTGTGGCAGAAAGTATGGCTACCTCAGAATTTCTTTATAGCAATCCTCAGACTACAAATTCTCGGAGAGATGGGCTTAATTACCATAGAAAGAACGCTGGGATATTAACATTGAGGCAGTTCCCTCAACATGTTCTGAAAATCCCTGTTTTAGGCTAGCAGAAGAAAATGAGGTGGAAGTCACCTGGAAATCTCGTAAAATGAATTAGGGAATTGCGATATTCAGTAGGCAAACCCACGGAATCCACATTACCATTATGAAACTGGCCTGAGGTCATCACAAGGAGATCACATAACATTAGAGTCATGGTGTGGCACTCACTTTTGAGTTACTCTTGTACATTCCTTGGTTAAATTCACATAAACACTGAGAAAACGAGAGTAGGCATGTCACAGAGCCACCTAACAGGCCTTTAATCGAAAGGTCATGTGCACATGAGAAGATTTGCTTGAGGACAGCAACATATGCTACTGGAATATTAACTTAACTTGCCTGATGCTTCATCTGTGGTCAGGCAACCTGCTTGATGAAATGGGAGTGGCTGTGGCACAATAACCACATTGAAATTTGGATGCTGAGTCTGCTAGATGAAGCTATTTAGAGCAGTGGAAAAAGTAGGCGCCATTTTGCTATATTGTAGCTAAAATGCTGAGTCACTGTGAGTATTATTCTTAAGGCTTCTCATGGGACTCCCAGACTCTTCTTCTCTTAGGCCAATACTGTCAAGAGGGAATTGCTTAATGGCCAATGCATCAATGCTGAAATATGAATATAAAGAGTTTATGAGACGTGTTTTAAAAATACTTGGTTGAGGATAGGGGAAGAGGAATAAGGTGGAAGTAATTGGAAATCAAGCAGCAAATATTAGGGATTCACACAGCGGTTTCATGAACACCATGCAGGGTTCACGTTAGGGTCAAGGAAGAACCATGGGAATCTAGTGTCTACCATATTGCTGTGTCTTGTTACTGTAAGAGTAATTTTTCACTTTACTTCTTAGAATGAACCAGGCTTCAGTGTGTGAAATGTTGTCTGCTCAAGTTGATCTTATAAATGAGACCAGCATGGTGTTGTGTTTTCAAACATTTACTCTACTTACACAAGTGTGGGCAGAAGACTGGTTCCTGGTCCATGGACTTCTAGCAACTTTTTTTTTCTACCAAGAAAGTGTCATTACCATGTACCAAGCCATCAACCTAATGTTCCTTTAAGTAAAGTTAGGCTAGATCCTGTGGACCAAGGTCTCTACTCTAATTCCTGGAAATTGGAGCAAATCTTAGCCTGCTTCCAAAACCCACAATGGTGTTCCTGAAAGAACAGTCCATGCTTTGTGCTAAGTTTCTTAGTGCCCACACTACCTTCTCTTACCAGAGGAAAGGCTTTGTGCTGTAAGTTATGATCGCCCTTCAATACTTGTCAAAAGGAAAAATTGGTGACATGAATTCACTGTCAACATGATACAAGTTTGGTGCCCTTGGCCCAAATTTCTATTTGTAAATGCTTTAAAGGGGAGCCAGTCTTGAATCCATGATCTGAGTCAACCATTATTCCTTCCCCTAGGAGATAAACATCTTTGGTTCTGTCAGCCAAGATCTCCACAATAGTTCCTCATTGCAAGGGCCAGGCTGGGTGTTGTCGGCTTAGGTCTTCAGTCTGGAATTTGTTATTCATTGGAGGGCTTGACGTTGTGTGCCTGGGGCTGCCAACTAGTTTCTTTGAGGAGATCCAGGCTTGTTGCAGAATTCCACAGTCCCTGTTCTATTTTTCTTCCATAAAGTAGGCTTTGCTATGAGCCTAGAACTCCAGGCGACATTTATACACAGAGGACAGGTTTGGAACTGTGGGCTTAAGCCACCCCTTCAGTCTCTGTTAGGTTCAGACTGAAAAAAATGTTGTGGGACAATTTCTGAGCTCTACTGTTGAGAGCAGATTGCAAGCTGACAAGATCCTTGATATATGTGAGGTCGAGCAAGGATTGAATCGCCTTAAGGAACTCTCCTAAGAATGTGGAAGTACCTACTAATCGGAGAACAATGTAGTGTCTCTCTGAGACACGGAAGTACACTCATAGCCGTGAGCACATGGAACTACACAAAGATCATAGCAGGTGTGGGATGGGTGATTGTGCAGAAGATGATCTTATCCTAGCCATTAATTGTATGCTCTTTTAAAAAAGCAGCTTGTAAAAATAAAACTACGCCATTGCTCCACAATCACTGGACAATGGACCGCCTGATTCCAGCTTTCTGCCTTCTTTCTTTTCTCTTATCTTCCACCGTGTCCACTCATATACATTCTCCAGAGCCACCCTGGACGTGGCAGGATTTACCACTTGCTGGACACAGCAGGTGGCGCCTGAACAGGGACCTGAGTACAGAAACACAATAAAATGTAAGGTGAGGAGGCCCCCTCAGGAAAAGAGTACGCAAAAGAGGAAGAGAGAGAAAAATACAAATAAGAGCCTGGTAGAATTCAAGAAAAAACACGCAATAAATAAATTTAAGGAATTGGCTATAGTAGGCAGGAGTAAAACATGGGACAACAAGGGTCAAAAGACTGCTATATTTTTGTACAAATGCTTAAGACTATGCTTAGAGCTAGAAACAATAAAGTGAAAGGAGAATAATTAACAGAATTTTTAAGTTTGTGCAAGAAATTTGTCCTTGGTTCTCAGAGGAGGGAACTGTAAATAGTCAGACCTGGGAAAAATTGGGAAGCCATTATGACTGCACTGTACCTCTAAAGGCCTGGTAAGATCCCTATTTTTACATTCTTCTCATGAGCTTTAATAAGAGATTGTCTTGATTCTTTCTGGGAGGATCAAAGACTACCAGGAAGAGAAGGTAATGAGTGGGTTGCTACACTTTGAAGGACTTCGGAGGGGCATGAGGACATTCATACTTTTTTTACCACCTTCTGCTCCTCCACCACTTTGCCTCCTGAGTATGAGCAAGAAATAGAGACAGAGACTACCAGAAAAGAGCTTGCTAGTGAAGAGAGGACAGTCAGGAATGAACTTTGACGGGCTGAGTCATCACCCCCAGGGATTTTACAAATACTGCTGATGGGGAAATTTGAATATGTGCATGACCTCTAATCTATATTTATCTGTTATATGTAATATGGTGGGTCAGTTAAGAATTTTAAATAAGATGGAAAGGAAAATATATGTTTTTGGTAACAGAAGGTATGAAGAATAGAGATTTATTTTGAAGGAAATTAAAGGAAAGGTGTTTGTCTTAAAGTTGGTTTATTTCTGAAGGAGTGAAGAGGCAAACTGAAGGAATAAAGAAAGTAGTAGAAGCTTTATTAAAAAAAAATCTGGATCGGAAAATTTTATGTGATTAACTAAATAAGATTGGAAACTTCAACGCCAAAAGTAAACTAATGCAAAATTAAAGTTGTGTTTTAATGTAAGACTATTAGTCTAATACTGATGATGTTATGGAAAAGTTACGTGAGTAGATACAAGGATTCCATGATTAATCAAAGTAATTTCTGTGTTTTATGTTGCCTTAAACCAGTTTTATGAGGCTTTTAGAGAATATACTAACATTAGCCCATAGTCTGAGGCCAGACATTCCTAGCTATACATTTCATAACTCGATCTGTGCCCAATATTTAAAGGAAGCTCAAAAAGTTGGGGCCCAAACCCCAATCCCACAGGATGCCTTGGTGCCAGAAGTCTTTTAGGTGTCCAATAACTGGGACTGGGCAGAGAAGGAAGCAAAGTACAAAAAGGGCACAAATTTTAGCTGCCAAAATGCAGGGACCATCCCGAGGTGACCGTAGGCAACAAAAATCTTGCAGACATGGAGGGCCTTTATCTTAGTTGGCCATGAGTGGCATTGTCGGGACTGAAGCATAATCAATGTGCAAACTACAGAAGGAAAGGCACTAAAGGGGTGAATATTCATCCAGCCCTGGAAACCTACAGAGTGGTGGACCTCATAAGCCCTTGCCCCACATAGCAAGCCTCTCACAAAGGGGCTGTTCTCTCCTCCAACATGAAGGCTCAAGTACTTTCAAGCTCCAGTCCTAGAAAAATCCACCACAATCACAACAGTGTAATCTCAGGTCACCCTTGACATGGCAAGAAGGAAAAATCATATTTTTACTAGATACTGGGGCTACCTACTCTATCCTGACCCTTCCCATGGACCTCTCTCTAATTCTAACAAGGCAATGACAGGAATAAATAGTCAGCCCTAAGGCAAATAGAAAGGCCCTACCAAGTTTTGTTAGGTTCCCAAATGCTGTCAAATTACAAAGAATCAACAGCTGGGTACATTTATCTTGAATTAAACCAGTTTCTTATGAGTTCTAACAGGATCTTCCAGAAAATATACCAGAAAGTGCAACCTATTTCTGTGAATCTGCAAAATATCTTAAGTTCTTGTTCTGGAAACTAGATAAATCCACATGTCCCAGGGAATCAAGGAACTTTTGTGTACCTTGAATTAACAAACTGCGATAAAAAAGTAACTTCATTGTAAATTACCTCTACTATTAACTTTGACTTGTCTTTCCTATCTTTATGCTATATTTTAGGTTACAAGGCTTCCTACCACTTCTAAATGCTGGAACAACCTCAAGTTTTCTGCCTTCAGGGCCCTTAGAATAGGCTTTCAGAGATTTTATTCCCAGTAGGCAGAGACTATAGCCCTATCTCAGATTAGAAGAAGTTTACAGAAGACAGACCTTCCTCCCTCAACATCCTCTTAAGATTAAGGGAATAAAATCTCTGAAGGGAAATAATGTAGGGTGAGGCAAGAAAATTGAGGTGTTGCTCAGGCCACATTCGGAGACTACAATGCCTCTGAATGGGATTAAAATAAAATTAAATTACATTTACAAGAGATATGGACTGGTATAATACCAGTTTTGATGTAGCTAATCTTCATAAACATATTCTTGACATCTAAAACAATAGAGCTTTTATTTTAATCCTGCAAAATTGGCTGAGAAAATTAGATAATTTGAGAGTCTTTAACCCCTACAATTTCCTTAAACATATTGCCAGGTACTTATATAGTCTGCCATTGTTGCTGTTAACAAACTTCAAATACAAAAACAAAAAGGGGGAGTTAGCCTCAAGACTCCACAAAATATATTAAATCATGTACGTTTTACTTTAAAATCTTTAAACACAAATGATGCTGGTCGAACAGCTGCAGAAAGGTTCTGGTCCCCTTCAGGGAATCCACAAGCAGTTCATTGGAAGGACCCATTAACTAACGAATAGCATGGCCCAAATCCTGTATAAGTATGGGTCTGGGGGCATGTTTGTGCTTTTCCTGAAGGTTTGTGTTTTTCCTGAAGTTGGCTGCCTGAGAAGCTGGTCAGCATTGTGAAGATGGCTGAGAGATCAGACCACTAGAAACTCACCTGCAGGGTACATAGCCTCTTTGATGACCACCCAGAAAGGACACATTCAAAAGGACTTGTGACGAGCTTTTGCAGCTTTGGACTTTGTTATCCTGTCTGATTCATCTACTGCAGATTGGAACATTAAGCATAGCTGTGGGGTTCAAGCCTGTTTTGCCACCTACTATGTTTTTCTACTTGAACAATTGCAAACAAATGCTTCAGATGTACTTAATATATCTTGTACCAATTATAATTAACTAATTGGTGGGTCCCAATAATAAGGGATCAGATCTATTGGTTTTGAATCAACCTAGTTTTATTGTTACCAACTTAATTAGAAGTACATTGGTATGATGATAGTGGGGTACAAACTCTGTTAGAAATGAAATCTGCTTGGAGTAGAGATATGAGAATTATAAGACTTGTTATTGCAGAACTAGTAGTTCTTGTGTACTTAACAGCTACTGCAGTAACTGCAGCAATGGCTTTATCGCAAAGCTTACGAAATGCTAATTTTGTTAATGAGTTGGTTCATAATAATTCTATGGCTATGAAGACACAAGAAGATAATGATTTAAAATTAGAAGTTAAGCTTAATGCCTTAAAATCTGTTGTAGTGCAGATAGGAAATAAAGTAGAAGCTCTAGAAAAAAAGAACAAGTTTGCTGTCATGTTGCTTACAGGGGGTATGTGTAACTAATGTAAACTAATGTAATCTATATTCAATCTCAGTAGAATTGGCTATGGGTGCAATTGCATTTACAAGGTATTTGGCATCAGAATAACTTAAGTTTAGATTTGCATAATTTGCATCAGGAGATTTAGTTATACAGAATGCAAAGGATACTATTGTCAACCCAAAAGATTTAGCTACAGATTTATTAGATAGTTTGCAATGGTTTAATTTTTTGAATATGCTTAAACATACTCTTTGGATTTTGGCTGGAATTATATGCTTGTATTCTTTTGTGCTTTTTCAGTTGGCTTCCAAATCCACCAATGACTAATAGCACAGTCTCGTATTACATTGCATGCTCTGTGGCTTAAAAATAAAAAGGAAGGGGGAGATGTGGAGAGCATATTGCAAGCTGACAAGGTTCTTGCAATCTGTGAAGCCAACCAAGTGTTGCCTCTCCTCAAGGAATCTTTCTTCCTAAGAATAGGGAAGTACAAACTGATCAGAGAAGAAAGGGGTGTTACTCTGAGACAGGGCGGTAGGCTCATACCCGCAAGCAGACTGAAATGCAAAAGACCATAGCAGGTGATTGTGCAGAGGATGATCTTATCCTAGCCAGCAATTTTATGCTCTTGTATAAAAGCAGCTTGAAAAAATAGAACTGGGCCATTGCTCCACCATCAGTGGACAGTGGACCTCCTGATTCGAGCTTTCTGTCTTCTTTTTTTTCTCGATCTCCCAGTTTCACTCAGGTACATTCTCCAGAGCCACGCTAAATGTGGCAGAATTTAACTTTCTGGACACGGCACGCTACTTCCTGGAAATAGGAGAAGGGATTGGAACTGCAAACCAAGGTCAGTATTCTTGACCCTATTAGAAATCAGGCAAGAGACAAGCTCCTAAGTCTCGAGATAAAATTCTCTTACTTGACAACAGGCTTACTTTGTGGTTTAAGTTCTCATTTCTACTATTTTTCAGAGAGGACAGGCTTAGTGCCTTGGGTCCCATTCTCCCTTGTACTTTTGTTAGGAAAAGACAGGCATTGTCCCTTGGGCCCCTGTCACCACTCCACATTCTCTCAAGGGAAGGCAGTGTTGCTGGTATGAATGGTAGCCACCATTCTTCTTTTATTCTGATAAGACAACTTTGTTGGTGGGCCATACACTCCACATGAGTTTCTGTTCACAAGGGTGAACAGAATCTTGGGTGTAGTGTGAGTAGTTGTTTCATCTAGTCTGTTATAAATTGGATGGTCTTGAACCTGAGAGCCTGGGCCTGCACTCTAATTCCTGTGAGGAGAGTCCAGGCTAGGTGTCACAGGCCTACTTCTCCATTCTAGTTTCCCTTGCATTAAGATGCGGTTTGCTGTGGGCATAGGACACAACTCGATATTAGCTCAGAAAGAAAACGCTAAGAACTGTGGGCCCAGACCATCACTTCAGTCTATGTTAGGAAAAGATAGAAGAAATGCTGTGGCCTAGTTCTCAGCTCAACCTCTTGAAATATTGAAGAATTGGAACTGCAAAGCAAAGTCACCACTCTTGCTCCTACAGAAAATTCAGGCCTAGAGCCAAGGTTCTACTTCTTTGAACTGTGGGCCGTGCACTGCACAGGGTCTAGGATGTTGGTAGAGTGAGTAGGTCCTTAGCCTAGTCTGTTCAAAATTAGACAGTGTTAAGCTTGGGAGCATGGTTCTGAGGGAATCACAACAGTATCAAATGACCGTGGTAATCAGGGACCCATCAAGAGACTGGACTGTATGAAACACTGGTACATCACGTGACACATGGGGTGATATAGTGCTCCCTTTGGAATGACCAGTGCATATCACTTGAGAAAATTCACATAAACACTAGGAAAACATTAGTCTGTGTGAAACAGAATGTGGCCATGACAGCCTAACTGACCTTTAATGGAATGTCATATCCACATTACAAAACTCACTTGAGGTCACCGGTATATGCGACCAGTCAATGATTGTTAATTTGCCTCAGGTTTTGTCTATTGTCAGGAAAACTGTTTCATGGCAGTAGAGGTAGTGATCACATATTGGATGCATAGATAATCGGAGGCTGAGTTTGCTGTGAGGAAATGACTGGATAGCGGTGATAACAGCTGCCATTTTGCTGTATTGTAGGAAAAATGCTGAGTCATTCAGAGGATACCCCTTCAAGCATAAAGAATGACTGCCTCAGAATTTCTCTACAGCAAACCTCAGACTATAAATACTGTGGAGACATTGGATTAACCACCATAGAAAGAAAGCTGAGATATTGACATTGAGGCAATTATTAAGCATGTTATGAAAACCCTTGTTCTAAGCTAGCAAAGGAAAATAAGATGGATTCTCATGGTATTGACTAGGCCTTCATGTTACCATTATGAAACTGGCCTGAGGGCATCACAGGAAGACCAGGTGACCTTGGGGAGATGGTTTGGGACTCACTTTTGAGTTACCCACCTACATTCCTTGGTAAAATTCACATAAACACTGAGAAAGGAGAGTCTGTGTGTCACAGAGCCACCTAACAGCACTTCAGTCGAAAGATCCCGTCTGCATGAGAAGACTTGCTTGAGGACAGCAATGTAGGCTACTAAATAATTCTCATTAGTTAACTGACCTGATGTTTCATCTGTGGTCAAGCAACCTCTTTCAAGGCAATGAGATCAGCTGTCGCACATTAACTGCATTGAAATTTGGAGGCTGCATCTGCAAGATGAAGCTACTTAGAGCAGTGGAAACAATAGGCGCCGTTTTGCTGCATTGGAGCAAAAATGCTGAATCATTGTGAATAAAACTCTTAATGGCTTCAGGTGGGAATCCTGCACTATTCTTGGATGTGGACCTTAGGCCACTGCTTTTGAGAGTGAATTGCTTAACGGCAAATGCATCAATGCCGAAATATTGAAAATGAATATTTCATGAGACGTGTTTTGAAAACACTTGGTTGAGGATAGGGGAAGAGGAATAAGGCACAATTCACCTGAAAGTCAGGTAGCGATATAGGGAATCACGCCATGGTCAGGTGAACACCTTCAGGATTCATGTGGCAGTCAAGGAAGACTTTGCAGGAATCTGGTATCTACCATGTGACTAGTCTTGTTGCTTGGGTGTAGGTTTTGTCTTTTCTTCTTAGAATGAACCAGGCTTTGGTGTGTGAAACCTTTTCCACTAGAGTTTACCTTGTAAATGAGACTGGCATGGTGTTGTGTTTTCAAACATCCACTCTACTTACCCTAGTGCGGGTAGAGGACTGGGTCCTGGACCATGGACTTCTACAGACTTTTTTTTCTAACAGAAAAGTCTTGTTACCATGTGCCAACTCCTCTACCTAAGGTTCCTTTGAGTAAAGTTAGGCTAGATTCTGTGACACAGGTTGGAACAATCAATCCAAATTTCTATTATAAATACTTTAAAGGGAGCATAGTCTTGGAACCATAAACTGAGTCCTCCATTCTTCCTCTTTCTAGGAGTTAACAGCTTGGTTCTGTAGGCCAAGAACTCCACAAGAGTTTCTGGTAGCAAGGGCCAGGCTGGGTGTTTGGGCCTAGGTGTTCAGCCTGGACTTTGTTACAAATTGCATGGTTTTGACATTCTGAGACAGCTGGGACTTCCAATAATTCCCTTTAGGAGTTCCAGGCTTGGTGCAAATTTCCACAATCTTTATTCTCGTTTCTCTTCCATAAAGAAGGCTTTTGCTGTGAGCATAGGACTCCAGGTGTCATTTGTTCACAGAGGACATGTTTGAAACTGTGGTCAAATGGCACCATTTGACTCTGTTAGAGAAAGACAGAAGAAGTGCTGTGAGCCAATTTCTGACCTCTACTTCCTTGAAATAAGGGAAGGCACTGGAAGTGCAAACCAAGGTCAGAACTCTGGGTCCTGATAAAAAAATCTTTGCAGGAGACAGCATCCTAGTTCTCGAGATAAGATTCTCTTTTTTGAGGACAGTCTTGCCCTGTGGATTAAGTTCTCCTATCCACTAGTTTTCAGATAGGTCAGGCTTAGTGCCTTGGGTCCCAGTCTCCCTTTTAATTTTTGTTAGGAAAAGATAGGCATTATGCCTTGGCTCCGTATCACCACTCCACATCCTCTCAAGGAAAGACAGTGTTGCTGGTATGAATGGCAGCCTCTATTCTTCTTTTGTTTTCAGAAGACTTCTTTGCTTGTGGACCATACATTCCACATGAGTTTTTGTTTACATAGGATACCTTGGGTGTAGTGTGACTGTCATTTCATCTGGCCTGTTATATATTTGATGGTCTTAAACTAGGAAACCTGGGACTCCCTTCTAATTCCTATGAGGAGAGTCCATGGTTGGTGTCAGAGTCCTAAGTCTCCTTTCTAGTTTCCCTTGCATAATGACAGGCTTGTTGCTGTGGTCCAGGGACATCACTCAACATTCGTTCAGACGAAAAGGTTAAAATCCGTGGCCAGGGACACCAGTTCAGTCTTCAGACAGAAGAATTGCTGTGACCCAAGGTCTCAGCTTGATGTTCTAGCATAGGTGAAGAACTGGATCTGAAGGCCAAAGTCACCAGCCTCGCTCCTCATATAAAGTCCAGGTGTGGACTTCAAGAAAGATATTCTTACCAGAGGAAAGGGTGGCCTTGTGGTTTAAAGTTTCCAATATACTAATTTTCAATGAGGACAGGCTTTTGGGCTTTAGACCAGGGCTCCATTGTATTAGTGTTAGGAAGAAACTCGCTTTGTGTCATGGGCCCGGGTCTCCAGTCTACATCATTTAAAAGGAGGACAGTACTGTTACCTGAAAGGAACTGTCTTTTTCCTAAGAGTCGACAGCTTTGATCTGTGGGCCATGCACTGAACATTAGTTTCTGTTACAGGGTCTAGGAGGTTGGTGGTGTGAGCAGGTCCTTAGCCTCATCTGTTCAAAATTAGACAGTGTTAACCTTGGGAGCATTGACCTGATGGAATCATGTAAGTATCATGTGAATGCCCATGAGAGCAGCTGCCCATGAAGAGACTGTACTGTATGAAACACAGGGAAATTATGTGACGGATGGGATGAAGTAGTGCTCCCTTTGGAATGACCAGTGCATATCACTTGAGAAAATTCACACAAACACTGAGAAAACATTAGTCAGAAGGTGGCCGAGAAAATCCCCTAACTGACCTCCAATCAAATGTTGTGTCCCCATTACAAAACTCACTTAGGTCAACAGTATATGTGGGCATTCAATGATCATTAATTCACCTCATATTTTGTCTGTTGTCAGGAAAACTGCTTTATGGCAATGGAGTTGGTGGTTGCACATTAGCTGCATTGATATCGGAGGCTGAATTTGCTGTGAAGGAATGACTGGAGAGCAGTGGAAACAACTGCCATTTAGCTGTATTGTAAGAAAAATGCTGAGTCTTCAGAGGATACCCTTTCAGGGTGGAAAGAATGGCTGCCTCAGAATTTCTCTGTAGCAAACATCAGACTACTAATTCTGGGAAGGACTGGCTTAACTAACATAGAAAGAAAGCTGAGACATTGACATTGAGGCAGTTCCTTCAGTGTGTTCTGAAACCCTTGTTTTAGGCTAGCAGTAGAAAATTATGTGGAAGTCACCTAGAATCTCGTAACAAGAATTAGGGAATCTTGTGATATTCATAAACCTTTCCAGCAGGATCCATGTTACCATCATGGAACTCGCCTGAGGGCAACACCCAGAGATCACATGACATTGGAATGAAGGAGTGGCACTCACTCTTGAGTTACCTTTCTATATCCTTGGTAAAATTGATATAAACACTGAGAAAAGGAGAGTCCATGTGTAACAGATCCACCTTCAGTCGAAAGGTCGTGTCTACATGAGGAGACTTGCTTTGAGGACAGTGGCATAGGCTACCAAATAATTATTGTTAGTTAACTTGCCTGATGTTCCATCTTTGGTCAGGCAACCTGCTTGAAGACAATGAGAGTGGCTGTTGCACATTAAACACGTTGAAATTTGGAGGCTGAGTCTGCTTGATGAAGCTACTTTAGAACAGTGGAAACAGTAGAAGACTTATGCTGTATTGTAGCAAAAATACTGAGTCATCATAAGCATTACTCTAACAGGCTTCCCATGGGACTCCTGCACTCTTCTTGGATGGGGACCTTAAGCCAATACTGTCAAGAGGGAATTGCTTAATGGCCAATGCATCAATGCTGAAATATTAAAAATGACAGTTTAAGAGATGTAGTTTGTAAACACATGGTTGACAATAGAGAAAGAATAAGGTGGAAGTCACTTGAAAATCACATAGCAATCACTAGAGATGCACGCAGCAGTCACATGAACAATTGGGGGTCAAGGAAAATGCACGGGAATCTGGTGTCTACTATGTGACCAGTCTTATTGCTGTGGGTGTAGGTTTTCACTTTACTTCTTAGAATGAACCAGGCTTCCTTGTAATTTATAGTGGAAGCTCTTTAACAAATGTCCTACACCTTGGTTCTTTGCTAACCAGACATGCAAGCCACTGAGTCTTCCATGTAGTACGACAGTCGAATGGGATGAAAATTCTTTCAGGGGAGGAAGTGCTTGTAATCTGTTTCCTCTGCAGCGCCATTCTGAAAATGAACAGTAAATGTGTTTTCAAATGCATACTGAAATTGAAACAATCTCCTAAGGATGATTCTATTGAGAAATTGACACACTGGTAGAGTCTTGAATCTAAGATCCAAATATGTTAATCTGGAAAATTGATCACTATGACAAATAATACTTGAGGCATGGTTTTGAACAGAGCCGCTTCCATGCTGCAAGCTTCTATTTTATCGTGTGACTCCAAACACATCCTATGTCAAGTGAAAAAGTGATTATCTGAATCGACTACAGTATTGTTCTAAGAGATGATTGACACCTACAGTTTGTGAAACAACCTTGGTCTCTTCCAACATCTACTAAGTGTGAAAGTGATTAGGGAAAACTGGCAGTTTTCATGGTCAAAATCATATGAAGTGGGTCAGGCTGCCATGTGTTGGAATGAAGTGTATATGCTAAAGAGACCTCAAACCATTGCAATAAACAATATCATATGGTGTTTCAATACTGTGGTTCATTTTTTGCCATGAAGAGGAGATAGAAGATCTATAAACTTTAGAGAAAATCCTCAGCACATGCAAAGAAAACAGGTTTTTAATACCTCAGTTCTGTATCTAGAAGTCCAGTCAATGATTTGGTGCTAGTATTGGTATATGCTGGGAAGTCTAAGTCAGCACTCTAATAATGTAGAGGAAGGTATTACATTTCGTACTTATAATG
Organism: Eonycteris spelaea; assembly: GCA_003508835.1. NCBI lineage: Eukaryota > Metazoa > Chordata > Mammalia > Chiroptera > Pteropodidae > Eonycteris > Eonycteris spelaea. Next base: position 3,294,899 of record PUFA01000143.1, read on the forward strand.
CATGTAATACATTTTGGATTTGAGCAAGCTCTTTGCCCTAGTGTTCTTGACCAGAGTGAAGTTCAAACCACATCTCTTAGGACTGTGGCTCTGTTTATGATTCGACCCATTTTCAGTACTGAAGAGCTAGGAGGAAAGACTCTTTAGAGATACATGCTCTTGACCTTATCCTATGCATAGACTGAATGAGTAGGCAGTTATACAGTGACAGCTTCATGTAGTTTATAGTAAAGGCTCGTTAACAGATGTCCTATATACTGCTTCTTTGCCAAGCAGAATGGAAAGCCCCTGAGTCTTGCATGTAGTGTACAGTCAAATGTGATGAGAAATCATTCTCGAGAGGATGTGCTTATAATCTGTTTGCTCAGCAGAGTGGTTCCAAAAATGAACGGAAAATGTGTTTTCGAATGCATATTGAAATTAAACCATATCCTAAGCATGTTTCTGATGAGAAACTAACACACTGGTGGAGCCTTAATGATGGATTCCAAATATGCTTAATCAGGAAGTTAGATCACTCTGATGTATAATGCTTCTGGCAATGGTTTTCAATTGTTCTATTTCCATTCTTCAAGCTTCTGTTTTGTCTAGTAGCTCCAAATGCAACCTATATGCCAAGCGATCAATAGATAATTTGAATTGCCTGTGTATTGTTCTAAGGGACTACAGTATGTGAAGCAAACTTGGACTCTTCCAACATCTACAAAGTGCCAAAGTGATTAAAGAAAACTGGCAGTTTTCACGGAGGAAATTCATACAAAGCAGGTTCAGGCTGCCATGTGCTGAAAGGAAGTGTATATGCAAAAAAACAAAAAAACCCTCAAACCTTTGCAATCAACAATATTGTATGATGTTTCAAAACTGTGGTTCATTTCTTGCCATGATGAGGAGATAGAAAAACTATAAACTTTAGAGAAAATCCACAGCACATGCCAAAAACAGGTTTTTAATACCTGTGTTCCATAGTCCAGAAGTACAGTCAACGATTCAGTGCTACTATTACTGTGAAGTCTAAAGAGGCACTCTATCAATGTAGAGGAAGGTATTATAGTTCATGCTTATAATGCTTGTAATATATTTTTGATTTAAGCAAGCTCTTAGCCCTAGTGTTCTTTTATTTTATTGTTTACCAGAGGTACTTTATTGTCTCTGAAATAATAATGATTTCAATATGTATATTAATTCAAGAAACGTGATTTAGAAAACCTAATTCCTTTCCTTTCATTCTTTATCTTTTTTTAAATTAAGTTTGTTGTGGTAACATCAGTTAATACGATTATATAATTTTCAGGTGTACATTATAATTTAACATCTATATATTCTATTCTGTGATTACCACCCAAAATCCAGTTCCCTTCAGCTACCATATATTTGATCCCCTTTAATCACTTTACCCTCCCCCAAACCCCCTATATTTGACCCTTTTACCCCATCTACCCCTCCCCTTCTTCCCCACCTCCTACCCTCTGGTAACCACTAGTCCATTGTCCATGTCCCTGAGTCTCTGTTTGTCCTGTTCATTTGTTGCTTTTAGGTTTATATCCCACATGTAAGTGATATCATGTGATTTTCAACTTTTTCTGTCTGGGTTATTTCATTTATCATGATCATCTCAAGGTCCATCCATGTTGTTACAAATGGCAGTATTTCATCTCTTCTTATGGCTAAGTAATAATATTCCATTGTATATATGTACCACAGCTTCTTTTGCCAATCATCTATCATAGGACACTTCAGCTGGTTGCTTCCATGTACTGGACATTGGTGTGCAAATATCTTTTTGGATATAGGTTTTCAAGTCTTGGGGTAAATACTCAGTAGAGGGATTGCTAGATCATATGGTAGATCAATTCTTAGTTTTTTTAGGAAACTTTATACTGTTCTCCACAGTGGCTGTACCAATTTGCAGTCTCACTAGCAGTGTATGAGGGTTCCTTTTTCTCCGCATCCTCTCCAGGATTTGTTATTACTTGTCCTGTTAGCTATTCTAACAGGTGAGAGTTGCTATCTCATTGTGGTTTTGATTTGCATTTCCTAAAGCTAGTGATGTTGAACATCTTTTCATCTATTTGTTGGCCATTTGTATGTCCTTAGGGAGAGTGTCTGTTCAGGTCCTCTGCCCATTTTTTGTTTTTTGGTTTTTGGGTTTTTTGATTGTATAATTTGCTTTTTTGTTGTTTTCGAGTTGTATGAGTTCTTTGTGTATTTTGGATGCACAAAGGCGTTGCTTGCAAATATATTTTCCCATTCAGATGGTTGTCTCTTTACCTTGTTGACTATTTCTTTTGCTGAGCAGAAGCTTTTTAGTATGATGTAGTCCCATTCATTTATTTTAGTTTTTAATTCCCTTGTCTTCAAGGTCAAATTCCTAAAATCTTCTTTAAGTCTAAGGTCCTTGAGTTTAGTTCCAATGTTTTCTTCTATGCATTTTATTGTTTCAGGACTTATATTCAGGTCCTTCAATCCATTTTGAGTTTATTTTGGTGTGTGGTGATAGATAAGAGTCTAATTTCATTCTTTTGCAGGTGGCTTTCCAGTTTTCCCAGCACCATTTATGGAAGAGGCTTTCCTTTCTCCGCTGTATGCTTTCGGCTTTTTTTGTCAAAAATTATTTGCCCATATAAATATAGGTTTACTTCTGGATTCTCAATTCTGTTCCACTGGTCCATGTGTCAGTTTTTCTGCCAATACCATGGAGATAGGCCTGTAATGATATGAACTTTTCTCTTATGACCACTTTTGGAGTCCCAAACTTTTGATATGTTGTACTATGATTATCGTTAGTTTCTATATGTCTCTTAGTACCTCTTTTTATTCCTTCTCTGACCCAGTATATTCTTCAACAGCATATAGTTTGATTTCCATGTATTTGTGGTTCTTTCTGCTTTCTTTTTGCAGTTGATCTCTAGTTTTAAAGCATTTGAAAGCATTATGGTCAGAGAATATGGTTGTTATCATTTCAGCCTCTTATATTTGTTGAGGCTATCTGTGTGTCCCAGTATTTGGTCAGTCCTTGAGAATGTTCCATATGCAGTAGGAAAGAATGTATAAGCAGCTATTTTGGGATGGAAGGCTCTGTAAATATTAATTATGTCTATTGGGTCTAATGTGTCATTTAAGGATGTTATGTCCTTACTGATATTCTGTTTGGATGATCTGTCCATATCTGACAATGGGATATTTAGGTCCCCTACCACGATAGTGTTTTGGCCTGTTTCTCCTTTAGTTCTGTTAGTAATTTCTTTACATACTTCGGGGCTCCCTGATTGGGATCATAGATATTAATAAGTATTATGTCTTCTTGGTGCATATTTCCCTTCATCAATATGAAATGTTTCCCAGTATTTTTCTTTACCTTTTTAATTTTGAAGTCTATTTCTTCTAATATTAGTACCTGCTTTCTCTGAATGCCATTTGCTTGGAATATCATTTTCCATCCTTTTACTTTGAGTCTATATTTGTCTTTGGAGCTGAGATGTGTCTCCTGGAGGCAGCACATGCTTGGGTTTTGTTTTGTTTTGTTTTTGATCCATTCTGCAACTCTGTGCCTTTTTGTTGGTGTGCCCCATCCATTTACATTTATTGAAATATGAGGTCTTCTTATAGCCATTTTATCTTTTGCTTTCTGGTAGTTCAGTGTTTCCATTGCTTTCTTGTTGTTGTGTTTCTGTTTTCTTTATTTTGGTTGGCTTTTGTGGTTTTCCCTCTGGTTCTCCTTGTTTTATGTTATATACTTTGTTCTGAATCTTTGGTGTGTGGTTATCACTATGAATGTGTAAAAGATAGTTATATATATGTACAGCCATCTATTTTCCTCTGCAAGTGACTTACCTCCATTCCCCTTTGCGAATTTGGATCTTTGATCCTCCTCTTTTCAGTCATTGTTGTCTCAATTTGTCCCTATATATGCCAAACATTCATTACTATCTTGCTATAGAAATTGTCTTCTTATTGTTTAAACTTCTAAATGCCCTGTTCTTAGTAAGGGTTGTACTCCTCTGCTTCTATTTGTCTGATAGTCACCTTATTCCTAATTATGTAATTTTTTTATCATGTTCTTTTAGGTGAGCTGACCCCTTTTAGTATTTTCTGTAGTGCAGGCCTCATAGTGGAAAATTCTCTCAATTTTTGTGTGGCTGAAAAGGTCTTTATTTCTCCTTCATGTCTAAAGGAGATCTGAGCTGGATACATTATTCTAGGCTGGTAGTTCCTGCCACTTAATAGTTTTGAATATTTGATTCCACTCCTTTCTGGCTTGTAAGGTTTATGCTGAGAAGTCCAAAAATAATCTAATGGATTTTCCTTCTAAGTTACCTTTTTTCTTGCTGGTTGTCCTGAGAATTCTCTTTGTCATTGATTTTTGATAACTTTAATACAATGTGTCTTGGTAAAGGCCTTTTGGGGTTGAAATAATTGGGTGTTCTGTTGACTTCTTGAATTCCAAGCTCCAGCTCATTCCTTAGATTGAGAAATTCTCATCAACTATTTGTCTGGAAATGCTTTCTAGTCCTTGCTTTTTTTTCCTCGCCTTATGTTTCCTCTCCTGATGGTATAAGCTAATTCTTGTATTTCTCTTCATTATTTTTCATTCTTCAGTTTCTCTCTTCTTCCTTCTGATTTATTTCTAGATTTCTGTCTTTGATATCACTGATCCTTTCCTCCATTTGGTCAACTCTATTTTCCAAGCTTGCTATTTAATTTTTCAACTCTTGCAGTATGTTCTTTATCTCCCTAGTTCTTTTTGATCCTTTTTGAGGGTTTCGATTTCCTTGCTAAAGAACTCATTCTGCTCATCTAATTGTTTTTTTAATTCCTGAAAGTGTTGATATGACTCATTTTGGATCTCATTGAGTTTTTTTCAGAAGTACCATCCTGAATTCTCTGTCATTTAAGTTGTATATTTCTATGTCTGTAAGCTTATTTTTGGAGATTTTTCTCCCTCTTTCTGAGATGCCTTGTCACCTTGGTTGTTAATGGTGTTTAATCACCTATTTCTGCACCTGGGCATTAACGGAAGTATATTCTGTTGTTTTCCAGATGGGAGATTTATTATATAAAGGTGTCTCTTTAGCCTGCTGCAAAAAAAGACTCTTTTTTTTCTGGTTTCCAGTAGGGGCACGTAAGCCTCTTGGATCACAGCTTTACATAAAGCCTTAATAATGCATTTGCTTTTCTTATAGATGTTGAATCATGCTCACTACTCTCAGTCTCAGTCCCTGTCAGTGTTAGCAATAGTTTCAGTATCATTTTCTCAGATTCCCCTGGGCTCTGTGATGTTTGGTCTCAGAGAATATGTGGGTAGGGGCTTTCTGGGTTGGGGGTTGGAGGCTGTGGCTCAGCCTTGGTTTTGCAACCATGGCTGGTAAATATCAACTGTTGTTTCTCTGCTGTCCTGCTTCTCTGCTTTCTGCCCCAATGACTAGGCCCTGCCACTGGCCCCATGGAGCTCACAGCTCTCCCAGGAAGTGCTGTTCAGGGAACTTGCTGTACCTTCTTTCCTCCCCCTCCTCCTACAGAGAGCTCCAAATGCTGCTAGATGCAGCTTCCTTATTTCTCCCAGTCCACCACCTGACACCCAGGGTTCTGACCTGTGGTAGCTTTTATGCTTAGATCCCATGCTTAGAAGTGCTGACGTATAGCTTGGGGGTTTTTTGTTGAGTTTTAGATGTTCATCTTATTGTTGTTTCAAGAGGAGAGATCTGAAGATGTCTCTCACTCCTCCATGTTTCTCCAAACTCTTTGTGATCCTTTCTTAATTAAATATTATCTCAAATCAAAATGGTGACTTTTATTTTCATGAACCCTATCATAGAGCACTAGCTCAGCCCATTGAGGACCAGCCTGGTGTGTCTGTCTCATGTGTCATCTTTGATCCTCAGTTTGTTGTCTTCGAGACTACCCGCCATGCAGACTTCTGCCCACAGGTACATTTGCTCCCACATTCTTCAATCCAGTTCATTCTGTCATCAGCTTGGATTTTTTTTATTATTTTAACTGTATTGAGGTGACATTGGTTAATAACATTATATAAGTTTCAAGTATACAATTCTATAATACATCATCTATATACTGCAAATATATAAAGTCTTGTCTCCTTCTATCACTATGTACATAATCCATTTATTCTCTTCTGCCTTCCCTCACAAGGCTTCTCCTCTGGTAAACACCATACTGTTGTCTATGTCTATGAGTTTTTTGTTTGTCTTGTTTGTTTATTGCTTTCAATTTTATATCTCATATATAAGTGAAATCATATGGTTCTCAACTTTTTCTGTCTGCCTTATTTTGCTTAGCATGATATTCTTAAGATCTATTCATGCTATTATAAATGGCAGCACTTTGTCTTGTATTACAGCTGAATAGTATTCCATTGCATATGTGTACCAACTTTTATTTTCTATCCAGTTATCCATCAAAGAACGCCTTTTATAATTTTTTCACCTCTCAAATAAAGAATATACCCTGTAACTAAGATTCTTATAACTAGAAAAGCTATATACAAATAAAGGAGATGAAGATAGTCCAGACACACAAAAGCCAAGAAAAAAAAATATTGCTAGCAGATCCATCTTACAGAAAATATAATGAGTACCTCTCTGTTCTAAAAACACCTGACCCAGATTATAATCAGAATTCTCATAAAAAATCAAAGAGAGTTGGCTGTCTTTGAGGCAGCTAACTTGAGGCTGGGGAGCATTGAGCTGCATGCCTATTTGGGGCTGCAGAAACTAGTGAATAACATAGAATGGTTAATTAATGGTGACCAGGAAAATAAAAAAGATAAGATGTCTGCTTATGCCTTCTTTGTGTTCATTACTCAATTGATATAATTATTATTTCTAAGACATTATTATATATAGGGAGTATATCTATACAAATGTTTCATTACTACTCTATTTTGCTTTTCATCTTTATTTCTGCTGGGGTCTTAAATTATAATCTCAACGTCAATTCAAAATATTTTATGTGTTTCCCTACATAGTTTCTAAAAATATTGTATTTACCTTAGAGTCAATAAATATAGTCATGCTTTGTTCTGTCTTCTTTATCCTTCTTCTTCTTCTTTTAAATCAACTCTACCTAAAATTTATTATGTTCTAATGGGGTATGGGAAGATCTAATTTTATTGTCTGGGGTTTGTTTCTTGATCCCAGAATTTTGATTAAATAAACTTTTCTTGGTTGATTAATGATAATATTATTGGCATTTAGTAAATTATTGCTTGTACACACAAATGCTGATTTTTTCTGGTGTGACCTCTGCATTTTTATGGATGTAGATCATGGTTCCTGCAGCTGTCTATACTTTTCAGTAATTATAGCTTCATATTATAGTTTACTATCTAATTAAGTATCTCTGCCCTTGATTATTTCACTTAAAACCCTTGTGGTTTTTCATGTCCACTTATTTTTCCAGAGAAGCTTTTGAATCAAAGTAGCCAGTTTTAATGATTGAGATATAATTTTGCTTTGGCTTATACTAAACCTGTGAGGCCCAGGACTATTACTCTATGTGTCATTCAGTGTATGTCTCCTTCACTCAGACTGTATTTACATCTTCAGAGAGAATGGGCTTTCTCCACATTAAGCCTTTGCCTTTCCAGATGAGTTTTGTTTCTCGGTTGTTACTGCTGGGATCAGGTCATCTGATACATTCATGTTTTCACCATTCTTACCACATATTTCTACCACCTACTTTCCGCATTTTTCTCCTGCCCCTGTTCTGCCTCCCAGATGACTTCACTCACTTCTGCAAGTGCTGCTTGGTGAAAAGCCAGGTAGATGTGATGGGAGAGATCCTGACAAGAAGAGCACACCACAGCGGCCTGAGAAGAGTGCACAAAGAGGATCTCTGCAGCCCTGCCCTCTGTAATCACCCAGCTAAGCAGAAACCCTCTTCCATTGTATGGGTCTTCCTGCCACTATTCTGTTCTTTGCTCCCTGGAAATATCCTGTAGTCTCCATTGTCCCTCACTTCTGTTCCCAGTTTCCAGTATGCTGTGGGCAATTTGTGTCTTTTTCTTTTACTTTATTGTTCGTTCTTTACATATTTTTAAATTTTCCACTATTTCAGGGAACAACATTGAACCCACAAGTCCTGATTGTCTCTTACAGGGGAACTTTGAAAACAAAGGAGACCCTTCCCACACTATCTCAGGGCATTCACTTACTTAAGGAGCTCACTTAAAGGAAAGTTTAGCACTAACACCGCCCTCCTTCATCAGAGGACTGCTCTTTTGCAGCCAGGGAAATGTAGAAGCTGAGTCAAACTGTGATCTCTTGCCCACGTCTTAGGACCACAGAGCCCAGGCTCATTAACAGTCTGTGGCTGTGAAATAACTTATCTCTCTTTGCTCAGGGGACAGACCATACAGAGGCCTGGTAAAGTTTCTATGTCCTCTGGCCTGAGGTGTGAATTCTTGGGTTGATGAAAAGCTGGTTTTCCTCATATGACCCCCAGTGATCTATATCTGGGTACCTTGCAAGTACCACACCTTGCAAGTCCACACCTTGGCTATGTGTGTTGGGTAAAGTTCTCCTTCTCTCTGCCCCCATATCTTATCTCCAGGAGCTGTTTCCTAAAGATCAGTATTAAAAAAATGAGGGACCCTTCGTGAAATCTGCATTATGTCTTTTCCGTCAAGGACATCTCCAAAGACATTTTAAGGATGCATGTGGGACATAATTTAGGTTTTAAATAGTGAATATGACCAATAATGCACATTTCCTCTTTTCTGTATACAACATAAAACACAGGATTATATTTAGCTCCCAAAGCTCCACTGGGAATGTGGTAGCATGTGCCAGTGCATACACAGAAAGGTCCTTTATTATCAGCTGCTCAAGCCTCTAGGAATAGAGAACCATCTAAAGGAAGTGTGTAAGCAAAGCATCACTCTCATGGGTGCCAATGCAGGTCCAAGTGTGCACTGGCCAACAAGGAAGGAACAGGCCTTCCCTGGACCACCTCATCAGCAGAGTGACCCAGCTGAGGTCCCTCAGTTCTGACTTAGTTTCTTCACGTGAAAAATTTAGATAGTGAAAAAAGACTTTGGGTTTATACTGATGATTTCAGTTTTTAAAAAATGTGTCCACAGTGCTTGGCACACTGCCTGAAACACTCAATAAATGGTAGTTATTATCGGCATTGTGATCATTATTGTGTTTATCTTTTGATTTTGGTGTTTATACAGTTCATCACCTCTCCATGGACCAGCAGTCCTTGTTGTAAGCAAGCCCTCAGGTGTCTGAGTGACTTCAAGAATTTCAAAAAGTAAATATCAAGGAGATGGAAAGGACTCCCATTGATCAAAATTGGAATGATTTCAAAAAAATATAAACGATGACAATATTGGATGATCATTCATAGAGTGACATTCTCTGAGTTCCAAAAAAAAAAGTCGAATAAATAATAAAATGTGAGCAATGAGTGTTTTCCTACAGAAAAAAAATTATTAATAAGTGAGAGAAATGAGGGGTAAAGAACATCACTACTAGGCACACAGCACTGTAGCCATTGTTTCCGATCACTGTGCAAAAACTTAGGAGGACCAGGATATTGGCACGTCTGCCAAGCCTCACCCAAAGACCTATACTAATTACTCTGGTGAAGGTGGTATGAAATGTTGGTTCTGGATATATTTTCAGATCAGAGCTTCTCCAAAGCACTCTCCCTGCACCCCATTCCCACCTAGCTTTTTCTCTCATAGAGTATGGCTGACCTAATAACCTCCTCAGGGTAATTCTGATTTACATCACACTAAAATCCTTGAAACAAAAAATTACAAAAAACCAAAGGCTTGGAATAGAGTGAAAGAAAAAGTTTTTAAAGCGAACACATGCAGGCAAAACATTTAGACAAATGTATTTTTCACAAACCTCTGCGGTCTTACTCATGTCCCTGACACCCAACTGCATTCTTTTGTATTGCTCGCTCCCCACCCAGCAGCTAGCATTGTGCCTGGAACATAACAGGTGCTTATTCACGTTTGGTGAATATGTGAATAGCATTGTGAATATGTGTAACATGTCAAGCAATGCAGAGGATGGTGACATTGACTCACCACTGAGAAGGGACACCACAAGGATGACATTAAATTGGCCTAAGGTCTATTTCATAGCAGCTAAGGGACAGCCACAACTTTCTGCCATGTTTTCTGGAAGACACAGGTAGAAGGGGCCTGGTTTGGCATCTCCCTGCCCAATCGACATGTACCCTCCAACCCCTATCTCTGGAGTATCATAAAGGAGATCTTGAGTGTCACATGTCAAGCTCAAAAGGAAAAAGCAGGGGGTTATGGGAGAAGAAAGAGGAGATGATAGGATCGTGCTGCTGTAAAAGAGCCACATCTGCCTGTGATTCCATTTGCTGGCTCTCCCTGGTGAGACATAGGCTAGTCTTGAGAGCCACAGAGGGCAAAGACATGCAGCCCCTGATCCTCTAACCACGGCTCAGAGACCTAATTAGATAGAGCACGGGTTCTCTGAGTGCCACATCCCGCTCCATTTGTGGGACCTTCAGGGTGACAAGCCCTGATGCTAACTGAAGACCAGAAGTTGGGCACAAGGAAGTACATGGGTGTGCCTACATAACTGGCTTCAGATTTTACAGAGATGACATTGTCGCCCTTCACCATATGGGTCATATGGGACATATGGGATGGGCATATGGGACAGGGGCGGTGTTGTCGGGAAAACTTCCCACAATATTTTACCATCTTTTGGGAGACAGCCCACACCATTTGGAAGCTCAAAAGGCTCACACAGGTCTATGGATATGTTCACACTCAGGAAGCCAAATGTGTTCTGTCTGCCTGTAGTTGGGAAGCAGAATTAATCGTTTTCCACTTCTGGCCATTTGGGCCTGCCCTCTGCTCCCCACAACAGACCCAGGCACAAAAATGCCCTCCGAGCTTAGGAACAGAATAGCAAGGGGTGCTGCTAGGAGAAAAATGGCAACCAGTGGAAAATGTCATTCTGCCTTTCTTTGTTCCCAGACAAGTGGGTATCCCCAATGAGGCTTGGGAGGGTCACTTGGGTAGCTCTCTCTGCCTGACCAATTCCCTCTGGCCCCTCTGGGCTGCTGCCCCTCCTGCTGCATTGTTGGATATGCCCACCTTGATTGAGCCTCTCCAGGAGCCCTCCTGCCTTCTTCATCTCTCCTGTGTGTTCCCCATGACCCAGCATTGGTGCTGAAAGTGGGTTCCTGCCCCTCTCACTTTCCTGTCACTTCCATCCCTGGGCAGAACCTCTCCTGGTTTCAAGCCTAAAGGAAGTAGGGGGCTCTGCATCCACCAGACAGCAAGCGCCACTCCCAGCTTCTCACCATATGATGTCCTCTGTGCCATGGTCTCCCACACTCACCCCTCCTGCAGCTGCCAATGTGGTCTTGACATCCATAGCCCCACACTCTGGCCACCTACCATCACATACTCCCACAAGCCCTACCTTCCCACTTCACCCCTCCCACTAGCCTGCACCCTGCAATCCAAGACTACCATGGAGTGCCTGTTTGTGTTCCCCAAATCAATACATTGAAGCAGCAGTGGGACAGTGTTAGGGGGTGGGGTCTTGAGAGGTGATAAGGTTTAGATGAAGGCAGATGGATGGAGCCCTCAGGATGGGGTTTGTACTTAGAAGAGGAAGGGACCAGACCTCCCTTCCCACTGTATGGGGACCCAGGGAGAAGGCAGCCATCTTCCAGACAGGAAGAGGGACCTCCCCAGAACCCCACCATGCTGGAACCCTGAACTGTGAGAAATAAGTGTCCCTTGTGTAAGCCTCCTGCCTAGGGTGTCTGTGATGGCACCCAAGCTGCCGAGGCAGAAGTCTCTTCTTGCAAATGCTCTACCCTCTGCACCCCATTTTCTCTTGCTGGCCATCCAGCCCCACAGCCTCCACACTCACCACCCAGGCCAACCTCCTCAAAAGAGCCCATATAGACTGGGCTTTCATATCATCAGTGGTCAGCATGTGGAGCCCTTCCCCTTCAACAAGCCTAGAAGAGAAATACAAGCTGCCCCCACCTAATGGGGGTTGTCTCAAAGGCCACTAAGGGAGAAGTTGGGTTGGCACTCCTCCAGGCCAGCAGAGCTTCTCACTGAGGAACGTGATGCCTGGGGGGGTTCTGCATAGTTTCAGGTAGAGCTCCTGAAAATTTTTGTTAGGGAACATTCTTCCAGCTGCTCTGCCTTGTGTCCCTGTAGCCACCAACTCTATCCTGACCAAACCTATTGGTCCTCTCTCTAATACTGACTGCACCATTCCTGGGATGCTTCAGATAATGCAATTTTCCTTTCCCTCATTGTGACATAAAGTCCCAAACTTTGACCCAACCCTTCGTGTGTGTACCTGAGGGGCCTATCTCCTTGAATGGTCAAGATTCACTAACCTAATAAGAGGCTACTATTGACCTCCAGGAGGTTAAACTAAGGGCAATGTACCCCAGAGAATGGAACCCATTTCTCATTTCTGGCACGTCCACAGGATACAAACCCAAGTAATCTCCCCAGAAACACAAGTCTTCAGTTGGTCTTAGATACAGCTAAGACCTAGGGTCTCATAGCCCTGAAAATCCAAGTACTCCTTGAGGCCAGAGGTCCAATAAGGAGTCCAATCCCTTTAAATAATGTAAGCCCTGCCAGTCCCTTGTAATACCTTAATTTTACAGTAAAGAAGCCAAACAGGAAATATTGGTTGATTCACGATCTCAGGGCAGTCAATAATGCAGTTGTTGTCAACCCCTGCATCCTCCTATCCCAGGTTCCGTGGAATGCTTAGCAATACACTGTCCTTGGTTTGAAAGATGCTTATTTCTGTAACCATTACACACAGACTCACTAGTCTTAGCCTTCAAAGAGAAAGATGCAAAGACCCTCTGGGTCAGCCAATACACATGGACAGTGCTCCCTCAGGGCTCCAAAACAGCCTTCATCTGGAAGGGCACCAGAAAGAGCCCTCAGGGACCATAAGCTAAAATGTGGCACCTTATTTCAATATATGGATGACTTAGCTATTGCCAGTGAAGACCTTAAGAGTTCTCAGGACAATACTCTGAGAACACTAAATGTTTGTCTGAGAGGGTTACAAAGTATCTCCCTCAAAGGCCTGAATCTCCAACAGCAGGTTCAGTATCTCAGGTCCATCCTTACACCCAGGGCCAAATGCAGGATCTTCACAGGAAACAGGCCATATTATCACCATAGGTTCTAAGCAGTGGAAAGGAGCTGAGGGGCTTTTTTAGGAATGGCAGCTTCAGTCACCATTGGGGTCAAATTTTGAAATAACTGCAAAACCCCCTTATGAAACCTTGTAGGGAGAAGAGAGAGGACCCTTCTGTTGTAACTTCCTGAATGTCAACAGGCACTGAGAGCTTAAAGAACACCTTGGACAGGGTGTATCATAGGGGTGCCAGAAGGAAAAAAGCAAGAGCAAAAAATTGAAAAATTATTTCAAGAAATAATGACTGAAAACTTCTTCAACCTGATGAGAAAAAATTAGACATACAAGCTTAGGAAACTCAGAGAGCCTCAAACAAGATGAACCCAAAGAAGCCCACACCAAGACACATCATCATTAAAATGCCAGTGGTTAAAGACAAAGAGAATCTTAAAAGCAACAAGAGAAATGCAGTTGTTATTTACCAGAGAACTCCCATAAAACTGTCAGCTGATTTCTCAACATAAATTGCAGTAAGGAAGGGAATGGCATGAAATAGGCAAAGTAATGAAAAGCAAAGCCCTATAACCAAGAGTACCCTATCCAGTAAAGCTATCATTTAAAATCAAAGGTCAGATGAAGAGTTTCTCAGAAGAGAAAAAAATAAAGGAATTCATTATCACCAAGTCAGGATTACAAGAAATGTTAAATGGACTTGTTTAAGAAAAAGAAGAAAAAATAAATACAAAATATACATAATAAATGTCTCTAACTATATATCTAGCAACAATTACTTTAAATGTAAATGAATTAAATGTTCCAATTAGCAGACAGGATGGTTGAATGGATAAGAAATCAAGATCCTTACAAATGCTACCTATAAGAGACTCACATCAGATCGAAAGACACATACGGATTGAAAGTAAAAGGATGAAAAAGATGTTTCATGAAAATGAAAATAGAAACAAACAAAAAAGCTGGGGAAGCTATACTTATACCAGACAAAATAGACATTAAAAAGAAGGCTATAACGAAAGACAAAAAAGGACCCAGTTATTCCATGCCTGGGTCTTTATCCAATGAAACCCAAAACACTACTTTGAAGGACATGTGAATCCATATGTTAATTGCAGTATTATTTACAGTAGCCAAGATATGGGGGCATCCTGGGTGTTCATCAATGGATGAATGGATAAAGAAGAGGCGGTACATATATACAATGGAATATTACTCAGCCATTAAAAATGAAATCAGGATAACAAACAAGAGAAACAAACTCATAGATACAGAGAGTATTTTGAAGGTTGTCAGATTGGGGAGTTGGGGATAGCTGAAGGGGAGAGGATTAAAAGGCACAAATTGGTAGTTACAAAATAGTCTTCAGAAGGTAGAGTATAGCCTGGAGAATAGTCAGTAGTATTGTAATAATCATGTATGGTGTCATATGGGTTATATAAATGTATAAATTACCATATCGCACACCTGAAACTAATATTTATTGTATGTTGAGTATAATTAAAATTTTTTAAGTTATTAAAAGAAAAAGTACAAACTGGTAGTTACAAAAGAGTCATAAAGATATGAAGTATAGCATAGGGAACGTAGTCAATAATACTGTAATAACAGTGTATGGTATCAGATGGGTTCTAGATTTATTGGGGTGATCATTCATAAATTATATACATGTCTAATTGACTATGTTGTGCACCTGAAACTAATATAATATTGTATGTCAATTGAAAAATAAAAAATATTTTAAAATGTGATTTTAATATATTTCACGTTTACTCTTCTAAAAATTCATCCTTTGATTGAGATGATCAGCTTTGACCTAGTTCAATCAAATAATGATATTGAAGTAAATACAATGTATGATTGGATTAATGAAAAATCTGAAAACATAATAAAATTATAATCTTCGAAATTATTTCCGTTGATATTTAAATGTACATTTTAAATAATTAGACTTCATTTTTGTAATAATAATAGTGTTTCTTTATTGAAGTAAACATGTTACACACATTGGCTTATGGGAGGTACATACCACATCTTATCCAGTGTCTATTGGTGGGCAGGTGTCAGATCATTGTTTTTATTGTGGTAGAAATACTGGGGTCTACTAGTCATTCATCTTATTGATGTCTCTCTATTATACTTATGTTTTAATTTACATTTTCCTTATGGCTAAATGTAAAACATCCTTCACATGATTATTTTGGGTTCATGTATCTTCTTTGATAAAGTATCAATTCAAAAATCTTGTCCATTTTGTGTTCTCTGATTATAAAGTTCTGAGTATTTGTTATCTAGTCTGGATACAAGTCCCTTCTCAGATATGTAACTTGCAAATATTTACTTCCTGTCTGTGGCTTGTGTTTTAATGTCCTCAACAGCATCTTTCAAAGAGTAGTTCTTAAATATCATGAAATCTAATTTAACAGGTTTTTTTCTTTTGTGCACTGTGATTTTGTTGTCATATCAAAGAAATCTCCACATTTTCTGCTAGACTTTATCGGTTCCATTCTTTTAGGTTTTATATTTAGGTCAATGATACATTTCAAGTTAATATTTTTTTTCTAATAAAACCTTACAATTCAATTTATCTTCTAATATTGTGCTACATTCCATAAACTAATAAGTTATAAAGAATGACTGCATCTAGATTTGTAAATGGAATGAGAACCATTTACTCATATTCCAATTTGCATCAAAATTATTAGAGGTTAAATAAATTGATTAGAGTCTTCTGCACTTTATTTTGTGGTACAGACTTTAATGAAGAAATATATACTTCGCATGTACATTAAAGTTTACTTAAGATCACTTGTAAAGTTATCTATATAGAGGGTTTTAAATGGTGTGTTAGCAAGGTACTTATTAATCTAAATTTGATGCACTTCAAGTTTTCTATCAACTTTGATCAGAGTCAAGACATTAACATGTGACAGCATTGGGGGGGAAGCATTAAAGGAGTAAACTTTAAGGTGATATTGACCATGAAAAATAGCTGAATGGTAAATTTTAAAAATGCCCTTCATAATGGAAAATCAATAAAAAGGCAAACTCACCCTGGGCATCTGCCCAGGAGCTGGCCAGGCTGGGCTCAGGGCGTGCCATTGCCCACCAGAGTGGGGTGGAGCTGATCGGAATAATATTCAGCATCAACCCCCTGGATCATCTGACACTATATATTAGCAGTCAGACACCCCTTGTGATCTGTATGATCAGTGTAAGCACCAAGGCAATAGCTTCTTTGTCCTTGGGTTATTCTTAAAAATCAAGGAGATTAAGTTGCCAGAAAGGGCAAAGAATTACAATACTTTCTGTGGTGGATTAATGATTTAGATGTATGTGTACCAGAGAGTGAGACATTAAAGCATCTCATAAGTGATACCACAACTCTGGAAAGCACAATGACCAGTAGGCAGGCCAGAGTGTCACCCCAGTCCCCACAGGCTGTGGAGGACTCAGGCTCTGTTAACACCACAGTTGCAATTGCCCTTACTTTGTACACACTCAAATCCTTTGGAGGGTACTCTCACAATGTCACTCATCTGTACCTAACCATGTTAGGGCATCAGATTGAACTTTCAGACACAGAAGCCTCTGAGGAGATAAATATTACCTTTACCCTTCCTGCAGCTTGGAGCTTAGATGCCTGTGCCCTTCACAGTCACTGTGAGCAGGACAGTTCATTTCCTGCATGACCCTCACAGCCAACCCCAGTGTGTCCCCCATCACACTGTACAGCCATCACACTGTGTTCCTGCACATAGAGCAATGTACATGCTCTGGTAAAAGAACTTCACAACTGCCAGAGATGCCAAAACAAAATATGCTCAAGATTACAATTCTTTCTGGTGTCATAAGGGAGCCATAGAAAAAGTCTATTATGCTTTAAATCTCAAGCTTACAGTTTTTGTTCCAGAAAATGACTTGTTAGGGTGCCAATGGGGTTGAAAGAATTCACAAAAATCAGGAAGTAAAGTAAAACATTTATTCACTTCACAAGCAAGGAAAGGCACCAAAAATTAATAGTAACACTGACCCTGAAGGGTTAGAGGTTTGAGTTTTTGTTGGGTTCTAAAGGGCAAAGCAGCTGGTGTTTGTCAACAACTGTGTATACTGGCAAGAAGTTTGATGTTTCTTTCACGTTATCTGAAGCCAGGTAACCAAAATGTAGTTAATTAACTGCAGGCTCACCTATCTGGGTATCTTTCCCAGGCCTGTGAACTTAAGCTTGAGAAAAAAGAAAAATTAGAGGGGCTTTGGGGTCTCCTTGTATCCATACATTGTTTATTTTGGCTGATAGCTGGAGCCAACTCTGGCAGGGGCTCAAGGATCTACAGGTTATATATTTTACTTGGTAGCTAAAGCTGGTTCTGGCAACGGCCAAAAGATTGGTAGGAACTGAGGTGTTTGTCCTTTTACCTTTCAAAAGGTCCTCACCCCACCAAGGTAAGGAAAATATGTCAGACCAAAAGGTCCAGGCCCATATGATTTCATTCCTATGTGTTTCTTGGACAGAGAGCAAGACCATGAGAAGCAAAATGACAAAATGACAAATTCAGAGTCTCAAACAATACATTGTTGCTGACCAGAACATGAGGGCAGTAGGGGGGGGGGAAATGACATATGGTAAGTTTATCGGCTCTAGGGTAACAGTTAAAACCCAGGCAGCAAGTGCTGAGTGCACCACGGAGAACACAGGTGTTGCATGATAAGGTAGTGCACTGATTTTTTTTTTTTGAGGTTTATAAGCAATGTATCTCCAATACATTTCACTTGGTAGAAAGTACACACGCAACAACAGGTTTTAGTCTGTCAAACCCAAGTAAGGCATATCGGTTACCAGAGATTCCTAGAAAAACTGGAATATGTTTTGTATTTGATGGGATTGTTATTAATCCATTCACAGAGATGGCTAGCAAGAACATTTGAGTCATCCCAGAGTCATTTTTGAATGACTGCATATTGGTGCATAATGAGAATGTGTCAAACACGTTAATCCTCTGAGTCAAAAACAAGATACACTTATAGAGGACATATTCTTCTCTTATTGATAAGACTGACTCTCAAAGCCAGAAGAGTGATAGTGTAATACATTCTGAATTGGGTTAAAAAGAAAATATGAAAGTGACAAGAAGGCTGTGAATGAGATCCAATCCCCATTTATCTATATTTTTCAAGGAATGACATTTTGTAGAAAATGAACAGGCTCTTCAAGTACAAATGAGATTAGGACGCACATGTCTCCTTGGCCTCAGGATAAAATGGGGTTCCACGGGAAATAGGCACGTGCCAAATTTTTTATATCAATTTCTGCCTGTCAGTGTTTTCCTCTGTCTGAAACTCTCCTGGGTTTTCTCCACAGAAACACTCCAGAATCTATCAGAAACACACAGGATCTATGAATTCGATGCCAAAACCCTCCTGAATGGGTCATTGTAAAAGGCTTGTTCAAATATTAGGAAAAGGGGATGTGGGAAAGGATGAAGGTCCTAAAGGGGATCCTGTATGGTGATGGGTACTACAAAGACTTTCTGCCCATTTCTTACATATTTCAAATTCTATGACTGGCCAATTGGAATGCATGTCATTTTGGATGCCCATTTTTTCACAAGCACCAGAAGTTAATAAATCCATGAAGCAAGAAAGTGAAAAATGAAGTGTGAGGTTTTACTTTGGAGCAAATAGAAAAGCTTATCTACTTACTATTAATAAAAAACATCTGACAGAAGCCACAGTCAGAGCCCCTCCTCTGCAATCAGGGCTCTGAACCAAGCTTTGGCTCACATGGATGGAGCATCCATTAGTCTCAGAGGCCGGGCAAGACTCCCTCTTCTGGAAACAGGAAGCCCTAGTCAGGTGGTTTCAGCCCTGACCTGTGCAAGCCATCAAGCAGGAGATGCACCTGGCCAGATGTTGCAGGCTGTGCAGCCCCCACTGGCTATCTGGATGGAACGCACAAAACTTCAAATCATGATTTAGGCCTGAAGGGGGAGAAGAAATCCATTTGGGTAGATTACTTTTATTAAATTTCTTCTACATTGTTAAAATTTATATCCTTGATTAGGCCAGAGACTGATTGGAAGGTGATGTTAGTTTCAGGTGCATGATGCACTGATGCAAAAGTGACATATGAAGGTCTAGTGATCATCTGTCACCCAGCAAACTATCACAATATAATTGATGGGATTCCCCTCAGCTTTTTTGTTCCTTACACCAAAGCCCAATGAAATATCTCTATGGGAAAAAAGATGAAACACACCACTCACACTCATCTAGATATTGTTCATGCAAAAGACGCATACGTGCTCATTTGCTCTACACTTAAGCACACAAAAGTACCCCCACATCATCAAAGACACATGAAAACACACTTGACCTTCATCAAAATTTTCAACACAGACACACACAGACAGACACTCATGCAACGTCAATATGCCTGGATGGCCATATCCATGTATCCCCACCACCACCCCATCTCACATGTAAGGGACAGTAAACACACCCATCCAGGCATTTCTCTGACTCTTTCCCAGACACTTACAGACACGGCCCAGGTACACTACACCTGCAGCAGGACGGGTCAATGAGGCAGGCCATGGCTGACCCTGACTGACACAGACACATAAAGACTCCCAAAGTCAAAGAAGCATCTCAGCCAGGCCCTTGAGCCACCCCTATGCCTTTGCCTTTAGCACCCTGAAGTCCTGGGCCTTCCTGCTCGTCAACTTAGCCATATGGCCTTGTCTCAGGAAGAAGAACTGTTGCCTGCCAGGCTGACTGTGGGAGGAGGTGAGGATCTCACCACCTGAGCCACAGGCCAGGCTTCCAAACAAATCAACAACCCACATGACCCAAGAACACTGTTCCTGGCTCCCCTGCCTGGCCAGACAGTGTTATTGACAGGAGCCAAGGTCCCAGAATCTGGGGTACTTGGTTGGGACACAGAGCCCTGCTATGGCAGTAAAGGGTTTTAGGTATAGGATGGAAAGAGGGAGAATGGGGTGGAAATGAAAAAAATAGGTGATGTGAGGGCAGTGGTAGAAATGGGAGTGATGATGAATGGAAGAGAGGGAAAGGAGAGGGAGAAAATTGGCTACAAGGGAGTAAGAAATCCTGGAGAAAGAGAAAAAATGTGCTGGTTGTGGATGCAGGATTAGAAGGGACAGGGGAATGGAGGTGGAAATGTTTAGTAGAAGGCATATGGAATGGGGGCACCAGAGGAGAGAAACTGGGCTCAGAGTGATGGGAGGAGACAGCAGAAGCTTGGGAAGGTGAGAGGTCACTGAACGGCCAGAATCAACTGCATGAACAATAGATGAGATTTATTGACAGCTCATCTTCCCTCAAAGGAGCCTTGATTGGCAAATTCCCAGGCAAGAGGGTCAAAGGGGTTGAATCCTTGTCAATCACCCCTATTCTCCCAGAGCCTTCCTCTGGGTTCTAACTGCCCTGGCCGTGTCTGGCTCCATTTAGCAGAAGAGGAAAGTGAGGGCAAGAGCTAGGAAGAGTGAAAGCTCCAAGAGAGAAAGGGGCAAGTTGGAAGAGTGGTTGTGGTCACTTCTTGGTCAGCAAACATACTTGGAACTAAAGCAGGAATATTGGTGACCCAGACAGTCAGGGCAAGGAGGAAACTGGGCCCCACATGGCCAGCTGCCCAGTGGGCCCCTGGAGTCTGACCAGGTGCTGATTCTCCAAAAAGCACAGGATATTGGCTTCCAGACTTCCCAATTCCTGGCCATTGCCAGGCCTGGTTCATAGGGAACTAGACAGTACTTAACCACTTAACCAGTTCTTCTCCTGGGCCTTCTCTAAGACCTGTTGGACAGTGTGTTCATGCTCCACTGGCCCAGGGTTCCTGGAGACCCCATGAGAACCAAGGTTCAGAAATCCTCTGAGTAAGGCTCTGGCCTCTGTCAAAAAGCTGGCCATTAGCCCCTGGCCTTACTGGAAGCCTAGCCTCACCTTCCATGTGTTGACCTCTTTTACCATCCAAGTCATGGCTAACAATGCAGGACAATCTATCGTAGGCTGCCCAAGGCTGTCCATGTATGAAGAGACACAGTAAAACCCACAAAGTTCAGCAATTTGGCCAAACCCCTGAGCCACCATGCCTTTCCCTCCAGCTCCCTGCCTCATGGAACTTGCTCAGTCTTCTTAGCCCTCTGACTGACCTCTCAGGAAGAAAGAGAGGATGCCTGGCAGCATGGCTGAGGCAGAAGGCATAAATAATGGTCTATTCATCTTGAGTCCCAGGTAAAGCTCCCAAAATTAGCCGTATTGCATGGCCCCAACACAACACTTCCCTAGTAGCTTGGACTGGTTTTGGCAGTGGATTTGAATAGAGCCAAGTACCAGATGCCAGGAAAATTGGTTTAGACTTCAAGCATTGCTTTGATGCTACAGAATATCCAGGATGAAAATTGGAGATGATAAAGAGCTGGAAGACACAGAATTGGGTTGGCATTTAGATCATATGCAGGGGTTATAAAGGAGGAATAAGGTGGGAGGGTGGTGGTGAGGTTGAAAAATAATTTGCTACAAAGGTATAAGGAAACTTGGAGAAGGAGAAGAATGGGGTGGTTGCAAGAGAAGATTTTTAAAGAAACAGGAAATTATTTGGTGGAACTTAGTGGAGAAGGCCAAAAGAATGGGGTTAATCAGAAAAAAAGAACAAGGCTGCAGGATAATGGAAGGACACAGCAAAAGACTGGTGAAAGTGTAAGCCCACTGCCTGGCCAGCAACAATAGCATAGAAA
This sequence comes from Eonycteris spelaea, assembly GCA_003508835.1. Lineage (NCBI taxonomy): Eukaryota > Metazoa > Chordata > Mammalia > Chiroptera > Pteropodidae > Eonycteris > Eonycteris spelaea. The sequence continues at coordinate 3,316,824 of PUFA01000143.1, forward strand.
ACAGTAATTTACTGAGAGTTAGTCCCCCCAGAAAGAGCACTGATTGATTAAGCAACTCACTTGTGCCAGTCAAGGAATTCAAAAAGCTGAATCCATGTCAATTTGCCCCTGTCCTCCTAGAGCTTCCCTCTGGAATCAGACCTCCGCTGGGCCTTGGTGGGTTCCTGGTTGAGGAGTGAGGAAGAAGGTAAGCTCTCACGTGGAAGGGGCCAGCTGTAGAAAGAGAAAATTTTGGTCCATTCTTGAGCTCTGGCGTGAATATTGGTGACCTGGACAGTCAAGACAGGATTGAGTTTGGAAGCCCACATGGCCAGCTGCCTCACAGGCCGCCTGGTGCTTGGCCAGGTGCTGATGCTCAGGAGGGCAGGTCATTGCCTCACAGACCTCCCAATTCTAAGCAATTTCCAGGCCTGGCTTCCAGGCACCTGAGTGGGACCTGCCCAGCTGGGGTCCTCGGGCTTCTCCAAGACTGGGTCTCCTCATCCCTGGTGGCACTGGTTGCAGGCAGATTGTCCCAACCACCTTGACTGGGCCACAGTTAGAGGGGTCTGTTCCACAGCTAACATTGATTGGCATGTCCTGAACTTGGAATGCCTTGTCAGGACTCCTGTGTATAGGGGAGATTCCTACTTATTGGAGCTTTTCTGAAGCTTCCCCTCGAGCATAGCACACCTCCTCTTCAATCTCAGCCCAGACCAGACCAAAGCGTCAGGGTGCCTCACTCCTTACTGACACCCATGTTCCTGGAACCCCATGAGAAACGAGGTAAGAAAGCCATCTTTGGCCACTGCTGGAGGGCCAGCCTTTCCCGAGGGCATACTGAGAGCCCAGCTTGCCATGCATGGACCTCTTTCACCATCCAAGTCGCAGCTGCCTTTGCATCTTTCTTGGACCCAATGCCACTGGCTCCACACCTTCAGCCCTGAGGCTGGTCCAGCCACCACTTTTGAATCTGGAGATGGGTAATTGCCAGAGAACACCTGGCATTTCAAAGCTACTTTTATCCAGGAACTCCAGCCCCTGACTATTTTTAGCTGGAAACCTCCTATTATAATGGAATGATTCGGGCCCTTTCATCCAGTCCCATGCCCCACTGCCTGGCCAGCATCAACAGCATATACAACAGCTGTGTTATAAAGAGCTAGTCCTATCTCTAAGGGCATGCAGGCAATTCACCTGTGCCTTGAGACAGCCATGTGCCTGAATTTATGGTACCAGCCACCTGATGGAAATAGACACTGGCTGCTGAGCCCACACTAGAGACACAGTGTTGTTTCTAATGTTCTACACCTGAATCGAAACCAGGATATTCACCAGTGTTTCTGCCGACTAGATTTCAGTATTGAGAAAAACATAGCAGCATGTTTTGGGGCTCTCAAACCCAATTAATGAATCTGCTTATTGACAATCCAATGACCCTTTGAGCTCGTCCCTTTGATTGGTTGAATGGATTTTTTTTTTTAATCGATGCACAGAGATGTTCTAGCAAAGTATATCTTTGGAATGGGAGAGTCATTTTGAATGACGACACTCCAACTTTCATGAGAGCTGGTCTGACATACAGTCAGTCATACTTTTGAAATGACAGAAACTGAAACTGGGTATAGGAAACTGTTGTGGATGAATGAACTTCTTTAAAGAAAAATGAGGTGAGGGAAAATTTGTTCTCTTTGGGGCTTTCAATAAAGTTGTGTACTGAATCCGTTCTCCCCTTCCTGACATTTTTTCAATCCCTTAAAAATTTGTCAAAAAACTCCACAAGCCCCTTGAATCAAAGAGAAATTGGATGCCACTAATTATCTTGGCTTCAGGCTAGATTGTGGCTCCAGGAGAGACAGACAGGCCCAACTTTGGCTTTGGGTTTCTCCCCCTGAGGGTGTATTTTCCTCTCAGAAATTTTGTTGTTGTTCCTTCCCCAAGAACCATCTGGAATTCGTAGAAAAGGTACCCCAAGCCCCCAAGCCTCCAAGAGGTCATTGTGCAAATCCTCTGACAGTGGAACTGGAGAAGAGGCCTTCGGGAAGAGCAAAAGGGGCCTGATGAATCCATTGAGTACTCTCTGGTGTGAACCAGTTTCAGAGCCTAGTGTCTGAAACACTCAATGATGACACCATCCCTTATATACCAATATCATCACAGACACCCATTTTCCCACCATCATAATCAACTTATCAATACAGTCTATGAGAGAGTGAAATGGAAAGCATGAGGGCACTGCCAAGTAGAGGAAAGTTTCTCTACTAACTCTTTGTTAAATCATCTAAGAGGAGCTGTGACCAGGGCCACTCTTCAGGCCTCAGTGCCTTATTCCAAGGGGTCTCCTCCAGCATACTGAGCTTTCCTGTGTCCCACAGCCTGACTAGGGCCCCTTCCTCCAGAGGAGAGGCAGCACTTGCCTGTAGGTGGATTCTGCCCTGACATGTGCAGGCCAGGCAGCAGGAGCTGAATGCAGGAGACAAGACAGCAACTATATGACCAGCCACTTCCAGATCCATTCCAAGCCTGAACTTTAGAGAGCTAAGCAGAACCTGTCTGGCTCTTGTCCTGGGCCTTCTGTGCATCTTGGCTTCTTCATCCCTGGTGGCATGGGTCAAAAAAGGATTGTTGGGAGTTTAGAGAAACATGGCAGAGTGAAATACATCCCCAGATCTCTCCCCTTGAAACAACAATAAGCTGAACATCTAAAACTCAACAAAAAACATCCAAACTACACACCAGAATGTCTGAGTGTGGGATCTGCACATAAGAGCTACCACAAGTCAGAACCCTTGGTGTCAGGCAGTGGACTGGGAGAAATAAAGAAGCTGCATTTAGCAGCTGCTGGAGCTCCCTGTAGGAGGAGGGGGAAGGGAAAAAGTGCGGCAAGATCTCTGAACTGCCCTGCCTGAGAGTGCTGTGAGCTCTATGTGACCAGTGGCAGGGCCAAGTCATCAGGACAGAAAGCATGAAAGTGAGATGGAAAAGAAATAATGGATGATTTTTATCAGCCATGGGTACAAAATACCGAGGCTGAGCCACAGTCCCCAAACCCCAGCCCAGAGGGCCCCTCCCCCGCTACCCTCTGAGAATAAACACCACGGAGCCCAATGAGAATCTGAACAAATGCTACTGAAACTGTCACTAATGCTGACAGGGACTGAGGCTGAGAGTAGTGAGCACGATTAAATATCTATAAGGAAAAAAAGGCATTACTAAGGCTTTATTGAAAGCAAGAATCCAGGAGGCTTAGACACCACCTACTGGAAATCAAAAGAAAAGTGCCTTCTTTGCAACAAGCTAAAGAGAGACCTTTATATAATAAATCTTCTTTCTGGAATACAGCAGAATACACTTCCATTAATGCCCAGGTGGAGAAATAGTCCATTGAATACCATAAACAACCAAGGTGACAAGGCATCTCAGAAAGAAAGAGAAAAATCTCCAGAAAATAAGCTTAAAGACTTAGAAATATGCAACTTAAATGACGGAGAACTCAGGATGGTACTTCTGAAAAAACTCAGTGTGATCCAAAACGAGTCATATCAACAATTCCAGGAATTGAAAACACAACTAGATGAGCAAAATGAGTTCTCTAGCAAGGAGATTAAAACCCTCAGAAAGAACAGAATAGACCTTCTGGAGACAAAAAATAAAATTAAAAATAATTTAAAATAAAACCACACACATGAGTTGAAAAAAGGAAATAACAAGCTTGAGAATTTGAGTTAACCAAATGGAGGAAAGGATCAGTGATATCAAAGACAGAAAGCTAGAAATAAATGAGAAGGAAGAAGAGAGAAACCAAAAATGAAAAATAATAAAAAGAAATACAAAAAAACTACATGACATTATAGAAGAGGAAACATAAGAATAATGGATATTATCGAAAGCAAGAAAAGGCAACAGGGATTAAAAAGCATTTTCAGAGGAAGAGATGCCAAGAATCCGAAATCTAAGGAATGAGCTGGAACTTGGAATTCAGAAGAAGTCAACATAAAACCAATTATCGCAACTGAAAAGGCCTTCTCCAAGACACTTGTATTAAAATTATCAAAAATCAATGACAAACACAGAATTACCAAGGCAACAGTGAGTAAAATGCGGTAACATATAAAGATAAACCCAGTAGATTACCTCAGATCTCTCAGCGCGAACCTTACAAGCCAGAAAGTAATGGAATGAAATATTTAAATTATTAATAGATAAGGAATGACCAGCCTAGAATAATGTATCACTAAGCTTCCTTTAGATATGAAGGAGACATACAAAAACTAAAGGAATTCTCCACTATGAGGCCTGCACTACAGGAAATAGTAAAAGAGGTAAGCCCACTTAAACTGAATTTTTTTAAGAAAAATACATAATTAGGAGTAAAGTGACTATCAAGCAAATAGGAGAAGAGGAGTACAACCCTTACTAAGAATAGGGTACTATAAGCTTAAATAATAAGAAGAGAATTGTTATAACAAGATAGTAATGAACATTCAGCATACATAGGGACAAATTGAGATAATAAGGACTGTAAAGGGGGTATTCAAAAATCTAGATTCACAAAGGGCAATGCAGATAAGGCACATGCAGAAGAAAATGGACAACTGTATATATATATATCTATATCTATATATATATATATATATATAGATATAGATATATCTCCTTACATATTCGTAATGGTAAACACACACCAAAGATTCAGAACTGAAGTATATAACATAAAACAAAGAAGGACCAGAGGGAAAACCCACAAAAGCCAACCAAAATAAAGAAAACAGAAAACACAAGGATATGGAAGCAATGGAAACACTGAGCTACCAGAAAGCAAGATAAAACGGCTATAAGACCTCATATTTTAAAAATCACCCGAAATGTAAATGGACTGGACTCACCAATAAAAAGGCACAGAGTTGCAGAATGGATCAAAAAACAAAACCCAACCATATGCTGCCTCCAGGAGACACATCTCAGCCCCAAAGACAAATATAGACTCAAAGTGAAAGGGTGGAAAGTGAATTTTAGGCAAATGGTATTAAGAGAAAAGCTGGAGTAGCAGTACTAATATCAGACAAAATAGACTTCAAAATAAAAAAGGTAAAGAAATATACTGAGGGACACTTCATAATGATAAAAGGAATCATGCACCAAGAAGACACAACACTTATAAATATCTATGCTCCCAATCAAGGAGCCCTTAAATATGTAAACCAATTACTAACAGAAGTAAAGACAGAAACAGGCCAAAACACTATCATAGTAAGGGAACTAAATACCCCACTGTCGAATATGGATTATCCAAAGAGATAATCAATAAAGAAATAACATCCTTAAATGACACATTAGATAATCAGGACATAATTGACATTTAAAGATACACCAATCCCAAAACAGCTGCTTATATATTCTTCTCTAGTGCACATGGAATATTCTCAAGAATTGACCACATACTAGTACACAGAGATAGCCTCAACAATATGAAGCCTGAAATCATACCAACCATATTCTCTGATCATAATGCTTTCGAACTCGAGATCAATTGCAAAAAGAAATCAAGAAGAAACCACAAATATGAAGATCAAACACCATGCTACTGAAGAATAACTAAGTCAGAGAAGAAGTAAAAAGAGAGATCAAGAGATACATAGAAACGAATGATAATGATAGTACAACATATCAAAACTTTTGGGACACAGCAAAAGCGGTCATAAAAGGAAAGTTCATATCCTTATAGGCCTATCTCCAAAAATAAGAATGAGCCCAAATAAATAACCTAACACTTCATCTTGAAAAACTAGAAAATGAACAACAAATGAAGCCTAGAGTCAGTAGAAGGAAAGAAATAATCAAAATTAGAGCAGTAATAAAGTGGAATTGAAAACAAACAAACAGTAGAAAAAATAAATACAACAAAGAGCTGGTTCTTTGAGAAGGTTAATAAAATTGACAAACCCTTACTAGCTCACTAAAGAAAAAAGAGAAAGACACAAATAAAATCAGGGATGAAAGAGGGGAAATTATGGCTGACATTGCAGATATACAAAAGATCATGGAAGAATACTATGAAAAAATATATAATAACAATTTAATCAACTGGAAGAAAATGGACCAGTACTTAGAAAAATACAGTCTTCCTAGACTGAATCGAGAAGATCTGGAAAATCTAAATAGACTCATCAGCAGTATAGAAACTGAAACAGTCATCAAAAACACCACGAAAAAGTAAAGTTCAGGACCAGACGGCTTCACCAGTAATTCTACCGAATATTCAAAGAAGATTTAATACCTATTCTCCTCAAGCTCTTCAAGAAATTAAAGAAGAGGCAATACTTCTCAATTAATTTTGAGTCCAATATTACCCTGATACCAAAACCTGATAAAGATAACACACACACACAAAAACTACACACTAGTATCTCTCATAAACACAGATGTAAAAATTCTAAATAAAAAATACTAACAAACCAAATACAGCAAAATATTTTTTAAATTATACACCACAATCAAGTGGGCTTCATCCCAGGGGCACGTGGATGGTTCAACATATGCAAATCGATTAATGTGATACACCACATAAACAAATTAAAACAAGAATCATGTGATCATATCACATATGCAGAAAAAGCCTTCGACAAGATACAGCATCTGTTTATGATCAAAACACTTAACAAATCAGTATCAAAGGAAAATAAATTAACATAATAAAGGCCATATATGACAAATTCTCAGCTAACATTATACTTAATGGTGATAAATTAAAACCTTCCCTCTAAGATCAGGGAAAGGTAAGGCTGTCCACTATCACCACTGTTATTCAATATAACATTGGAGGTCCTAGCAAGTGCAATCAGGCAAGATAAATATTTATAAGGCATCAAAATAGGAAACAGAGACATTGAACATCACTATTTTCAGATGACATGATTCTCTATATAGAAAACCCTAAAGACTTCATAAGAACTCTACTGAAATAATTAACAAATACAGTAAAGTCTCTGGATACAAATCAACATTCAAAAATCCATAGCATTCCTATACTCTAACAACAAAGTGTCAGAAAAAGAAGTTGAAAAACTTTCAAGAAGTTGAAAAAATAATTCCTTTTGCAATTACAACAAAAAGAATAAAATACCTAGGAACAAATCTAATAAAACATGTGAAGAACCTATATAATGAAAACTACAAGACCCTATTAAAAGAAATTGAAGAATACAAAGAAACGGAAAGATATTCCATGTTCTTGAATTGGAAGAATCAATGTAGTTAAATGACCATATTACCTAAAGCATTACACAGATTTAATGCAATCCCCATCAAAATCCCATTGGTATATTTTAAAGAAATAGAACAAAAAATGTCAGATTCATATGGAAGCACAAAACACCCCCAAACTGCCAAAGTCATCCTAAGAAAAATGAATGAGACAAAGCGACAGTAATCAAAATGACATGTGTTGGCAGAATAACAGACACATGGAGCAGTGAAACAGATTCGAGAGTCCAGAAGTAAACCCATATTTACATGGACATATAATTTTTGACAAAAAAAAAAAAAAGCCAAAAACATACAGTGGAGAAAGGAAAGCCTCTTCAATAAATGGTGCGGGAAAACTGGAAAGCCACCTCAAAAGAACGAAACTAGACTCTTATCTATCCACCACACACCAAAATAAACTCAAAATGGATTGAGGACCTGAATATAAGTCCTGAAACAATAAAAGCATAGAAGAAAACATTGGAACTAACTCAAGGACCTTAGACTTAAAGAAGATTTTAGGAATTTGACCTTGAAGACAAGGGAATTAAAAACTAAAATAAATGAATGGGACTACATCATACTAAAAAGCTTCTGCTCAGCAAAAGAAATAGTCAACAAGGTAAAGAGACAACCATCTGAATGGGAAAATATATTTGCAAGCAACGCCTTTGTGCATCCAAATACACAAAGAACTCATACAACTCGAAAACAACAAAAAAGCAAATTATACAATCAAAAACCAAAAACCAAAAAACAAAAAATGGGCAGAGGACCTGAACAGACACTCTCCCTAAAGGACATACAAATGGCCAACAAATAGATGAAAAGATGTTCAACATCACTAGCTGTTAGAGAAATGCAAATCAAAACCACAATGAGATAGCAACTCTCACCTGTTGCTTGCACTGAATGCATAACCCAAGGCCTACAATAAGGGCCTAATATCCAAAATACAAAGTACTCATACGACTCAATAACAACAACAAAAAAAAAACAAATGATCCAGTCAAAAATATAGGCAGGGGACTGAACAACACTTCTCCTTAGAGAACATACAAATGGCCAACAAATAGATGAAAAGATGCTCAACATTGCTAGCTATTAGGGAAATGAAAATCAAATCCACAATGAGACACCATCTCTCACCTGTTACAACAGCTATAATCAACAGGACAAGTAAAACAAATGTTGGCGAGGATGCAGAGAAAAATGAACCTTCACACACAGCTGGTGGGACTGCAAATTGGTACAGCCTCTATGGAAAACAGCATGGAGCCTCAAGAAACTAAGAATTGATCTACCATATGATCTAGCAATCCCACTACTGGGTATTTACCCCAAAGACTTGAAAAACCATATCCGAAAAGATATTTTGCACACCGATGTTCATAGCAGTACTATTCACAGTGGCCAGAACATGGAAGCTACTGAAGTGTCCTACGATAGATGATTGGCAAAAGAAGCTGTGGCACATTTATACAATGGAATATTACTCAGCCATAAGAAGAGAAGAATATTGCCATTTGCATCAACCTGGATTGACCTTGAGATAATCATGCTAAGCAAAATAAGCCAGCTGGAAAAGATGAAAATCACATGATATCACTTATGTGGGCTATAAACCTAAAAGCAACAAATGAACAAGACAAACAGAGACTCAGGGACATGGACAATGGACTAGTGGGTACCAGAGGGTAGATTGTGGGGAGGAGGGAAGAGGTAGGCACGGTAAAAGTGGTCAAATATAGAAGGGTTGGGGAGAGTAAAGTGAGTAAAGGGGATCAAAGTATGGTAGCTGAAGGAAACTGGACTCTGGGTGGTAATTATACAATAGAATATATAGATGCCAAATTTTAACATACACCAGAAAATTATATAATTGTATTAACCAATGTTACCTTAATAAATTTAATTTTTTTAAAGGTAAAATAAAAGAGAGGAATAAAATATAAATTAAAACTTTGAAAAAAAATGATTAGCAGAGAGGAGGGAAATGGCTGACTAGGTAAAAGTAGGGTTCATCTCCCCCAGGTCCACATTGATATTACAACCAAATTATAAAATAATCAATGTGGAGAATCACCTGAAGTCAGCTGATCAGAACGCCTAAGTCTGATAATATAAAGGAGCCACATCAAAGCTGCAGGACCGCCCAGGCACAGATGTTACAGCAAAACTGAGGCTGTATTGGCCAGATGGACTTTGTCTCCCTGAGATCCTGCTTCACCCAAGCCACAAAGTGCCTACAGCGCATTGACAAGCAGCCTCTTGTGTACTGCTTGTCTCTTGGTTATGCATTCAGTGCAACAGATCTTGACTTGTGCATTGAGCGTATTTCGAGAAAAACAGTTGTGGATAGATCACTGCTGCCTGTACAAGCTGTTATATCTCTTGAGGGGATTGCAGGGTCTATATTGGCCTAACGGCCCTTAACTCCCTGAGCTTCTGCCACATCCAATACACAAAGTGCCTGCTGCGCATTAATAGGCAGCTGCCCCTGCCCTGGGGCAATGCATTAAGGCCCAAAGGTGACAGCAGCTGACTTTACAAGTGAAAACTTATACAGGGAGTCACAGAGACAGTGTTGCCACATAAACTGACACTGCAGTGGCAGGGGGAAATTTATCAATAGACCCAGGAGACTCCCAGAGTCCCTGTGCCACCCAACATGCATATCACCCAGAATCTCATCCAGTTTCAGAGACTTACAGGCAACTGACAGGCAGTGTCAGACCTTGAGGAGCACTGGTCCCTCTGCTAAACTGCCACAGATCAGGAATGGGGGATAATCAACTGCTGCATACAGCATTGTCTCTTTCACTTACCTATAGATTCGTCACAGGCAACAACTATCTGCGGATCATTGGGTAGTCCTGAGCAATCAAAAGCAGCAGCCGACCTTGGCCTACTGGGGAGCCTCTCCAAGGGTCCACAAAACCGATGCATCTGGAGGCTAGCATCAGACCACAATGAAGCAACTCCTGACTAGTCCCATTAGTGATACACACAAAGGGTGATTTCAACAAGTACACAAGCCTGCTAGGGCAAATTCCACTTAGTGGGGTCAGCACCCACACAAATCTTACCTTGTGAGTGCAACCAATTCTCACAATTAGTCATCCTGAGCATTAAACCCATTTGCTGATCTACTAACAACAATAAAGGCTTGGCAACAACAGAAGATCACACATACCCACACAAAGATCACGTCCAGAGCCCTGGCATAAGGGATAGGAAGAGTGCACCACTGGGCCACAGGACACCTTCCACATTAGACCATCTGGTCAAGGCTGAGAGACCAAACAAATATTTCTACACATAGAAACAAGCACAGAGAGGCTAATAAAATAAGAAAAGAAAACAAACAAACAAACAAACAAACAAACTGCAAATGAAACAGGAGAAAACTCAGAAGCAACCTACCAGAGACGGAATTCAAAAATAATGGTTATAAGGATGCTCAACAACTTATGGGGAAAATGGATGAGCACAATGAGAACCTCAACAGCATAAAAAAGGACATAGAAACAATTTTAAAAGTACCAGACAGAACTAAAGATATAGTAAGTGAAAATTAAGACTACAATAGAAGAATTCAACGATAGATTGGACGAAGCGAAGATTGAACCAGCAAACTGGAAGACGAGATAGCAGAATACACCCAATAAGAACAACAAAAAGAAAAAAGAGTTTTAAAAAATGAGGATAGTTTAAGAGACCTGTGAGACAGCATGAAGTGTAAAATATCCGAAACATAGGAGTGCCTGAAGAGAAAGAGAGGGAGCAAGGGATTGAGAATCTATTTGGAGAAATAATGACAGAAACTTCCAAACCTGGCAAGGGAATTAGACATACAAGTTCAGGAAGCACAGAGTCCCAAACAAGAGGAATTCAACCAGACCTACAAGCAAATACGTCATAATTAAAATGCCAAAAGTAAAAGAAAAATAGAGAAAATCTTAAAAGCAGCAAGAGAAAGGAAGAAGTTACTTGCAAGGTACCCCCATAAGAATGTCTGCTGACTTTTCAATGAACACTTTGCAGGCCAAAGAAACTGGCAAGAAATATTCAAAGTTATTAAAAAAGAATCTACAACCATGAATACTCTACCCAGCAAGCTTTTGATTAAGATGGAAGGTGAGAAGAAGAGCTTCCAGACAGGAAAAAGCTTAAGGAATTCATCACCAACAAGAAATGTAAAGGGTCTTCTGTAAAAGGAGAAGGGGTAAAAAAGAAAATAGAAATAAGAAATATGAAAAAAAACATTAATAGCAATGTACCTATCAGTAATCACTTTAAATGTAAAAGGATTAAATGCTCCAATTAAAAGGCATAAGGTAACTGAATGGATAAGAAGACAAGGCCCATGCATATACTGTCTACAAGAGACCCATTTCAGATCAAATGACACTCACAGACAAAGTAAAGGGATGGAACAAGATATTTCATGCAAACGGAAATGAAAAATAGCTGGGGTAGCAATACTTATATCAGATAAAATAGACTTTGAAACAAAGTCTATAATAAGAGACAAAAAAGAACATTACATAATGATAAAGGGATTGATAAATCAAGAGGACATAGCTAGTAAACATATATGCACTCGACATAGGAGCACCTCCATCACACAGCAATTATTGACTGACATAAAAGGAGAGATCAATAGTAATACACTCATAGTAGGAGACTTTAACACCCTATTAACACTAATGGACAGATCTTCCAGGCAAAGAATTAACCAGGAAACAATAGGACTAAAAGACACACTAGAACATGGATTTAATAGATATTTTCAGAGCATTTACCCAAAAGCAGCAAAATATACATTCTTCTCAAGTGCACATGGAACATTTTCAATATAGACTACATGTTAGGACAAAAGTCAAGTCTCAATAAATTTAAGAAGATTGAAATCATATCAACCATCTTCTCTGATCACAGTAGTATGAAACTAGATATCAACTACAAGAAAAAAAACTGGAAAATACACAAATGCGGAGGCTAAATAACATGTTACTAAACAGTGAATGGGTTATCAATTGAGATCAAAGAAGAAATCAAAAGATACCTAGAGATGAATAAAAATGAAAACAGAAAGACTCAAAATTTATGGGACATAGCGAAATCAGTCCTAAGAGGGAAACTCATAGCAAACATGCCTACCTCAAGAAACAAGAAAAAGCTCAAATAAACAATCTAACCCTACAATTAAAAGACTAGAAAAAGGACAGCAAACAAAAGCCCAAATGAATAGAAGGAAGGAAATAATAAAGATCAGAGTGGAAATAAATGAAGTAGTCTAGAAAAACAATACGAAAGATTAATGAAACCAGAAGCTGTTATTTGACAGGATAAACCAAATCAATAGACCCTTAGCCAGACTCATCAAAGAAAAAAAGAGATGACTCAAATAAATTAAATCAGAAATGAAAGGGGAGAAATAACCACAGACTCCATAGAAATACAATAGATCATTGAGAAAATACTATGAAAATTATATACTAACAAACTGGACAATCTGGAAGAAAAGGACATATTCCTAAACATATAACTCCCAAGACTGAGTCAAGAAGAAACAAAAATTATGAACCAACTGATTACTACCAATGAAATAGAATCTGTAATGGAAAATCACCCCAAAACAAAAGTCCTGGACCAGATGGCTTCATGGGCGAATTTTACCAAAAACTCAGAGAATTACACTTACTTCTCAAACTACTCCAAAAAATTCAAGAACAGGAAAGGTTGCCTAACTCCTTTTATGAAGCCACCATTACTCCTTGATTCCAAAACCAGAAAAAGACATCATAAAAAAAAAAGAAACTAAAGGTTGATATCTCTTATGAACATTGATGCAAAAATCATCAACAAAATATAGCAAAATCGAATTCCGTGATATATTTAAAATATCATAGACCATGATCAAGTTGGATTTATTCTTGGGCTGCAAGGTTGTGCAATATCCGAAAATTAATTAATATGATACACTACATTAACGAATCGGAGATAAAAACCACGTGATCATATTAATAGAAGTAGAAAAAGCATTTGACAAAATCAGCATCTATTTATGATAAAAACTCTCAACAAAGTGGGCACAGAGGGAACATACCTCAACATCATTAAAGCCTTATATGACAAACCTACAGTACAGCTAATGTCATACTCAATTGGGAAAAATAAAGTGTTTTCCCTTAAGTTTAGGAACAAAACAAGGATGCCACTTTCACCACTTCTTCTTGAACATAGTATTGGAAGTCTTAGCCACAGCAGTAAGACAAGATAGAGAAATAAAAGGTGTTCAAATTGAAAAGGAAGAAGTAAAACTCTTGTTATTTGCAAATGGCATGATACTATAATAGAGAACCCCAAAAAGATTCCAACCAAAAAACTCCTGTTAGAACTGATTGATAAATTCAATAAAGTAGCAGTTTACAAATAAATATTCAGAAGTTAGTGGCATTTTTATATGATCAACTTTCAGAAAGAGAAATTAAGAAAATAGTCCCATTTACAATTGCATCAAAAACAACAAAATACCTAGGAATCTAATTAACCAAGGAGGTAAATGACTGTTCTCAGAAAATTATAAGTCATTGAAAAAAGGAAATTGAAGAAGATACAAGTAAATGGAAGCATAGTACTGTTCTCATGGGTGGGAAGCATCAACATCGTTAAAATGGCCATACTACCCAAAGCAATCTTTAAATTAAATGCAAATGCCTATCAAAATGCCAATGGCATTTTTTCAGAGAGCTAGAAACAATAATACTAAAAATAGGAGCCATAAAAAACCTGAAAGCCATGGCAATCTTTAGAAAGAAGAACAAGGTTGGAGGTATCACACTACTTGACATCAAACTATATTACAAAACTACAGTAATCAAAACGGCATGGTACTGGCATAAAAACAGATACATTGATCAATGAAACAGAATAAGATACCAGAAATAAATCCATGCCTATACGCTCACTTAATATATGACAAAGGAGGTATGAATATACAATGGGGTAAAGACAGTCCCTTCCATAAATGGTGTTGGGAAAATTGGACAGATACATGAAAAAAAAAAGAAAGAAAGAAACTGGATCTCCTGCTTACACCATATACAAGAACAACACAAAGTGAATTAAAGACCTAAAACCATAAAACTTCTAGAAGGAAACATAGGCAATAAACTCTCTGATTATTGCTAACAGGAGTTTCTTTTCAGATATATCTCCCTAGGGAAGGGAAACAAAAGAAAAAATAAACAAATGGGACTATTTAAACTAAAAAAGTTTGTACAGCAAAGGAAACCATCAAACAAAACAAAAAGACAACGACTGAATTGGGAGAAGATATTCGCTAATGATGCATCTGATAAGGAGTTAATATCCAAAATATATAAAGAACTTATACAACTCAAAAGAAAAAAAATCCAATTAAAAATGGGTAGAATATGAAAGAGCTATTTCTCCACAGAGGAAATATAGGTGGCTAATAGACATATGAAAAGATGCTCAAGGTTGCTAACCATCAGAGAAAATGTCTATTTACATTTACCAGAAATTAGTAATACAGTACAAGAACGCAAAAATGTTGAGGATAAAAAAAATAAACGGTTCTTTTAAAAAATGAATACAACTAACAAAAATTCAGTATGTGTGAAATATATAGGTCAGGGTCAGTCAGAGGACAGAAATATACCAAAAATTTGAAAATTTAGCATAAAAGGCTGACTAGTAGCAGGGGAGGTACTCAGAGAGGTAAAAAGAATTTTAATCAATATAGGAAGAGCAGGTAGGGGGGGACGGCCTAGAGCTGAGAGAATGGGTGAAGAGGAAAAGGATTAAAAGATACAAATTGGTAATTACAGAATAGTTATGGAAATGTAATTATAGCATAGGGAATATAGTTAATAATATTGTAATAACTATGTATGCTGTCAGATGGGTACTAGATTATCAGGGTGATCATCACTTCATAAGTTATATAAATGTCTAATCACTATGTTGTACAACCAGAAACTAATATAATATTATATGCCAACTGTAATTGAAAAAAATTTTATTGTTTTTAAAAATCCACTGAGACCATAAGACTAAGGAGAAGTTATTTGCAAAGGAAAAGAACAAGGTGCTAAAAGCAAGAAGAGAAATAAGAGGCATTCTATGATGACAAATATTCATAACTTACATAGTCTATAATAAGTCAAAATTACTGTATTGGAAAACATTTTTCTTATAGCACAGCCACACTTATGCAAAGAAATGTACAAAGAATAATTTTAAAACACATTAGTTGGTAGAGTTGCTTTAAAAAAAATAGCACATTTTTTGACTTGTAAGATGTTATAATGTCTTATACACAATTTTAAAGAAAATCATAGTCTTGGGCAACTTAGAAATTTTGATAGAAATTTAAATTGGGTAAAACATTTCTAGAAAACATTTTGCCATTGTAACCAAGAGACTTAAAAATAACTCATAAGATTCATCCTAGGTGTTTATCGCTTCTAGGTATGTATCCTAAAGAAATAATTAGAGTTGAAGACAAGATATACATAATTTAGCATAAAGATATTGAAACTGATGAAAATTAAAAAGATTAAATGCACCACAATGGAGAAGAAGTTTAAAAAATCATGGCCTGTCTAAATTATGAAATATTATGCAACCATTATAGAGTCAATGACATGAAAAGTGCTCAGATTAAAAGAAACAAAAACCAGATTCACTCTTTTCCTCCTGGTTGCTTGAGGGATGGCCACCATCAAGCAATTTAGTAAGTATCCAGTAAGTTCATGACCAATAGACTACTTAAATGGAAACAAAATGGTCATCAACATCCTTCATGCCTGGAAAGGCAACAGTATCTAAGACAGAAATTCGGGAAAACTAGCCAAAAATACAAGACCACACCAGATGTCATCTTTTCATTTGGATTCCAAACCCATTTTGGTGGTGGCAAGACAAATGGCTTTGGGAAATTTATGATTCCTTGGATTATGCAAGAAAAAATGAACCCAAACATAGACTTGCAAGACATGGACTAAATGAGGAGAAGAAAAAGACCTCAAGAAAACAGTGAAATGAAACAAAAATGGAAAGAAGAAAGTTAGGGGACTGCAAAGGCCAGTGTTGGTCAGAGGCTATGGAGCTGCAGCCAGCAGTTGCAGATGCCTCTTAAAGGGCTGTGTTCATGAACAGACTTTCACAGTGTAATGGACTCATTGCTCTGAACCCCGGGGCCCAGTTGGCTGCTAGTGGGGCATCAGAGACTTACAGGGGGATGCTGAGTTGTCAGAGCTAGGGCTGGAGGCAAGGCTTTCTCCTGGCAGAGATGCCAGTGGTATCCATTGTTCCACTGTTGAGCCTCGCTCTCCCAGTGCGCGGATGCAGTGCACCACAGCATCAAACTGGATAACAGAGGTTGCTCTGGCCCAAAGGATTCCATGAAATTCCACCTCCCCAAACTCGCAGCCCTACCCAAGTTACATCCAGTTGTTTTGGTGAGTCCTGTGCAACTTGCTGAGCAAACTCCAATACCATACTGACCTCAGTTTCTGGTAATTTTTAAGGCAACTGTTAAGCACAGCTTGTTGAATCTTAACAGGTAACCCTGGAGGGGCACATCCTGGGCTAACTTGGCCTGCTGCTGAACCCTTCTTAGGACTGTGCCTCTGGACACCTACTACACAAAGCCACACTAAAGACTGAGGAGAGACCTAGGAGTTTTGCTTAGTATACAGAAACAGTCATAGAAAGGCAGCCCAAAATGTGAAAACAAAAACCAGAAACTATACGAGAGAACAGAACAGAGATCCAGGAATAATGAGTCAAGCAATCTAAAGATGCAGAGTTCAAAACCTAATTATGAAGATGCTCACTGAACTTACAGGAAGAGTAGATGAACTCAGTGAGAACTTTAGCAAAGAAATAAAAAACATAAAAATGGAAATAAATTGTAAAAGGGAACCAGTCAGAAGTGAAGAGACACACTATCTGAGATGAAGAATATACTAGAGGGAATCAACAAAATGGGTAAAGAAGTGGATCAGATCATCAATGATGGGAAAGCCAAGGACACTCAATCAGAATGGCAAGAAAAAAGAAGCCAAAATTAATAATTTAAGAAGACTATGGGACAAAATTAAATGTAAAAAATCTGTGTAATAGGCATACTGAAGGAGGAGAGGGAAAAAAGAAGTGGAAAACTATTTGAAGAATAATGATAGAAAATTCCTAACTCAGACATACAACCCCAGGAAGCTCAGAGAGTTCCAAGAAAGAGGAACCAAAGAGGCCCACACCAAGACACATCATCCTTAAAATGCAAAAGGTTGAATACAAAGAGAGAATCTTAAAATCATCCGGAGAAAAACGATTAGTTACCTACAAGGGAGCACCCATAAAACTGGCAGCTGATTTCTCAAAAGATTACTCAGGACAGAAGGGCTTGTCACAAAATAGTCAAATGATGAAAACCAGGACCTACCAATCAAAATACTTTATCCAACAAAGCTATCATTTTAGGGTTGAAGGACAGATAAAGAGTTTCCCAGACGAAAATAAGCTAAAAGAATTCATCAAGCCAGTATTACAGGAATGTTGGAGGGCCTTCTTAAAAAGAAAAACATGTATCAAAAACATGAATAAAATGGTAATAACTACATTCCTATCAACAAGTATCAGATGGAAAAGAATTAAGTGCTCCAACCAAAAAATAGAGTGGCCGAATGGATAGAAAACAAGACCCCTTCATATGCTGCCACGAAACTCACTTCAGATTAAAAGACACAAAGACTAAAAGGAAGGGGATGGAAAAAGTATTGCCTTGATGGACCTAGAATGTATTGCCTGAATGAAATAAGTAAGATAGAGAAAGGCAAATATCACATGATTTCACATACATGTAGAATCTAAAAAACAAAATAAACAACAATGGCAACGACAGAAATAAACTCATAGATACAGAGAATATTTTGAGTGCTACTAGATGGGAGAGAGATTGGGGCAACATTGAAAAAGAAGACAAGAATTAAGAAGTACAAACGGATTGTTACAAAATATAGACATGGAGATATAAAATAGCATAAGGAAAATAGTTAACAATGTTGTAATAAATATGTAAGAGATACTAGATTTAGTAGGGTGATCGCTTTGAGTTTTATAGATCTCTAATACTATGCTGTACAACTGAAACTAATATATTGTATGACAGTTGTAATTAAAAAATTCATTGAGTTGTACAATGTAAAAATGAACAACTAATTGCCTATTATCTTTTCAATAAGCTGGAAAAATATATATTAAATATATAACACATAACTATATATTATTACATAAATATATATAAACACACATACATATATACATATGTACATATGTTTTCATACTTTTCAGAACATAGTGCTTGCTCCATTCAGGTTGCATTGTTTTCAAATGGCTAGAATGGTGGAATTCAAATGCTTATAATCAGTATATATTTTTAAATTTCTTGCTCTGAAAATCCACTGAAGAGTTTCCATGTTTTTATTTTAATAAGGAAATTAATTACTGATATTGACTCCGTAGAGTAACATCATGATATGTATCAGGTGCCACTTCCATCATAAAGGCACATTTGTTCTCCAGGAAGAGAATGTGTATCTTAAACACTTATTTTGAGAGAGTAAAAAATGTTAATGACTAGACTTTGGATAAAACTAGATTTTTCGCAGATGTCACTAATTTCCTTTTTAGTAAAAATAGTTTTTCATAAATGGTTCCTACAGTATTTAAAATAGAAATGAAGTAAATTATTTTTTTTTGTATAGGTAAGTCAAACAGCACAACATGCTGTTTATAAAGAGACATATTTTGATATTCAACTTAATCCTACATGTCACCTTTGTTACTGGCACAGTACAGACTTCTTGCAAAGAGACACTGTGTTTAGTGCTGATATATATTTTAAAAGAGGAGATTCAAGTAAGCTCACTGATCTGTTTAGCTTAAAAGAAAAATATGTCTAAAATAATGGCCCTGTTAAAAGTAAGGAATTCAATTTTAGTCTACAAAGCCTCAAAATCATCTTATTACTTATTCCTTTACTCTCAGGGTCATTAAACGCTCCAAATTTATTGACCCTAATATAGACAATTAATTTCTAAAGGTCCAGAAAAGAGATTGAGAGAAATGTAACAAGTTATCAGGAGGCTAAAATTATTTATTAGCATAATCTTTGTGAAATTATCTGCATCCATTTCAATAACCATATCAAATATGAAGGGCTCAATTTGATTTTGCATAGAATAAGTGTAAGGGTCAATTATTATCCGAACTACTTCTATTTTCATGTCAAGTTTTATTTTCCTGTATGAAATGCCTTTGCTATGCATCTTGAGAGCATATATAGAGTGGTGATAAAGCACAAAAGAATATTTAGAATACATTTTATGACAGCCAGTATTCTTTCTACCAGACATATTTGAAGATGTGTGCTGCCAAGTCAGCAAAAAGTAGTTTGATGACCTACTGGGTGTAAATGAAGAACATAAATTAATTCTTTAGCAAATATTTGTTGAGCTTTGCTATGTTTCATTGTTTTTGATAGGAAGTGAAGGCAAGATGACATGAAAGATTAGATCCCAGTCCTCAAGAAGCTTCCAGTCTAATGAAGAAGAATGATTAGCAATGGAGTATAATATGCTCTTAGGCTAATGGTAGATGTACTCACATGTAAGCACCATAGGCTGACAGATTAAAGTGAGAGGGTCTGAGTTCATATTCTAGAAGCCTTAGTTGCCCATTGATATCAGCAGTTTTACTTATGACAGGTTATTAACATTAAAGAATGAAGAAACCACCCAATTCAAGATATACTTGAACAAAAGAAGGAAGGAAGGAAGGAAGGAAGGAAGGAAGGAAGGAAGGAAGGAAGGAAGGAAGGAAGGAAGGAAGGAAGAAGGAAGGAAGAAGAAGGAGAAGGGAGTGAGGGAAGGGAAGGAAGGGAAGGGAAGAGAAGGGAAGGAGGGAGGGAGGGAGACATAGAGAACAGAGCAGAAGAGAGACAGACAGAAAGAAAAGAAAAGAAAAAAAGAAAAGAAAGAGAAAAGAAAAGAAAAGAAAGAAGAAGAAAAGAAAGATAGTTTACATGTATACATTATATCATTTCTCACCTAAGAATTTATTTCAAAACAATGTTTTGTTCAAGCAGACATGAGAATACATTTTTAAAGATTTCCTAGTAGGCTCTTAGCCTTATCATTTCCCTGTCAGATTGAGTTGGAAGGAAAGGAAACTGTTTTCTACACTAACGCAAATTGAATGTGGGAAAAGAGTATGTCGAGTCTCCTTCTCCTTTCTAGATGTCTGATAAGTTTTAACATAAATATAGTGAGCTATTGGTCATTTCACTCAATTTTTTTATTCCCAGTAGTTAAATGCATAGATTGATTAATATTTTAACCCTATAATAGCTATTTTCTCCTATAATAGTACGAAGTAGGGAGGGTTGTATTTTTTTTTATTAGTTTCAAGTATACAGTACATTGGTTAAACATTTATATAGTTTATAAAATGATACCCTAATTGCTCCTTCTCTCCTCTGGTTTTCCACCTAGCCAATGTATAAATGCTAACTGCATTCCCTATGCTGTACTCCCCATTCCAGTGACCATCTATCAACTACTAATTTGTACTTCTTTAACTCTTTACCCCATTCTCCCAGCCCCCAAACCCCCTCCTCTGTGTCCATCACCAAATTGTGTTTGATATTTGTGAGCCTATATTTCAATTAGCTTGGTTTTTTTTGTTCCTTAGATTCAGCATGTAAGTGAAATCATATCTTTCTCTGTCTGACTTATTTCATTCAACATAATAACCCTTTGGTCCAATCATGTCATTGCAAATGGTAGAATTTCATTTTTAATGGCTGAGTAATATTCCATTGTATATATAAACCATAACTTCTATTTTTGTTTCTTTTTAATTTTTATCCTTCCTTCCTTCCTTCCTTCCTCCTTCTTCCTTCCTTCTTCCTTCCTTCCTTCTTCCTTCCTTCCTTCCTTCCTTCCTTCCTTCCTTCCTTCCTTTCCTTCCTTCCTTTCCTTCCCTCCTCCTCCCTCTCTCTTTCTTCCTCTTTTTAGTTTTTTTTTTAAATACTGGGATGAACTAGTAGAAAGAGGAGACAGCATTAGGATGTATACAGCACAATGAGTTATTCCTCAGCTCACAAATTTTTTTTTGGTGATTAGACATTCTCTGTTTACTGACACCCTATTGAAAATAGGCTCCTGCTTATTTGTAGAGACTAGGAAATAGGGTCTCTAATCTTACTTAATTGATGATTAAATTAAATTGCTCCCAAGTCCTTGAGAAAGACATTCTTGGATCATAAAACTGGAAGAGGATTTTTTAAAAATTAGTTTCAAGTATACAGTACATTGGTTAGACATTTATATAGTTTATAAAACAACCCCTTAATTGCTCTGTCTTTCCTCTGCTTTTCCACCTAGCCAATATATACGTTCTAACTGCATTCCCTATGCCATACTCCCCATTCTGGTGACCATTTATCAATTACTAACTTGAACTTCTTTAACTCTTCACCCATTCTCCTAACCCCCCCCCCCCCTCTGGCTGTCTCAAGATTGTCCTCTATATTTGTGATTCTGTTTTTGATTAGTTTGTTCTTTTTGTTCCTTAGATTCTACATATAAGTTATATATATGGCATTTACCTTTCTCTTTCTGATTTATTTCACTCAGCATGATAACCTCTAGGTCTATCCATGTTGTTGTAAATGGTAGGATTTCATTTTTTTAATGGCTGAATAATATTTCATTGTATATATGAACCATAATTTCTTTATCCAGTCGTCCGTTGATGACATTTAGGTTGCTTCCATATTTTGGCTATTATGAATAGCACTGCCAAGACCATAGGTGTGCATACATCTTTATGAATTATTGTTTTGGATTTCTTTGGGTAAATACCCAGAAGTACAATTGCCAGGTCAAAAAGTATATCCGTTTCTAATTTTTTTGAAAAACCTCCAGACCGTTTTCTAAGCAGCTATAGCAATTTGCAATCCCACCAACAGTGCATAGAATTCCCTTTTCTCCACATCCTCACCAACAATTTTTGTCCTTTAATTTATTGATGATAGCCATTCTTACAGGTGTGGGCTGATATCTCATTGAGGTTTTAACTTGCATTTCTCTGATGATTAGCGACCTTGAGCATCTTTCATATGTCTGTTAGCCATCTGTATTTCCTCTGTGGAGAAATATCTGTTTATGTCTTCTGCCCATTTTTTAATTGGATTTTTTTTCTTGTGAGTTGTGTAAGTTCTTTATATATTTTGGATATTAACCTCTTACCAGATGTATCATTAGCAAATATATTCTCCCAATAGTTGGTTGTCTTTTTTGTTGATGGTTTTCTTTGCTGTACAAAAACTTTTTAGTTTGATGTAGCCCCATTTATTTATTTTATTTTATTTTATTTTATTTTATTTTATTTTATTTTATTTTATTTTATTTTATTTTATTTTATTTTATTTTATTCTGTTTCCCTTGTCTGGGGAGATATATCTGAAAAGAAACTCCTGTTAGCAATATCAGAGAGTTTATTGCCTATGTTTCCTTCTAGAAGTTTTATGGTTTGGGGTCCTACATTTAAGTCTTTAATCCATTTTGTGTCTATTCTTGTATATGGGTAAGCAGGTGATCTCATTTTTTCATGTATCTGTTTAATTTTCCCAACACCATTTATGGAAGAGACTATCTTTACCCCATTGTATATTCATACCTCCTTTGTCATATATTAAGTGAGCGTATAGGCATGGATTTATTTCTGGTATCTTATTCTGTTTCATTGATCAATGTATCTGTTTTTATGCCAGTACCATGCCGTTTTGATTACTGTAGTTTGTAATATAGTTTGATGTCAAGTAGTGTGATACCTCCAACTTTGTTCTTCTTTCTCAAGATTGCCATGGCTATTCAGAGTTTTTTATGGCTCCCTATAAATTTTAGTATTATTTGTTCTAGCTCTCTGAAAAAATGCCATTGGCATTTTGATAGGCATTGCATTTAATTTAAAGATTGCTTTGGGTAGTATGGCCATTTTAACGATGTTGATGTTTCCCACCCATGAGAACAGTATATGCTTCCATTTACTTGTATCTTCTTCAATTTCCTTTTTCAATGACTTATGATTTTCTGAGAACAGGTCATTTACCTCCTTGGTTAATTAGATTCCTAGGTATTTTGTTGTTTTTGATGCAATTGTAAATGGGACTATTTTCTTAATTTCTCTTTCTGAAAGTTGATCATATAAAAATGCCACTAACTTCTGAATATTTATTTGTAAACTGCTACTTTATTGAATTTATCAATCAGTTCTAACAGGATTTTTTGGTGGAATCTTTGGGGTTCTCTATATATAGTATCATGCCATTTGCAAATAACAAGAGTTTTACTTCTTCCTTTTCAATTTGAACACCTTTTTTTCTCTATCTTGTCTTACTGCTGTGGCTAAGACTTCCAATACTATGTTCAAGAAGAGTGGTGAAAGTGGCATCCTTGTTTTGTCCCTAAACTTAAGGAAAACGCTTTTAGCTTTTCCCAATTGAGTATGACATTAGCTGTAGGTTTGTCATATAAGGCTTTAATGATGTTGAGGTATGTTCCCTCTGTGCCCACTTTGCTGAGAGTTTTTATCATAAATAGATGCTGGATTTTGTCAAATGCTTTTTCTACTTCTATTAATATGATCACGTGGTTTTTATCTTTTGATTCATTAATGTGGTGTATCATATTAATTAATTTTCGGATATTGCACAAACCTTGCAGCCCAAGAATAAATCCAACTTGATCATGGTCTATGATATTTTAAATGTACACAGAATTTGATTTGCTAATATTTGTTGATGATTTTTGCATCAATGTTCATAAGAGATATCAACCTATAGTTTTCTTTTTTTGTAATGTCTTTGGTTTTGGAATCAAGGAGTAATGTGGCCTCATAAAAAGAGTGAAGAAGCCTTCCCTCTTCTTGAATTTTTTGGAATAGGTTGAGAAGAATAGGTGTTAATTCTTCTTTGAATGTTTGGTAAAATTCGTCCATGAAGCTATCTGGTCCAGGACTTTTGTTTTTGGGGAGTTTTTGATTACTGATTCTATTTCATTGGTAGTAATCAGTTGGTTCATATTTTTGTTTCTTCTTGACTCAGTCTTGGGACATTTTATGTTTTTAGGAATGTGTCCATTTCTTAGTAAGAAGTGTTTTTAATTCTTGGCCAAGGTAAGAACAATTTTGACTTCAGTGTTTTCTACTGCTACCCTTTGAAGTTTTGGTAAATTAATAACTGATAAAAAATATCATAAACTTGCTTTATTGGTTATAAAAACAATAAATGAAGAGAAGAAGGGAGCAAGAGGATGCCAAATATCCAACTATTAATTATTTTTAATTAAGTTATTGAGGTAAAATTGGTTAATACAATCATAGTTTTCAGATGTACATTATCATTTGACATCTGTATGTTCTATTATGTGTTTACCACCCAAAGTCCAGTTTCCTTCACTATATATTTGACCCCCTTTACCCACTTCCCCAACCCCTCTATATTTGACCCTCTTTACTTGGCATACCTCCCTCCTCCTCCCCCATATTACATATGGGTTTACTTCTGGACTCTCAATTTTGTTCCACTGGTTTATGTGTCTGTTTTCTTGCCAAACCATACTGTTTTGATTACTGTCACTTTGTAGTATAATTTGAAGTTGGGCAGAGTGATGCCTTCAGCCTTGTTCTTTTTTCTCAGGATGGCTTTAGCAATTTGGGGTCTTTTGTACTTCCATATGAATCTGATGATTTTTTGTTCAAATAAAAAAAATGCCGATGGGATTTTGATGGGGATTGCATTAAATCTGTATAATACTTTGGCAATATGGTCATTTTAACTATGTTGATCCAAGAACATGGAATATCTTTCCATTTCTTTGTATCTTTTTTTGATTTCTCTTTTAATAGTTTCTTTATATAGGTCCTTCACATTTCATTAAATTTATTTTTAGGTATTTTATTTTTTCTGTTGCAATTGCAAAAGAAATTATTTTTCCCTCTTCTTTTTCTGACACTTTATTGTTAAAGTATAGAAATGCTATAGATTTTGAACGTTGATTTTTTATCCAGAGACTTTATTGTATTTCCTTATTGTTTCCAGTAGAGTTTCATATAGAGTCTTTAGGGTTTTTATATAGAGAATCATGTCATCCGCAAATAGTGAGAGTTTGACTTCTTCGTTTCCTATTTGGATGCTTTTATATCTTTCTCTTGTCTGATTACACTTTGGTAGGACCTCCAATGTTTTACTGAATAACAGTGGCAATAGTGGACAGCCTTGCCTTGTTTCTGATCTTAGAGGAAAGGTTTTCAGTTTTTCACCATTAAGTATAATGTTAGCCGAGGATTTGTCATATATGGCCTTTATTATGTTAAGGTACTTTCCTTCTATATCAATTTTGTTAAGTGTTTTGATCATAAAACGATGCTATATCTTGTTGAAGCCTTTTTCTGCATCTATTGATATAATTATATGATCCTTATTTTTTAATTTGTCTATGTGATGTATCACATTAATTGATTTGCTTATGTTGAACCATCTCTGTGCCTCTGGGATGAAACCCACTTGATCATGGTGTATATGTTGCTGTGTTCGGTTCACTAGTAACTTATATAGGATTTTTCCATCTGCGTTCATTAGAGATATCGGTCTGTAGTTTTCTTTTTTTTGTATTATCTTTACTAGGTTTCGGTATCAGAGCTCTATTGGCTCATAAAATGAGTTGGGAAATAGAGCCTCCTCTTCAATTTTTTGGAAGACTTTGAGGAGAATAGGTATTAAATCTTCTTTGAGTGTATGGTAGAATTCACTGGTGAAGCTATCTAGTCCTGGACTTTTACTTTTTGGGAGGTTTTTGATGATCGTTTCAATTTCCATACTGCTGATCAGTCTATTTAGATTTTCCAGATCATTTTGATTCAGTCTAGGAAGATTTTATTTTTCTAAGTATGGTCCATTTCTTCTAGGTTATAAAATTTCATTTTATATACTTTTTCATAATATTCTTGTATGATCCTTGTATTTCTGCGATATCAATCATAATTTCCCCTCTTTCATCCTGGATTTTGTTATTTGTGTCCTTTCTCTTTTTTCTTTAGTGAGTCTAGCCAGGATTGTGTCAATTTTATTAACTCTCTCAAAGAACCAACTCTTAGTTGTATTTATTATTTCTATTGTTCTTTTGTTTTCAATTTTATTTATTTCTGCTTTAATTCTGATTATTTCTTTCTTTCTGCTGGCTTTAGGCTTCATTTGTTTTCCTTTTCTAGATTTTAAGATGAAATGTTAGGTTCTTTATTTGGGTTCATTCTTGTTTTCCTCTTAAGACCGTTTTTACCATGTCCCAACAGTTTTTGATATGTTGTACTATCATTATTATTTGCTTCTAGGTATCTCTTGATCTCTCTTTTTATTTCTCCTCTGACCCAGTTATTCTTCAGTAGTATGTTGTTTAATCTCCATGTGTTTGTTGTTCTTTCTGATTTTTTTTTTGCAGTTGATGTCTAGTTTCAAAGCATTATGATCAGAGAATGTACTTGGTATGCTCAACCCTCTTATTTTTTGAGGCTATCTCTGTGTCCCAGTATTTGGTTGATTCTTGATAATGTTCCATGTGCACTAGAAAAGAATGTATAAGCAGTTGTTTTGAGATGGACAGCTCTGTAAATGTCAGTTATGTTCATTTGGACTAACGTGTCATTTAAGGATGTTATTTCCTTATTGAATTTCTCTTTGGATGCTCTGTCCATATCCGATGGTGGGGTATTTAGATTCCCTACTATGATAGTGTTTTGGTCTATTTCTTTTTTTAGTTCTGTTAGTAATTGCTTTTTTTTATTTCAGGATCTTTGGGAGAATAGATATAATAAGTATTATTTCTTGGTGTATGATTCCCTTTATCATTATGAAGTGTCCCTCAGTATCTTTCTTTACTTTTTAAATTTTGAAGTCTATTTTTCTGATATTGTACTGCTACTTCTGCTTTTTCTGAATGCCATTTTTGAAATATCATTTTCTACCCTTTCACTTTGAGTCTATATTAGTCTTTGGAGCTGAGATGTGTCTCCTGGAGGCAGCATGTGTTGGGTTTTGTTTTTTGATCCATTCTGCAACTCTGTGCCTTATTTTGGTGAGTTTAGTCCATTTACATTTAGGGTGATTATTGAATATGAGGTGTTCTTATTACCATTTTATCTTTTGCTTTCTGGTAGCTCGGTGTTTCCATTGCTTCCTTGTTCTTATGTTTCTGCTTTTTATTTTGGTTGGCTTTTGAGAGTTTTCCTCTGGTTCTTCTTGTTTTATATTATATACTTCAGTTCTGAATCTTTGGTGTGTGTTACCATTACAATATGCAAAGGATAGTTTATGTATCAGTCATCTTTTTCTTCTGCACATGCGTATCTCATTCCCTTTCGGAATTTGGATCTTTGAATCCTCTCTTTTCAGTATTGTTGTCTCAGTTCGTCCCTATGTATTGCTGTATGTTCATTACTGTCTTGCTATAGCAATTCTTTTGTATTATTTAAGCTTATAATGCCCTGTTTTAGTAAGAGTTGCGCTCCTCTGCTTTATTTGCCTGATAGTCACCTTACTCCTATATGTACTTTTTTTTTTTTTGTCATTTTGTTTTAGGTGAGCTGACCTTTCAGTATTTCCTGTAGTTGCAGGCCTTGCAGTAAAGAATTCCCTTAGATTTTGTATCTTCTGAAAAGGTCTTTATTTCTCCTTTATTTCTAAAGGAGACCTTAGCTGGACATTATTCTTGGCTGCTAGTTCCTTTTATATAATAGTTTGAATATTTGATTCCGCTCTTTTCTGGCTTGTAAGGTTTGTGCTGAGAGCAGTCCAATGAGAATATAATGGGTTTTCCTTTATAGCTTACCATCTTCTTTTCCCTGGCTGCCCTGAGAATTCCATCTTTGTCGTTCGTTTTTGATAACTTTAAAACAATGTGTCTTGGAGAAGGCTTTTTAAGGTTGAGATAATTGGGTGTTTTCTGTTGACTTCTTGAATTCCAAGCTCCAGCTCTTTCCTTAGATTTGGGAAATTCTCATCAACTATTTGCCTAAAAATGCTTTCTAATCCCTGCTCTCTTTTCCTTGCCTTTGAGAATGCCCATTATTCTTACGTTTCTTCTCCTGATGGCATCAGCTAGTGCTTTATTTCTCTTTCAATTTTTTCATTCTTTGGTTTCTCTCTTCTTCCTTTTGATGTATTTCTAATTTCTGTCTTCAATATCACTGATCCTTTCCTCCATTTTATCAATTCTATTTTCCCAAGTTTGCTATTTCATTTTCATCTCTTTCAGTGTGCTCTTTTTCTCCAGAAGTTCTTTTTTTTTTTTTTTGAGAGTTTCAATCTCACTGTTAAAGAACTCATTCTGCTCATCTAGTTGTTTTTATCAGTTTTTTGAAAATTGTTGATATTAATCATTTTGGATCTCATCGACTTTCTTCAGAAGTACCACCCTGAATTCTCTGACATTTCCAGTTGTATGTCTTTTAACTTATTTTCTGCAGATTTCTCTCTTTTCTTTCTGAGATGCCTTGTCACCTTCATTGTTCATGGTGTTTTAATGGACTATTTCTCTGCCTGGACATTAATGCAAGTGTATTCTGCTTTTTATCCAGATAGATTTATTATATAAAAATCTCTATTTAGCCTGTTGCAAATAAGGCGTTTTTCTTTTGGTTTTCAATAGATGTTGTCTAAGCCTCTTGGATCCCTGCTTTACATAAATCTTTAATAATGCCTCTTTTTCTTATAGATGTTTAATCATGCTCACTACCCTCAATCTCTGTTCCTATCAGTGTTAGCGGCAATTTCGGTAGTATTTGCTCAGATTTCCCTGGGGCTCCACAGTGGTCGGTCTTTGAAGATATGGGGGAGAGGCCTATTTTGTTGGGAGATCAAGCTGTGGCTCAACCTTGGTTTTGCCACCCTAACTGGTAAAATTCAACTGTTGTTTCTCTGTCATCCCCACTTCTCTCCTGTCTGCCCTGGTAGTGCCACTGGCCACATGGATCTCACAGCTCTCCCAAGCAGGGCTGTTCAGAAACTCGCTACACCTTCTTCCCCTCCCCTGTCTTCCTACAAGGACCTCTGACTGCAAGAGACAGCTGTTTCTCCCAGTCCACTGGCTGATATCCAGGGTTCTGACCTTTTGTAGCTCCTATGTGCAGATCCCATGCTCAGATGTGCTGGTGTGCAGTTTGGGTGTTTTTTGTTGAGTTTTAGATGTTGAGCTTATTACTGTTTCAAGGGGAGAGATCTGGTGACGTCTCTCACTATGCCAGTTTTCTAACTCCGGGTGGGTTTTCATCATGTTGAACATTTTTTGCTAAGTCTTTCTGTCCTGCATAGTCTTTTGAAAAGTCAGCTGCCATGCCAGTCTCATGGGTGCTCCCTTGTAGAGAACTACTGCTTTTTCTCTTTCTGCTTTTAAGATTCTCTCTTTATATTTAACCTATGACATTTTAATTATGATGTGTCTTGGTGTGGGCCTCTTTGGGTTCCTTTTTCTTGGCGCTCTCTGAGCTTTCTGGGGTTGTATGTCTATTTCCTTCACCAGGTGAGGGAAGCTTTCCATCATTACATTGTCAAATACTTCTTCAATGAATTGCTTTCCTTCAGGTATCCCTATTACATGGATGTTTTCACACTTAATTTTTTCCCAAAATTATTATTATAGCCTTGGCTTCTTCTTTTTTTTGACAGTTTGATTGAGCGTCCTTGGCTTTCCCATCATTGGTGGTTCTATCCTCTTCTTTATCCACAGTTGATTTCCTGTAATATATTCTTCATCTCAGATAATGTGTTCTTAATTTCTGCCTGGTTCCCTTTTATAACTTCCACTTCCACTTTTTATGTTTTTTATCTCATTGTTCACATTCTCACTTAGTTCATCTACTCTCCTCCTATGTTCATTGGGCGTCTTTATAACCAGTGTTTTGAACTCTGCTTCTGTTAGATTGTTTGACTCCATTATTCCTGGATTTCTGTTCTATTCTCTCATATTGTTTATGTTTCTTTGTTTTCCCATTTTGACTGCCTTTCTGTGTCTGTTTCTATGTACTAAGCAAAGTTCCTAAGTTTCCCAGTCTTAATTGTGTGGCTTTGTGTAGTGGGGTCCAGTGGCATAGTCTTAAGAAGGGTTCAGCAGCAGGCCAAGTTTAGCCTCAGCCTGTTCCCCTCTGGGGCTACCTGTTAAGATTCCACAAGCAATCCACAGATGCTGTGCTAACAGTTGCCTCAAGAGGCCACACAAAAAACTGAGGTCAGCTGCCACCTGTTTGAGTCTTGGAATTGACTCAGCAAGGAGTACTGGACTCATTGATGATATAACTGGATGTGGCTTGGGTGGGGCCCTGCATTGGGAGGGGCAGAGTTTCAGGGTATCATCTGGGCAGAATGATCTCTCTTATCCAGTGTGATGATGTCTCAGCTATGGCGGTGCTATGTCCATATGCTGGGAGTGGGGAGGGCTCAACAGAGGAAAAATGGATGCTGCCAGCGCTTTTGCCCAGGAGAAAGCCTTGGCTTCAGCCCTTGCTTTGACAACTCAGTGTCCCCCTGTAAGTCCTTGGTACCTTCCAAACAGCCAGCAGAGCTAGCAGGTCTGTCACCCCGACAGTCCTCTCACAGACATGGTCCCTTTAAGAGGTGTCTACAGCTGCCAGCTGCTGCTGCTGTAACCTCTGTCTCACTCTGCTGTTAGGGACCAGGCAGCTTCATGTCTTTGCACCCTCCTATCTCCAGCCAGTTGCAGGGCGATTTCTTATTTCTCTCCCTAACTGTATGATTTCCATCATCTATGCTTCTATCATCTACACTATTTTTTCCCTAAATCTCAAACAATTTATAATTCATTCCAACAAACAAAAGCCACACCTAAAATATCTTTGCATACCTGTTCTGCAAGTTTGGGGTACTGAAGCTTGAGGTATGTGGTTCTGACAGCTGGAAGATTATGCAAGGATCGTGGGCAGATGTGACATAGCTTTATTCAGGTATAGCAGGACATAGCAAGACACAGGTACAGTTCCAGCTCTTCCCCCAGCCTGCACAGGCGGTGCTATTCTTATAACAAGGTGCATAATAGTTGCTTAAGGCCAGGTACTATAATCAGTCACAACTACAGGTTGTACAGGGCACTCACCTGGGATATCTGTAGCTCAGGCCACCTGGGACTTTGTATCTAGGACTGTCTGGGAACCACATGGCCCACTGGGAGGGATCCTAACTGCATCCATTTTGTCTGTCAGTCCTCTCATCCAATACTCCATCCCTCAGGTTTCCTCCTTTATCTAGCTGTGGTTTTTGTTGATAGCCATGACAACAGGGCAGACCCTTCCTTGTACCCACATCCCACAGCAACAATATAGGGAGCAACAGCATGTCACCAAGACATAGGCCCCTACCTCAAGGACAGCGAGGACCCATTGCCATGTTGTGGAGAGGTTGGTGCACCACTCTTGTAGGGGGTCACCTGTTAGTTGTTGAATAGCCTGTATCTCTTGGTTCAGCCCTTCTAAGACTTGGGTGATGTTTTTCTTAGTGTCTAGGATGTATACACAGCATGGAGTGTGGAGAATCACACAGGTTCTTCCTTGAGCTGCAATTAGGATGACTAAAGCCATCTGGTTCTGCAGCACCACCTTTCTTATTTGGTCTACTTCATTGGTGAGCAGACTCAAGGCGGTCTGGGTCTGATTCAGAGTCTGAGCTATGTGGGCTGCCAAAGCAGTGACTTGTGTTTCAACTACAATGTCACCTGCAACAAATAGGAAAATGGCCAAGGGATAAAACCACCAAGGTATCCTCTTCACATGAGCATGATGGGCATAGTAAGCATCCCAATTGCTCAGTAATTTGGTCAAAGTCTTCCACACTTGGGCAGGGAGATATGACCATCTCCAGGTACAACATCCAGTCCAACTGGCTGGTACATATGGCCACCCATGGGTTCCCACACACCCAGGGACTACTGAGGGATAAGGGAAAAGTGAGAACCAGACCCTGATGTTTCCATCCCATCCACCAGTGTGTGGGAAAAGTAACACCTGTTACATTGCCACACAATGGCCAAGGCACCCAGCTCAGAGGGAAGTACTGTTGGGCCTCTCAATACAATAGGGGACCATTCTCTACTCCCTTAAACATTAACCAGTTCCACTTAGTATACACAGAGTACCCCTGGCATGGCTGGCTGTGGTTGTATTGATTCTGTATCATGCTGTCCACTTGTCATTGAACATCCTTCCATTTGGGAGCTGCAGTATCCCACTTCCTCAGGGAATCCCACACTGTTTGGTTGGCAGCAGGTATATGCCAGGGCAATCCCACAGAAGCACTGGAAAGGAAGTCGGTGCACACCCAGCAGTTGGAGACATTGGTGACTGTGGCGTTAGATGTGTGCCTAATCCACCACAGCATTGGCACATACTTGCCTAAGGGCGGAAGGAGAGAGAAGAGAGTGGAACCAGGAGAGGTGAATCCCTCCCTGTTGGCAAAATATAGGCCAACATTTTATCTTTGGAGTGGACAGTAGCCATCACAGGTAGCCACCCAGGTTGGTGCCACCATACTATCTCTTCCTTTGTTTCTGCATCTGGCTGAGACACATGACATAGTACTGGAGAGCTCATTATAGGCCAGAGTGAGAGAACAAATGTGCCCTTTAGAATACTCTCAGCTTGTTCATTTCCAAAAGTTCCCAGGTACCTGTGGTGGCCAGCTGGACATCACCCAAGGTATGACTGTCAAGTTGGCTGACAAACCTTTTCCCCAGGGAGCCATCAGACCAAGCCAGTGTGGGGCTTGTATCTTCCATGGCCAAGGCCATTGTCTTGTTTCTCCTGCCTGCAGGCAGGTGGAGCAGGCAGCAAAAATAGCTATTCAACACATGCCCAGGTTTTAATAATACCTCAAATGTGGTAACCTGTAATTGGATGGGTGCTGCAACCCAATACAACAGAGCTTCTACTGGGGCTGGTCCTCAAGCCAAGGTTTCTCATTCAGACCCCTTACCACTTCCCATAACCAGGTGGCCCATGCCCTCAAAACCAGTGGGGTAGTGGAGACTCGCAAGTGTCTCTTCAACAACCCATTATAATGTTCAATCATTCTTGCAGCCTGGGTATGGTAAGGAATATGCAAGTGCCAGTGGATATCCACCCATTTGGCCCAGGTTTGGACTTCATGTCCTGCAAAATGAGTGCCCTTATCACTTTCAATGACTAGGGGTTGACCATAAAAGTCACACAAGTGTGTCAGTGCTTTAATAACGTGCCTCTGGTCAGTACTGCACAAGGCCAGGCAAAAGCAATCCAGTAGTGGTGTCAACTGCAGTGAGTGCATACACTGCACCCTGGACCTTTGGTAACAGCCCAGTGTAATCTGCTTACCATCATGTCAGAGGGATGCATCCTCTGGGCACTTGACTAAAATCCCATTGACATCGTTGGGGGTTTTGGGTGTCCCGTGCACAGACAGAGTACTGTTTGCAAGCATCCCGTACCTGAGCCCATGTAATCAGTATGTCCCATTGTTGTCTTACAGACATGGTCTTAGCCCCCACAAGTTGCAATCATTGGTGCAATCAGTGTGCTGTATCTGTAGTGGGGGCCCTTTCTAGCCACCCCTCCTTTGGCTAGATCATCTGCTTCATCATTCTCTGGTGACACTAAAGGGTCATGTCCAATGACAGTAACATCTTTGTCTTGACCTAAGTCCCACAGGTCTTACCACATGGCTTGTCCCCACAAGGGTCAGTGTCCTACCATCCATTGTTGCTACCTTCAAGTGGAGAGCCACAGGGTTAAACCCAACACTGTCAGTGGTCAGCTGCACTCCTATGGCCACCCAGCTTGCAGTGGACCCTCGACTTGAGCCATCAGTATGCCAAGCATTGTCTGAGATAGGGGCTTCCTCTCTTTAAATGGAGATTGCTCAATGTCTACGGGCTCTTGCTGCGGTGTCTCTATACCAGTCATGAACTCTATAGGTTCTAGACTTGCTGCAGTTTGGCTATTGGTGGGCTGGTTGTCAGCACACTTCTCTGCTCTAAATATGCACCCCATTTGGTTAGGGTTGGTGTCCGGGCTACCCCAGTCTTGGGGCACTGATCCACCTATTTATCTACTCTCGTATAAAGTATGTGGTCTTTACAACACCTTGGCAGTCCCAGTGATGGCTTCTGTTACCTGTAGGGCCATATAGGCGGCAACTAAATTGTTTCTCTATCAGCGAGTTACCTGCTCTCTGCTCCCTTACAGGCTGCAGTCGGCCCCAGTATCTACCAATGCTAGCATGCTTTGGAGATTTTGGAGGGACCAGTAGATTGCAAGTTCCACATGTGGCCTCCAGTCCCCACCCATCCCTTCCAGATAGGCACCTCGGTCTTCTCCCTAGTCATACAGGAAGAGTGTGTCTGGGACTGTCAGGAAATCTTTCAGAGCCATTGGCCAGGTTCTATCAGATACTGGTTTCGCACTTTTCTGGAACTGCTGTGTCAGTTTCAACTGCTGCCACAATTCTAACAGCACAGCCATGGACTGTCTTAACAATTTTCTCTGGATCTACACCCACTGCCAACAAATCTGCCCACATTTGTATTTTCATCCGTGTGGATCCCACAGTAATGAGTGGCTTCTTCCCAGTCTTACCTGCCTTTTTTGCTGGGGAAGACCGAGAATTAACTGCACGGACACCTCGGTTGCCATGGACCTACTGCCACCCTTCAATGTCCCAGGGTGGCCATTTCTGTAGTTACTTCATGGATATGCCCCCCAACATAGATGGCAACAAGATGGCTACCAAGGACCCAAAGGAAGAGGATGGTGCAGTCCCCAGGACTAAGTCCCTCATTCCTGAGGTGAACCGTTCATCATCTGGTCTATGCATATTCAAATTAAATATAGCCTGTCGCATTCCCAGTTCGCAGATGATTTGCACCAACTCCGCGTATGATTGCCATTTACTCACTGTGTCTGGTAGCTTTCCTGCGTCATCTCAGACATTTCTCACAGCAGCAGTTATCCACTCCATCAGGATGTGATTACCTTGCCTCTGGGCCAGCCTGAGACTGTTCTGTAGGTGTTGCTGCAGGGAGGGGTGTACTGTAATGAGGCCAGCCTCTCCATTTCATTCTGGGAGCAAACTATGCTGTTGTCCCTACATCCCACAAATGCAACAGCCGTGCCAGTAGGGGCTCTCCTGATCTCTATTGGCATTGCTTCCCCAACTCTGTTAACTCAGTAGGGATATAGGGGCGTGGGTGGTATATTCTGTCACGATGGGGCCTCCAGGCTGTACTTCTCCCAATCCCAGGGGCTGTTCATGTTTTACCTTCTGGTGCACAATAGGCCAGTCTTGCACTTGCCTGGTGTCTTCTCCAGGCTTCTCTTCCACCTCCAGGGTGTCATGTGCTATGCCACAGAACAGTTCATCCTCTAACTGCTGCAAACAGGCCTCCAGAACCTCCTCTTCTGTAAATTATTCATGGATCTGTGCAGCTCCTTGCAAAGCTTTGTCCATGTTGTGTTCAGGGCAGTTAGCAATAGCCAACTTATGTGGCCAGTGGCAACTCTGGACTTTTCTGGCAATTTGAGTGTCTTCTCAATACTGGCTGGGGAGTTGTCTACCTCTTCCCACTCCTTTGGGGAAGTCTAAGTCATAAAAACCATGGCAATGGAATACCAACATGCTGTGTGGGGGCCACATGCCTTCCTTCTCCTCCTCTGGGGCAGAGGGTCCCCTTACTTGGCATCATGGTGGCTACACTAATTGTTGTGCAGGTTGGGTACTGGACCTTGGGGCACGCGGTTCTGGAAGCTGGAAGAATATGCAAGGAGCCATGGGCAGATAGGACACAGCTTTATTTAGGCACAGCAGGGCACAGCAAGGCACAGACACAGTTCCAGCTCCCCTGCAAGCCTGCACAGGCAGTTCTAATCTATAACAAGGTGCGTAATAGTGGCTTAAGGCCAAGTACTATAATCAATCACAACTACAGGTTGTATAGGACACTGTATCTAAGGTCACCTGGGATACTATAGCCAAGGCCACCGGGGATGCTACATCTAAGGCTACCCAGGAATGCATGGTTTGCTGGGAGGGATCCTGACTGCATCCATTTTGTTTGTCAGTCCCTTCACCCCAAAACACCCTTCTTTATTTTGGGTTCCTGTGTGAAACCACTGTGGGCCAATAGACTTAAGAATTTTAGAAGTTCTCTCATCCGTTGATTAGAAAATATGTGTGATCTTCCTGAGGTCTTAAAAAGGGTTTCGTTATGACCTTGACTTCATCTTTAGAGTTCATTTCCTGACAGTTCTCTTATTGCTCTTTGCCTGGAATGATTGATTAATTTTAACATCATTTACTGTCTGGAGAGGCTAGGAATGAGAAAGTTTTATTTTTCAAAACCCAAAGTTTGTGGCTCATTTATATTTAACGATTCTTACCCTTGCCTTTCTCTTTTACTATAGGCAGCTAGAAGAATCAACACCACATCAACACTGGCTAGAAATCTTATCTAGATCATCCAGTAAATGAGATATGCTTTTTACTTTCCAAGTTAATGCTGCTGGCATCATTGCTAAACTCTGTTACTATTAACAGGAGTCACCTTTCTTCCAGTTCTAATAACATTTTCCCACATTCCTTTAGACCTTCACTAAGGTCCTCCTGGAGTGACATCAGGCTCCTGCTAAACAGTCTCTTCCAGACCCTTCCAATGTACACCTAAGGCCCAGTCCCCAAAACCTCTATCTGGCTTAAATATTTTGTTATAACAGCAAATTCTGTATCAGGGTTCAATCAGAGAAAAAGACCAACTAGGAATCACATAGACTTTGATCTCAGGTAACTGTGGGAACTGGTTGAACTATCTATGTAGGACTGGCTGCCCCAAGTTTCAGAGATGCTGAAAAAGACCTGGCAGAAGTGGGATAAGCTGCAGGCTCAACTGTTAACTGACCTAAAACTATGCCAGAAAGGGGAGTCAAATATATTGTCTGAGCTTAGCTAACTCCTATACAATCCTCACCGCCACCCTTCACACCTGTCTACTTCTCTTTCCATTGCTGCTATCATAGTCCAAAGTCTCATCATCTCTACCTGTATTACTGCCTGCTTCAATTATATGTTTACCTCTGCCATAACATACATTGCCACTATCATCAGTCATCTTCCAACAAATCTATAACTCTGAATAAAATCTTTTAATGGCCTTTTGTTGCTTATAGGTTAAAATCCTAACTATTGAGCTGGTACTCAAAAGTGATCATGTCTAGTCCCAGTTTCATCACATGTCATTTCCTGTCACAACCCTATATTCTAACTTTAAGAGACCACTTGCTATTCCACAGTATCAAGTATATTTATTTCTTTGCTTACGCTGTTCATTTGCCTATATCTTTTCCACCTGTCTACCAGCCTAACTGTTCCTAATCTTTTGAATAATCTCCTCAAATATTTCCTCTAGCATTTTCCTTGAACTGTGACCTTCTCTCCAAGCAGAATTGCTTACAAATCTATATTTAAAAGGACTTTATACAAACTCCAACTTAGCATTTAATACTTTGTATTATTATTCTTTTCACATTTTCTCCCTTGCTACACGTTTTAACTGCAATCTCTACAGCATGCTTGGCATATGACAGGCATTCAGTAAATGTTTATTAAATTGACAATTTAAGCTTTAGTGTAGTCTGAAAGAGTGCCTTACATAAAGTCCATCGTTAGCATAAATTAATGGTCCTATAAATATAGAAAAAAAGAATGTAAGGATCACAAAAGTTGAAAACATTAAGTGACTATTTGTCAGGTACTGTCCAATATACCTAGATATACAAATATAAATAAGTCATAGTCATTACCCTTAAGGAGTTTAGAGTCTAGAGGGAAGTTACAAATGTAAACAGATCATTCATTCATCAATAATTTTTTTTCCAGTTTACTGAAATTTAAGTGACATATAAGATTGTATTAGTTTAAAATGTACAAACATAATGATATGATATATAAGTTATAAAATGATTACCACAATAATCAAAATAGTCATTAAGTTGCCATTATATGCCAGTCACCATTATAGCACTAATGCACTAGGGACATAGTAATGAAAGATAGATTAGGTCATCCTCTCATGAAGCCAACTTTTCAATGTAATAACGCTTATTTAAATAAGTACGCAAAGTGGCAATAAACCTGATTGTTGGTTCAAGGAAGATTTCCTGATGTTGGCTACTAAATAGCCAAAGAACCAATTGATTAAATAAATGTGAGGGGAAAAGCATTTACTAAAAGGAACAAGTCAAAAAATTGTTCACAGGCATGAAATTCATGAGGCCATGGGGAATATAAATAATTGTAGTGCATAAGTTTAAAGAAAGTTTAAGGACCTTTCTTAACATCTTCCATGATAAGGAGAGTGTACTTCATCCTATGGGGACTAGGGAGCCACTGAGAAATTTAGGTTAGAAAGACAGTAGTCAAATTTGCATTTTGGCAGTCTTTTTAGCAGCATGAAAGGAGAATTAAGGGAGTAAGACAGGAGGCAATTATGAGGCTTCTATATTATTCTGAGTGAGAGAAAAGGGATAGAAAGGAAATAATAGGATATAATGAGAGATGGGTAATATTTGGCAGGGTAAAGCTGTGGCACAAGCACAGGTTTATGAAGACATAAGAAACCTAGGAAGCACTGGGTAAAACACATAGATGGTAGTGGTTTGTCCATCCACTCTTGCTACCACATGAAAGTTGTGATGAAAACACAAAACAAACAGCGACCAGAGCTACCTGGGATCTAGATGAACAGAAGCCATACAACTAGGAAGAGAAATAAGAAATCACCCTGCAACAGTTGGAGGTAGGAGGGGGCGAAGAGGCAAGGCTGCCAGGTTTGGAAAGCTGAGTGGGACAGAGTCTACAGCAGCTGCAGATGTTCCTCTTAAGGGTCCATGTCCAACCAGACTTCTGCAGTGACAGACTCAATTGCTTTGAACATTAGCACCCAGTCAGCTGCACCAGGGGCACCAGGGACTTACAGAGGACAATGAGGTGTCAGAGTGAGGTAGGAGGTGAGGCTTTCTCCTGGCAGAAGTGCTAGTGTATCCACTGTTCCTCTCTGTTGAGCCTCTCACCTCCCAGTGTGTGGACACAGTGCCACCATAGCTGAGACATAATCAAACTGAATAACAGAGTTTCTCAGCCCATAAGATTCTCTGAAACTCAGCATCTCCCAACTCACAGCCTCACCCACACCACCTCCTTACCCTAGGTAGTTCTGTTAAAAAAGATATTAAGTGAAGTCAAGTTTTTAATTTGTAATGTTTTACTCCAGATAATTCTGTTAAAGAGATGATGAAGATCAATTTTAATTTGTAAGGTTTCGGTGTAAAAGCTAATGTACCTGGCTGAGTAGAGCTCATGCCTTTGACTCGTGTTACTATCCATGTCAGGATGTGATGGTTATCTGCACAGACTAATACAAGATGCTTCTCTGATAGCATGATTTTTGTAACAGGACTTTGGTAAACTGTGAAGGTCTGAAAACTTGAAGGCCTGACTCAACCGTTTTTGGTGCTATACAAACTGTACTGCTCCAGAGCTTATACCATAGGCAATCTCAATCCAGTAACCATTGACATTTGTTTTAGGTGTGAGATAAACACTCAGAGCAGTAATAGCATCATTTAAAAATCATGATAAAGTTCAGTTACAGAAGTCATTATCCTTCATTCCCAGAGGGAATGCCTGTATTTCTATGTAATATATTGACCTGTTGTCATATCCGAGTAGAAGGAATGACCCACTAGTGTCATAACTAGTTGTAGGAACACCTTGAACCTGTCAATGCTGAGTGACAGCATTCCACACCCCCACTTTCTCTCTATGACTTGTGGCGCAAACTGATTATCAGCAAAGAGTGCATCCATAGGAACATCAAGGCTGAAAACTTCAATTTCACTTTCACTTCCATCTTGAACACTCCAAAAAGTGCTACTAAGGCAACATAAATCATTTTGTCTTTGTTTTCACGTGGACCTTAAACTACTTTTCCATCTAAAGCTACTTGTTCAATAGTCCAGTCCAAATATGGGCTTGTAAACACTTATTGTATCCTAAAGATTCTTTGATTCTTAACACATAGCTACAATCCAGTTGTAATGGCCAGCTGGCCAGCTATATAACATCTTTAGTGGATTCACAAAGAATCCTAGCCTATTAGTCTCTTCTCCAGTTCCAGAGAGAACAGGCTGGGTATCATTTCCCTGAACTTCACCTTCTGTAGAATTTAGTCTATTCTAGAATCAGCAGCAGATTCTAGTTGTACCGTTTATTTTACAACTACAAATACCTGGTGGAGACAAAACTACGAAAAAAGGACACTGCCACATAATGCCAATTCTTCATGCAAGAGAAGTCTCCTTACTAAAGAGTGATTCTATAAAATTCTGCTTCTTGCTTGAAAACATTAATACTCACTCCTCTTAAGTCTAGTTCTTTTGTCTGAAGAAAATTTTAAAACGGGGGCAAATCCTGCTGGATGTCTATCAATAAATAATGCATCAGCTACATCTGGAAGGACTGAAATTTCTCTATCTCAGCAAAACTGGAAACCAAAGTATCTTGATCCACCTGAGTCTGCTTTGAAGTTCTAAATCTGGTCCTTGCCAAGTTTAGCTGCAAGATCTCACTGCCCCAGCCCTGATGCTGCTGCAGGGCCCTCCCACCACCTCCTATGGCTCTGGCCCTGCAAGTAGTCCTCCCCCACTCCCCTGCCCACCCAGGCTGCTGCCGGGGAGATAAGGGGGTAAAGTGTAGGAGTGGAAGTGGGAGGGAGGGGAGTGAGGGGTGAGGATTAGTCAGGTAGCCCCAGATAGTGGCTGCAGGGCTAAAATGGAGACAGGGGTGGGAGGGCAGGCAGGGAGCCTCTCCTACTTTCCTAGCGACAGGGTGGGGCCTCCTGTGGCCTCTACCCTTCTGTTTCCATGGTGAGGCCATTAGGTTGCCAGGCAGGCCCAGTAGTCCCTCCCCTGGGCTCACAGTGGTATTTTGTTTTAAATCTACTTCTCAAAGTACTGAGACATTTAAGTATATTCATTTGTGTGATCTAAGGAATGAATGGTGGCTGGCTCTGGTTCTCAGTGAGTTACCAAAAACAGCTGCAATAACATCATCAGGGAACTTTTCAGAAATACAAGTTCTCTGACCCTGTCCCTGACTGACAGAATCTGCAATCCAGTTATATTAATGTAGGGAGGAGGCAAGAGAATTAAAAAATGTTAATCAAGCTGCATTCAGAGACCGCAATGTGCTGATCAGCCTTGCAGCCAGGCCAAGAGAACACCTTTAGAACAAAGGAAGATTTCTACTGGGATTGCTAAAAACTCATTCCTCACACCCAAGAAACAGGAGCCAGAGTCATTCCCTATGGTTAAAACCATGAGGTACCTATGGATTAAAGGCTAGGAACTGCCATCAGGCCTTTCACTCTACATATTCTTACCTTTTCATGCTACATACCCTTCCCCTTCCTCACTGTAAGTCCATATCAAAGAAAATGGGTTAACAAAGTTTTTTCAGCAATAAACTCACAGGAACTGATGAATGATATATAAACTGAATTTCCTGAACACCACCCTCCACCACCACTCACTATCTTTCCAAGTCTCTTTTGGTCCCTTTCACTCTCTGCCTCTGGAGGAGACCACACTCTGTGGAGTGTTACCCCTTTTCTAAATAAACTTACCTTTGTTTTAGCTGCCAAAAGACACACAGACCACCAGAACTCAGTGAGTTATAGGAAACACACTCTTTATTCAGCCAGCTGGGTCTGCCAGGCGTATGCAGACCCCAAATTAAGCAGCCCCGAAGTGTAGAGGTACAGGGTTTTTAAGCCCCAAATCCCATCCTACATTCTGTCTAAACACAAAGGTCTATTTTTCTCCTATTCACTACCTGTCGACCCACAGGTTGAGTGTGCAAGCAGGGGTACAGAAGCAGAAAGCTTATTGTTAGAATGTTATGTTCCTGTGGGTGACAGCCTATGGACATAGCCAAGCAGTAATTTTCCAGCCAGCAGACCTTTTGATTTTAACTTTGGCATTTGTGTTGAAATCTTTCTTCACTCTCCGCCAAAGGACCCTCTTCTCTCGGTGCAGGGCTTGGTCTTCCCGCACCAAGTAGGGGAAATTTGCCTTATCCTGTATCATATAACAAATCCACTTGTTGATTCTGATGTCTCCAAAATTTGAGTTTCTGCTCTGGATACCTACCACCCAAAAAAACAATAAAAGGGGAAACAATGCTCCTTTTTTTTCCTGGTTATTAACAAGTACAACCATTTGACTAGGAAGAAAATCCTGAGATGTTCTCAATTAAATTACAGTGGCGAGGAGAGTGAGAGAAAGAGATAGAATTGTTAATCTGTTAATGGTTTGGGGCCAACTAATGGAAGGCTGCTCATATTTTATGTACGTTGGAACTTCAGATTCATTTCCTGGTGGCTAGTCCTATAGAATATTTTATCCAGGCACCATCAAACTCCAGGAACCTCCACTTCTTGTTTACATGTAGGATTTCCCTACTGTACTTGCAGCCAATCCACAGAGCAGACATTTTTGTGGACTCTATGCCTATCGAACTGGCCAACTTCACTTTCTCCCACCTCTTTGCCTGTGTAAATTTCAGACAAACTGCATCTTTCTTCCCCAACTCCCCTTGAATGTTTTTAAAAATGCTTGTAAATTCCTAGACAATGGATATGTCTTTACTACCAAGTGTGGACGAAAAAGGGTCACATACTAAACTTGACAATTTCGGGTCAGGGAGGTCTCAGAGACTGAAAGTAACCCATAGGATGGTCCCAACAAAAAACAGAAAAACCTAATTAAAAGCGGGTCATGATGGGTAGTCACATCTCAGCTAGGTCTGTAGCTTCCTTGACAAAGGAATCTTACCTTAAGTGAGCCTGTCTACTGTTTCATATTTAAGATAACATATTTTGAAATGCCATAGATATCTCCTTTCCAGACCCTCTCAGGGCACTAGATCACAGAACCTCTCAATATTATCTTGTTCCTCAAATGCCATCTTTGTGCTGTAAATGTTAATTATTAACTATTCTGTACACACCAATGTAAAAGAAGTACATGTCTCTCTCTATTTTACTTTTTTTTTCCATTTTACTTTTTACTCAATCAGAGATTTTTCCCCTTCCCCCTTAATCTACCACCAATGGATTTTATGTAACCCTCTTTACTCTCTTCCTTTGATTCTAACTGTATAAAATATTTCGCTTGCATGATTATCTCAAGGTCCAGCCATGTTGTCGCAAATGGCAGTATTTCATTTCTTCTAATGATTAAGTAATATTCCATTGTATATATGTACCACAGCTTCTTTAGCCAATCATCTATCGTAGGACACTTCAGTTGCTTGCATGTCCTGGCTACTATGAATAATGCTGCTATGCACATTGGTGTGCAAATAACTTTTCAGATATGGGTTTCAAGTCTTTGGGGTAAATACTCAGTAGAGGGATTGCTAGATAATATGGTAGATCAATTCTTAGTTTTTTGAGGAACCTCCATACCGTTTTCCACAGTGGCTGTACCAATTTGGCAGTCCTCTCTGCAAATTTTTCGCATCCTCTCCAACATTTGTATTACTTGTCCTATTGATTACAGGTATTATAACAGGTGAGAGATTGTATCTTATTGTGGTTTTGATTTGCATAGCTTATAGCTAGCGATGTTGAGCATCTTTTCTTGTATTTGTGTGGTCATTTGTATGTCCTCCAGGGAGAAGTGTCTGTTCAGGTCCTCTGCCCATTTTTTGATTGGATTATTTTGTTTTTTTTTATTGTTGTTGAGTTGTATGAGTTCTTTGTAAAGTTGAAAATCACATGATACCACTTATATGTGGGATATAAACTTAAAAGCAACAAATGAGCAGGACAAACAGAGATTCATGGACATGGACTATAGGCTAGTGGTTACCAGAGGACTATAGACTAGTGGTTACTGGTGGGGATGGGGAGGAGGGGATGTAGATGGAGTAAAGGGGGTCAAATATAGGGTTTAGCGGTAGGGTGAAGGGTAAAGGGGATGAAATATATGGTAGTGAAGAAACTGGACCTTGGGTAGTAAGCACACAATAGAATATACAGATGTCAAAATGATAATGTACACCTGAAAATTATATAATTGTATTAACCAATGTTACTACAATAAACTTAATTAACAATTAAAAAAATAAATGTATAAAATAAGCTTCAAATTGCTAGTCTCTGGAACATTTTTCTCAACCCATTGGGCTTTTGGCAATTGTCTTCAGTTTGGCTCAAATTCACAAAACTTCTCTACATGTCTGGACATTTCTTACCTCAACACTAGATACTGCTGGTGGTTTGGACTTCATGCTCCAAGACTAGTTTCCTTTTTGGCTAGCAATTTTGTCTCAATGAATCTTTCTTAAAGACTTTCAGCAGTGGATGTTAATATATTTTTAA
Organism: Eonycteris spelaea; assembly: GCA_003508835.1. NCBI lineage: Eukaryota > Metazoa > Chordata > Mammalia > Chiroptera > Pteropodidae > Eonycteris > Eonycteris spelaea. The sequence goes on from PUFA01000143.1 coordinate 3,361,679, forward strand.
CATACTGATTATTGAATTCATAACCCACTTCAGGTTTTCATTTTATTTTTACTTAATGTCAACCAATGACTGACAAAACAGACCACATTTGAGCTTGTAACAGTGTAAAAAAAAATGCATTTCAATAACATCTCCCTTGTTCACCTCTCCCCTCTTTATTCCGGCCATTACTACTTTGGAAAATATGTTGTTATGGTTATTGGTATCAATTTCTCAGTAAGTCAGCCCCAAGGAACAGGTCAGAGAGTGCTAACTCCAGGTGCCAGCTGCCTAGGAGTAAATAGCTCCAAGGCTCCCAAGAAGAAAAGCAATATTGCTGCTGGAGTTCGGTAACATAGCTGTCCACCAGAAACCGTATTTCTTTGTGCTAGACACTAACAGCTAACTTTGGCTTTTGTAATCTGCTTGCTTGAGGAACGTAGTTTTTGGGCTTTATAAACTGCGTCCTCGGAGGCTGGGGCTGACTCTCTAGTGGGTGGTTTGTCGCTGGTGGCTAATGAAGGCTGATTCTCTAGCAGGGAGAATCAGTCCCCAGCTGGCTAATAAAGGCTCGTAATTAATCTCGATTCGCTCCATGGGTCTTAGATTTGAACGCGCCACAACAAGCTTTATTTGAAAAACAACACTTGGAAGCTTACACACCTCAACCTCCCGTGAGACACCAGACCACCAATTCTCCCACCAGGAGCAAGTTCCAAACAGTGTGTGCTGCTCAGAGAACGCTCTGCAGGATCCAGAGTCCCAGCAATAAAGTTGGACGAGCACCAGAGGACCCTTTCCAACTCAAAACTGGTGAACACCCTACTGCACAAGATTCACCACAAGCAGGCATTCTTTTGAGTCCAGAAAAGCGCGACGTGGAAGAGAAGCTCGTCCCACCCCAAACACCCTCCAATCGCAGCATACGCTGGGACGCGTAGCGCTCAGAGGGCGGTGCGTCTAAAGAAGCCACGCCCGAGCCCCCGCCAATGCAGCGCTCGCTGCTGCGCTGAGGTGGTTGGCTACGCGCAGAATTCCGGTACCTTGAGGAGACTGCGCTGCCTGGGCCGGCCAAGCGCCTGCGAGTGGTGCTTTTGGAAATGCCTCGTGGCGGTAACACTCGCGGCCGGAAGGTACGCTATGAGCTGGAAGCCCGAGAGCTCCGCGGGGCCGCGGGTCTGGCTCGGTTTTCCATCTCATCTGCCTGGCCCTGCGCTGCCAGGTTAGCGGTGGCGCTGTGCTAGGGGGTCCCTGGCGAGGCCGCGTCGGGTTTTGTCTTGAATGGGCGGAGCTGGCGTCCGCGGGAGCCGCTCGGTGGTCGGTCACTTGCCTAAGTGTGCGGTTTGAGCCTCCACTGGCCGTCGGGAAGTCGCGCCTACCAGGTCGGACGTGCGGGTCAGGGAGAGGCGCTCTCGAAGGTGTGGAGGGAAGAGCTACCTCCTTGGAAAGGCTCGAGGTTCGCAGCCTTGGGGTGACGGGAGTGAGCGGACTGGGGATACATCTGAACAAGCGTGTGAGATATATTTGCTCTCGCTGGTGTTGGCATTTTTTGTCTCTCTGAGGACCACCAAGTGTTATAACACCGGTAGATATTGAATGGCTCTGCTGCCGGTTTTTCCCCCAGTTATGTCACCACACTTTCCTTTCTACCTTAATTCTGACTCACTTTCTGCCTCATTGGGAGAAAGTCTGAAGCGAAATGCTGCCGGTCTGTGATACCAGCGTCTGCACAGTGTCTGGGCACGGAGTGTGTGTGTAAGAATATATTGCACGAGTGCTTTTTAAAATATTGTATTTGAGCGCTTTTTTTTCCTTGAATTTTTTTTTGTCATGGCATGTGACCTTTACCTTTGTAAAGCAGTTTGTTTCTTTTTACAATTATGCCCGTCTCAGCATAACAAAACAAAATTAAACAGTGCTTATTTTATTGACGTGTCTTCTTTTACTAAAAAACTTCCTGAAAAAATGTTCCACATATACTGATTCAGTTTCTTTTTATCCTACCATGTTTCCTGCTTCTGGAAATATCATTGATTGTCAGACACAGTCAGTTTTTTTATCTGATTTACAGAGTAAAGGAACCTATGTCGAACGTACCTATTAATTGTAAGTCACACCATGGTTTCAGAAATATTAAAATGTGGAAAAAAGTCAAGGAAATGTATGAAATTGTTAAATCCAATGTGTTTTTACTTGGTCACTGTAGCATTTGACGTTTTTGCTTGTTTGTTTTTTGGGGGGCATCCATGAATGTTTTACTATACTGAGTCTCTTCCTGTCTTGCAACTGCTCAATTTACTTCTTTACTGTCTTCCTGCCATGTTCTTTAATTTTTGACCTTGTGCTTTTTCTCACTTTACAAGTTTGTTCTGGGCAATCTCATCCATTGATGTTAGCTGTCATTGCTACATGGATGACTTTCAGATCCGTATTTGACTTTTCCCATGCGTTCAAAGTCAGTTTATCATGAATCATCATTCCTCACCTTTAGTCCCCTAGGCCCTAACAGTTCCTCCTATTGGTCTCAGCCCATTGATAGTGAACCTCTTGGCTAGAAATGCCAAAGCACTTGCCTAGGCCCATCCATATTACTTGTAGCAAGCCCCCACAGACATATCCTTCCACCAGAACCAATGTGGCTGGCCAGACCTGTGGCACTCATGATTGTAGGATGCACTTTATCAAAAGTCATCAGGAACTTTGAGGATCAAGATTTATTACTCACTGGTCCTGGAGGGTACATTGAATACTCAAGGGCCACACAGCAAGGTAAAGTTGGGGTGAGAGAAATGGGTGGGGAAGAGAGAGAAAGAGGAAAAGAGGAGGGGTAGAGTAGGTGGTGAGGGAGGGGCAGTCAAATCTGGGGGTCTGCCTTTATTAGTGTCAGAGGGTGGGGTGCTTAGGGTTTCCTGGGTTCTGTCTTTATTGGCTAATTTGAAGCATTAAGCGTGAGAATTAGAGCACCAGAAGTGATAAATGGGGTCAAATGGTCGGTTATCCAGGGCTTTCTGAAAGGGGCTTTTGTGGGCCTAATTCCTAATCTCTTGGTTTTGCTAATAGCTGTGTCATATAGCTGGCCAAATGTTTATTCAAGATGGATGTCTTCTGAAATGGATGTCTTGGCAACCAAAAACTTAATGCCAGGTACTTACTCTAGATCCTGGCTTAGAAATCTTAGTGTTTTTGATTTGATCCTCACTTCTGCCCTCTTTATCCATCATTTTCCAGACCTTTTCAATTTTTCTTTTCAGTAGTTGTATTAGTTATCTGTTGTTGTGTAACAGATTGTCTCAAAACTATGGCAGCTAAAAACAAATGTTATTTTCTCATATGATTTCTAAGGGTCAGGAATCTGGGAATGGCTCAGCTGGGTAGTTCTAATTCAGTGTCTCTCATATGACTCTGAATTTCAATCAAATTAAGGGTCACTGAGACTGGAGGATTCACTTCCAGGCTTACCCATGTGCTTGGCAGGTGTCAGTTCCTTGCCACGTTCATAGGGCAGTTTACAATGTGGCTAACTGGCTTTCCTAAGAGCAGGAGAGAGGGTTCAACAAAGAAAGAGGCCCTGGTGTCTTTTATAACAATCTCAGAAGTGACAACATCTTTTCTGTCCTAATCTATCACATAGATGAACCAGGTACAGCATGAGAGGGCATATAGGAGGTATGAATGCCAAGAGGTAGAGATCATAGGAAGCCATCTTAGAGGCTGGTTACCCCAATAGTTTTGACCCAGGAATTTTCTTTTTTTCATTTCTGTCACCCTATATCAGGCCCAAAGTACTTCATGCTTGGGGTATTTGTATGGCACTAGGTAGCATGCTCCTAATCCCTCCTCTGAGATAACTTTCCCTTAGGTGCTATTTTAATTATATTGTTAATTCTCTGCTTAAGCATCATTTCACTTCTTATTGACTACATAATAATTTACATTGGACTTACCTTGTGCTAAGTGCTTTTTATGTATTTATTTAATTCTTTCACCAATTCTATGAGCTAGGTATTACTAATCATATCTAATGGATGAGGAAACTGAGATACAGCAGAGAGATTAAGTAATTTGACCAAAGTCACATAGCAATTAAGTGAAGAAGCCAGGATTTGCACCTAGGTAGTCAGCCCCAGACCTTGCTTTTGTTTAGGTTCTCATAGCCTGTTATTCACACCTTCCATAATGTGGCCATGCCTTGTTCCTTAACTTTACAACTTTGTTCATTATTTATCCTTTATATAAACTGCTGTTTTCTTGGTACTTTCTTGCCTCTTGGTATTTGCTCATGTTCTTGGTTTGGAGTAATGCCATTTCTTTCATTTCTACTTATTGGAACCTTAATCATCTGTCAAGATCTACCTCAGGTTCCCACCTTCTTTCTAATTCATCCCAGTTGGAAATTAACTTTATTCTCTATTTCTTTAGGACTTTGTGTTCTTGTAACTTCATATCTTGTATTAGGTTTACTTGTATCTCTGCTTTTATCCCCTTGTAATGTAGACATTGTAAGATTAGGGACTCTGTTTTCACACCATGTCCCCCATAATCCTTTGTACATATTAGATAACATAATAAATATCTGATCATGAATTAGTGAAAGGGGAAGTAGTTTAGAAGCTTTGCAGGTATTTTAGATATGAAGAAACATGAGGAAATACCTCGGTCAGAACATGTGGATGGGTACTAACCTTAGCTCTACAACTAATTTTGCAATTTTGGACAAGCTGTATAGATCTTTCTGGACTTTTTTTTTTTTTTTTTCCCCTAGACTCTTAAAAGGAAAGGTGATATGGTTATGGACTAAAGTGGTAGAATTGGGAATAGTATTGAGAAGGGACTGAGTTGGTAGTTTATAAAAGGAAGATGAGATTTAGGCACCTGAAATTGCAAGATGAAGAGGAGGGAATCAATGGTGACTCAAAAGTTGAACCTGTGAAGAAAGGGAAGGTTGAGGAGAGTTAGTTGCTTACTTGATGTTCTGTGAAATTTAAGCCCAAGGGAGAGATTAGGGTTGTAAATTGCTCAAAGGCTGGGAGTATTTTAGTTCATTCCCTCCTGCCTTAGCCCCTTCATTGTCCCTTCAAGTGCTATGATTCTTTTTTTCTTTTTTTGCTTAGTGTTCTCCCTTTCCTTGTTAAATAGCCGAGACTGATCACATATACTCCCTTTCTTTACCGGTTACTTAATTTTGAGATTTCTGGGTCCTCCTTTCATTCTCAAAGTTTCTTTTGCCTCCTCAGACTTAATTATAGCTCTTCCCCATCTTTGGACACTTTTCCCACCGAAATAAAGACTATTTTGGCAAGATCATAAGAGAGAAATAAAGGAAAATTATATTTTCCTAAGGACACTTTTTCTTCTCTAATCCTTTGAGTTCTTATCACAAAAACTTATTTTATTTCTGGTACTTCTTCCATAATGTTGAGGACATAGTAAGTATTAATTAAATACAATGTGAACAGTAGCCCCCCCTTTTCATGGTTTCACTTTTTGCAGTTTCAGTGACCTATGGTTAACTGCAGTCTGAAAATATTAAATGGAAAATTCTAAAATAAAACAGTTTACAAGTTTTAAATCAGGCACCAGTTTTGAGTAATATGATGAAATCTGTGCCATCCTGCTCTGCATCGCCCAGGATGTGAATCATTCTTTTGTCTGGCATATCCATGCTGTATACGCTACCCACCCATTGGTCACTTAGTATCCTTCTATGTTAGCAGATCGTCTGTCAAGGTGTTTCACTGCTTGTGTTCAGGTAACCCTTACTTAATAATGGCCTCAAAGTGTAAGAGTAGTGATGTTGGCAATTTGGATATGCCAAAGAGAGGTCATTGTATGCTTCCTTTAAGTGAAAAGAAAAGTGTAGGAAAAAACAGTTTTAGGCATCTATTGGGGGTCTTAGAATGTATTCCCCATAGATAAGGGGGGTTTACTGTATGTCAGTTTGAATTGAAGAGTATACAGGCTACATTTTAAATGAAAAGTTTTCTTTTTCAAGAAAGGAAAACGTTTTGTTTCTTTGCAGCTGGAGGGAAGAAGTCAATAGAGAATATAAGGACCTTTTTACTATCCTGCAATGATTGGATTACAAAAAGGATTTGGTTTTAGAGAATAGGAACATTTTTTTTCTCTCTCTCTGAGACTAGGGAAGAAGAGCTCAGTAGATGTGAGGTTGGTTGCTGTTTATAGTGGCTGATTTTTAACCTTGGGAAAGATACGAAGACTTGCTATGATAGTGACATGGAAAGGTAAAGGAAAGTGTGGATATGGAACTCAAGTGTGTGTGTGTGTGTGTGTGTGTGTGTGTGTGTGTGTGTGAGAGAGAGAGAGAGAGAGAGAGAGAGAGAGAGAGAGAGAGAGAGAGAGAGAGAGAGATTGAAAGAGAATGGGGCTAGAAAATGAATAAGAGTGTTTACCAGCATTGACCAAGGACATGTAATAAGAAAACATGAAGGGGGCTGTTCTCATTTTGGGATCTTTTTATGGTAGCCCTGTGGGTTGGTAATTGGTAAACTGAGTTGATAGAAGGGTAGGGGTCTTAATACTTGAAAGGTAACAATAAAGGAGTTGGCCATAGAGTGCAGGATGGCAGAAGAGACATCATGATGAGAGGGAGGCCAGTGACTTTGACTAAGTAAGCAGAGTTGAGACTTAAAAATCCCAGTGAATTCCTAGATGCTCAGAGCCCAGTAAAACACTCAGCTGGTTGTACTTTTGTGTGGAAGGTCCACATGATAGTTATTAGGCATTTTTGTTAAAGTGAGATAATGCAAAATCAGTGGTTGGAATCTTTATTTCTGGAATTAGCCATACATCAGAGGAAATCTTGACATGTTACATGCTTTCTGATTAGGGCAGTATACCTTTCTAAGGTTTCTAAGGCACAGTTTAAACCTTTTTCTATAAAATAGGAATGATACCTATCTTGCAGGCTTGGTATAAGGATTAAACAATAGGAGAGAATGTATAAAATAATGTGCCAAGCATCTAAGCACTCAGTGTTAATGATAATGAAAGCAGTTAATAATAAAACACTATGGTAATGAAAGATTTTTATGAGGAAGAAGCTGTGATACATCCTCTACTACTTTGCCTCTATATTTCCCTAGAATTATTTCTTTAGGCTTGTCGAAAAAATAGGAAGAGGGCTTAGTGTTAAAGTTGTTCAGTGATTGTGAGAGATTCTGTCATAGTTAACTTGAAAGGAGTACCTTGTTGTTCCAGTTTTAGTTCTTGGTAATCCCATTAGATGACTTACCAGTGGCTTTGCCTCTCAAAATTAGACAACTTAGTATTGACATCTTAGTCTAGAGATTGTCCTTTTCTTAAAATCTAAGGGAAAGAGAGCTAACATTTATTAGACTTTCTATGTGTAAAGTATTTCATATATATACCTTACTTAAGGGTAAAGCATTTTTTAAATAAAAATAATATGTGCTCATAGATAAGATAAAATAATATGAACAAGTTTCTCATGAAAACCAGCAATCCATTACCCTACTTCTTTCTGTCCCTGAGAAGCAATTACTTTTTAAAATTGAGGTAATTGTAGAATCACATACAGTTGCAAGGAATAATACAGAGATCTCATGTATCCTTTACCCAGTTTGGCCCAATAGTAACATTTTGCAAAGCTGTAATACAATATGACCACCAATATATTGATACGAATACAATTCACTATTTTACGCAGATTTCTTCAGGTGTGTGTATTTAATTTTAGTTCTATACAGTTTTATCAGGTGTAGGTTTGTGTATCCACCTCGTTACCTGAATGCTTTCGTCAGCACAAGGCTCTCTTATAATCACACCCACTCTCATTAACTTCCACTCCTAACTGCTGGCAAAAACTAATTTGTTCATCATTAAAAGAAAAAAAAAATTGTTATTTCACTGGTAAAGAAGGCGGAGTAGGTAAATGCTGTGCTTGCCTCTTCTCATACCACATCAAAACTACAGAACAGCCATAATTGGGAGTCACCTGAAGCCTAGCTGAACAGAAGTCCTACAACTGGGGACAAGCAGAAGAGGCTACCTTGAGACTGGTAGGAGGAGAGGAGGTTCAGAATGGGCTGGTCCCAAACCTGTGTGTGGTGGTTGAGAATCAGAAGGGATATCTCAGCTGTGGAGATCCCTTCAGTGGAGTGAGGGGTTCTGGACCCAAACTGGGCTCCTAGCCCAGGGTTCCTTCCATTGCTGGGAAGAGAAGCCCACAACTTTTGGATGTGAAAACTAGCAGAGATTGTGTCTGAGTGAAATGGAGGGCAGCTGGAGTCACAGACATTCCTCTTAAGGGACCTGGGCATGGACTTACTCGCTGATGAGTTGCTTGAGTTCCAGCAGTGGGGCAGTAGCTTGAAAGGCACTAGGGACATATGGGAAGGAACTGCAGTTGTTTGGCTTTAGGGCAAGGGCTGGAGGGGTGGCTTTCTCTCAGAAAAAAAGTGCTGACAGTGGGCATTGTTCTTGTTGAGCCCTCCCTACACTCAACGTGCAGACATAGGTAGCCACTATCTCTGAGTCTCCATCAACCAGGCAAACCCTAGTCACCCCGACATGGTTATTCCTTGAGGCTCTGCCCCACCCAAGCACACTCAAGCCGCCTCCACTGGCTTTTTCCATACAAACAGCCTGCGTTGGCACATGCTGTGGACTCTCCTAAAACCTCTCAAAGGTTCACAAAACATAAGCAACATCTGACCTCAGTGTGCCCCATACCCCGACATGGTTATTCCTTGAGGCTCTGCCCCACCCAAGCACACTCAAGCCGCCTCCACTGGCTTTTTCCATACAAACAGCCTGCGTTGGCACATGCTGTGGACTTTCCTAAAACCTCTCAAAGGTTCACAAAACATAAGCAACATCTGACCTCAGTGTGCCCCATACCTCTTGCTGAGCAGCCCCAAGCCTGGCACTAGTGGCAGCTTGACACTAGCCTTAGTTTGTGATTTGGACTTTTCTAACTTCCTCTAAACCCAGTGCAGGTGGTGGCCATCTTCAGGTTGCTTGGCGGCTTGTGCCAGGTGTCCTTGGGCAGGGCACAGCCTCTGGCAAAGCTTGACCTGTGACGGGGCCCCTCCCAGGAGGTCCTGGCCTGCATTCCAGTGTCTGGTTTCGGTGTTAGCTGAAGTACCACAATGAGCTACATTCGAGACCAATACAACTAAAGAGTAGACTGGGCTGGCACCAGAGTCCTGCTAAAGCGAATTCTGCTCTGTAGGGTCAGTCTATGCACAACAGTTCCTCCACTGTAGTCATCAGCCAGTCCAAACAATCAGCCTGAGGGCTAGTCCCTCCCATTGAAGTGCACACAGCAACCAAAGCTCAACAGGAGGGCACACAATCCATACAAGACACACATCTGGCTCAGGTGACCAGAGAGACTGCTCCCCTGGGCCCCAGAGGACAGTTACTACTAAGGCCACTCTATTTACGACAGGTGTTGCAAGAAGTGACACCCGACAGAGGAAATTGGATGCTCAGACAACTTTGTTAGAGGAAGGAGAATTTAATGCCGGCTGAGAGCATGGGGCTTTCAACAGACATGGTCTCCCCTTGCGTAGATTTCTTACAGCTTATATACCCTTGCAGTGTCTATGCAAGTGGTGTGTGATCCTTTGTCTGAGTTTTCACATATCTCTCCTTAGAGTGGGGAGGGGAAGCTTCAGGTTGGGGGAGGGGTGGCTGCAGGAGAGGAATTTCCAGACCACTGGTCTTACAGGTCATTTGTCTTGCGACCTTGATGTTACCAGCACTGTTATAGAATTCTCTTACAGAGAAATGGGACATTGAGTAGGAAGTAACATTTACGAATGCCAGAACCTGCTCAGCGGATTCCTATCCAAAGGCTGATCCCCGATTGTAAAATAACTAGCAGTTTTATACAGTCTTGTTATTCCTACACAGCTACAGAGATAAAAAAGGACATTAGTTGGTTGGCAAGCCATGAATCAACAGAGGTGAAGCTGGAGAGTCCTTGAAGAGGGGGAGAGGGCAGTTATAACCAGCGTAGTTGATTTTTTTCTTTGCATTTTTTCAGATGCCTCCTCTCCTCTCTGCAACACATAGCAGCCCTACTTAATACATAGAAACAAACACAGGGAGGCGGCCAAAATGGGGAGACAAACACGTCCCAAATGAAAGAATAAGTACTAAGCTTCAGAAAAAGAACCAGCAAAATGGAGATAATATAGAGTTCAAAGCACTGGTTGCTCAGTGAACTTAGGGGAAGAGTAGATGAAGTTAGTGAGAGCTTTAAGAGATCTAGAACATAAAAATGGAGTTAGAAAACATCAAAAAGAGCCAGTTACAATAAATGAAATGAGAATACCTAAGGAGGAATGACAGATTAGATGAAGCTGAGGATCAAATCAGAACAGCAACAAGAAAAAAATTAAAAAATGAGGATCATTTAAGAGATCTTTGGGACAATATCAAGTGTACCAACATTTGCATCATAGGGGTACCAGAAGGCGAAGAGCAAAAGCAAGGAATTGAAAAACCTATTTCAAGAAGTAATGACAGAAAAATTCCATAACCTGGCAAAAGAAATAGACATACAATGCTAGGAAGTGCGGAGTCCCAAACAAGATGAACCCAAAGATGCCAACACCAGGACACATCATAATTAAATGCCAAAGGTTAAAGACAGAATATTAAATGCAGCAAGAGAAAAGCAGTTACCTACAAGGGAGCTCCCATGTGACTTTCAGCCGATTTCTCAACAGAAACTTTGCAGGATAGAAGGTGTTGGAATGAAAGATTCAAACTGATGAAAAGCAGAGACCTAAAACCAATATTACTCTACCTGGCAAAGCTATCATTTAGAATCGAAGGACAGATAAAGAGCTTCCCAGAGACAAGAAAAAGCTAAAGGAGTACATCACCACCAAGCCATTAATAGGAAATGTTGGTGGGAATTCTTTAAGCGGGGGGGGGGGGGGATTATATATATATATATATATATATATATACACACACACACACACACACACACACATATACATATATATACATATATGTATATATGTATATATATAAAATAAAAATATAACTACATATTTATTTATAATTTAAATGTAAATGGATTAGATGCTTCAATCAAAAGACAATGGCTGAGTGGACAATAAAGCAAGACCCTTACATATGCTGCCTACAGGAGACTCAGTTCAGATGGAAAGACAAAGACTGAAAGTAAAGGGATGGAAAAAGATGTTTCATGAAAATGGAAACAAAAAGCTGGGGTAGCAATACTTATATCAGACAAAATAGACTTTAAAACAAATGCTGCCACAAGAGTCAGAGGAGGACCCAGTAATCCTACTTCTGGGTATTTATCCAAAAAAACCCAAAACTATCTTGAAGGGACATGAGAATCCATATGTTCATGTGGCATTTTTTACAATAGTCAAATTATAGAGGCTACTTTAGTGTCCATCATGGGTGAATGGGAAAAGAAGAGGTGGTATATATATATATATATCAATGGAATATTGTTCAGCTATTAAAAAGAATGAAATCTTGCCATCTGCAGCAACACAGATGGAGTTATAGGGTATTGTGGTGTGTGGAGTAAAACAGAGAAAGACGAATGCCATATAGTTTCACTTACATGCAGAATCTAAAAAACAGCAAAAATAAAAAAGTAAAACAAACAAATAGATACAGCAAACATTCTGATGGCTGCCAGATGGTAGGAGGGTTGGGGGGATGGGTGGAAAAGAGAAAGAGATTAAAAAGTACATATTGGTAGTTAGAAAATAATTATGGGAATGTATAGTGTAAGGAATATAGTCAATAATGTAATAACATATCAAATGGGTACTAGATTTATTAGGGTGGTCACTTTGTAAGTTATATAAATGTCTAAACACTGTTGTACACCTGAAACTAATATAATTGTATGCCAACTGTAATTAAAAAATAAAAAGTATTTAAAAATTGTCATTTCAAAAATGTTATAGAGATGGAATCATAGTTTAGAACCTTTTTTTTTTTTTAGTAGTGTTTGGCAGCCAGAATTCATTTTATTCTTAATTAGGCCTTTTTTCACATGTTAACCACACTTCTTGCTCTCCTCATTTTGTTCCCAATATAATTTTGTGTAGCTGATCTGATATCTCTTTGTCAAGCAAGAGGATAATCTCAGCATTTTAGAATTTATAAGTTTGTTTTTGAGAAGCAAAGAATGTCTCCAAGGTAGCTGTGATTAGGTGCAGGCACCTAGGAGTCTGGTGTCAAAAATATTAGGGGCATTAAAATCACCAGGGGCTCAGCCACACAGCTTAAAAAAACATTTTCCCTATTCCCTATCCATCTCCCCTTTGGCAACCATCGGTTTTCTGTATCTATGGGCCTTTTTCTGTTTTGTTTTCCTTATTCATTTTTGTTTTGTTTTTAGATTCCACAAATGAGTGAAATCATACAGTATTTATCTCTTTTTCTGACTTTATTTCACCTGGCATAATACCCTTTAGGTCTATCCATGTTATCACAAATGTCAAGATTTCATTCTTTTTTATGGCTAACATTTTATTGTGTATGTTTATCACAACTTCTTTATACATTTATCTATCAGTGTGGACCAGGGTTACTTTCTTATTGGCTCTTGCCCCTAATGCAGTGAACATAGGTGTGCATATACTTTTTGAATTGACGTTTTTGTTTTCTTTAGATAAATACCCAGAAGTGGAATTGCTAGATCACGTACGTGGTGGCTCTATTTATAAATTTTTGAAAATGCTCCATACTGTTTTCAGTAGTATATAGTATATAGTATACTAATTTACAATTTCACTGACAGTGCCCAAGGGTTCTTTTTTCTCTATATCCTTGCTAACCCTTGTTATTTGTTCATTTATTTGATGACAGCCGTTCTGACAAGTGTTAGGTGATATCTCATTGTGGTTTTAATTTGTATTTCTCTGATGATTAGTGATGCTGAGCATCTTTTCATATGTCTATTGGTGATCTCTATGTCCTCTCTGTAGAAATGTCTGTCTATTCAGTTCCTCTGCCTATTTTTTAATTGAGTTGTTTGGGTTTTTTTGGTGTTAAATTATATGAGTTCTTTATAAATTTTGGATATTAACCCCTTATCAGATGTATTATTGGTGAATATCTTCAGTAGATTGTTTTTTGGTTTTGTTGATTTTTTTTTTTTTTTTTTTTTTTTTTTTTTTTACTGCACAAAACCTTTTTAGTTTGACACAGTCCCATTTGTTTATTCTTTTCGTAGTCTTAAACCAAGGAGACATATCCAAAAAGATATTGCTAAGAGTGATGTCAGAGTTTATTGCCTAGGTTTTCTTCTAGGCATTTTATGGTTTCAGGTCTTACATTTAAATTTTCAATTTAAGTTTTGAGTTTATTTTTGTACATGGTATAAAAGTGGCCCAGTATCATTTCGTTCGTATGTATCTGTCCAGCTTTCCCAACGCTGCTTATTGAACCAACAGTCTTAACCTCATTCTGTATTCTTGCCTTCTTTCTCATAGGTTTATTGACCATGTAAGTGAGGATTTATTTCTTGGCTCTCTTTTATTTCATTGATATATGTATTTGTCTTTATGCCAATACATACTGTTTCAATTATTATAGCTTTTTATTGTAGTTTGAAATCAGAGTACATGATACCGCTGACTTTTTCAAGATTTCTTTGGCTATTTCATGCCTTTTGTTGTGCATATAAATTTTAGGATTTTTCGTTTCTAGTTCTGAGAAGAATGCCATTGGTATTTTAATAGGGCTTGCCTTGAATCTGTGTATTGCCTTAGGTGGTAAAGACATTTAAAAACTATTAATCCTTCCAATCCATGAATATAGTCTTTCATTTGTTTCTGTCTTCTTCCTTTTATTTCTTCAATGTCACATCATTTTCCAAGGACAGGTTTTACACCCTAGGTTAAATTTACTTTGGTATTTCTTTTTGATGCACTTGCAAATGGGATTGTTTTCTTAATTTCTCCTTATGATTATTTGTTAGTGGAGTATAGAAACACAACACATTTTTGTATATTGTTTCTGTGTCCTGTAACTTTACTGAATTCATTTATTCTAATATTTTTTAGTGTAGTTTTCGGGTTTTGTATATATAGTATTATGTTATTTGAAAGTAATAACAGCTATTCTTCTTTTCCAATTTGAGTGCTTTTTATTTCTTTTTCTTATCTGATTGCTGTACTAGGACTACCAATACTGTATTGAATCGAAGTGGCTTTAAGAACACTTATTCCTGATCTTAGACAAAAAGCTTTCTGCTTTTTTCCATTGAGTACGATATTAGCTGTGGGTTTGTCATATGTAGCCTTTATTGTTTTGAGATATGTTCCTTTATACCCACTTAGTTGAGAGGTAAATTGAATTTTGTCAAATGCTTTTTCTGCAACTTTTGAGATGATCATATGGTTTTTATCCTTTAGTTAATGTGATATATCACATTGATTCATTTATGGGTATTAAAGTATCCTTGCATCCCTGGGATAAATCCCACTTGGTCTTGGTGTATAATCTTTTTAATGTATTGTTGAATCTGGGCTGCTAATATTTTGTTGAGAATTTTGTCATATACATTCATTGAAGGTATTGGCTTTAATTTCCTGTTTTGTAATGTTTTGTTTGGATATCAGGTAAATGCTGGCTTCATAGAATGAGTTTGGAAGCATTCCTTCCTTTGGAATAGCTTAAGAAGGCCTGATAGTCCTCTCTGAATGTTTGATAGAGCTCACCACCTGTGAAGTTGTCTGGTCCTGGACTTTTATTTGTTGGGAGTTTTTCTTTAATTTCATTGCTAGTAATCAGTCTGTTTAGATTTTCTATTTCTTCCTGGTTCAGTCTTGGAAGGTTATATACTTCTAGAAATTTATCCTCTTCTTTTATAATGTTGAATTTTTGGCATATAATTGTAGCATTTTGTAATGATTGTTTATTGTGGTGTTGGTTGTAATTTCTTTCATTTATGAATTTATTTATTTGGACTCTTTTTTTCCTGATGAGTTTGGCTAAAGGTTTGCTGATTTTTTTTTTTAAAGAACATGCTCTTAGTTTTATAAATCTTTTCCGTTTTTTTTTTTAATTTCTATTTTGTTTATTTTTACTCTGATAGTAACTGTTTCCTTCTGTTTACTTTGGGTTTTTGTTTGTTGTTTTTTCTAGTTCTTCTAGTTGTAGAGTTATATTGTTCATTTGGGATTTTTCTTGTTTCTTGCAGTCGGCCTGTATAACCATGAACTTCCCCTTGGAACAGCTTTTGCTGCATCTCATAAATTTTGAAAAGTAGTGTTTTCATTTTCATTTTTCTCAAGACAGTTTTTGATTACCTCTTTGATTACCTCTTTGATTTATTGGTTGTTTAGTAGCATGTTGTTTAGTAGCATATTGTTTAGTCTCTACCTAGTTGTGTTTTATCCAGTTTTCTTCATGTAGTGGATTTCTAGTTTCATGTCACTGTGGTGAGAAAAGATATTTGATATGATGTTGACATAAAACGTGCAAACATGTAAAGAATTTTTATAAGATTTTATTTGAGCCAAACTGACAACAGTTGCTGAGAAGCAAGAACTCAAGTGCCTCTGAGAATGACAGTTGTATAGTTTCTTTTTTGCATTTGAAATTAAGGAGGTAACATAAGGAAGAATGAATACATGAAAGTAGTAGAAAGCAAAGGTAGGGATTGGATAAATTAAAAAGTTATGTGCTCTCTTGAGGGGTCCCAAAAGGAGGTAATAGGTATGTTAACCTAGATGCACAGAAACAATGGACAGGGCTTGCTTAAGGGCAAAGATAAACTTTCTACTAAAAAAGTTATATGTCTGGGCATGAATACCCACCATGACCTTCCTAGTTAGGAATTTATGGTCAGATCACCCTATGATGATACTGTCCATAGAACTCCATTTTTGTCCAAAATTTCAGTCTTCTTGAATTTGTGGAGGCTTGTGTGCTAAATTTGTGGATCTATCCTGGAGAAGATTTCATGTGCCCTTGAAAAAAAAAATCTCTGCTCTAGAATTTTTGGATGAAATGTTTTGTCTATTAAAACAATCTGGTTTATTTATTTATTTAATGAATAATCACTATTTTACTTTATTTTTACTATTTTATTCACTTGATGTAATTTACATAACTTCCAGTTTTACATATTTAACCCTTTCTACCCCATCTACCTCCCCGCTCTTCCTCAGCCTCTGATGATCACTAGTCTATTATCCATGTCTATGAGTCTCTGCTTCTTTGTCCTGTTTGTTTGTTGTAAAGAATGTGGTTTAATGTGACACTTAAAACCATTATTTCCTTGTTAATTTTCTGTCTGGATGAACTATCCATTGATGTGAGAAAGTCATTGAAATCCCCTACTGTTGTATTACACTGAATTTTTTCTGTTAGGTTCATCAATAATTGCTTTATATATTTAGGTGCTCCTATGTTGGGTGCATAGGTATTTATGATTGTTATATCCTCTTGGATTGACCCCTTTATCATTATTAATGTCATTTTTTTTATCTCTTTTTACATTTTTTTGTTTTAAAGTCTATTTTATCTGAATACTGCTCCCATAGCTTGCTTTTCATTTTTATTTGCATGGAATATGTTTTTTCATTCCTTCACTTTGAGTCTCCATGTGTCTTTTTCTGTGAAATGAGTTCTTGTAAGCAGCATATATAGATGGATCATGCTTTTTTTAAAAAAAATTCATTCACCCACCTGTGTTTTCATTTGAGCATTTAATCCATTTGCATTTAAAATACTTATTGATAAGTACGTACTTATTGCCATTTTGTTAACTGTCTTTGGTTGGTTTTATAGTTCTCTCTGTTCTTCTCTTGATCTTTTCCCTTGTGATTTGCTGGTTTTCTCTAGTGTTATGTTTGAGTTCACTTCTCTTTATTCTTTGTGTATATTTTGTAGGTTTTTAGTTTGTGATACTATGAGATTTATATATATCACTGTGTGTTTATAGCAGTCTTTAAAGCTGGTAGGCATTTAAGGTAAAATAAAAGCACTACATTTTTATTCTTTCATCCATGCTTTATGGCATTGATTTCATTTTAGATACTTTTGTGCTGTGTATCTACTGACCATTTATTGCATTTGTGTTGAATTTGAAACGTTTTTCTTCTGACCTTCATAGTGGCTTTTAAAATTTTTGCTGTATTTATTAACTATTTGGCTTAACCTGTAAGATTTTCCCTTTTCTTATATTTTCTTATTTTTGATTATTGCCCTTCCTTTTCCATTTAAAGAAGACCTTTTAACATTTTCTGTAAAGCTGGTTTAATGGAGAGGAAGGTTTTTACTTTTTGGGAAACTCTATCCTTTAATTGTGAATGATAACTTGCTAGGTAAACTTTTCTACATTGTAGGTTCCTTTTTTTCAGCTTTTAAAGATGTCCTGCCATTACCTTCTGGTCTGTAAAGTTGCTGCTGAGAAATTAGCTGATAGCCGTATAGGGTTTCCTTTATATGTAACACATTGATTTCTATTTGCTTTCTTCAAAATTGTCTCTTTATTTTTAACTTTTGCCATTTTAACTAGAGCATGTCTTGGTGTGGCTGTCTTTTGGTTCATCTTGTTTGGAATTGTTTGTGCTTCCTGCACCTGGATGTTTGCTTCTTTTATCAGCTTAGGAAATCTTTCAACTATTATTTCTTTAAAGTTTCTGTTCCATCTCCTTTGGGGATGCCTATAATGTGAATGTTTGAGCAGTTCATGTCTTCCCTTAGGTCCCTTAAACTAGCCTTGTTTTTTTAAAGTCCTTTTTTTTTTTTTCTGTTCTGATTGGTTGATTTCCTTCCAGATTTCTAATTTGTTCTTCTGTCTTAGCTAAAATGCTGTTGATCCCTTCTAATGTATTTTTTCATTTTAGTTATTGTATTCTTCAGGTCAGCTTGGTTTTTCATTATATTTTCTAAATCTTTGTTGAGTTTTTCCCTAAGTTCCTCTATTCTGCTCAAGTTTGGTAAGATCCTTATGACCATTTCTTTGCGTTATCAAGCAAATTAGTTATCTTCATTTTCTTAGCATTTCTTTTTTTGGGAGGGGGGCGGAGGATTCTTGTTCCTTCACCTGAGAGATATTTAGTCTTTCCATTTTGTTTGACTTTTCTATATTTGTTTATATGAATTAGACAAATAATGTCTTTCCTAGTTTTGAAAAAGTGGCCTTACGTAAAAGCAGATTCCATGTAGGCTGTGTGTGTCATGTGATTTTGGCAGGCTAGTAGGGACCGAGTGGGTGCCTACAGTGTCCCAGACTCTGGCTTTCTGAGCTGGAGCAGTTCTAGGTGGGGAGCTGAGGTAATGCTTTGTTAATTCTGCTTGCTCCCTGTGTTCGGGCCAAAATGCCCTTGGGTGATGTTGTCTGGGATCTGACTGCAGTGACATTACAGTTATGCCAGAGTGCCTAACCACCCTATGGAGGTGGAAGGGGACATATATAATGATGCTAACCTGCACCTCTGACCTCAGAGAATTCCCACAGTCCCTGGAGAGTTCTCGTAAGCTCCCCAACTTTCTGTGTACAGCCTCTCATTTGTTCTACAGAAAATGGTCTTGTATAGAAATGTCCTTTGTGTAGGCATTGTGCACTGTGTTTTGGTAAGCTGGTTGGAGCTAGGTGGATGCTTATGGATGGGAGCAGCTCTGGCAGGGAGGCTATGTGCCTGTGTTACGCTCTTTTGTTCCTTTTCTTCAGAGCCAGAAGGCTCTGACCAATATAGCTGGAAACTTGCAGGTAGGCCAAAGCACCAGAATAGAGCACCAGAATAGAGCTCCTGCCTGCTCTATCAAAGTGGAGGGGGATGTAAACAATGGTGCTAACCAGCACCTTTGGTTGAGAGGGTTCCCACAGCTTTTGGAGAGTTCCTATGGTTTCCCAGCCTTCTCTATTTGGTCTCTTCCTCCTGTTTGTTGTTCAGAAGCTGTACATTCAACCCTCAGTTGTCTGTCAGGAGTAATTGCTCTCTATACATGTGTATATTTAAATTGGCTTGTGGGATAAGGTGACTTTGGTGTCCTCCTGCTGTTGCCACATAAGACCTCTCTTTAAAAAGTTCATCTTTTTGGTTGGCCATTGTTAGTATATGTAAATACAACTGATTTTTGTTAGTATCAGTTTTTTGTTTCAACCTTATTTAACTCATTAGTTTTAATATTTTTTTGGTGGATTCCTCAGGGTTTTCTATATTAGATTGTATCATTTCTGAATAGAGATGGTTTAATTCTTTCTTTCCAATCTGGGTATGTTTTTTTCTTTACCTTGTGTAATTGCCATGGCTAGAATGTCTAGAGCAATGCTGAATATGAGGGGTAAGAGCTAGCGTCCTTTTCTTGATCCTTACGGAGGAAAACATTGTGTTTTCATAGTTGCGTATGATGTTAGCTGTGTGTTCTTTGTAGATATTCTTTATCAGACTGAGGAAGTACCCTTCTATGGCTGATGTGTTGAGAACTATTATTACGGAAAGGTTAACTTTTTTCAATTGTTTTGTCTGCATTTATTGAGATCTGTTATTTTAATCTTTTTTTTTTAATATTATGGTATATTACATTGATTCAATTTGGAATGTTACATCAGTCTTTTATCTCTGGGGGAAAAATCCATGTTGATTATCTTGTATGACACTTTGTATATGTTGCTGGAATCAGTGTGCTAGTATTTTGTTGAGGATTTTTGTGTGTATATTCATAAACAATACTGGTCGGTTGTTTTTTGTGCTGTTTTTGGTTTTGTTTTTAGGGTGTTTGGTTTCATAGTATGAATTAGGAAGTCCCTCTTTTATTCGTTTGTTTATTTATTTTTTGGAAGAGTTTGTGGAGGATTGAAACTAATGCTTTTTAAAATGTTTGGTGTAAATCACCAGTGTAGCTGAAGAGAAATTTTCCACTCTAATGGCTAACTGTATATTCAGCTCTTTGTTCTGCTTCTGTAAATACGCTGGCTGGCCGCAGAGACCAAAGGGCAAGGTGCCCTTGAAATTAACAAAGACTCATTTTCCTTTTTGCTTCTCCCGTCTAGATAACAGATGTATTGCCTGAGTTCCTGACTGAAAATCTCCCGCTTTGTAACTCTTTGTAACTGCGTGAGGACAAATTAACCAATCAGCTCATGCCAACTGGCCAGATGTAACTACACGGATAAACCCTATAAAAGCAAAATTGCATCTGAGCTCAGGGCCCAGATCTTCAGAGCGCTATCCCCTTTGGGACCGCCGGCTTAATAAACATGAGTTCTCTAATTCTCCAAGTGGTCCTTGGTTTCTTGCCAGCCTGATTTTTCTGCAACATTTCTGCAACGTAGCTATTTTGGCCTTGGCTTTATCATATATTTCTAAGTTACTGATACAATCTGTTTTTATGTGTATTCAGTTTTTTATTTCGACTTGAGTCAATTTTGCTAGTTTGTGTCTCTAGGAATTTGATCATTTTATTTTAGTTATCTAATTTTTGAGAAAACAGTTCTTTCTTTCCTGATATTTGCAATTTGAATCTCTTCTCTTTTTTGCTTGGTCAATCTAGCTAAAAATTTGTCAATTTTGTTGCTCCTTTCAAGGAACCAACTTTTGGTTACTTTTGTAGTCTTTATTGTTTTGTTCTCTTTTATTTCTGCTTAATTGGTCTCACTTCCATTCTTCTGGTTGTTTTGGGTTTAGTTCTTATTTTTTAGTTTTCTGAGCTGAAAGGTTAGGTAATGAATTTGAGGCCTTTTAAAAAAATTGACTTTATTGGGTGACATTGGTTCATAAAATTGTATAGTTTTCAGGTGTACATTTCAATAATATGTCATAATATGTATTGCATTGTGTGTTCACCACCCCGTTAAATTTCTTTCTGGGTATTTACATCTACGTATTTCTTTGTGAGCATTGCTTTAGCTACACCTGTAAGTTTTGGTATGTTTTGTTTTTATTCTCAAAATATCTTTTAATTTTTTCTTGTGATTTCTTCTTTGATCCATTGTTACTTAGGCACACATTGTTTAATTTTCACATTTTTGTGATTTTTCCAGTTTTATTTGTTAATTTTTTAATATCATTAATTGAATATTACTGAAATGACCTTATAAGTTAATTGAAGTTTGTTTTATGGCCTAACATCTAGTCTATCCAGGAGAATATTTCATGTTTATGTGAGAAGAATTGTAGATTCTGCTTTCGTTCAAGGGGATATTCATGATTTCTTATGGGAAGTCAGCTGTTAATCTTATTGAAGATTTTTTTACATAATAAGTCATTTTTCTCTTGCTGCTATCATGATTTCTCTTTGATTTTTGAACAGTTGACATGATGTGTCTAGGGTAAATATTTTTGACTTTATGCTAGTTGGAGTTCTTTGAACTTCTTGGGTATAAAATTAATATTTCATCAATTTTAGGGTGTTTCGGGACTTTATTTCTTCAATATTCTTTCTGTCCTTTTCTGGGATTCTTATTATGTTTATATTTGTATACTTGATGGTATCCCACAGGTCTCTGAGGTTCTGTTCATTTTTCCTTATTCTATTTTTCTTTCTGTTTTTCAGTTTGGATAATCTTGATTTTGTCCTATCTTAAAGTTTCTTCTGCCAGCCTCATCTCTGCTATTGAGCCCCTCTAGTGAATATTTCATTTCAGGTATTAATTTTTATCTGATTCTAGTTTTTTTTTGTTTTGTTTTTTTAAATAATTGTTATATATCTTTATATTTGGTGAGGTATTTTTATAATTTATTTTTTTTAGACATAATTTTCTTATTTTTTCCTCCTTTGAGCATATTTGTAATAGTTGGTTTAAAGTCTTTGCCTAGTGAACCCAATTTCTGGGCTTCCTCAGGTACATTTTCTTGACAGCTTTTTCCTTGTCATACTTTGCTGTTTCTTCATGTATGTTATGTATATGTATACATGTATATATATTTGTTATAAATTAGACATTTTGAATAATGCGACAACTCTGGACATTAAATCCTCCCCCCAATTTCATTTTGTTGTCATTGCTATTTGTTTTAATGATTTTCTCGGACTAATTTTGTAAAGTTCATATTCCCTATTGTGTGCAGCTGCTAGAGACTGCATGGTTACTTTAGTTGTCTGTGAATTATTGGAGAGAGATTCCTTAAATGCCTTGAGCCAATGTCTTTCATCCTTTACTGAGGGACTCTGTGTTCACTGGGGCATGCCTTCTGTATTCTGGCAGTGTATAACCAACTTAACCTTCACTTCTTGTGCAGGGCCTCAGGGTTATCCAGAGTTGAGAGAATGGGGCCATCTCAGGTTTTTCCTTGGCATGCACGCTACCCTGTACATGCAGGTAGCATTCTAGATTCCCAGGAACGTGTCATATCTTTTCAGTGGTGCCTATATACACCTCATTCTCTAGATCTACCTTTTTAAGTATTTTTGGGCAGTCTCAGTTCATTAAACCTCTATTGCTGCTTCAGGCAGCTGTAATGTTAGTAAATTGCTGCTGATTATTTTAGACAAATACCTGGGGGATAGGATGAGTGAGCTCTGAGAAAGGGTAAATTATGATAAGTCCTGAGAATAGGGTTTTTTCAGGAGCTGCTGGGCAGGTCAGATAGTGATAGTACTCTGAGGATGGGGCATTTGGAGGAACTCTAAACCTACCTAGTTTGCTCTCTCCTGTGACTGATGGGCTGCCGGTTTACACAGTTACCCTGGTTACAAGGCTGCTGTTCTTTAAACTTACCATGGAGTTAGGGGACAGGAAACTAGGGCAAGTTAAAACACCACAAAGTTCACTTTTTTTTAACTTAGATTGAGTTCTTTTTCTTGAGTAAATGCTGTTCAGTTTATTATAAGCCTATGGTTAATTTCCAGAGTTCTGAAAAATAAGGTTTTGACTATTTTTGGCCACTGTTCTCATTTCTTTTATGGAAGAATGAGTTTTTAGAGGTTCTTACCTTATTCTGGAAGTTTGCTCATCAGTTTTTTAATTTTAGCCACTCTGATAGATGTGTGATGATAACTCACTGTGGTTTTAAGTTATTTCCCTGATGGCTAATGATGTTGAACATGTTTTTATTTGCTTACCATCTATCTTGGTGAAGCATCTCTTCTTTTTTTTTTTCCATTTTTAAATTGGAGTTTTTGGGAGTTTACTATTAATTTTGAGTTTTTAAAAAATATCCCAGATAATAATATTTTGTTCATTTCCAAACACTTTCTCTCATAGCAAAAGTTTTCATTTTTATAGTGTCTATATTATAGTTTGTACTTTTTTTTTTTTAATGCCTACAGAACCTGGTCCTCCGAGGTGGTCTTCCATCCAAGTACTAACCAGGCCTGACCCTGCTTAGCTTCCGAGATCAGATGGGATTGGGCGTGTTCAGGGTGGCATGGCCATAGACCATATAGATTGTGCTTTTGCTTTTAAATATTAGAACTCTTTGCCTAGCTCTAGAACTCAAAGATTTTCTATTTATTTGTAACAATTGTATAGTATAATGTTTTACATTTAAATTTGTGTTAATTTTATATTTTGAGGTATTTTTATATAAGATAGGAGATTTAGGTTCAGATTTTTTCTTTTTTTGCTTTTGGATGCTCAGTTTTTAAAAGTCTGTTCCTTCCTCCATTGAATTGCTTTTGCATATTTGTCAGAAACTGGTTAAGCAATTATATGTGGGTCTGTTTCTGGGTTTCTGAAATGTTCCATTCATCTTTGTGTCTATCTCTTGGCCAAATTCACTCTCTTTATTATTGCAGCTACAGGCATACCTTGTTTTATTGCAACTGCTTGATTGTGCTTCACAGATGTTGCATTTTTTACAAATTGAAGGGAAGACCTGAACCATCCAAAAGGTTACAACTTGTTTATTAGGGTACTTTATTGTGGTGGGTCGGAACTGAACCTACAGCATCTTTGAGGTATGCTTGTATATAGTAAGCCTTAACATTGGATAGAGTGACTTCCCACTTTATTTTTTCTTTGTTAAGACAGTTTTAGCTCTACTAGGGCCTATGTCTTTCCCTATAACTTTAAAAATCAGCTTGTCTCTGGCTAAAAAATCTTTGCTGGAATTTGAAAGGAAATGAATGAAAGCTGTAGATCAGTTTGGGGCAGATAGATATATTTAGTATGTCAGTTGTCAGTCTGTGAACACTGGTATGTCTCTCCATTTCTTAGGCCATCTTTGTGTTCTTTCATCAGCATTTTGAAATTTTTAGTATACAGATGTACACATTTTGGTTAAGTTTTACCTAAGTATTTCATTTCCTTTAGAGTGATTGTATTGTGCTTTTAATTTCAGTTTCTACCTGTTAATTGTCAGGTTTTTGAGATGGATTGGTTTTTTCATTGATGTTCTATCCCAAGACCTTACTGAACTCACTAGTACTTGGCATTTTTTTTGTAGATTTCTTGGAATTTTCTACATAGACTATCATGTCTCTGTAGTTTTCTTTTTTCTTTTTTAATCTCTGTGTTCTCAAATCCACGATCTCCTCCCTACCCCTACCTCTGCCTTATTGCTGTTAGAACTTTCGGTACCATGTGGGATAATAACTGCGAGAGCAGATGTTTTTTATCTGTTAATAATCCTAAGGCAAAGTATTTGTTCTTTCCTGTTTGCGTATGATGTTAGCTGTAGGTTTTTTGGTAGATACTCTTAAGTTGAGGAAGTTTACCTCTATGGAGTTTGCTGACAGTTTTATCATGGATGGGATTGGATTTTGTTATGTGACTTTTCTGTACCAATTGATATAATTTTTCTTTTTAGTCTTGATAATGGTAGATTACATTAGCAAATTTTCTTTTTTTTTTTGAATGCTGAATTGGCCTTGCTCACCTTGAATAAACCCCACTTGGTCTTGTGTGTAATTTCTTGTAGACATTATTAGATAACTGTTGTTGATACTTTATTGTAAAGTTTTTTGTGTTTAAGTTCATGAGAGATAGTTGATCTGTAGTTTTCTTTTTTGATACTGTCTGTCTGACTTTAGGGTTAGGGTAGTACTAGTTTAAGATCAGTATGGAAGTATTCTTTCTTCTTCTGTTTTCTGGAAGATACTGTATAAAATTGATGATAATGCTTTGTTAAAAGTTCATTAGAAATGTATAATGAAATTATTTGGGCCTACAGGTTTGTTTTCAGGGAACTTAGGTTATCTATTATCTCATTTGTTTTGGAAGTTTGTGGTTTTCAAGGACTTGGTTGATTTCCTCTAAGTTGTTGAATTTTTGACTATAATGTTTATAGTTTTATAAAAAATTTTTAATGGCTATAGGGTTTATAGTTCTGTCTCACCTATTTAAAATTCATATTGGTCATTTGTATCTTCTATTTCTGTTTTTGTCACTCCTTCTAGAAGTTTATCAATTTAGTTATCTTTCTGAAGAACCAGCTCTTGGTTTCATTGATTTTTTTTTTAAAATGGTTTTTCTGTTTTCAATTGAGTTAATTTCTGTTCCTTATTATTCTTTTACTTTTGCTTCTTTTTTTTCTCCTAGTTTCTTGAGGTTGGAATTTAAATTAACTTGAGACTTTTTCATTTCTAATGTATTAAGTGCTATGAATTTCCCTCAGTTCTCCTTTAGCTGCATCCCATATAGTTTGATATGTTTTTTTTTCCATTTTAGTTGGTTTTGTATATTTTAAAAATTTCCTTTAAGACTTTCTCTTTGATCCATGCATCAGTTAAGCTTGTTGTTTAATATCCATGTATTTGGCATTTGCCTGTTGTCTTTCTGTTATTTATTTTTAATTTACTCTTTATGATCAAGCAACACATACTTGATTTCAATCTGTTGTATATGCTTAGGTTCATTTTATCACTGAATATGCATTATTTGAGTGAATATTATTTTGTGTTTGGAAAATAATATTTATTTTGTTTTTGGGTGGGTTTCTCTATGTGTCAGATATTATCTGGTTTTTTGTGTGTGTTCAGATCTTGTATAACTTAGCTTATTTTCTATCAAGTAGTCCTGTTGGTTGCTGAGGATGTGGGATGCAGTGTTGAAGTCCCTACCTATAATAGTGCATATATCTGTTCTTTCAGCTCTGTGAGTTTTCTTTTTAAATGTATTTTGAAGTTCTGTTGTTTGGTTTTTATATAATTAGTATTGTTATGTCTTCCTGATGTATTGATACTTTTTTCATTATGTGATATGTTCCTCTTTGTTTCTAGAAATTTTCTTTGGACCTGAAGTCTACTTTATCAGATATTGAAATAACCACTCCTGATTTATTTGTCAAGTAATGCCTGGCGTATCTAATTCCATTTACGTTTGACCTCTTTATAGTATTGAACTTAAAATGAGTTTCTTCTGAATAGCATATGGTTGGTTTATATTTGATTATTTACTCCGCCAGTCTCTGTCTTTCGATGGATGGATGTATTTAGCTCATTTAAATGGAAGGTAATTATTGATCTCCAAGTGCTCAAGTTTGCTATATTGTTATTATTTCTTTCCCTTGTTTCTTTTTTCTTGCCTTTCTGGGGCTTACTAAAACAATTTTAGGGTTCCATCATGATTAATTTATAGTTTTTCGAGTTTATTTTCATATAGTTTTCTCACTGGGTTTTCTAGACATTACAGTATGCATATGTAATTTATCACAGCCTACATATGCAGCATTTTACCACTTCAAGTGAAGTATAGAAAATTCACTTTTCACTTAGATACCTTTGTTTTTCTGACTTTTAAATATCATTATCTTGAGTATTAGTGTTATAAATTTTGTTTCAATCATCATATATGATTTATACAATTCACAAGGAAAAGGATTGTCTTTTATATTTATGCCCTTTCTTTTATATTTCTTTTCTATTTCTGTCCTTTCTTTTCTTCCTCTTTCCTCCCTGCTGCCATAAGATTATTTCGTTATTTTCTTTCTGTTTGAAGACTTCCTTTAACCAGTCTTTAAGGGAACATCTGCTAGACTCCAAATACTTTTAGTTTTATTTTTTTCTGAAAATGACTTTATTTACACTTGATTTCTCAAGAACAGTATTGCTGGATATAAAATTCTGGGGTGCAGTTCTTTTCTTCAAGAACTGAAAATAATTGTTCCACGTTTTTCTGGCCTATAAGTTTGCAAATGAAAATCCTGTCATTATAATTAGTGTCCCCATATAGTTTGTATGTTGTTTATCTTGACTGTTTTCCAGACTTTTCTTTGTAGTTTTTAAAAGTTTAATTTTGATGTTCCTTGACATTTATTTCTTTGGATTTATCCTGCTTGAGGTTATTTCAGCTTCTTAAAATTGTAGGTTTGTATTTTTTGCCAAATATGGGGAATTTTAAATTGATATTTTAAAATACTATTTCAGCTATATTTCTTCGTCTTCACTTTGGGATTCTCTTGATCTTTATTTAACTGTTGACATCACTTGATTGTATTTTTTCATCCATCTCTTGATAGTATCAGTTCTTAGTATGAAGAGTGATTTTCAATTGCATTCTGGACATTTTTTCTATTATTTTAGGAGATGCTGGGTTCTACCTAAGTGTTTTAACAGGCTCTTACCCTAAGATTTAGCACACATGTCCTGGCCTACCATTGTGGACTGTGGTTCCAATGATAGTGTTACTAAACTCACGTTTGGCAGCTTGCCCCTCATGAGCCAATAATTGAGAGACAAGTGTTGGTGGGAGGAAAGCAGATTCATTCAAGATGGTGGACTGCCATCACAAAGGTAAGTAGATCAAAGGAATTAACTAGGAGTGGGGGATGAGTTCCTCTTTTCAGGAATGAGTCAGCATGATGAAGTGTCCTTTGTTCAATGCTATGATAAACATCTTGGAGCTAGTCAAGAGGACGCTTGTTTCGCTCCATATAGGGAAGGATTTTGTGGTCAGTCTTACTGCACTGAAATGTCTGGGAACGTAATCAGCTTCTTTTGAAGTCTCTTCCTGGGGTCCTCAAGTAAGCAAACAAGCAAGCTGTCTACAAGTTACACATTAGTTAACAAGGTATTTTTATGTACATAAAAATGAGAATGAGATTGTAAGGACAGAAAATGAAAAAAAATGGTTACAACCATAAAACTACAATAACACTACAGCAATCATAGTACAATCCCACTGTCAATTCCTTATTTCCCTTTCTATGGAGGTTTTCTTGATCTACCTGTAATGGTCTCTTGGGACAATAATTTATCATGAAATGCTCAAACTCCGCAATGAGACATGGTGTTCAGATCCCTTAGTTGGGGCAAGAGGCCCTAAGTGCATTTGCTTTCTAATTGTCAAGGTCTATCTACATAATTTAGTTATACTTATTATGATTATTTTGAACATTCCATAAGAGATTAATGTTAACACAAATACAGTTAAGTGTAACTTTACAATCCCTTTTAGAACAGCTTTTATTCCCAATGATATCCAAGAGGATGAATCAGAAAACTTATCTCCCATGTCTTGGAACAAGGAAGTAGGCACACAAAGATGGAAGGGTGAGGGCAAAAAAGCAAGTGCGCTATTATATTAGGCAAAGCCTGTTTGAATTGGAGAAAAAAGCTGTATCAAAGAAATAAAGCCGGTGTGGTTAGTGTGCAGTTATAGTAGTTTAAATGTCAGAACATTGCAGTGTTATTTTGGTCTGCTTGGCATATCTGGTGGCATATTTTGTAGTCTAATTAAAATAACCAGAGGGAACAAAAGGTGGTTCCCTAAGTTGGACTCCTAGGTGTCTCTTTGTTGGGGAGCAGAGTCTCAGGCACACAGGGTCCAAGAAGCTTTCCTTGCCAGGCAGTTGTTAGGGTAGAGGTCTCCTACTGGTACCTCCCTTCTCTCCCTCCCTCCTTATGTTTCTCTCTTGGGGTCTCTAATGGGGAAGATCCGAGTTCATTGTGGTCACAGAGGTTTCCTGGCTGGACTTCTTATTGTAGCTGGATCTCTTTAGTAGGTGCCCTGCTCTTGCATTGTCTCTGAGATGAGGAAAGGGATCTGGAGGTCACCTATGCCTGTGCTGCTGCTTGACTGGATATATCGCTCTTGGGGAGGGGAGTCTCAGGCCCAGTGGAGAATGAGAGTGCTTCCCTTGCTCACTTATTATTAGCAGGGCTCCAGATTGCTCTCTTTTTTTGGTGGTACTGGCCTTGTTTGATTTCAGAGAAACTCCTGTTTTACGAAGTGGAGGAATGAACTAGGTTGTGGGTAGGGAAACATCAGATCTGAGTCTGTTAGGTCTCAAAGATATAAGATACCCTGGTATTTCGTTTTTCCTTCAGTTTTGGGCTCTAAAACCAGTGCACTGCTTTCTTAACGCCTTCTAGAATTTTCACAGTCTCTTGTGTTATTTTCAGAGATTATAGTGTTTTTTAGTGGGGAGAAGCAGAGAAACGAGTCTCTACCGTCTTGTTCAGATCAGAAGTTTGGCAACACTTTTTAACTCTTTCAGCTGTTTCTTTTGGCATTTACTTTATTTAAAATTTTTTAAATAAATGTACGATCAGATAATATAAGCATTTTGATGTCTTTCCTGCTGTTTGTTTCTATGAATGTTTATACCTATTACAAAACTGGTATTTTAAACTTTATGTCAGTATTACGTGGATATGTTTTTTGAAAATTAATCTGAATACTGTTTTCCATTCTGATAAAATCAGAACATGCATTTTTATGTATAAATAAGATTTCTATTGGCTTCTCATAAATTCGTAGGTTTTAATTTCCATTCTTAAAAAGAGTAGAACATCTGTAGAGCATTAGAAATTGTTATTTTAACCAAACAAAAGTAGCGGAATGCAACATTGTCTATTTTAAGCTTACAACTCTGAAAAATGTGTGTAATCAGAAGACTTGAATGGGACAGGAAAATATTAAAATAGTTGTGTCAAGGTGGTAGCCTGGTACATAGTTTGTATTTGGTTCTTGGAATGGATGAATACTGGGACCATGGTGACTCTCTTTTAAAAATTATTATAATGTTAAGACAGTAAATAGGGAAAACATTTTGCGAAGATTTAAACACACAATTTTTTGGAAAGGTATTTCTAAGAAAACTTGTCCAGTTTATATAGCTTTAGATTATATTCCATAATTTTTAAAAGCTATGATTGAGAAAAACAGTGTATAATATTGTCTATCCAATAGCAAATTTATTTTTAGAAAGAGAAGAAACCTACTTAGTGCCTACTTCTTGCCACAATTTTACCAAGATTTCAAAAATATTTTCTCTTTGAACATTACCTGTAGAAGTATTCCTTACTTTGAACCAGTTTGTTGAATTTGATGTTCAGCTCTTTGTCACTTGTACACTTATTTCGTGTAGGTAAATATATCTGTACATTTGTGTGAAGAAATACAGTAACAAGAGGGAAAACAGTTTTTAGGAAAGGTTAATGAAGAAATCAAATAGCAGTGGTTGGAAGAATAAACGTTTTGTTGACACATCTCTGTGTAAGTGTGCAAGGGAATAAAAGGAGCAGGGGGTAGCTAGTTGGGATCATGGTAAGAGAGATATTTTAAAAAATATAATAGACTTGAGCACTGATGACTGATGGATTCAGTGATGGAACAGGTTAAGGTAAGAGATATTGTCTAATGACTGCCATGTTCTTCTGCTGAAAATTTCCTTCTTATAGACTCAGGACACTGGGATGTAAGGCATTAGAAGTTTCTTGTTCCTTAAAATACTCAACAGAGTAAAAAGTAATATTTTCACTTTTGTACCTAATGGTATGTGTTTCACACCAATAAGAAATTCTAAGCATATACAGAGAAACTTGTGGTTTTGAATTTGAGCTTGAGAATGCTTTATGTTTAATTTACCCATACCGGTTGAATTCTAATGCCATATATTTCATGTTGGTTCTCAAATTTTAGTAGTATAAGAATCACTGGAAATGGTCATTAAAATGTGGATTCCTAGGCCTCTCCTTCCTCAAGATTCTAATTTGGAGTTTGAGGACCTATGTATCTATAAAAGCATACCTGGTGGTTGGGATGTACATAGTCTTTGGGTTGCATATTTTAAAGAATTGTGGTAAGTTATACATAATACAGTTTACAATTTTAACCATTTTTAAGTGTACATTAAAATGTGACACTAGGAGCTGAACAGAAGTCTGATAATTAAGGATATACAGAAGAAGCCACACTGAAACTAGTAGGAGGGTCAGAGATGTGGAAAGGGGCTGGTCCCACACCCACGTGTGGTGGTTAAAATTGGGGAGAGATGTTTTGGCTGTGAAGGATCACTCTGAGGAGCGAGCAGTCCTGGCCCCAAACCAACCTTCCCAGCCCCATGTTGCAAGGCCAAGAAGAGAAGTACCCCTGCCATCTGGCTGTGTAAACCAGCAGAGATTGTGATTGAGTGAGACGGAGGGTGGCTGAAGTCCCAGGCGTTTCTCTTAAGGGGCCTGCACCTGGACTCACTTCCTGACGGACTCACTTTCTCAACTTCAGCACTTGGGACAGCAATGCAAAAATTGTCAGGGACATATGGGGAGGAACTGAATTTTCTGGCTTCAGGGTGAGGGATGAGGGACAGCTTTCTCCCAGACAGAAGTGCTGGCAGAGGCCATTGTTTCTTTGTTGAGTCTTTTCCCCACCCAACATGCATACTGAACCTTGCTGACACCGTTTGTCGTGCCCTCCCTGGTGATTCCCTGAGTCTCAGCCCCACCCAACTTTCAGGCCTCCTATACAAATGACCTCTTTGGCTCATGCTACAAACTTTATTCAGATCTCTCAAAGGTTTACAAACCACGAACAAGCAGCATTTGGCTTTGGTGTGCCCTGTACTCTTGCTGAGCATCCTTGAGCTTGGCGTTAGTGGCAGCCAGCCTCGGTTCACAGCTTGGCCTCTCGCAGGTACCTCTAAGCCCAGCACAAGGGGCAACCATCTGCGCATCACTTTGTAGCTCATACCAACTGGTCCCAGGCAGGGGACAGCTAGCAGCTAACCTTAGCCTGCAACAGACCGCCACTCCTAAGAGGCTCCAGGGGCAACACACCTGGTAGACCACTTCAGATCACACCAGAGTACCACCCAACCACCTCCACAAAAGATATATCCAAAGGGCAGACTGGGCAAGCACCAGAGCCCTGTTAAAGCAAATCTTGCTTCATAAGGTTGTCCCCTGCACAACAACTCCTCCACTGTAGTCACAGCCAGTCTTCACAACCCATCAGCCTGAGGTTCACTCCCTTCTATTGATGTGCAGACAGCAAACAGGCTCAACTACAACAAAAGTGCACATACCTGCAGCACCTGGCTTAGGTGACAAGGGAGACTGTGCCCCTGGGCCCCATAGGAAACCTACTATATAAGGCCATTCTAAGACCAGATGTAGCAGCTCTGTGTAATACATAGAAACAAATACAGGGCAGCAGCCAAAATGAGGAGACAAGAAAACATGTTCTTTTGGATTCTTTTTTTTTTTTCGGTGATCTCATTGAGAACTTTAACAAAGAAATAGGAAACATTAAACTGGAGATAGAAAACACAAGAAGATTCAGAAATGAAGAATACAATAACTGAAATAAAGAACACATTATAGGGAATCAACAGTAGATTAGATGAAAGAGAAAATCAAATCAGTGATTTGGAAGATAAGGTAGCACAAAACACCCAGTTAGAACAGCTCCCCCTCCCCGAAAAAAAAAAAAAGAATCCAAAAGAATAAGGATAGTTTAAGAGGCCTCTGCAACATCAAGTGTAATAACATTTACATCAGAGAGGTACCAGAAGGAGAAAGGATTTGAAAACCTATTGCAAGAAATAATGATGGAAAACTTCCCTAACCCAGTGAAGGAAATGGACATACAAGCTCAGAAAGTGCAGAGAGAGTCCCAAACCGTATGAACCCATAAGTGGTTTGACTATAATGTGTCTTAAAGTGAATTTTCTTAGATTTTATCCTGCTTAGAATTTTCTGAGCATTGTGGATGTGTAGATTCATATCTTCCATTAAGTTTGAGAAGTTTTCAGCCATTCCTTCATCACTCTGCCTGCCCCTTTTTCCTTCCTCTGTCTATTGTGTGTATATTGATATTCTTGATGGGATTTTACAGGTCTCTTACATTCTGTTCATTTGTATTCATTCTTTTTCCTTTTTGCTCTCTTTGGCTGGCTAATCTCACAGTTGACTGGATAATCTCAGTTGACCTATATTCAAATTCACCAATTCTTCTTTCAAATTTGCTATTGAACCTTTCTAGTTAATTTTTTGTTTTAGTTATACTTTTCAACTTCACAATTTCTAGTTGGTTCATTTTTATAGTGTCTATCATTATTGATATTGTTTATTTCTTACATTGATATTTCTTCTTTCTAGTTACCTTTAGTTCCTTTTCCAATAGTTCCTGTAGCAGAAAAAAAACTCTCCAATTTGCAGATTGGCTCTGTGTTGGGGCTCTCCTTCAACATTTAGCAATTTACAATGGTGCTTTCACCATTGCTTCTTGCTTGCATGGAGCCTGATAGCTAGAAGTAAAAGCTTAGGGTATTTTCAAGCTTTGTCTAAGCACATATAAGACAATGGATATTCAGATATTTCATTCATTGAACATCTTCACTGAATGCCTGTTTACCAGGCACTTGTTTTTAGAATTACCAAATCTATGATGGAAGAGATTTTATTCATTCATTCATTCAGGTGAGGCAACCCTTGGTTGACCTCACAGATTGCAAGGACCTTGTCAGCTTAAACTCCCTTATTTTTTATTTTTTATGCCACAGCACCTGGTCTTCCTAGGTGGTCTCCCATCCAAGTACTAAATAGGTCCGACCCTGCTTAGCTTCCGAGATCAGACAGGATTGTGCTTGTTCAAGGTGGTGTGCTGTAGATGGGGAGTGATCTTTAAAAGATGTCCAATATAAACAGCCAGCCACTTGCTCAGGCATTCAGTAATTTGGTCCAGTATACAGTAGATAAGACCTTGTTCTCAAACTTTAAGGTCTCTTTGTTTATATGGGACTTTTTTATTAATTCCACTCTAGCAGAGTAAGATAGCAAAAATGTAGGATTATAATACCATATTCTTTTGTGATAGGATACCAAAGACTCAATTCGCTTTTTGACTGATCACTTTTGCCTTATCATTCAAGGTTTTAGGGAACTCTTGAAGACAATGGCCTCAAGTCATCTGAGCATTTTAATTGTTTTTTGTTCTTTCTTTAGTGGTCAGAGTGCTAGAACCTGCTTTATGGTACGTGTTGTTGTTGTTGTTGTGTGTATGATTGTATACACTCACATATGTATATTATGAGTTTAATATTTTTTGTTTTTGTTGACCTTAAGCAAATAGCCAGATATTTCTCCAGAAAAATGGGTTTATTTGGGAACAACAAAGAATTGCAATTTGGAACACATATCTAATGACGGACTATGTACAAGTCCGGAGAAACAAAGAGAGGAATGGTTTTGGACTTGGGAAGAGCTGTTGTAAAGTCCATTGGAGGAAACTGAAAATTTGAGGTATAGTGATTTTAATTGTTGAATTATGACAGTCTCCCATAGACTGAGCTGTTACGAGGCAAGGAGGAATCTTTTCCTCCTGTAGAGGTAGTGAAGTAGTATTACTTCCTGTTGAAGATGCAAGGTACATCTCTTCCTGTTGGGGTCAGTAGTGTGTTTTGAGTGTCATGTGTGTGAGAGTTCTGTCCTAGCCTTTTGATTTCATTTTAAATGAGGTTTCTGTTTATTAATTTTTACATGTCCCCCGTTTGATCAAGATCTTTCTCTGAAAGCATCACTGATCAAGAGTCACATTTTCTGGATTCAGTGGCCTTTTGTTCCTTGGTGCCAGGGTGAACCTTTCTTGGATGTTGTGTCCTTATCTCAAAATGCTTGGAACA
This sequence comes from Eonycteris spelaea, assembly GCA_003508835.1. NCBI lineage: Eukaryota > Metazoa > Chordata > Mammalia > Chiroptera > Pteropodidae > Eonycteris > Eonycteris spelaea. Next base: position 3,396,400 of record PUFA01000143.1, read on the forward strand.
AAATGTCTTTTCAGTAATACAACCCATAGGTTGCAAATTCTGAGACTGAATTTGGATAAGAATCCAGAGTCAGTTAATAGTCTAGATGAAGAGGGACCTCTGTGAATTTTAAAACTTCTAACTGACCTGATCTGAACATCTTGGAAAGCTATCTCATCAAGTGTTGTCTGCTTCAATTTCAGAAAATTTTCACCTGCTGGTCATCAGATGATGTGTAGGTCCAGGTAGGGTTTGGTGGTTTTTTTAGATGAAGCATGTGAATACAGTAGTCCATTCTCTGGAGTTTGGTGACACAAGGGTTGGTTAGCAGTACCTGATAGGGGTCTTTACAACAAGGTTGAAGAGGGTATTGGAGGTGTCGTTTCCAATTGATGAAATCTCCAGGTTGCAAAGTGTGTTGCTTAAGGTCTTTGTCTCCCTGACGCAAAGTAAAGATTACTTTACTTGAACATGGTTAATATTGATAAAAACAATTAGATCTTTAAAATGTTGATTTATAATCTCCTTTTAGAGCTGCAGATCAAAAGAAGCAGAGGCCTATGACTATCTCAAATAGTGAGAGTTGAGTTCCAAAGGGGTATGTCTGAGATTTAGAAGTACCAAAGGCATTGCTTTAGGCCAACATTTTTGGAGGGTCTCTACAAATTTTGCCAAGTGAGTCTTAATAATGCCATCAGTGTGTTTGCCTACACCAAAGAATTGAGGGTGGTAATCATGGTGGAAATATTGTAAAACCTGACAAACAGCACAGGCTTGTCAAAACACCTAACCAGTTACTTGGGTTTCCCAATTACCATGGAATTTGAGAGGCATTTCCCAGGTAGTGATAATCTTTTCCAAAAGGACTTTTTCCATAGAATAGTCAGTAGCATGTGTACAAGGGAAAGCCTCAGTCCAGTGAGAAAACATGCAGACCATGACTAAAATATATTCATCAAAATGGGGAAAGCTCTGTGAAGTCCATTTGCCAAACCTTAGATGGTCCGTTGGGCAATTTAAAGTGTCTGGGAGTAGTGCAAAAGTCTTCCCTGGGTTGTGTATTGGGCAAGTAGGACAAGTGAGGTAGGCAGTTTTTGCTACATTGTTAATATTTCCTCATCAATATTAATTAATGTTTTTTTTTGTAGTTAGGTCAATGGTTTAATACATGTATAGTAATGAGGAATGGGAATTATAGTGTCTCTTGTAGGACTGGATTGTTAATTGGCCCCAATTAGAGCTTTATCTTTTTATTGAATCCACAATTGTTGGATTTTCAATCTTGTGGTTTGTTTTGTTTTGTTTTGACCCTGAGGCCAATTGTTGACCTTCTCTAGCCAGTTTTTCAATGTTATCATTTGGGGAAATACCCCTTTGGTTTATGACAGAGGTTTGACCTCTGTTAGCTCCTCTAAGGGCATCATTCCTTGTGGAAGTTTCAGCAAGGTGATTTATCTTAGCTTCCAGAGTATCGTTTAGAATGCCCTTAATAATAACTAAAGCAGCAGGTGAAAGTGTACCATACAATTCCTGCCTGAACATACTGGCATTTAAAATTTTATTTCTGCTGGAAGTTAAGGAATCCATGTTGCTTCCACAACATTCCGAAATTATGAGCTACTCCGAAAGCACATCTATCAGTATAAATGTTGGCAGTTTGCCCTTGGTTAGGGTGCTAGCCCTTGTGAGTCTGTATATTATTTGGTTTGCTAGGCTGTAGTAGCCAAAGACAAAGGTGCCACTCTAGTTACATCTAGGAGTGTTAATACTGCATATCCAGCAGTATTTGCCATTGTCACCTTTTAAATAAGAACCATCAGTGAACCATGAGAAGTCAATATTACTCAAAAGAGTTTCTTGCAGATAATCAGGAAAGGTCAGGAGGTGATCCATAATTGTTAAGCAATCATGAGGTGTTTTTTCAGTAACTGAGAATAGCAAGATTAAGTTTATTACAATGCGAAGGGTTATGTTGAGGAGAAAATTAAGAGATTTCTTAGGAGGTTAGGTGGCTGACTGCAAAATGTTGAGCGTGATAATTCAGGAGCCCTTCTGTAAGGGGTACAAAGATGGTTAAAGGCTTCAGTTTCCTTAACCAAAAGGGCAGTGGCAGTACTGGCTCTAAGACAAGAAGGATATTTCTGTGCCACAGGGTTCAATTTCTGGCTATAATAGACCATGGGTTAATGATGGATCCATGTTTGGGTGAGTATTACAAGGGCATTTCCTTTTCATATACAAAAAAGATCTGATCATTGGAATGCTCAAGGGCAGGTGAGTTCATTAAACTCTTCTTTAAAGGCTATGCTGTTCTGTTCTCCACATAATGGGTTGGGTCGTTGTTCTTCAGTGAAATGTGCAGAGGTTTGGCTATAAGGGAGAGATTTGGGATCCAATTTTGGCAGTAACCAACTAGCCTGAGGAAATCTTACAGTTGATGGTTAGTTGTGGGTTTTGGGAAACGTAGGACATCAACAAGCCTTTCTGGACCTAGGTACAGCCCTTGTTCTGATATCAGATGCCCCGAATATTGAGCAGTTTCTCCTTGGTGACTATATGTCCTTTAAGGGCTAAAACTTTAGCAAGTAGATACTTCTTGTGAGGAGACTTGGGAGGGAGAGCAAAGAAGCAATTCTTTCACATATTGCAACAAAGTAGAACCCCTAGGAAACTTTATATCATCCAGATTAACCTTCAGGAATTGTGAGAAATAAGGGTTCTCAGTAAAACCGTAGGATATTTCTGTCTAAATGAATTGTTTTCCTTCCCAAGTAAAGGCAAAATACATATATATACATATATATATTGACTAGCTCCTTCAACTGGAATGCTAAAGAATGCACTGCATAAATCAGTTACAGTAAAGAATTTACTTTTAGTGGGGATAGGTGTTAATAACATACGAGAGTTAGGAACAGAAGTGTTGTGTTTTGCTTGGAGATCCTAGACAAACTTACATCCTTGACATTTGGTTTTCTCACAGTAAAAGTAGAAGTATTACAGGGACTAGCACAAAGGATAATGAGGTCCTGAGCCTTGTAATCTTTTGTTAAGGTCTTTAAACCTTAAAGGGCTTCTTTACTAGTGGGATATTGATTGCTTCTGGGAAGGGGTTTTGTGGGATCTATTCGAATCTTGATAGGAGGAATCTATCTGAATCTTGATACCATGGATTCTGTGAAAATCGGTTGATGATTTTGCCCTTAAAAAGGATTGTAGCTTATCTACTAAAGACAAATGATCCCTGCTCCCAAATTCAGCTATATTGTTGTTAGAAATGAAGCAAATAAAAGATGTTAAAGGATGACTTAGTTCATCTGGTTGGTTATTTTGATGACTCTCAAATTCTAGAATTATTTCCCCCTTTTGGCAAAGGAGTTTCACCATACTTTTCTAATACAAATAGGGGCAGAGGAATCTAGGAAAAAATGCTGAATATCTTTCGAAAAGCCCAAACAAAAAGGGATAAGTACAGAGACAATAATCAGTTGAGGTTTATTAGCTATTCCCACTATTTGAACTGTTTTAGTACTTCAAGGCAGGGGATGTTTTATAACCGTGGGGTTGAATTCCAGGATTGTGGCTCCAGTGTCAAAAAGGGCAGAGAGATTCATTCCCAATCTGGAGAGTGGTGTCTCTGAGCCAGTTAAAAGGCAGGATTGGAAACAGCCCCTCTATTTCCTTGGAGCCCTGTCTTTGGGAATTAGGAAGACATTGGAAAGCTGTTTAGAAAGCTGAAGATGCCTGAAATGGGTAAGTTTGTGACGCTGTCTTTTCTAGTGTCGTGAGTTGTTGTTGTTTTTTTTTTTTTGGCAATAAACTAGGAGGTTTTTAATTTTATATAGGGGCCTTCGTTTTCCCAAACAAGAGCTTTCTTTTGCTGGAGTTGAAAATTAAGAAATTTAGCAATATTTCTTTCAGGTAGCTCATCTAGGGTGTAAGCAAGCTTATTTGTCAAATTGATCAAGTCTAGAGTGGATATGGTCTCCTAATATATCTTGGTGCTTTTAACTGGTAGAAAATGATCTGAGTTCGTCTCATTAATAAACAGAGTTCAAAGCTATGTGAGTAGACTCCACATATGAAGACCAGACTTTGAGAACAATATAAAGTTGAATTTTAGTCATGAACAGGTTCATCAGACTTTTGTGAGCAAGCCTGAATTTTGTTCCAATCAACAGGCTTTGGAATTACCAGATGCAGTATTTTAGCAATTGCCTGAGCCTGATCATACAAGCCAGTGGGTTGGTCTCCTGATTGTAATACTAGAGATCTTTTAGGATTTTCCTAGTCAGCAATTTTAATTCAGTGCTGATCTGGTCTTCACCAACAAGCACATGAACTAGCTTATATAAGTTAGAGAAACCAGGTTGACAAGTTTGAATGACTATATTAAATTTCTCAGCAAATCTGTGGGGATCTTCAGTTGCTCTGGGAACATATTTGACTATGGCTAACAGTTCAGCTTTAGTCCAGGGAATATAAGATCCTTGGGGTTTAGCCTTTCCATACTCAGAAGGCTTAATTTTAAAGGGACAGGTTCTGAGAGATTAAGAGGAGAAAGAAGATAGCACTGGTCAGGCAAATGAGCCAGAGGAGAGGGGCGTGATTATTTTGGAGGGGAGAGCCTGAGACAGACAAGCTGGCCTCAGGAGCCATTTTGTCTTTCTTTAATTGTTTGTTTGCAATTAGTTAATTGTAATATTTTACTTTGCAAAGAGACAATTTTAGACTCAGTAATGTTTTGAAGCCCCAAAATAACAACACAGATATTCCATTCAGTTTTGGCAATTTCAAAGTTATAGTTGCCAATTTGGTTTTTAAAAAAGTAAGTTCGGGGAATTCAAAAGTTCCCCATAATGGCCATTAGTATTCTAAGTTATGGTCAAGATGGTCCACTTAGTTAGAAATGCATGAAGAGGGACCAGTTTCTAAACAGAAAAGTGGCCAGGGTCCCTGAACTGGGAGGTGCCTTCAAAATAATTAGATAACTAGGTTCCAATTTTTCAGAGTTTTTTTTTTTTTCTTTTTTCTTTCGAGCAAAATCCTGAACAGCCTGAAGGCCAAATACCAGCAAAGTTCCACTAGGAACAGTTTAAAGAAGTTGGGCCAAAGGCTGAGTGGTGCAGTTCTAGTGGAACAGCTGGTTCTAAAAGGAATCATATTGAAGACCAGCATATTTCCAGTGAAGCAGCCTGATTTCAAAAGAGTTAGGCTGAAGTGCCAACTAAGTACTGGGTGGACAAAACAAAGTCTTAACTAGAAAAGGATGAAGGCTTACATTACATCATGAATAGACCTTGGAGAGCTTCAAAATGGAAAGAGAGAGGAAGCTTGGATCCAGGAGAAAGACACCTTCAAACTGCAGTGTCAGCAAGGAAGCAGAGAGCTCAGTGGGCTCTGTCTGTTTACTCACCAGCCTCAGAGCTGTTGGGGTCTACTTTGGAGCTCCATTGAGCCACAAAATAATGTTGATCTTGAAGAAATAGCAAAATGGGAATAACAAAGAATTGCAATTTGGGACACAGGGTTCATTGGCAAATCTCTCACAAGTCCAGAACGACAAAGTAGAGGATCACTCTTTTATGGACTTGGGGGAGGGGCTGTTGTAAACAAAGAATCCATTGGAAGAAACTGAAAGTTTGAAGTCATGTACAGCTTAATGACAGGGATGCATTCTAAGAAATGGTCATTAAGCAATCTCATTTTTGTGCAAACATCAGAAAGTACACTTACATAAACCAGAAGGTATAGCCAAACACACATAGGTGTAGCCTATTCTTAGGCTACAAACCTTACAGCATGTTACTGTACTGAATACTATAGACAATTGTAGTACAATGGTAAGTATACTACTTTTGTATGACTGGCAGTCCAGTAAGTTTGTTTACCCCAGCATCAGTTATAGACACTTGAATAATGTGTTGCACTACGATGTTCTGATAGCTACAATGTCACTAGGTGATAAGAATTTGTCTGAAAATGCTTTCTAATCCCTGCATTTTTTCCTGGTCTTCAAGATTATTCCTGTGTTTCCTCTCCTGATAGTATCAGCTAGTTCTTATATTTCTCTTTCATTATTTTTCATTCTTCAGTTTCTCTTTTTCCTTCTGACTTATTTCTAGATTTCTGTCTTTGATAGCATTGATCCTTTCCTCCATTTGGTCAGCTCTATTTCCCAAGCTCATTATTTCACTTTTCAACTCTTGCAGTGTGGGTTTTTTTTTTTTTTCCAGAAGTTATATTCGGTTCTTTCTAGTCTTCTTGCAAAAGAACTCATTCTGCTCATCTAGTTATTTTTTCAATTCCTGAAATTGTTGATATAAATTGTTTCAGATCTCACTGAGTTTTTTCAGAAGTACCATCCTGAATTCTCTCATTTAAGTTGCATATTTCTATGTCTGTAATCTTATTCTCTGGAGATTTTTCTCTTTCTTTCTGAGATGCCTCGTCTCCTTGGTTGTTCATGGTATTTAATGGACTATTTCTGCTCCTGGGCATTAATGGAAGTGTATTCTGTTTCCCCCCTGCTCCCCAAAAAGAAGATTTATTATATAAAAGTCTCTTTTTAGCCTGTTGCAAAGAAAGCATTTTTCTTTTGGTTTCCAATAGGTGGGGTCTAAGTCTCTTGGATCCCTGCTTTATGTAAAGCCTTAATAATGCCTTTTTTTTCTAATAGATATTTAATCATGCTTACTACCTTCAGTCTCAGTCCCCATCAGTGTTAATAATAGTTTTGGTAGCATTTGTTCAGATTTTCCTTGGGTTCTGTGGTGTTTGGTCTTGGAGGGTATAGGGGGAGTGCCCATCTGGGTTGGGGGATGAGGGCTGTGGCTCAACCTCAGTTTTGCAACCGCAGCTGGTAAAAATCCACTGTTGTTTCTCTACCATCCTCACTTACCTGCTTTCTGCCCTGATGCCGGGCACTGCCACTGGCCGCATGGAGCTCACAGCTCTCCCAGGCAGGGGTGTTCAGGAACTCACTACACCTCCCCTTACCCCTCTCCCTCCTCCTATAGGGAGCTCTGGTGGCTGTGAGAGGCAGCTTCTTTATTTCTCCCAGTCCACTAACCGACATTCAGCGTTCTGGCCTGTGGTAGCTCTTATGTGCAGATCCCATACTCAGACGTTCTGTTGTGCAGTTTGGGTGTTTTCATTGAGTTTTAGATGTTCGGCTTATTGTTTCAATGGGAGAGATCTGGGGATGTCTCTCACTCTGCCATGTTTCTCCAAACTGGAATAAAACATTTAGTTTATAGCAAACTCAGTGTATGACAGCTAAATCATTGTGCTTCTTTTTATTGAAGCCAGTTATAATTCAGTAGTGTGTGATTACAGAATTATTTTTGAGGTATTGCAGTTAGGCAAAAAGACTTGATTGAAAGACTGCTTAACACCTTTTAAACTGATTACTTTTAAATTGAAATCTGTTGTATTTTATTCAGACTTCCCTCTTCTGCAAGACAGGAGGATTAGTATTGAACTATAGGATTGAGATTCAATTAGAGGACTTTGAAGGGATCTTGATGATATTCTCCTACCTTTCTATGAGACTATATCTATCACAATTTGAATTTATAGGTTGTTGGACCTCAACTTCTTAACAGTGGTGAAGCAAGAAAGGGAAAGAGCCTAAATGAATTCATTGTTTGCTTTTGAGTAGGGAGTGATTAATCAAATAAAACAGAGGTACAGTTTTATTTTATTAATCATTCCTTACTCAAATATTAGCAGTTGTTGTTATTTTTGTCTTTTAAATACTTGGATTAAGAGTGATATCAAGTAAAGATTGGGGAGGGTGGTTATAGCCAACCTGGAATGGGAAATTGATTTCTAGCACAGGATTTTTCCATTTCAGGAAAAAAAAAAAATGTTTCAGATTCTGATCTGATATACAGGGCTAATGGAAAATAATTCTGCCTTTTTTTATTTTTAATGTTGAAAACAAAACATATTTTCAACATTATTATAAGAAGTTCTGTTGTTGAAAAGAATGAAACAAGAGAGCCAATTGCCAGAAATAGGATTGTAGCATCAAAGTCTTTTAGCTGTAGTGAATTAATTTGGATTGTTTTAATGGCTTAGGTGCTTGAAAATATGAAAACCATTATTTTACTGTAAGTTTAAGCATAATTGCATATTTTAGGCATTTTCTACTTAGACCATAGTAACCTTCAATTTGAAAGTATATGATGGTTATACAAAATATGGCAACCAATTATTACCTTTTCTGATGACAGAAGTCAGTTTAAACTGCTGCGTGATCAAGGCCTTTGACTGAACATTTAAAACGTTGGAGTGATTATAGGCTTTCCTGAAACTCGTCCATGTATGGAAAAGATAAGATGGACCTCCTTAAATGGAGCAAATGATGGCCTCTAAACTTATTTAGCATATGTTGAAGTTATTTACTTAGCAGTTAATAGATAAACCCGCAAGATCTGGAAGCTTGTACTTTTAGAACTTGCCACATGTAGAAAATAAGTTATAAATGAAGTCCTGGTTTTGGAGGGATAGAAGTCATAAACACACAAATATATCATTCTGTATGGTAACAGTAGAAGAACATTGTAAGGTAGTATGTGACTAATTTTCGAAAGAATGGTTCAGGGAGCATAACTAATGACTATTAATAGTACAGAAGGGTTCACGAAGAAGGTAATCCTTGAGCTGAATCCTGAGGGGTTCATTGGGTCATATTGAAAAGAGTTAAAAGTCAGCCTGGCAGAAAATAAGATATGAGCAAAGTAGTCATGAACCTTACAGGCAGTTTTCAGAAATTTCATTATGCCATGTGAAAATTTAATTTATTTATATTCTTTCTTAGGTTTGTTCTAATACCCTTTATTTTTTGTTTATACACTCTGCTGTCCCCACATCAGAAAGGTGGGGCTTTCTTAATTGGCATTGGAGACCTACAGTTGCCTGACTAGTCTCAGAGAAAGCTGAGAAGGCAAGTGGAATTAGATATGAGGGGCTACATATGCTCATGGAATAGTGACTTTGACTCTGAAATAAACTTGCCTTTTCTGCTTAGTTTTTCATTTAATTCCCTTCTGTTTCTTAAACTCTGAGAAGATAGAATTTTAATCAGTAAGATTTTTTTCTTTTCATATTTGAGATAATTAAAATAGGTCATTAGATTAAAACAATATTTTTATAAATCACAGAATGTGAAAATGTAAATAAACATCTTTATAAAGATGTCTAAGTTTAAAGCACACTCCCATTTTAACTCTCCTGAATATTAATTAGTTCCTTTTCTACATCTAAAATTGTGGTCTATGGTATCATTGTTACATACTATTATTAGTACCAATTTAATCTTGATGATGGTCTTGAGGTAAGTATATTTATTACTTTCTTTCAGGTGAGTATATTCATTACCCATTTTATAGATGCAGAAACTGGATGTTGAGAAGGCAGGTAACTTGGCCAGCTGTGCTTTGACCAGGTCAGCATGGCAACACAGCCCGAAGATGTGGTCTGAATGGATTTTGTGCTGCTTTGTGAAATTTCCTGGATGTGTCCATGCTCTTGGAGGGTAATAAATCAGGATATCTGGAAGTAGGACTATCCTGAAAAATCCAAGATCTATGGTAGCTATTGCCAAAATATATTTCTCTTTTTGTACGGGTCAGAATCACCTTTCTCCAAGAAACATTCTCTCATTAATATTTGTTTTTGAGCCCATTAGCCCAATCTTGGCTCACTTCTTTCTTTAATATGTATCTTTAGACTCTAAGGTCACTGAAGATGGAAACTGTCTTTAGCTGTATACCTTTAGAGTGTTCAGTAAATCACTCATTTGGAACAGATATTTGCTGAGTGCTGTAGTTCACCTCTTTCAGTAGCTGATGACTGAAGCCTAACGTAAATTGGACAGAGGTACAGAGGATTGATGGGTAGACAAGCAGCTCACAGCAGCTGGGCACCTGGGCTGCTCAGAGACCTGGGGTCACATCCTTGACCAAATTGGGAAGAACAGAATCTTCTCTAGTAGCTCCAGTTAGAAAACTCCTGGAGAGGGCCTCTGACTGGCTCAGCTTGTCATCCTTGGACCAATCACTGTGACCAGGCTGATGTCCTATGATTGACCTTGGCCAGGTTGGGTGCCTAAAGCAGTGGTGGTGGTGGGGAGGTGTTTTGTCACTAGAAAAAGAAAGATAAAGGGGTGAGAAGGCTGGGTAGTCAGTGAAGCTTCATTTGTCCTTTAGACACGTTCTCATTATTCCTTAAGCACTCTCTTATTCTCTGGTTCAGGATATTTCAGGTTCATCTCCTATGTCTCTACCTCATCTCCGGTATCACACATTTCTTTAAAGAGCTGACCTGGGCTGATTTAATGCATGGCAGAGGTACTCTGCGGTTAAAAAAAATATATATGCTTTAAATCAACCAAATTATGTTTTCCACTTTCTTTACTAATCTGTATAACTGAGTGAGCTTTTTCAGAGTTGTCAGGGGAAACTGCACAGTAATGGGGGGTAAACAACCTCTTGAGGATAGATGCCTCAGAGTTCTGCCCCTACCATAGGGATTTCTAGTTAAGGAGGAGCATGCGTAGAGCTGTTACATGTTAAAATACCACCTATGTTATGGATGAATTTGTTTATATGAATTTGTTCTTTTCCTAGTTAAGGAAGTTTTAATTGTATGTGTTAATTTGTCTTATTTTTTCTTAACTACAGTGGTATTGATGAGGGGTTTTATTTCTGATTTGGTGATCAACTCATAGTAGTTGACCTTAATTTGATTCCAAATGTAAATTGAAATAGTCCTTAAAATGCAAGTTAAAAACTTGTTAAATGAATATATGTCTGTTGTGGACATTTGTGAAAAAACAAAACAACGAAGCTTGGAGAAAATAAGTCAGAGTTAATCACTTTGGAAGGATATAAACTCCTTGACACACATTTTCTTCCTTTGAGTATATTAAACACATTATTCTATTTCCTTTTGACATTCAGCATTGCTGTCTACATTTGATGATAATGTAATTTTTATTACTTGTCAGTCATTTGTGTTTTTTTCCTTGAATTTCAAGAAATATTTTTTAAAACTCTGTTTACTAAGATATATCTTGTTTTCATTGCTTCTGGGTTGATATTCTCAGATTTATGGTGTACTCTAATATGTAGTTTCTTTCTCTCTCTCTCTTGTTTTGAATTTTAGGAAAGTCTTTAGAATTGTAGCTTTTAGTATGTATTCTGTCCCATTGCTTTGGTTTTCTTCTTCAGGGACTCCTATTTGTATGTTGGATCCTTAGATTTGATGGCTGTGCTTTTCTTGAATCCATTTACTTTTTCTTCATGAGAGGATAGACTTTAAAATTTTTTCTCATTACCTTCTGTTTTTCTTAAGATATTATCTGTGATATCTACTTTTTCTTGGGTTCCTTCTTAGTCATTTGGAGTATTGAACAAGATAGTAGGGTTAAAATCTTGATCCAGCTCTACCACTAATTAGTAACATGAAGGAGCCTCAACAAGTTTCTAAATATCAAGGTATCTCAGCTTTCATTAATTTTTTTTTCTGTTTTAGGATTGCTTGAAGGGATTCATAAAAACATATATTCTATCCAACATATATTCTATCCAAACATATATTCTATCCAAACACATGAAATCATTGTTAGTTAATTACAGATAATCAAAGATAAGCACTAAGCCAAAAAGCAAATTCAATACACTCTAACATGCAAATTGCACTTAGTGTAATGGAAGTATGAGGTGATTTTTTTTTATTCTACTTAAGTTTTGTCATTTTGTTTCTGAGTTTCGGTAATCTGAATGCCTTGTCTTATTTCAAAATACAGTAAGTCCTCTTTACATCATCAATAGGTTCTTAAAACCTGCAAATTGAAGCAAAATGATGTGTAATGAAACCAGTTTTACCATAGGTTAACAAGAGTAATATATTTCTCGTCATAAAAATATCACCAAACTTCTAAATAAAGACCCAAAACACCTCTAACATTAAAATAAATATGAGCTAAACATATTTAAGAAAGGTGAATAAAAACAAGCAAGGTGATGATGTTCCAACTTGATTATTCCAGTTCAGGGTCGTGAGTGGCCAGAATCTATCCCTGAAGCTCAGGGCACCAAGCAGGAACCTACTTGGACAAGACAGCCTTCCATTGCAGGATGAACTCACACATACTCACACTGACCCATGCTGCTGTGACAATTTAGACATGCCAGTTACCTCACATGCACAATCTTTGGATGTGTCAGGAAACTTGAATACCATAAGAAAACTCACGCAGATATGGGGAGAACATGCACTGGAGGCCCTGGCAGAAATCAATTTCTATTTTCTTATCAACATTATGATGAAATGACATTGAACCAAATGATATTATTCAAAGACTGTAGTAGGTTACAGTTTTTTCTATTTTATGGGCATGTCTTTGGTGTGCTTTCTTTGTGTGTTGGGATGTTATTCTGCTTTTTTTTTTCCTAATAATAACTTTGTATAGATTTAGCTTTCATCTCTTCTGTTACTTATTTTTATGTTACAATTTTTCTGAATTTTTAGGAGGCAGGATTCAAGGTGGCTTTTATAATTTCTATTGTTTCCTTGTAGTTTGCAAAAATATGGCCATTTTTTTATTGGTTATTTAGATATTTCATGACTCTTTTCCCCTCCACCATTTCATTTGTACTTTTCTTTGTTTTGTATCTTTCATCCCCCGACCCGGGGAAGATTCCACTCCCTGTATGGTCTCGCTTCAGTGTTAGGCTGTGTCAGGAAAGGTAGTTCTGGCTGGCTGAGTTTTGAGTGTCGTAGACTGCCGGCACTTATTTTGATTTTGTGTGGAGCCCATGCCATCACCCTATTTTATTTTATTTTTTATTTTTTTATTATTTTTTAATTTTGTATTTTATTTATATAAACATTCACGTATGTATTTACTTATTTATGTATGTATGTATGTATTTCTTTAATGTTTTATTTATTTCTCCTTCTCCCCTCTGGTAACCACTTACTATCACCCCATTTTAGATAATCATTCTCAGATCATCTGCTCCACTTCCTAGTGAACACCAGATATCTATGTGCTCAGGTTTCTTTATTTCTCTCATATTCTTGCTGTTGAGATATTATACCATGCATGAGTTTGTAGGGTTGATTGATTATCCTCACTCATTTGTAAGTTGGACTTCCTTGACTAGTTTTAAGTGTTATCTATACACTTTTGATTGGTTTTGCTGTCTCATTACTCTTCCTTTAAAAACTATACCTTCACTCTTGCCATTCCTGGGTTTCCATATTGTTGTGAACTTAGCACATATTTAATGAAGTTTATCTTATTTATTTATTTTTTCTTTGAAATTGGTTTCTACAGAAAAAAAGAGATTGGGATATAGGATACCCATCCTTTCCAGGAGAGGATCCACTGCAGTTCAAAAGAGCACATCTCAGGACAGTGGGGACAGCTGCTTCCCTCTCTGAAGCATGGCTCAGGTGTGAAGAAGGATTTCAGGATACTTCAGGGACTCTGGTAAAGAAATTATAAAATTATTTTCCTTGAATGCCAAAGGATGAATCATAGGTTACTGGGTATTCAGACCACTGTAATTCTATTTCTTTAGAATGTCCTTCAGTACACAAAGAAAGTTGGTCCTTTTTTTCCTCATCTTTGAATTTCTTTAATAATCATGGCAAGTTAGTACTCACCTCTTTATGCCATGCAGACCCTTTATACTTCTTTGTTTGTAAATGAAGGATATATACTGACAATGTTTTCTGAAGAACATTCTGAGAAGAATGTTGAGCATCATATTCTTTACAAGAAGTGTATTTATGAAATGTTTATATATTCAGAATCTTTTGGCAGTGAGATATTCTGCTTAATTTTTGTATGTGTGGAAATTTTGAAATTCAATACAGAGGAATACTGTTATAAACTAAATGTTAGACAGCTTTCTCTTTAGATTCAAGAACAATATAAAAATACATTTATAAGTATATGAGGAGTATGTATTTGCAGAATAATTATGGGTGAATATAAATAAAGGAAAACAGGAATATGTTTAAAAAGGTTGTAGTTTAAGGTTTTGAATATTTTATAAGATTGTTGATATCAAGTCCTTGTCACATAAATTACTACATTATTTTTATTATCTGTCTGCAGTCTTTAACAGCTGAAAAGAAGACTATTACAGAAAAGCACCTTAAATTAATCACTAGACCCAAGAAAGGTAATATTTTGTTGATTTCTTGACAGAAAAGGTATAATGCTAATATATCCTTCTTTGATTTATTTGCTTTTAACAAAATTATTTACATAGTTTGGATAGACTATATATTCATGATTAAAAACCATCAAAACAATGTAAAAAGGTATTTTTTGAGAAATTTGTTACTCATCTTTGTCACCATCTACCCCATTTTCCCCACCTCCTAGAGGTAATTATTAGATTTTTTTTGTGTGTCCCTCCTGGGTTCACTGTTATCGACAGAACCCATTAGGTTAGCTCAGGCTCATAGAGTTTTAAAAAAATCTGGTATGTTTTGAAACAGTAACAATTTGACTTCTTCATTCCAGTTTAGATGCCTTTTATTTCTTTCTCTTGCCCAATTGCTCTAGTTAGGACTTCCATGATTCTCTGTATAGAAAACCGTAAAGACTTGGTCGAAAAACTATTAGAAACAATAAACAAAAACAGTAAAGTTGCAGGTACAAAATCAATATACAAAAATCGATTGCATTCCTATATACTAACAATGAAATTTCACATTTAAAAATTAAAAAAATAATTCCCTTTGCATTTGCAACAAAAAGAATAAAGTACTTAGGAATAAACTTAACAAAGCTTGTGAAGGACCTATACAGTGAAAATTATAGGACATTATTAAAAGAAATTGAAGAAGACATAAAGGAGTGGAAAGATATTCCATGTTCATGGATTGAAAGAATCAACATAGTTAAATGGCCATATTACTTAACCCCATCAAAATCCCAATGACATTCTTTAAAGAAATAGAACAAAAAATCATCAGATTTGTATGGAATCACGAAAGACCGTGAATAGCCAAAGCAATCCTGAGAAAAAAGAACAAAGCTGAAATATCACTTTGCCTTACTCCAAATTATACTACAAAGCTACAATAATTAAAACAGCATGGCATTGGCAGAAAAACAGACACACAGACCAATGGAACAGAATTGAGAGCCCAGAAATGAACCCACATATAAATGGGCAAGTAATTATCAACAAAGGAGCTAAAAATATATATGGTGAAAAGAAAGACTCTTCAATAAATAGTGCTGGAAAATTGGAAAGCCACATGCAAAAGAATAAAACTAGACTGCTTTGTGTCATCATACACCAGAATTAACTCAACATGGATCAAAGACCTAAATATAAGACCTAAAACAATAAATTGCATAAAAGGAAACATAAGCACTAAATTCATGGACCTTGGATTTAGAGAGATTTTTATGAATTTGACCTCAAAGTCAAGGGAAATAAACCAAAAATAAATGAATGAGACTAAATCAAACGAAAAATCTTCTGCACAGCAAAAGAAGCATCAATAAGGCAAAAAGCAGCTAACTGAATGGGAGAAGATATTTGCAAACAACACCTTCAATAAAGGGCTAATATCCAAAACATACAAAGAACTTATACAACTAAACAACAAAAAACAATCCAGTTAAAAAGTGGGCAGTGGACCTAACAGACATTTCTCCCAAGAAGATATACAAATAGCCAGTAGGCGTATGAGTAAATTCTCAAGTTCACTAGCTATTAGGGAAATGCAAATCAAAACCACAGTGAGATACTACCTCACACCTGTTAGGATGGCTGTCATCAACAGGACAAGTAATAACAAGTGTTGGAGAGGTTGTGGAGGACAAGGAACCCTCATACACTGCTGGTGGGAATGTAAATTGGTATAGCCACTATGGAAAACAGTATGGAGGTTCCTCAAAAAGTTAAAAATAGAATCACCGTATGACCCAGCAATCCCTCTTCTGGGTATTTACTCAAAAAACCTGAAAATATCCATGAAGATATATGTACCCCCATGTTCATAGCAGCATTATTCATGGTGGCCAAGACATGAAAACAACTGAAGTGCCCTTAGATAGATGATTAGGTAAAGATGTGGTATGTGCAGCTGATACACAATGGAATATTACTCAGCAACAAGAAAAGATGAAATACTGCCACTTGTAACAACATGGATGGAACTGGAGATTATCATGCTAAGCGAAGTAAGTCAGTCAGAAAAAGTTAAGAACCATATAGTTTCATTTTTATGTGGGATAGAAAACTGAAAGCAATGAAAAATCAAGACAAACAAAAAGTCAGACACAGGTAACAGTTTAATGGTTACCAGAGGGGAGGCAGGGGAGCTATATAGGATAAAGGGTGTCAAATATATGGTGATAGAAGGAAATTTAACTTTGGGTGGTGAACACACCAATATACATATGATGTATTATTGAATTGTACACTTGAAACCTAAATAATTTCTTTAATCAATGTCACCTCTCAAATTTAATTTAAAAATCTGATTTGGGAAATAAAGTTATGACCTATGATATAAGGACTTTATTACTTTAGGGAATGAAATTTTTACTTGATGAATTAGTTAGGGAAGGCTTCAATTACAAACAGTAGAAAACTGTATTAGAGTGTTTGAAGAAAAGGGGTTGAATGTATCTCCTGCAACAAGAAATCCATGAGGCCAGGCTTGTTCTGAGTTCTGCAGCTTTAGTGTGGGATTTGTTCTTGTGATTCTGAAGTGAAAGCTGAATTTTCCAGTCCTGGTTCTTGGGAAGAATGTAGGGCGTGAGGATTTTCTTGAAGTGAACTTTTCCTTTGGGAAGGAATTCCTTCTTACAGGCCCTTTGTTTCTGGCCAGAACCTGTTACATAGCATCACCTCCACTACAGAGGCTTCAGTGAAATTAAGGATTTTTTAAAGATGTATGTTGCTGCTCAGATAAAATTGGGGGTTTGTTAGTAAGTAAGAAGAGGGATTGAGTAGGCAATTGACTCTGCTGCCACACTCAGTTATCCTGTGGGTAGGTCACAGTTATCCTGTGAGACTTTAGGGATCTCATTTGTCCCATGGTGTCATGACTGTATTCTAACTGTGTGATCTTGGAAAAGCAAGCTAAATATGCATCTGGAAAATGGGCATAAGAATGTGTGCTTCATTGAATTATTGTGAGCTAAAAAAAGTAATAAAAATGCCTAGTTCAAAGGCTTTTACACTAAACTGGTAGCAGCAATTGCTATTATGTCTGATGGCACAAAGAACTATGTGAAAGCCTGGCCAAAGTTCTGCAGAGTGGGAAAACTTTCCATGAATAAGAGATTAAACACTTTAAGTTATATTATTATTTCACTAACATTTTTATGCAAATGAAAATAAAATTTTCCATATTTTAAAAAATTCACAAAACACTATATTGTAAAATAATCTGGCATACATCTTTTTGTAATGCCATAATCTAATGAAGCTGCAGAATTTAACTTTTCTTGTTAATAATACCAAATGCTGTCATTTTTAAAGATCAACTTAATTCTGATTTCTAAACAATCATGATTTATTATAAGGAGAAAAAAGTTTTTTTGTGTTTGTTGGTTTTTTATAGATGTGGCTCATATCTTTCTCTGGATATTTTAAGTATAGTAAAATTCAACTTGGGGAGAGAAAAAAAACTAAATAAGCTCCTACCTTTTATTTAATGACAAAAGGATATTTTGGAATGATTTTTCCATGCCAATATGTATTTTACCTATTTTGCTGTACTTTCTATTCTGTAGAATGATAAATGCATTCTGAAAGGATGAAAGAAATTATATCAGTGAATAATTATTTACAGCAAAAGCTGCTTGTTGAGACAAGAAGATATTGTTAATAATTTAACAAAAGCTTACAAATAGAAATTGTAGAGAAAGAAATTCAAGGCGTTTCTTAGAGCTGGTTCATTTTAAAATAGTAGCTTCTAAAGAATTAAAGACAGGCTGTTAACAGAAATTTTAGGGTGTGGAAATAATATTTTTCTCGGAGCTGGTAAGCAGAAGTGAGGGAACATACTTTTACAAAGTGTGCAAAAAAGATGGAGACATGTCTCTGTGTCTCGATTTCCTCATTTTTAAGGCACTGGGGACTAGAGAAGATTGAAAAGGGAAGGAAATAGAGATGCAAAGAGGTGAGAGAATGTAAGCAAAGGGTCTTGCCAGAAGAAGGTTCAAGGGAGATGGAAGAAGATAAAAACTTTAAATTAAAAGAGGCTTCAACCTTTGTAGATAGTGATTTTCTTTAAAAGAACTTTTAAAAATGGAAATGTGTTAATTTTCCTGAGATACCCTGTAATTTTTTTTTCTTTCAAAATCTGTATTTATTGAGGTCAGAAATCTCCTGCTCCTTAAGAGGCATTACTAAATTTTAAAAATTATATATTGAACTGGTATTCTTCCTGTTGGACCATGTGTATCTAAAGGGCAGAATCTCCTCTGTTGCTCATCTTTATATCCTAGGTGTATTAGTTTGCTAGAGCTGCCATACTAATGTACCACAAAATGGGTGGTTTGAACAATAATCTCACAATTCTGGAGGCTAGAAGTACAAAATGAAGGTATTGGCAGGATTGGTTACTTTTAGGATCTGCTCCAGGCTTCTTTCTTTGGCTTGTAGATGATTGTCTTATCCATGTCTCTTCATGTCTTCATCCCTCTCTGAATGTCTGTTTCTGTGTTCAAATTTCTCCTTTTTGTAAGGATACCTGTCATATCCAGTTAGGGCCCATCCTAAAGATTTCACTTTAACTTGATTAACTTATTTAGAGGGTAAAGACTCTCCAAATAAGGTCGCATTCTAAGATACTGGAGGTTAGAACTTTAACATATGAATGAATTTTGGGGAAACATTGTGCAACCTATGACACCAGGTACTAAAACAATGGGTATCCAGATATGTTTACAGTGCCTGGTAACTATTCTTATAGTCTGGCTGATATCCTTCCTAAACTTTTACTGGAATGGGATTTGATTTCAGGGGTATCCTGTTTCAGCAAATAAAATGATTTACTGACTAATAAATATGTGGTCGTGGTTTTACCTATGTAAATTATGTAGTTAAGTGCCTACAATTTATAGGCTTATGAATTTCATGAATTTATTATATAATCATGAGAATAATGGTAACTTTACTTCATGTCTTAGTCTATTCAGGGCTGCTAACAAAAATAACATAGACTGAGTGATTTATAACAGCAGAAATTAATTTCTCATAGTTTTAGAATCCAGAAGTCCAGTACATTTGGTGTCTGGCAAGGATTTTCTTCCTGGTTCATATACAACATCTTCTTACATGGCAGAAAGGGCCAGGCATCTCGCAGGGGTTTCTTTTAATAGAGCAGTAATTGCATTCATGAGGATGGAACCCCGAAAGTCTCACTTCTTAAAACCATTACACTGGGGATTAGGTTTCAACATGTACATTTTTGAGAGACAGAGTGAGTCTATAGCATTCTACTACTCTTTTTAAATTTACTTTTCCAGATGCATATATAATGAAAGAGATTGATAATGTCTTCTGCAAGTAAGTACCAGCTTAGTTTTATTAGCCATTTAAGTCATACGGATTCTTAGGTTATTCTGAATAGTTTACTTTTAATTTTATACTTTGAAGGTTAGACAGTTTTAGTAATTATAGATGTTCATAGATCAAAGTAAGTGCTTAGTAAATGTTTACTATTATTTCATGTTTTTGTGCCTTTGTAAGTGCTTTTTTCCATATATCATTTTGTCAGTGACTCCTTTCTGGTTCAACATAAGGTGGAACATTCGCTTTTTTTGTTACTATTATATCATGACATACCTTTAATATATATTTAATTTTTCATAATTTTCTTTTCATGTTGCCTTTCAGACCATGTATTCTTTGAGGACAGGAGTTTTCTTTGTTTCCTCAAGGTTTACTATAACAGGTGTTTTATAAATATGAACTGAATGAAGCTGTTTAACTTCTGAGCCTGTTTCTTTTTCTGTAAAACTTGAATTATAATATGTAATTTCTTAACCTTGTAATATATATTGAAATGTGGCTAAGAGGCTTTAAAAATTTTAGCATTGTAACTCAAATATGAATATGATTAGAAAAACAGATTCTTATTAGGTTTGTATTTTCTGATCAATATCAGTAAAGTTTCCTCTGACCACTGTTTCACTAAGGTGGAGTAGTAGCCCCATTCCTTCTAGTTTTCCTGCTTATCTAAATGACTGAATTAAAAAATAGTGGCAGTACCAATTGCTGTCAATGGTACAGAGAAACTGGACCACTTAGACATTGCTGATGGATCTGTTAAATGGTACAGCGCTCTGGAAAACAGTTTGGCAGTTTCTTATAAGACTAAACATGCAATTATCATAAAGCCAGTAATCGCAACCTTAGACATTTATCCCAGAGATTAAAAACTGCATCTGCATAAAATCCTGTGTACAATGTTCATAGCAGCTTTATTATAATAACCCCAACTGGAAATAACACAGATGTCCTTTAGTGGGTGAATGATTTAACAAACTGTGCTACATCCATACATGGAATACCACTCAGTAATAAAAAAATAACTTGATATGCACAATATATACACACAAGAACATGTATGAATGTCTAGGAAATTATGCTGAGTGAAAAAAGCCAGTCCCAAAAGGTTATATAGTATGATATATATTTGTATATCATTCTCGAAATGACAAAATTTTAGGTGCAGAACTGATTAGTGGTTGCCAGGGGTTAGGAATTGGGGTGGGAGTGAGGTTTGATGTGGCTTTAGAAAGGTAATACAGGATATCCTCCTGGTGATGGAATTAATATCAACATTCTGGTCGTGATATTGTACTATAGTTTTGTAAAATGTTACCAATGGAGAACTGGGTGAAACATACGAGGGATTCTATTATTTCTTATAATTGCATGTGAATCTAATAATATCTTAGACTAACAAGGTTAAATAAATAAGTTTGCTGTTTAGTGTTTGAAGCACACTGCTACTACCAGGGCTCTTAGTATGGCAAAGGAGGTACCTGGAAGTGTTCCTATTATATATAAATTTTAGTTTTGTTTTGTGTTTTGTTTTGTTTTGGTTTTTTTCTTTGGTTTCATCAAATATTCTAGGAAGTTACATAGTTCTCTAATTATTTCAAGGTAATTTTTTGAGTTTTTATTTGTGCTCTAGTCATTTTCATGGTCTTTATAACTTATTTCAATCAGTTTTTTTCTTGTAATTTGGCTTTACTTTAAAGAATCTTAGCCAAGTGGCACATAGAATTTTAGGAAGGAAGATTTGACGTAAGACATTACCTCCACTATCATCAGAATTTTGTGTGTTTGTGAGTATGGCAAATTAACATGAGTAAAATCTCCTTCTGATAACCACATCAGTTGAACATTTTTTATATAATTTCTATTTCTTTAACAGAAACCACATCTATGAGTACCAGTGGACTTATGGATATAACATGGAGTTCCAGTGGAAGTGATCTATCAGATGAAGGTAAAACACTTTAAATCACAGAGAATATCTTGTTTTATGACAGGAATATTTTATATCCAGAAGTTGGGGCCAGTGAAGTGACTATTAATTTTGTAAGAAATCCAGTTTCTATTATATATTGGATTCAATATTGGGGGAAAAAAACCTTTTTAATACTTAGCGTTAATTATGGTCTTACCTGAGTCCCAGTTTCTAGGCGAAGCCCTTTAGAAGCATTTTCTTATTTAATATTTCTCACAATAGCCCTAAGAAATAGACATTACCAGTAGTATTTTTACAGTTAACAGCTTAAGCTAGAACATGTTAGAATTGGTTGGGATTTCACATTGGGTTTCTTTGATGAAAACGCAACTTCTCTCAACTACCTGCTTAATGCTACACCCACATTTCCTCCTTGCTAACCCCTTTTGGATAAATACTATGACAACCAATGTGTGGTAGAAATATAACTTACCAACAACTTTCTGTTCTGATGGCATTTTATATGTATTGTGTTTTTGATAGTTGAAAACAGGGTTTCTCAGCCTTGGAACTGTTGCAATTTGGAGCCAGATCATTTTCTGTTGAGCGGAGGTTGCTTTCCTGTACATCATAGGATATTTAGCAGCATCTCTGGTCTCTATCCACTGGTGACAGTAGCATTCCCAGCCCCAGTTGTGACAACCAGAAATGCCTCCAGATGTTGTCAGATGTCCCTCATAGGACAGAATCACCCCAAACTGAGAACCACAGACAGAATTATGGAAATTATGTTCTTTTAAAAATAACAAAATATATAGCTCATTTAAGAGTATATAAAAGTGCTAATGCTTTCAGAATAAGCTTTGACTTTTAAATATTACTTTGACAGTTCCTGATAAGTTAATTAGTCAAGGCTAAGTTTGTACAAATAGCCCTTGTAAAAAGTGGTTACATTCTTTTGGCCACTTGGTATGCCATCTTGATAACTTCTAATTGACATTTTAGTAATAGATAGACAAAGTGATATTTTAAGGTTATATGTAAACTCTTAGGGCTTATTTGTTATTTCAACCATATTAAATGAATTTCATTGTTATGCAGCTCTTGATTTGTTTTCATACATCTCAGAACATAATATTATTATTAATAACTATGTGCTTTTATGGGTGAACAGTGTGGTATATGAATGGCATTTCAATAAAGCCGGTATCAAAAAAAAAAATAACAACCCTGTATATGTCTTCTTGTATTAAAAGTAGTTTTCAAAACTATTTAAGAATGGAAAGATGCTTTGAGCTAATTATTTTAAAATGAGTTAGCAAATTTTTAACTTTTCTTAAATAAGTTGACCATTAGGTACACATAAATGAAGTATATCTCAACTGCTGGTTTATCTTTATCTTCTCTCCTCCTCTCCCATCCCTTCCTCCTTCTCTCCTTTTTATCTTTAATTATTACTTATCAAGTTCTTTTTTTCCCCAGGCACTTGGCTGGATATTATGTATGTTATTTCCTTTGATATCTACTAGATCCTGTGAGCTAAGTACCTTCATTTTACAGGAGAAAATTGTTACTTAGAGAAGTCAAATCACTTGCCTAGATTCACATAGTGCCAATTCAAATGTGCCAATTAATACTCAGAGCCACGGATGTCTAACTTCAGTGCTGTTTTCCAACACTGTTCTGGTGGTTACTAGACCTAGCTTCTTAACAGAATTAGTAGGTGAGCTTTAAAAAAATATTCCCAGACCTTTTTACAGCTGTTTTGGATTAGACTCTTTGGGCTTTCAGGCTCAGACTTGAGATTGAGAGGGAAAAGCCCTGAGTTAAAATTGTACAAATTTTTTCTCTTAAAATTTTTTCCTTTCAATTTGTTCTTTATGTATCTTTGGGAAAATTTCTTAACTTTTTGGAGACTCAATTTCCTCACCTATAAATGCAAAGTTTAGTCTAACAGTAATTATCTTGCCTGCTTCATAAAATTATTGTGACTAAATGAAAGGTCTAGTTTTGGTTGTGTTATACCATTTTATATCGCGCATCACATTGCCTAGCTTCCATGAGTAAATGTCATTTTAGACACGGGAGATAATTGCCATCATGCATCTGCTTCTCTCAGACTGGTCTGTTCTTCAGTCTTTTATAATTATAGTGGACTTTACCTCATCTTTTGGAAACAATAATGCCAGATTAAAGAGGATTTATTTATTTTTTTACTTTATTTCATATTTTTAACTTTAGCTTAATTTTTTTTTAATTTTGATGATCCCTCAGGTATTAAAGCTAGCAAGTTATTTATTTTTAATATTACTTCTATTTGCAAGTGAGGTTGTTGCTATCAGATCTCTGAAATAGGGCCAGGATATCTTATTAGCCCTCTGAGTTGCTGAAGTAGCTATGAGGGAGTACTTGTGTTTTGTATTGTGGGGAAGGTATATATTATATGCTGTACCTCACAGATTAATTTATCCTTAATAACTACTTTCATCTCTTTAAGCACAGTAGATTAGAGTCAGTTTGTTTGGTTTTTTAATATATGAAAATAACTTTCAAATTAAAATTTTGCAAAAGTAGCATCAAGATAATAATTCTTTGAAGTAAACTAAACACTAAATTACCTTTACTTGTTTTCTTACTGATGAGAGAAATTTATAAAAAACATTTTGGGTGAATATCTTTGACAAAGTCTTTACTAATACAAGATTGATTAAATAAATTATGGGTCAACTATGTAATGGAATACTATATTATGGAAAAGAATGAGGATGCTCCATGTTCCATAAAGTTGAAATAAAAAAAAATCAAAGTATCAGAAAGGAAAAATTAACAGCATATTTTATTTGCTTTACCATGCTGGAGAAACTCTAGAGAAAAACAAAAAAAAAAACAAAAACCAAAAAAAAAGTAGTTACGTGGGAATTGGGGTAGGGGTAATACTTAGAAACAGGATGGCTAGAGAAAAGAGTAGGGATATACTTTTTACTGTCTTAAGATATTTTTAAAAAAATATTGAGCAGCAGGGATCTTTTTTAACTACTGAGAATAGAAAAAATATTTTAAAAATAAAGTTTAAAATTGTATTTTCTAGACAAACTACAGTTTGTTGACTGGGAGACTGACAGTGAAAGAGAAGATACTAGTGAATACAATGAATTTGAAGATGGTGGGAATGCTGTGGAAATATCAGACTGTGCTTCATGTGCAAGCAGTCATTCTTCGACAAGTGAAGAGAGGGTGTCTGAGCTTCCTAAGGTAAGAAAAAATTGTTTCAAATTTTTAAATTTTGTTTATGGCATTTTTAATTATATCTTTTTTTTTTTTTATTTATTCCTTCCTCAAGGGTAACCACTTTTGACTCTTAGTGGATTCTTTTGTTCTTTATCTCATTGTCTCTAAATGACATGCTTGTGATATACTTCTAAACATGGATAAATATTGAGTTCTCTTCTCACCCGTTCCCCACTCCCTGCTACACTGAACTTCCCTCCGTTCTTCCAGGATATATGTATTGTGGTTTGGTTAGATTAGTATTTAGCATTGCTTAATTAAATGAATAAATAATATTCATAACCAAGGCAAATATTAATTATAATTACTTTTCCATCACAACTTCATTTTCCTTGGATTTAATTTTTTTTTTTTTGCCTAGTTTTACTTATCTTAATAAAACTTCATTTTTTTTAACCATTATTTAGCTCTCCTGTTAAGATTTTGAACTCAGCATCCTCTCTGCTTTGTGGATATTGCCACCCTTACGTGTCTCCCTTCACTCTCGAGATATTTCTTTTATCTCTCTCTGTGGAGCAACTTTATCCTGGATTCCATGTCTTTCTCTTTATTGATTTTCTTTCTCATTTTGATTGAGCACATCTTCTAGGAGCTTCCAAGAAAGGATTTGTGAAAGATAATTTTTTTGAGACTTGGCATGTTAGAAGATGCAGTTATCCCATTTGATATGTGATTGAAAATTTGTATTGAATTTTAAGTCGGAAATATTTTCTTCTGAATTTTGAAGTCTTCATTGTTTCTGGTTCTAGAGTCGTTGTCAAGAGGACTGAAGATATTCTCCCACCTAATCGTTTAAGATTTTATCTTTATCATTTGTTTTAAGCAGTTTGAGTGTGGTATGCCTGTGTGTGGTTTCTGCTTGGAGATTGTCAGGCTTCTTGGATCTTTGGTATGTCAGGGACCCCAAGCCCACTCCTAGGTTCAACAATTCTCTAGAAGACACTCAGAACTTAGCATACAGTCTTATTTGTGGCTATGATTTATTACAGTGAAAAGCTACAAAGGAAAATGAGCAATCTTCCAAGAGTCCTTTTCTAGTGAAGTCACACATGATATAGTTTGTTGCTCCAGCAATGAGTTTTGACAACAGGTATAAAGTGTTATCTGCCAGGAGAGCTTATTAGTGACTTAGTGTCCAGGGTTTTTATTGGGGGCTGGTAATAGGTACTTTCTGCCTAGCATGTACCAACACTTCAAATTTCAAGAAGGAAAACAGGTATTTAGCATAAGCCATATTGTTTGCAGTTTTGGCACAGCAAGCCACTCATCATTTAGGGAATGATGGTAACCTTTCTGAAATCTAGGTTCTCTGTGCAGCTCTGGCTTTTCTGGTACTCTGTCCTGTGAACTCTAGCAACTTTGGTCTCCCTGGACTCTCAGCTGTGTCTCTTCAACTCAGGGATTCTACTGGGCTTCACCTTGGTTCTCCTTGTCTACCATGTGGTTTGGAAATTCTCTCAAGAAAGTAAGCTGGGGCAGTTATAGGGCTCAATTCTTTGTTACCTAACTTTCAGGATTAGTGTTCTTCTTGCCCGATATCCATTATCTTGAAAATCATTGTTTCATGTATTTCGTCTTTTTTTTCTCTTTTCTGTTCTGTTCTTTCTTTTCTTCTTTTGGTTGTTTCAGACAGGAGGATAAATCCACTCCTTATCATTCCATCTTGCTCACCTTCCTGGTCTTTTCATACAATCTAGCACATGAAAAAATATTCGTCATCATTAGTCATTAGGGAGATACATATCAAAACAAAAATGAGAGGGAGGGAATAGGGGAGATAGACGAGGTAAAGGGGAGTCAAATATGTGGTGAACACACAGCACAAATATATATATATACCTTACTATTAAAGTGTACAGCTGAAACTAATTGGGTTTCATTAACCAATGTCATCATAAAAAAAAAAAATTAAAATACATGGAAAAAAAACCCCCATAATGAAATAGTACATCATACCCATTAGGATGGCTGTGATCCATAAATGGCTAAAAATTTTTTTGAGAATATGGGGAAATTGGCACCCTTTTACATTGCTGGTGGGTATGTAAAATGGTACAGCCACTGTGGAAAACAGTTGGGCAGTTTTTCAAAAATCTCAGCATAGAATTACCATATAAGTCAGCAGTTGACATACTCAAAAGAATTGAAAGCAGGGACTCAAGCAGATACTTGTTCATTGATGTTCATAGCAACATTATTCACAATGGCCAGATGGTGTAAAGAACCCAAATGTCCATCAGCAGATGAATGGATAAACAGAATGTTGTGTTCGAGTGTGTGTATACATACACGTATGTATTATATATATGTATATATAACGCAGTGGATAATTATTCATCCTTAAAAAGGAATGAAAATTCTGATACATGGTACAATGTAGATGAACCTTGAAAACATTATGCTAAGTAAAATGAGCCAGACACAAAAGGAAAAATACTGTATGATTTCCCTTATATGCAGTACTTAGAACAGGTAAATTTATAGAGCCGGAAAGTAAAATAGAGTTATCAGTGGCTGAAGAGTAAGGGGAGTGTACAGAGTTTCTGTTTGGGATGATACAAAACTTATAGAAATGGATAGTGGTGGTGGTTTTACAACATCATGAATGTACTTAGTGTCACTGAGGTATACACCTAAAAATAGTTAATATGGTAAAATTTTCGTTATGTATATTTCAACCCTAATAGAAAAATGAGCAAAGTTATGTCAATATCTTAGAATATTTTTCTATTATTAAAATTTATGTTTTTGAGGACTTATTATTGTTGATATGGTAAAATGTTTATGAGAGGATGCTAAATGAACAAGGCAAAATACCATCCTGTACAAGCAGTAAAGTCTCAACTCAGGGGTCCCAAAGGACCGTTCTGAGTCCTGAGACTGTTGCCAAAACCCCCCCATAGATCATCTCTAAACAGACCAGAAAGTGTTATGTCATGTCCTAAAAGCTTCTGTTGACCTTTTATTAAATGAAATGAACTAGCAAAACTTTACCTCTATAAACTTTTCAGTGTGGAAGAAAAGGCTTCTAAGTTAGCATGGTGTTACAGTCTTATTGTTACATTGTACTAAACACATGTTTCTTAAAATATTTTCTCAATATTTACTTATTGTGGTGTGGTTTTCAGTGGTTGAACTGTTACTTTATGTTCCTGGCTTTTTTAAAGCATTTTATTTTTATTGAGAAAGGTGAGATTCTTGTGCATAGCTTCATATCACAGGTTACCTGTCTTTATAATTTTCAAGTTTTATCTGGTATTTCATCAACAGGATCTATACTGATGAGATAATAAAGCATTCAATAAAGTTAGCTTCAGGAATTCCTTTTTCTTGTTTTGAATTGAAAGAATAATGGATTTGTCTTCATCATAGATTATTGTCATCACTAAATTGCATTGATTATCAGAAACTTTAATTTCCTCATTAGGAAATATCCGTTTTTGAGGACTTCTGTTTCTTTGTTTGATTTTTGGGGAAATAATCTGTGAAACAAGGATATAGTTACCCTTTGAAAGCTGGTGTAAATAATTACAGTCCTAAGTAATGCTGCATGGGTAGAAATGCTAAGTAGCTGATTGGGTTTATTAGTTAACTGAGAAACTCTTGCACACAGTTGTGTAATGCTTGCAATTCAGATTCATACCTTTTTAAAATTACAGTATGACAGACTTTACGGTAGCTCTCGAATAATACAATATATAGTTGTAAGAAGTGAATGGCAAGCATTTATAGTTCTTCACAATACAGCTGATATATTGTTGGCAGGCAGGATTATTGGAGAAGCTTGTTTTCTTCTTATATTTCATTTCAAAATAAAATGAGAAACATAGCCAATAGCTTTTTCCTTAAAAGAGAGACAGAAATAAATTGTGTTGAACATATACTGGGCCTTATATTGTACTTTATTGCTTTATGTACATGTATTAGTCCATTCAAGCTGCTGTAACAAAATACCATAGACTGGGTGACTTAAACAACATACGTTTATTTCTCATAGTTCTGGAGGCTGGGAATCCCATGATCTAGGAGCCAGCAGATACAGTGTCTGGTGAAGGACTGCTTGCTGGTTCATAGAAGGCTGTCTTTTCAACTGTGGAAGGGTGTGAGGGATCTCTCTGCGGCCTTTTCATAAGGGCACTAATCCCATTCCTGAAGTCTACTCCCAAAAGCCACACCTACAAATATCATTACACTGGGATTAGGTTTAACATGAAATTCAAGGGGATTAGTTTTCAACATATAGTTTTTAGCAATAAATCGGTTGATAGCAGTACATTTGAATCTTAAAAGTCTTGTGAAGTAGAAGTCGTTATGCCCAGTTTTATTTTTAAAATTTATTTATTTAAATTAGTTTCAAGTATATAATACATTGGTTAGACATCTATATAGTTCAAAAACGATCCCCCCAATTGCTTCCTCCCTCCCCAGCCCTCCACTTAGCCATCATATTAATGCTAACTGCATTCCCTCTGCTATGTTCCCCATCCCCATGACCAACCATCAACTACTAATTTGTATTTCTTTAACCCTTTTACCCTATTCTCCCAGCTCCCTAACTCCTTTCCCCTCTGTCTGTCAACAAATTGTCCACTATATTTGTGAGTCTGTTTTTGATTAGTTTGTTTCTTTTTGTTCCTTAGATTCCACATATTAGTGAAATCATATGGTATTTATCTTTCAATCAGCATAATAACCTCTAGGTCCATCCATGTCATTGCAAAAGGTAGGATTTAATTTTTTTAATGGCTGAGTAATATTCCATTGTATATATATATGAACCGTAATGTCTTTATCCAGTCATCTGTTGATAGATATTTAGGTTGCTTCTATATATTGGCTATTGTAAATTGTGCTGCCATGAATATTGGAGTGCATAGATCTTTACAAATTATTGTTTTGGGTTTTTTTGGATAAATACCAGAAATGCAATTGCTGGGTCAAAAGGTATATCCATTTTTAATTTTTCTGAGAAACCCTTTATACTGTTCTCCATAGTGGCTGTACCAATTTGCAATCCCACAACAATGTATGAGGGTTCCCTTTTCTCTGCATCCTCACCAACACTTGTTTTTTTGATTTATTGATGATAGCCATTCTGACAGGTGTGAGGTGATATCTCATTGTGGTTTTAATTTGCATTTCTCTGATGGATAACAACCTTGATGTTCTGCCCAATTTTAAAACAAGGAAATGGTGTTAGAAAAGATACATATGTGACTGTGAGCAAGTTATAACTATGTAGTAAACAAAGCAGCTATTATTGAAACCTTGCCATAAAGGTATTCAGATGTTGGTTGAATGCCTTTGAATCTACAATGATTGCTTTCTTATATTGAAAGAAGCATGCAAGTGGGCAGAACTTTGTAAAATATGGCCTTAGAAAAGAGAAGACATTTGCTTTGTTATTTAAAAAATTCAAGACTTCCATGCAGTTTCTCATCAATACACTTGTTTTTCTTAAAAACTTGTATATTAAATTACAACGTGTTACATTGTCATTGAAAAGTGATTCAAGAAATGGATTTCTCCAAGCAGACATTGAGAGGCATTTCTAAAATGTGGGGAAGATCCTTTTGAATTTGTGGTCTAATTACAGTGGTGTTCTCTATATCCTTAATGCCTATCTGCTTTCTTTTTTTCCTTTCTCTTCCTAACATGAGAACAAAGATTCAGTTATTTTCCTTATTTTCTTTTCAAACTGTTGTCTTCCAAATATTGATAACTGTTAAATTTTTCTCTAATCCAGTTGCTGTCCTGAATTCCATTCAGGTTCATTCAGCTGCCTACTGACATTTTTGTGTGTGTATCCTAAAATTACTGCAAGTCTAAGGAGTTCCAAGCTGCCATATCTTTTCTTCCAATCCAAGCTCATCTTTTTTGTGTGTTTTTAGTCTTAATTAATGGCTTTTCTTTTTCATTGCCTGAATCTATTTCATTACCAAGTCATGCAGATTTGGCCTTTAAACTGCAATATCCCCCTACTTCTGCTCTAAATTGAGCCCTTTTGTCTATATTGTTTCAATTGCTTCATAACTGACTTCTTAACTTATTTCTTTTTATTAGATTTATCTTAACAAAAACTATCACTCACTTATTGAAACATTTATTTGATGGTTCTCCTTTGCATGAAAGTCAAGGTCCACGTGACTTAACTTTCACAGTTTAGCCTTATGCCCTTCAAATGAATGAGATATGCTGTACGATTCTATTTATATAAAATTCTTAAAAATGCAAATGATTCTATAGTGACAGAGAGTAGGTCAAAGTTTTGCTGGGGATGAGGATGGAGAAGGAATGGATTACAGTGGGACATGAAAGTTCCGGGGGTGTTAGAAATGTTGTTGTTGTTTTTTACCTTGATTATAGTAATCATTTCACAGGAGTATACACATATCAATTCTGGTCAAATTGAATACTTTAAATATGTGTCGTTTAGTGTGCTTAAGTTATACTTCAGTAAAATTGATAAAGTAATTTTAAATACAAGAAAGATATTGGTCTCTGTGCTCATGAAATAATCCTCAAAATACCTTGTTATATGAAGAAAACAGGATTAGAATAACTGTGTAGAAAAATGGAAAGAATAAGTATTTATATGGACTATCTCTGGTATGGTAGGAAACTTTTTACTGTATAACTTTGTATGCTATTTTGAATTTTGAACCAAGTACATGTATTGCTTGCATTACAAATGTTTTTTTAAAAGGACATTTTACAGTAATATCCAGAATACATCAAAAACTTCTTCAAACAAGTAAGGAAAAGACAAATAGCCCAATTGAAAATCAGGTGAAGAATAGGAAAAGGAAACCTAAATGGCTGATAAGCATGTGAAAAGATGCCTGATCTCACTAGTAATGTGGGAACTGCAAATTAAAATGAGATATTACATATTCATTTGATTACCACTAAAGAAAAAAAAATAAGTCTGACAATGCAAATGTCAGGAATGTGGATTAATAGGAATAGTTACTGTTGGAATGTAACTTGGTACAGCCATTTTGAAATTTGGGAAGTTCTCATAAAGCTGAAGTGTTCATACTTTCTGACCCCATAATTCTGCTTTTAGATAAATATCTTGATTTTTTAAAAAATGTGTCGGCCTTTTGAGCCATGCTTCTCTTGCTCGGGCCCACTTCCACATCTGGAAGTGTGCTTTCTCTTCTAATAAAGCTTTTCTTTTCTACTGTAAAAAAAAAAAAAATGTGTCTTCTGGCCCATTTAGTGGGTGCTATAATTGATTCAATGACTTTTAGAAACTGTGGAATAAAATAGAGTACATTAGAATGTATAACAGTTAATAAAAGTGTTTGTGTGTGTGTGTAAAAATATAAAGTTAGATTATTAGTATATGTGTGTTGGATCACATGAAATGTATCTTTTACTTTAGTTCTTGACCAAAAAGTTTGAAAGCCACTGCTCAGAGGAATTTTCACAAGAATATATACAAGAATATTCATTGTAGCATTATTTACAAGAAAAAAACTTTGGAAAGTAACCTAATTTTCTAAGAATGCATGCAATTTGTGGTATATTTCTATAGAAGAGAGGTATAGTTTTCATCATGGATAATATTGGGGAAGTAAGCCAGTTGACCAAAGGATATGTATGATTTGATACTACATTATATGAAGTTTATAAACATGCAAAACAGTAGTACTTATTGAGGAGGAGGAAGGTTTTCTCTACACACATTTTTCAAGTTGCTTAAATAATGTCAGTTTGCATCATTATTCCGTGTTGCAGCTGTGGAAATGTGTGTTCAGACTTTCTGTTTCAAGGAACATAGTTGATTGATGGCCTCAACTGCCATCCTTCAGGATCCACCATTGTGTTTGCCCTGGGGCCATGCTTCCCATAAGCTAGTCTCAGCCATTGACTATTTATGCCACAGTTGTGAGACAGTTACAAGGAACTTCTCAGGGCGTGACTTTAAATCTAAGACTTACTATAGGTCTGACCAATAGTACAGCTGCATTACAGTCTGAGACTCTTCCTACTCAATTCTCTTTCTTTCTTCTTTCATAGTCTTCAGAACTGCTTTGCAGGTCTGCATTTTAGTCTTAAGGCTCTCCCGATACCTGCTACCTCCCCTTTATCATTTGTAGGTGCTTTCTCCAATAGCTGATGCTTAGTATCTGCCTCTAAATTATATACCTGCACACCCTCTACCCAGGGTTTTGTAATCACATCAGTACTTTCCCCCTAATACTTCCTTATACTAATACCTAACACCATTCTTTTGTTTTTTTTTTAATATTTCACGTAAGTTGAAAGAAATAAAATATGTGATGTGTAGTTTTGTAGACTTGACTCTATTCATTGTTTATTGTTTGCCTTTGAATTTGCATAGAAGCATGCCCAAGAGAACATCTGATAGTGAAGTGGGCAAGTGAACCAGGGAAGGGGTAGCAGCCAATTAAGCGTTCATTATGAAATAAGTTACTATTTTTGGACACCTGGAGCGTAGTACTCCTGGAAGACTCTGTGAGCTTCAGATTTATCCCACCAAAGGGGCAGGGAAGCTGGAGTATTTTATATACAGGTCTCTTCATTCATATTTTGAGGGCTGTTCCTTGGTGGAGTTGGAGGACAGGAGTATTTCCTAGTTCTTACAGACTACTGCACAGGCGGGAATAATGAGTTCCAGCAGCCAGAAAAAGGCCTGAGGCAAAGAAATGGAGGTGCTGAAAGTTGGATATAGTGACAGCATCACTGAAGGCATGGGTGAGGAGATGTGAGTTAGGGTATCAACAGTAAGCCTGAATGTCTAAATAAGCCATGTACATTGAATAACACTGGAGGGGGGAGTATTTATGCCATTATTAGGGATTATGTACATATTATTTGGCTCTCCAGAAACAAAACTTCCCTTAAATAACTCAGGGGCTATTACTTTTTGCTTCTCATGCATGTTTGTAGAAATGGAACATATATGGTGGGTGACTACTTCCTCTACAGGAGAATTGTACTTTAATTCAGTGGGAAGCATTCATTTTAATTCAGCTCTATCTTGAATCCCTTGCCCAGGGTGGAGTGAAGGATGTTATTGACTTAGGAAACAGTCTTGCCTGTAAGCATTACTCCAGTTCTCTGAAGCAGAGTTCTACTAGTGCTTATGTAAAGACAACTGAACTCATAATAGCAGCAGCTATCATTATGAGTGCTTCCTTGCTGTGGGGCACTCTTCCCGAGTGCTTTGCTATATATGTTAGCTTATTTAAACCTCACAATAACTCTTGAGATGGGAACTGTTCTTATCATCTCTTAATTTCCAGATGAGGATTCTGAGGCACAAAATTATTAAGTAATTTTCCTGTGGTTAAAAAGTAGTAAGTGACTGAGCCAGGATTTTAAATCAAGACACTCTGGCTTCTGAGTTGTGGTCCTGGCCATTTTGTTATAGTGTCAATAGTAGTAATAGCAATAATAACAATAACACAATATCCCTGAGTTCTTATTATGTGTCAGGTACTTTGCTAAGTGCTGATCATGTGTGGTAGATGTTATTATTTAACCCCATTTTATAGATGTGGAAATGGAGACATGGCTAGTAAATGGCAGATGAGATTCTAACTCATGTAATCTGATCCCAGATTCTCTAATTACTTATATGGTATTCTTTGGAGTATAGCTTAATTACATACTCATCTACTTGGAAGAAAAACATGATAGAAATCAAAGACCATAGCAATAAACTGTCTATGAAATGTTATCTTTTGGGACATTTAACAAATGTAGTTGATTACTGATGTGATTTTCCATATGATTCTGTACTGCTGTCTGGGTTTTCACAATTTATCATGTCTTCCAAGACTCATTTCTATAGAGGGCAGCAGAGACACAGCAGAAAGTTCTCTTCATAATACATTTTTCAGGAAGTGTGAAAGAAATTGGGTTTAGTTGAGTTTTGTTATGTAATTCTTGTGTCCTTTATGTGGTGATTGCTATGCAAATATAGAGTAATAGATAAAATAAATACCAGATAACCTAGAGAGGTTCAGGCTTTTGTTGAAGGTGTATAACAGAAGCTCGCCTACACAATTAAAAGACCTGAAAGTAGTTCATGTCACTTTAAGGAGAAAGCAAATGTGATTTTCAAATTTGGAATATTGATTCATTGTTATGAAACAAATGTTTTCTTTGCACTCTTAACAATAGGGGTAAACAAATTACACAGTATCTCATAGAAGATGGAATATGGAAAAGTTGTAACAAAATAAGAATAAACATAATTTTGTATACTTGCATTGGAGGATATTATAACCCTTTAGAAAGTGACCTGCCAAACTTCGTATGTATTTCTAAAGGTAATAAGCATACTTGTAATTCTATCTTTGTTTATTTTTATTTATTTTTTTATAAATTTGAAAGCAATACATTTCACTTTTAATGGTGAATTAGAATAAAGTGATATGACAATGTACTAATTGTTAATGTCTAAGAATTGTTTATTGTATGCATTATATATACAGTTGAAGGAATTTAATTATGATTATCGAAAGCACACATTTAGAAACCCTCTCTCAAATATAATTATGTTTATAGAAAAACTGACAAAATTTAATGCTTGTAAAGGGAAGTCTGGAGTTTTTAGTCATGCTTTTAGTTTGATTTAAAGAGTTTATTATAGAAACATTGCACTCAAGAAAAACCCATATTCCTGTGTGTTCTCATGGTAAAAATGAGGGATTTTAGAGGTTGTTTTGAGGAGTATATATTTTTTGTTATTTTATATTATAATTTATATATACATACAAATACATGATCTATATGTTCATGATCCCTTAACTTTTGGCTTTTTTTCTCTTTATGAAATTGTGTGCTGATAATGTTTCAGATTTTACATTTTTATTATTCCAATGCCTGCCTTCTTAATTGGCTAAACTTTAGCTTATAAGATACCAGAATAGGGACTTTGTCAAATTTTTTTTTAAATTATAAATCCTCTTCCTCTTTTACTATCACTTCATTTCCTTTTGTTCTCCTCTTTCTTCCTTTCATTCCCCAAATACATGTTTTCTGATAATAAGAAAGTAAAATAGAAAGGTCTGCTGCAGAAAATATTGTCATAACTGTGTAATGTTAAAAAGTAATGATATAAGTCATCACAAGTGTGACTTTTATAGGCCTCTAGTTTTCTAATTTTAAAAATAATTCTTAGATGTACTTTCAGTAATAACAGCAACTTGTGTCAGACTACATTTCTCTCATAATAACAATGACAAATTTTGGACAATACAAAACATTAAATATATTTACATAAAAATGTATAAAGAATAGATAGATATTTGAAGGCACAATAGAAGGACAGACAGCAGGCAGAAACTGGAGGATATTGATATTTGGAAGATATGAATAGCACAAGGTAAATTTTTCATTTTTTACAGTTTCTAACTGAGGACAGGCCCCTGTCATTGTTGTATAAGGTGACTAAAACTTGGATAATCATCACAGCCCAGAGTTTGGGGTGACTATAGGAGCTGGAAAGTTAGAGTATAAAGTAGAGCCTCACAGAGGAATGCACCCCAATTTTTTCATATAAATCTTACATGCTAAAAGAACTAAACAGATTTCAAGTGCTGTTCACAAGAGAAAGAGTTTGGAGAGTGGGTATAGCCAAGTTAACTGCATGTTAAGCTAAAAAGTAAATACTCTTCAGAAGGGCATAATAGAAATATATCATTCACAGTGTCCAGGATACAATCCACATTTATTAGACAGACAGACAGACAGACACACACACACACACACACACACACACACACACACACAGACCCAGAAAAAGTGACCTATTCTTAAGTGAAAAGGCAGTTAATTGAGATGGGGCCTGATATGGCTCATATATTAGAATTAACAGCTATTGTCTGTGTTCAGGGACATAAAGGAAAATGGGTACATGATGAATGCACAGACAAGAAGCCTCAATAGAAAAATAGAAATTGGAAAAAAGAACCAAATGAAAAATCTGTAATTAAATATATAATACATGAAATTAAAAAATTCATTAGATGGAATTACAGAAGATTGGGAAAAGATAGGCAGTGAACTGGATATAACACTAGAAGTTACTCAATCTGAGAAAGTAAAAATAAGGGATTTAAGAAAATGAAGCTAGCCTCAGTGACTGGTAGAATATCAAAAGGTCTGGCACCACATGTTTAATGGAGTCCTAGAAATATAGGAGAGTAGAAGTTGGGGCAAAAAGTATTAAAGAAGTAATGCTGAAAATTTCTCCAAATTGGCAAAATGCATAAATTTACATATTTTAAGGAACTCATTGATCTCCAGACAAGATAAATACAAGAAAATCACACTTAGGCACATTATAGTCAAGCTGTTGAAAATGACAGTTAAAGAAAAAAAAATCTTGAAAGCACCTTGAGAAATGATACAACAGTAACAAAATAGTTGACTGTCAGGAACTGCAGGCCAGCAAGCTATAAAACCTCTTTAAAGTGCTGTAAAAACAAAAGTCAACCCAGAATCCTATAGTTAGTGAAAATATCCTTTAAGAATGAAGGCAACATAAAGACATTTTCAGATAAACAAAAATTAAAAGATATTATTGCAGTAGATCTGCCCTACAGGAAATGCTAAAGGAAGTTTTTTAGAATGAAAGGAAGTGATGAAAACTAAGTTCTTCAGAAATAAAATGAAGAGCACTGCAACTGGAAAATATGTGGATAAATAAAAAATCCTCGCCCCATTAAAAAGTTATGCCTGAGAGTTTAAGCAAAAACTATAATGTTATGATGTGCCATTTATCGTACATGTAGATGTAATATGACAGCTGCAGAATAAGGGATGGAGCTAGGTAGAAGAAATCATTTGCTTTACTACATTCTTATTTTATAATATTAGTTCTAAGGCCAGTATGAAAGTTAAAGATGTATATTTTAATTCCTAGAGCAAACACTAATAAATAAAAATGATAAAGTAATATAGCTAAAAAGTAAACAGATCAAAACAGAATTTTAAAATATATTCAGAAACTCAAACAGAAGGTATGGGATGAACAGAGGAATATAAACGTAGGATGAAAAGATAACAGATGGCAAACTGATAGACCCAGGTTAATCCTATTAACAATACATTAAATGAAAAAATCTAGATCGTTTACTTGAAAGATAGGGATTGTTACATTTATAAAATGCAAGATTTCCCTCTCTGCTATCCACCAGCGATGCGTTTTAAATATAATGTCACAGATAAATTGAAAAAAAGTGCATGGGGAAAGATGTAGCATATAAATAGTTATTAGAGTTGGAGAGGTTATGTAAAGTAGATTTCCAACACTGTTATTGGAAGTAAGGGCATTTCATTGTGACAAAATTAATCAGGAAGACATATCAATCATAAGTTTGTATGTATTTAGATCTACAATCATAGGTAGGCATTTTAACATCATTCTGTCTATAACTTATAGAAAATCTAGACAAAAATGTCAGCTAGAACATAGGAGATCAGAAAAACACTATAAACATCTTGACTTAACAGTTGTAGAACATCATATGCAAATAGAATACAATAGAATGCACATTTTATTCAAGTTACATGATATGTCTACCAAGATGAATCATATTTTGGGCCATAAAACATGCCTCAATAAACTTCAAAAGATCTAAATCCTAAGGAATATATTCTCTAACCATGATAGAATTTAAAGTAAAATCAATAAGATAGCCAGGAAAAATGCAGTCATTTGGAAATTAACATGATTCTACTTGATCTATAGATTTAATGCAATCGAAATCATTTTTTTCACAGGAGTCTTGTAAAATAGGGATGACAGCCCTCATTTTATTAACTTTAGTAACTAAGCTTCCATTAATTGCAAAACAGATTCAAACTTGTAATAATAATATTCCTAATATTTCAAGTGATAAGAACACTTGATATAGCTTTTTAAAAAATTGAGGTATAATTGACACATAATATTTAGTTTGTTATATTTTTACTTGTTTAATTTCCACTTTTATTGTCTGTGCTTCTGCAGTCAGATCCAAAAACTTATTGCCAAGACTGATATGAAGGAGCTTACCACCTATGCTTTCTTCTAGGTGTTTTATGGTTTCAGGTCTTACATTCAATTTTTAAATCCAATTTAAGTTGATTTTTGTGTATGGTGTAAGATCATAGTCTAGTTTCATTCTTTTGCATGTGACTGCCAAGTTTTCCCAGCACCGTATATTCTTGGCTCCTTTGCATACATTAATTGACCCATATATATATCAGAGTTTATTTCTGAGTGCTCTGTTCTGTTCCACTTATCTATTTGCTTGTTTTTAAGCCTATGCCATACTGTTTTGATTACTACAGCTTTGTAATATAGTATGAAATTAGGGAGTTTCGTTCTTCTGTCTCAAGAATGCTTTGGCTATTTGGGGTATTTTTGTTGTTTCCTACAAATTTTAGGATTATTTGTTCTATTTATGTGAAAAATACCATTGTAATTTTGATAGGGATTGCATTGAATCTATAGAACATTAACTCTTCCAGTCTGAGAATGGACTATCTTTCCATTTATTTGTTGTTCCTCAATTTCTTTCATCAGTGTCTTGTAGTTTCCTGGGCACAGAATCTTTCACTTCCCTGGTTAAATTTATTCCTAGGCATTTTATTCTTTTTGATGCATTTGTAAATGGATTTCATTTATTTCATTTTATTTGTTTAATTTCTTTCTAATCTAATCTTTCTTCCTTTTTTCAACTAACTTTGGGCTTTCTTTGTTCTTTTTCTATTTCCTTAGGCGTAAAGTTAAGTTGTTCATTTGAGGCTTCTTGTTTCTTGAGATATGACTACATCACTGTGAACTTCCCTCTTAGAACTGCTTTTTTACATCCTATAAATATGTTGGTATATTGTATTTCTGTTTTCATTTTTGAAAAGGTAATTTTTGATTTCATTTTTGATTTCTTCATTTACCCATTGGTTCTGTAGTATGTTGTTTAATCTCCAGATATTTGTGAATTTTCCAGTTTTGTTCTTGTAATTGATTTCTAGTTTTATACCATTGTAATTAGAAAAGGTCATTGATATGATTTTAATTTTCTTAAATTTAGTAAGAGACTTGCTTTGTGACCTTGTAACATAATCTATCCTGTAGAATGTTCCATGTACACTTGTAAAGGATGTGTATTCTGCTGCTTTTGTATGGAATGTTCTGTGTATGTCTGTTGATTCCATCTGATCTAACATGTCACTTGAGGCCAATGTTTTCATATTGATTTTCATATTGATCTATCCATGATGCAAATGGTATATGTAAGTTCCCTGTATTGTATTGCTGTCTGTTTCTCCCTTTAAGTCTGTTAATAGTTGCTTTATGTTTTGAGGTGCTCCTATTGGGTACATAAATATTTATAAATGTAATATCGTCATGTAGATTGATCTTTTTATTATTATGTAATGCCTTTTGTCTCATTACAATCTTCATTTTAAAGTTTATTTTGTCTGATATAAGTATAGCTACTCCAGCTTTCCTTTGATTTTCGTTTGCATGGAATATTTTTTTCTGTACCTTTACTTCTAGTCTGTATATGTCCTTATATCTAATATGAGTCTCTTTAGGCAGCTTTTTTATGGGTGTTTTTTTATTTATTTAGCCTTTTGTTGTCTACTTAGTTTTTTTAAATCTATGTCTTTTGATTGAATAATTTATTTACATTTAAAGTAATTATTGATAGGTATGTACTTATTGCCATTTTGTAAATAGTTTTTGGACTGTTATGTAGTTCCATCGTACCTTTCTTCTCTTTCTCTCTTCCTTTGTTATTTAATGACTTTCTTTAGTGGTATGCTTAGATTCCTTTCTCATTATCTTTTGTATATTTACTATAGGTTTTTGTTTGTGATTATCATAAGGCTTACACATAAACTTATAACAGTCTATTTTAAGTTGACAACAACTTAAGTTTGAACATATTCTGAAGCTCTACATTTTTAATCTACTGTCTGTCTGTTTTATGTTTTTGACCTCACATTTTCCACCTTATTTTTTATATCTCTTAACGAATTGTCATAGCTATAGTTATTTTTACTTCTGTTTTTTACCTTCATACTAACTTTCTTTATATGTGATTATTTTACTCCTTTTACTATATATTTATCTTTTGCTGGTGAGATTTGTTTTTTCGTATGTTTTCTTGTTACTACTAATTTTTTTTTGTAGCTTAAAGAAATCTTGTTAACATTTCTTTTAAGGCTGGTTCAGTGTTAATAAAAGCTTTAGCTTTTTTAGCTTTTGTTTATTTGAAAGACTCTTTTTCTCCACTTCATTTAAAATACCTTTGCTAGGTAGAGTATAATTAGTTGAAACTTCTTTTTTTCAGCACTTTAAATTTTGCTACTCCCTTCTAGCCTGCATTGTTTCTGCTGAAAAAGCTACTGACTGTCTTATGGGGGGGTGGGGGTAGGGGTGGGGGGGTCCCTTATACGTAACAAGTTGTTTTTCTCTTGCTGCTTTTAAGATTCTTCATCTTTAACTTTTGACATTTGAATTATTATGTGTTTTGGTGTGGGCTTCTTTCACTTCACCTCTTTTGCAACTCTCTGGACTTCCTGAATCTGGATGTCTGTTTCCTTCCCCAGGTTAGGGAAGTTTTCATTCATTATTTCTTCAAATAAGTTTTATGCCTCTTTCTCTCTCTTTCTCTTCTCTTGCTGGTACTCCTATAATATGAGTGTTAGGCTGCTTGAAGTTGTCCCTTAAGGCCTTTAGACTTTTTTTTTTCCTAATTTATTTTTCTTTTTGCTACTCTGGGTGCATTCCAGTGCTTTGTCTTCAAGTTCACTGACCTTTTCTGCTGCTATATCTAGTCTGATATTGAATGCCTCTATTGTATTTTTCAGTTCAGTTATTGTATTCTTAAGATCTTTGTCTTCTATTTGTACTTTATTATATTTTCCAGCTCTCTTTTGAAATTTTCACTGTGCTGAGTCATCCTTTTCCCAAGTTTGGGGAGCATCTTTATGACCATTACTTCTCTGTTTCATTAAAGTTTTTTTTCTGAGTTTTTGCCCTTTTTTGGGGAACATATGTCTGTATTTCCTCATTTTATTGACTGTTTTTTCTCTCTATATTAAATGAAACAGCCACCTCTTCAGTTCTTGAAGGAATGTCCTCATGTAGATTAATCTTATTGATGAACAGTGCCCTAGTTTGTGGTTGTCCTTCAAACTTTTATAGTTTTCTTAGCCTACTTTATTTTCAATAGCTCCCAGTTGTTGAGGGTGTGCCACTACCTGTTAGTGTCCCAAAGTAGGAGAGGTTAGTATGTAGGTTCAGGCTGATTGGAAGCCACATTCTCGGGCAGCGGCTTTTAAAGTATGCAAATATAAGCAGTTATCCCCTGGGCAACTGTCACAAAAATCATGGCTCTAGAAAAGTGTATTAGCTTGTTTCTGTGAGATACTTGAAAGCTATAACAAGGCAGAGAGAGTGCAATGATGACTTCCCCCCATCTATGTCTTCTGAGAGCAGCTCTTAGTCTCTAGATGTTTGCTATACCTAAAGCCTACTTATCAGGCTGGAGCAAATAGGCCTCTTTCACAGAGAAGCTGGGATGTGGTGTTTCAGTCTGCCGTTTGTGCAGTGTTCTGGGGGTGGTAGCTTGTCAATAAATGTTTCTCCAATTGTTACAACCCCGTAGGACCCAGGAATTCAAACCTGCCTGGCCATCAGACCCAGGAGGTCAGGGGGCTTTCCCTAGGTAGCCCTCACAAAAGCTGGGACACCAAATGTGTGTTACAGCTCTCCTCTAGGAGATACTGGTGCTGTGGAGAGTGGCAGAGGGAGAAGGGAGAAGGTGAGTATGGCACCCTCTGGAGAACAAGAAAAAACATGGTGCCTGCTGGCTTTAGCAAGACAGAGAGCACAGAATGGCACCTGCCCATTGGAGGGTAAAAGATGGCACCTACTACGAAAAACAAAAGAAAAAAAGTTTAGAGTTAATAATTAAAAAAAAAGTCACCTAACAACTTTAGCAAAGTATAAGGAGAGTGCCAAAAAAGCACCCACCAATTCCTCCATCCCCAAGAGTATCTTAAGAGACTTAATCCCCTCAGACTGATGCTGCTTTAAAGTTAGCATATGAATTCATTTGACATAGTCTGGGTGTTTTTCAAATAGCTGCTCTGTGCTGGGCCCTGAGGTGAGCGAGTTTGTGGATTACCCCTTTTAAAGACCCATTTTTCAATTCTCTTCTGCATTTTGCGTCTTGTGCATATATATCTTGTTAGTTTTCAAAACCAGATGTTTTTGGGGCTCGTCTCTCAGACACAGGTCTTAAAAATGTGGTGCCTGATTTGGGATACAAACCCTTTATCCCTTAGGGAAAAGCTCTCAGTTTGTGAGTTTCCTTCCGATTGTAGGTTTTTCTGCTCTGGGGGTAGGGTTTATGGTGCGGTAATAACTCAGCTTCTTCTTAGTGCCTCAGTGTGGCTAAATCGTTGTGTTAGCAGCTTTTTCTCTCTTGGTAGAAATTAACAAGCCAATTATATAGTTGATATGCAAATACAAATGACTTCGGTTTTATAAAGCAATCTTACCAAGTGGATGACTTACACTAACTGTTTTCAAGAATTAGTCTAATGCTGTAGTAATCAAGATTGTGATACTGGCATAAAAAGATACAGATAGTTCAATAGAAGAGAATAGAGAGCTGAAAAATTATTTTTGACAAAGAAAGCAATCCAGTGGGGAAAAGAAAGACTTTTAAACAAATATTGCTGGAATAATTGGATTTTCATATTAA
Organism: Eonycteris spelaea; assembly: GCA_003508835.1. Taxonomy (NCBI): domain Eukaryota; kingdom Metazoa; phylum Chordata; class Mammalia; order Chiroptera; family Pteropodidae; genus Eonycteris; species Eonycteris spelaea. Next base: position 3,439,917 of record PUFA01000143.1, read on the forward strand.
TAAAAATTTACCTTGACACCCTACCTTACACTGTTCACAAAAGTTAAGTCAAGATGGATCATAGATCTAAGTCTAAGAGCTGAAACCGTAAAGCTTCTAGAAGAAAAAAGAGAATGAGCAAGTTTTTCTTTGACAAAATACAAAAAGCAGCAGGTGTTAATAAATAATGCCAATTTGATTTCATCAGAATAAAAATAACTATTGAAACACACCATTAAGAGTTAGCGTAAATAATGACAAAACACATCTGTAAAGGACTTGTATCCAGTCTATATAGAGAACCCCTACTATAATAAAAGGATGACTCAAGTAATTGAAGGATTAAAAGAGACACTGCATAAATGATGCAAAGTGAATGGTCATTGAACGCATTGGACTTCAACATATGATTTGGAGGGATACGTTTCAGCCTGTAATAGTAATATAAGGAAAAATTCAAAAATTAAATGGAGAACTGACTTTTTAAAAAAAGAAAATGCATTTTCTTTTAGAGTTGTTGAGTTGAAAATATGCTGTGGGTCATTTGGAATTTGGGAGAGAAAACCAGGTTAGATGCTGATTTGGAGAGCAATTGCTTAAAGGTGCTATATTAAAATTAAAGTAACATAAGGACTTTCTCTCTCTCTCTCTCTCTTTACTCTGAATTAACATTTCTGGAGCAAGAAGAAAAATATAGTAGTGTAAATAATTGTAAAAATTCTTAGAAAGTATGATGAAATGAGCCCACAAGAGAAATTGGAAGAATAAGATTTGTTTCTCATGGACTTTTTTCAATAGTTTGGTCACAGCTTCTTTTTTTCCTTTTAAATTTCAGCAATTTTTAAAACATTAATTGTAATGAAAATGTTTTTCAAATTATAAATATTCTGGAAAGAACTTACCTAAGACTGCTGATCCAACCAACTTTTTGAATTCCAAAGCCATAGAAACTTCTTATGGTGCTCCAGAAAAAGTTTCCCTTTCTTTTTTCCCTGACTGCTATAGCTACAACAACTGTGACAGAGGCATCTGGGATTTATGCTTTTTTCCCTAAACATGGAGGACTCTGCTACTCTTAAGTCCTGTGATATCATAATGTCAGAATACGGTTTCCCCTCCACTCTCCTCTCCTGCTCCTTTCTACTATCCTAATGGGTGTGAAGTGGTATCTTCTTGGCTGGCAATTTTATCTTTCAATACTTTGAATACATCATTTCCACTCTTTCCTGGCTTGTAGAGTTTCTGCTATAAAATCTGCCTGTAGTCAAATGTGGGGTACTTTGTAGGTTAATTGTTTTTCCTTTTTGTCCCTCTGGCTACCTTTAAGATTTTTTTTAGGTTTCCAGCCAAGATGGTATGGTAGGTAGATGCTGTGCTCACTTCCTCTCATAATCGCATCAAAATTACAACTAAACTATAAAACAGCCATCATTGGGAGTCACCTGAGGTCTGGCTGAACAGAAGTCCTACAACTGAATACTTGCATAAGAGGCCACTCAAAACTGGTAAGAGGGGTGGAGATGTAAAATGTACTGCTCCCACAACTTCATGTGGTGGTTAAGAATTGAGAAGGGTGTCTCAGCTAGAGAGGTTCTCCTGCAGAGGAATGAGTTGTCCTAGCCCCAACTGGGATCCCCAGCCTAGGGAAACAGTGCCAGCAAAAGTCCCTACTACCTCTGGCTGTGACAACCAGCGGAAATTGTGGCTGAGCGAGACAGAGGGCTGCAGGAATGGCAGACATTTCTCTTAAAGCACCTGCATGTGACTTGCTCACTGGCTAACTCCCTTGCTCTGAGCTCCATTGCTGGGGCAGCTGCTAGAAAAGCACCAGGGACATGGGGGCGGGGTGGGGCACGGGAAAAAACTTAATTGTTTGGCTTCAGGGTGAGGGCTGGAGGGGCAACTTAATCCCGAACAGAAATGCTGGCAGAATTCTTTGTTCCTTTGTTGAGCCCTCCCCCTTCCTGGCATGCAGACTCAGCCACCCACCATATCTGAATTTCCATCAACCTGGGTAACACCGGTTGCCTCACCCAGGTGATTCCTTAAGATCCTTCTCCTCCCAACTGAGGGACCCACCTAAGCTACCTCCAGTGGCTTTTCCATACAGTCTGTCTTGGTTCATTCCACAGTCCTTCCTAAAATCTCTCAAAGGTTCAGCAAACCTAGACAAGCAGCATGTGGCCTCAGTGTGTGCCATATCTCTTGTTAAGCTTCCCTAAGCCCAGCACTAGCAGCAGCTGGCTTCAGTTCTTAGCTTAGCCTCTTGAGGCACCTCTGAGCCCAGCACTGGTGACGGCCATCTGTGGATTGCTTGATGATTAACATGAAGTGGCCATGGGCATTGTGCAGGCTGTGGCTGAACTTGGCCTGGGCAGGATCCCTCCCAGGAAGCACTGGGGCTGCCATGCCCAGTGGCCAGCCCAACCCGAGCACCTCCTGGGTCTGCATTCAAGGACAACACACCCAAAGGGCAATCTGAGCAGGCAACAGAATCCTGCTAAGTGAATTCTGCCCTGCACGATCAGCCCCTCACTAGTCATCCCTAACAAACCAAGGATCAATCCCTCCCATCAAGGTGTAAACAGCAACTAAGGAGGGCACACACAGCATGTGGGTTAGCTGACCAGGGAAGAATGTACTACTGGGCCTCACAGGACACCTGCTACATAAGAACACTCTCCTAAGACCAGAAGACTGAAGATTCATACCTACACATCATTTAAAAAGCAAACACAAGGAGGCAGCCAATAAGCAGAGACAAAGAAACATGTCCCACATGAAAGAGCAGAACAAAACTCCAGAAAAAGAATTAAAATGGTGACAAGCAATCTTCCAGATACAGAGTTCGAAACACTGGTTATAAGGATGTTCACTGAACTTAGGGGAAGGGTAGGTGAACTTTAACAAAGAGAAAACATGAAAATGGAGATAGAAAACATCAAAAAGAACCATTCAGAAATGAATACAATAACAAATGAAGAATACGTTAGAGAGAATCAACAATATATTAGATGAAGCAAAAGATCGAAATGGCAATTTAGAAGATAAGGTAGCAGAGGACACTGAGTAAGAACAGCAACAAGAAAAAAGAATAAAAAATAATGAAGATAGTTTAAGGGGTCTTTGGGACAACATCACATGTTCCAACATTTGCATTGTAGGGATACCAGAAGGAGAAGAGAGCAAAGAATTGAAAAACCTATTTCAAGAAATAATGGTAAACTTCCCTAACCTGCAAAGGAAATAGACATACAAACCCAGGAAGTGCAGAGAGTTTCAAACAAGTTGAACCCAAAGAAGCCCAGGACACATGATAATTAAAATACAAAAGGTTAAAGACAAAGAGAGAACCTTAAAAGCAGCAAGTAAAAAGCAGTTTCCTCTAAGGGAGCTCTCATAAGACTGTCAGCTGATTTGCAACAGAAACTTTACAGGCTTGAAAGAGACACAAAATATTCAGTAATGAAAAGTAAGGACCTACAAACAAAGATTACCTCTACCCAGCAAAGCTATCGTTTAGATTCTAAGGGTGGATAAAGAGCCTCCCAGACAAGAAGAAACTAAAGGAGTTCATCACCACCAAGCCAGTATTATAGGAAGTGTTGGAGGAATTTCTTTAAGAAGAAGAAAAAATAAAGGAATTTCTTTAAGAAGAAGAAAAAATAAAGAAAAAATATGAATAATAAAATGGCAATAATTACATATCTGAGCAATTACTTAAAATGTAAATTGATTAAATTATTCAATTAAAAGACAGGGTGGCAGAATGAATAAGAAAACAAGACTCTTACATATGCTACCTATAAGAGACTCACTTCAGATTGAAAGACACACACAGATTTAAGGGGATAGAAAAAGATATTTCATTAAAATGGAAATGAGAAAAAATCTGGGTTAGCCATACTTATATCAGACAAAATAGGCTTTAAAAACAAAGGCTATAACAAGAGACAAAGAAGGATCCACCAAACCCACGTCTGGGTATTTATCAAAATAAACCCAAAATACTTCGAAGAGATGTGTATCCAAATGTTCATAGCAGTATTATTTACAATAGCCAAGATGAAGACAACTGGGGTGTCTGTCAATGGATGCGTGAATAAAGAGGTAGTACACATACACAATGAAATATTACTTAGCCATGAAAAAATTTAAGAATGTAGTCTTGCCATCTGGAACAACATGATGGACCTAGAGGGTGTCATGTTGACTGGAGTCACTCAGACAAAGACAATTGCCATATGATTTCACTTATATGTGGACTCTAAAATAGCAAAAGAAAAAAACAGAAACAAACTCATAGATACAGAGAACATTTTGAAGGTTGCCAAAATGGGAGGGGAGGTGGGGATGATTGGTGGAAAGCTAGAAGGGATTAAGAAATACAAATTGGTAGTTACAAAATAGTCATAGGGATGTAAGATATAGCATAAGGAATATTGTCAGTAATATTGTAATAACTATATGGTGTCACAAAGGTTCTAGATTTATTGGGGTGATCACTTTGTATTTATATAAATGTCTAATCAGTATGTTTGTACACCTGAAACAAATATAATATTGTATGCAAACTATAATTGGAAATAAAAAATACTAAGAAAAGATTTTTTTTTTTTATCATTGTCTTCATCATAATGTATCTTGGGAAGGATCTTTTTGCATTGAGATAGTAAGTGATCTATTAGCTTTGTGGACTTTGTATGTCTAGTTCTTCCAGTGTGGGCAGTTCTTAGCTATTTATTTAGATGACTTCTTTGTCCCCTTCTACTTCTGGTGCATGCCTATTTCTCTTATGTGGGCTCTCCTAATTGTCTGATAGCTCTCATAGGCTTTCTTCACTTAAAAAAAAAAATCTTAGTTTTCTCTCCTCTTCTACCTGAATCACTTAGATTTTTAATCTTCAGATCACTTATTTTCTGACCCATCTGATCTGCTCTGTTTTATTGTTTCTAATTCATTCTTCATCTGATTGAGATTTTCTCTCTAAAATTTTTCATATTTTTTTGTAAGAATTTCAGTCTTTTTTGTTAAAGTACTTCTGTTCATTAATTATATTTTTCAGCTCTCTGAACTGCCTTCTGAATTGTCTTGTAGCTTATTGAACTTCTTCTTAAACAGTTTGAATTCTGTATCAGTTATTTCCAATCTACTGTGACTTTGAATTTAGTTGCCGGAGATTGTAATTTTCTTTCTTTTCTTTCTTTTTTTTTTTTTTTTTAAAGTTTATTGAAGTAACATCGGTTAATACAATTATATAATTTTCAGGTGTACATTATAATTTGACATCTGTATATTATTGTGTGTTTAACACCCACAGCCCAGTTTCTTCAGCTACCATATATTTGATCCCCTTTACTCTACCTCTACCCCACCACCCCCATATTTGAACCCTTTACCCTGTCTACCTCTCACCTCCTCCCCCACCCCTTACCATCTGGTAAACACTAGCCTATAGTCCATGTCCATGAGTCTCTGTTTCTTTGTCCTGCTCATTTGTTGCTTTTAGGTTTATATCCCACATATCGGTGATATCATGTGATTTTCAGCTTTTTCTGTCTGACTTATTTCACTTAGCATGATTATCTCAAGGTCCATCCATGTTGTCACAAATGGCATATTTCATCTCATCTTATGGCTGAGTTAATATTCCATTGTATATATGTGCCACAGCTTCTTTAGCCAATAATCTATCATAGGATGCTTTGGTTGCTTCCATGTCCTGGCCACTGTGAATAGTGCTGCTATGAACATCGGTGTGCAAATATCTTTTTCAGGCCTTTAAGGTAAATACCCAGCAGAGGGACTGCTGGATAACATGGTAAATCAATTCCTAGTTTTTTGAGGAACCTCCATTCTGTTTTCCATAGTGGCTGGACCAATTTGCAGTCCCACCAGCAGTATATGAGGGTTCCTTTTTCTCCACATCCTCTCCCACATTTGTTATTACTTGTCCTGTTGATTATAGCTATTGTAAAAGGTGAGAGATTGTATCTCATTGTGGTTTTGCTTTGCATTTCCCTGACAGCTAGCGATGTTGAGCATCTTTTCATCTATTTGTTGGCCATTTCTATGTCCTCTAGGGGGAAGTGTTTGTCTGTTCAGGTCCTCTGCCTATATATATATATATTTGATCATTTGTTTTTTTGGTGTTATTGAGTCATATGAGTTCTTTGTATATTTTGGATATTAGATCCTTATCGGAGGTATTGCTTGCAAATACATTTTCCCATTTGGATGGTGGTTGCTTTACCTTGTTGATGGTTTCTTTTGCTGAGCAGAAGCTTTTTAGTTTGATGTAGTCCCATTAATTTACTTTAGCTTTTACTTCCCTTGCCTTTGAGGTCAAATTCATAAATTCCTCTTTGAGTCCAAAGTTCTTGAGTTTAGCTCCAGTGTTTTCTTCTATGCATTTTATTGTTTCAGGCCTTATATTTCAGGTGCTTAATCCATTTTGAGTTAATTTTTGTGTGTAGTGATAGTCAACAGTCTGATTTCATTCTTTTGAAGGTGGCTTTTCAGTTGCCCCAGCACCATTTATTGAAGAGGCTTTCCTCTCTCCACTGTATGTTTTGGCTTTTTTGTCAAAAATTATTTACTCATATAAATATGGGATTACTTCTGGACTCTTGATTCTGTTCCACTGGTCCGTGTGTCTGTTTTTCTGCCAGTACCATGCCGTTTTGATTACTGTCTCTTTGTAGTATAATTTTAAGTCGGGCAGAGTGATGCCTCCAGCCTTGTTCTTTTTTCTCAGTATGGCTTTGGCAATTTGGGGTCTTTTGTGCTTCCTACAAATCTGATCATTTTTGTTCTATTTCTTTAAAGAATGCCAATAACATTTTTAGGGGGATTGCATTAAATCTGTATAACGCTTTAGGTGATATGGTTGTTTTAATTATGCTGATTTTTACAATCCAAGTACATTTCCATTTTCTTTGTATCTTCTGTGATTTCTTTAATAGGGTCTTGTAGTTTTCATTATATAGGTCCTTCACATGTTTCGTTAGATTTAGTCCTAGGTATTTTGCTCTTTTGGTGCAATTGCAAAAGGAATTATTTTTTTCCACTTCTTTTTCTGACGCTTCATTATTTGAGTATAGGAATGCTATGGATTTTTGAACGTTGATATTTTGTATCCAGAGACTTTACTGTATCTGCTTGTTGTTTTTAGTAGTGTTCTTGTGGAGTCTTTAGGGTTTTTTTATATAGAGAATCAAGTCATCCGCAAATAGACAGTTTGACTTCTCCGTTTCCTATTTGAATGCCTTTTATATCTTTCTCTTGCCTGTTCACATTTGCTAGGACCTCCGATGTTATGTTGAATAACAGTGGTGATAGTGGACAGCTTTGCCATGTTCCTGATCTTAGAGGGAAGGTTTTTAGTTTTTCACCGTTAAGTATAATGTTGGCTGAGGGTTTGTCATACATGGCTTATGATGTTAGATACTTTCCTTCTATACCAATTTTGTTAAATGTTTTGATCATAAATGGATGCTGTATCTTGTCAAAGGCTTTTTCTGCATCTATTGATATGATCATATGATCCTTACTTTTTAATTATTTTTGTGGTGGATCACATTAATGGTTTTATGGATGTTGCACCATACTTGTGCCTTTGGGATGAAGCCCACTTGATTGTGGTCTATAATCCTTTTAATATGTTGCTATATTCAGTTCACTAGTATCCTTTTTAGGATTTTTGCATCTGTGTTCATGAGAGATTGGTCTGTAGTTTTCTTTTTTTGCGTGTTATCTTTACCAGGTTTTGGTATCAGAGTACTAATGGCCTCTGTAGTTTATCTTTTTCTAGGAATTTGCCCATCTCATATAGGTGATCTGTCTCTTATAATTCCTTTTACTTCTGTAAGATTGGTAGTAATATGCCCATTTTATTTGTCACTTACTTATTTGTATATTCTTTTTCTTAGCCTAGTTAAGTTTTATCAATTTTAATCTTAAAAACTTTTATTCTCATGGATTCTGGTTTTACCTGTTTCATTTTAATTGCCTGTGGTCTAATCTTTACTATTATTACTTTTTTCTTCTGTTAGTCTTGGGTTTACTGTGCTTTTCTATTTCTAGTTAAATTATTAGGTTATAGATTTAAGATCTTTAATTTTAATTAATGTAGATATTTACATTGCTAAATTTCCCTTTGAGCCCACCTTTAGGGACTCTCTTAAGTTTTGGTATGTTGTATTATTTCCATTTGTCTTGGTGTATGTTCTGATTTTCTTGTGATTCCTTTGATACATTTGTCATTTAAAAGGAGTTTTGTGAAGTTTCTATATATTTATGTGAGTTGTACACTTTCCATTCTGTTATTGACTTCTAGTAATTTCATTGTGGTCCAAGAAGGTACTTGGAATGATTTTGATCTTCATGAAAGTATAGTGGTTTGTTTTGTCACCCAGAATGTTGTGTTAGTCCAAGATCAAGGTGTCCCCAAGTTCCTGTAGTACCTCTGAAGGTATTGGGAAAGATTTTTTCTGTCTCTTTCTAAGCTTTTGGTAGTTCATTAGAATGAATTCTAATCCTCATATGACATCTTCCTTGTGAGTATGTCTCCAAATCCCCTATTTTATAAGGCTTTGGTTTTTTTGGGTAGGAACCTACACTACAGTATGACCTTATATTAACTTGACTAATTACATCTGCAGTGGTCTTATTTCCAATTTTGGTCACATTTTGAGGTATTGGGGATTAGGATTTCAATATATGAATTTTTGCAGAAACAATTCAGCCCATAGCTTCTTTTGTAAATTTTATAAAAATTTGTGAGGCATTGCTATTAATTCTCTTTAAATGTTTGGTAGAATTTACCTCTAAAAACAGATGTACTAGGGCTTTTTTGGGGGGGATTCAAAATTATGAATTCATTGTCTTGTTCTAGTTCTATTCTAATATTTTATATGCATTTGAGTCAGTTTTGGTAGTATATGACTTCCTAGTAATTTATTTTTCTAAGTTATATAATTTGGGTACATTTGTTCACAGTATATCTTTTTAACTTTTTTTTTTGTAGGATCAGCAGTGATGTCTTATCTGTTTTTCCTGTTTTAGCAATTTGGGCCTTTGTGCTTTTTTCCTTGGTCAGTCTAGCTAATGATTTGTGAGTTGTATTTATCTTTTCCAAGAATCGACCTTTGTTTTTATGGATTTTTTGTATTATGTTTTTTCTCTATTTCATTAATTTTGCTTTAATCTTTTTTATTTCCTTTTCTCTTCTTAGATTGGGGTTAGTGTGCTCTTGTTTTCCCCTTGTTTTAAGGTCAAAGATTAGATTATTGATTTGAGAACTTTCTTCTTTCCTAATATATTCGTTTACAGCTAGAAACCTTAATTTCCATTGTTTCATTAGAGTTAGGTAATTCCTATAAGCATTGTTTGGTTCCATCCCTTTAAGTTTTGATATGATTTTTATTTACATTGAGGTCAAAGTATTTTCTATTTTCTAATGTCCACTTAGACCCATTTGTTATTTGAACTATTGTTTATTTTTCATATATTTGTAAATACCCCAGATTTCTAGGAGTTAATGTTGTCTAGTTGAATATTATACTTAGATTTCAGTCCTTTTGACTTTATCAAGGTTTGCTTTATGGGCTAACATATGGTCTGTCCTGGAGAATGTTTTATGTATGTGAGAAAAGAATGTGTATCCTGCTGCTCTTCAGTGGGTGTTCTTTAAATGTCTGTTTGGTCTAATTGTTGACTCGCTCAGTTTTCCCATCCATTATTGAAACTGGGGTATTTAAGTCTCCAAGTATTATTGTTGGACTCTTATCTCTTTTATTCATCAGTTTTTGCTTTATATATTTTGATTTTTTTATTATTTGGTACATATGTATTTATAATTTTCCTATCTTCCTGAAGAATTAAGTTTTTTTTTTTATCAATATAAAACTTCTCTTTATTTCTGCTAATATTTTAAAAATCTTTTCTGTTGCTGTTACTATAGCCATTACAGCTTTCTTATGGTTGCTGTTTGCATACTATATTTTTCCCTACCTTTACTTTAACTTATTTACATTTTGATTCAAATTCTGTTCCTTATACAGACCGTATAGTAGGATCTTATATTTATTATTCATTATAATAATCTGCATCTCTCTTTTCTTTTAATAAATTTTTATTACTTTCAAGTATACAGTACATTGGTTAGACGTTTATATAGTTTAAAAACGATCCTTCTAATTGCTCTTTCTCTCTCTCTGGCCCTCCACCGAACCAACACATTAATGCTAACTACATTCCAATGCCATTCTCCCCATCCCCGTGACCATCTATCAACTACTGATTTGTACTTCTTTTACCCTTCACCCCATTCTCCCAGTCCCTCAGCCTCCCTCCCCTCTGTCCGTCACCAAATTGTCCTCTTACATTTGTGAGTCTGTTTTTGATTAGTTTGATTCTGGAATCAAGGTAATAGTGGCCTTATAAAAAGGAGTTAGGGAGCCTTTCCTCTTCTTGAATTTTTTGAGATGAATGGGTGTTAATTTTTCTATGAATGTTTTGGCAAAATTTGCCTATAAGGCTATCTGGTCCAGGACTTTTGTTTTTTGGGAGATTTTTGATTACTGATTATGTTTCATTGATGGTAATCAGTTGGTTCAAATTTTCTGTTTCTTCTTGACTCAATGTTGGGAGATTGTATGTTTCTAGGAATTTCTCCTCTTTTTCCAGGTTGTCCATTTGTTGGCATATAATTGCTTGCAGTATTTTCTAATGATCTTTTGTATTTCTGTGGAGTCTGTAGTTATTTCTCTTCTTTCATTTCTGATTTTATTTATTTGAGTCTTCTCTCTTTTTTCCTTGATGAGTTTGGCTAAGGTTCTTTCAATTTTGTTCATCCTTTCAAAGAATCAGTTTCTCGGTTTCATTAATCTTTATAATTGTTTTTCTAGACTTCTTTTTCGTTTATGTCTGCTCTGATCTTTATTATTTCCTTCCTTCTACACACCTTTGCGCTTTGTTTGCTGTTCTTTTTCTTAGTTCTTTTAAGTGTAAGGTAAGATTGTTTATTTGAGCTTTTTTTTATTTCTCGTGGTAAGCTTGTATTGCTATGAATTTCCCTCTTAGGACTGCTTTCACTGTGTTCCATAGATTTGAGGCAGTGTGTTTTCATTTTTATTTGTCTCTAGGTATCTTTTGATTTCTTCCTTGATTTCATTGATAACTCATCCATTGTTTAGTAGCATATTATTTAGCCTCCGTGTGTTTTTGTGTATTTTCCAGTTTTTTTTGTGTGTGTTTTATTTGTAGCTTCATACCATTGTGATCAGAGAAGACGATTGATATGATTTCAGTCTTCTTAAATTTATTGAGACTAGTTTTGTGTCCTATATATAGTCTGTCCTGGGAAATATTCCATGTGCACTTGAGAAGAATGTATATTTTGCTGCTTTGGGGTAAAATGCTCTGAAAATATCTATTTAATTTATCTTTTCTAGTGTGTGTTTTAGACCCATTGTTTCCTTGTTGACTTTTTGCCTGGAAGATTTGTCCCTTGGTGTCAAATGGGGTATTAAAGTCTCTTACTACGAGTCTATTAGTGTTGAGCTCTCTCTTTATGTAAGCTCAATAATTGCTGTGTGTATGGAGGCACCCCTATGTTGGGTGCATATATGTTTACTAGGGTTATGTCCTCTTGATTTATCGATCCCTTTATCATTACGTACTGCCTTTTTTTGTCTCTTATTATAGTCTCTGTTTTAAAGTCTGTTTTATCTGGTATAAGTATCACTACCCCAGCTTTTTTCATTTCCATTTGTGTGAAATATCTTTTCCCATCCTTTTACTTTCAGTCTGTGAGTGTCATTTGATCTGAAGTGGGTCTTTTGTAGACAGCATATGCTTGGGTCTCGTTGTCTTATCCGCATGGGTCTTGTTTTCCTATCTGTTTGGCTACCCTATGTCTTTTGATTGGAGCATTTAATCCAGTTACATTTAAAGTGATTACTGATAGGTACAGAGTTACTGCCATTTTGTTATTCATGTTGTTATTTCTATTTTCTTTTTTACCTCTTCTGTTTTTGCAAAAGTCCCTTTAACATTTCTTATAATACTGGCTTGTTGGTCATGAATTCTTTAAGCTTTGTCCTGTCTGGGAAGTTCTTTATCTCACCTTCCACTTTAATCAAAAGCCTCGCTGTGTAGAGTATTTGTATTGTAGATTCTTATTTTTCATAACTTTGAATATTTCTTGCCAGTCTCTTCTGGCCCACATAGTTTCCATTTAAAAATCAGCAGACATTCTTATGGGAGTACCTTTGTAAGTAACTTCTTCCTTTCTCTTGCTGCTTTTAAGATTCTTTCTATTTGTCTTTTACTTTTGGCATTTAATTATGATGTGTCTTGGTGTAGGTCTGTTGAATTCCTCTTGTTGGGACTCCTTGTGCTTCCTGAACTTGTATGTTTAATTCCTTTGCCAGATTTGGGAAGTTTCTGTCATTATTTCTTCAAATAGATCTCAATCCCTTGCTCTCTCTCTTCTTCAGGTACTCCTATGATCGGATATTGTTATGCTTTATGTTGTCCCAGAGAGCTCTTAAAACTGTCCTCATTTTTTAAAAATAATTTTCTTTTGTTGTTCTGATTGGGTATATTTTGTTACCTCGTCTTTCTCTTTGTTAATTCTATCTTCTGTTTCGTCCAATCTACTGTTGAATCCTTCTAGAATAGCCTTCATTCACTTACTGTATTCTTCATTTCTGTCTGGTTCTTTTTATGGTTTCTATGTCCTTTTTTATGCTTACTGTCTCTTGAGATTCTCATTGTGTCATCCATTTACCCTTAAGTTCGTTGAGCATACTTATAACCATTATTTTGAACTCCGTCTCTGATAGGTCGCTTTGCCTCCAATTCATTTAGCTTTTTTCTGGAGCTTCTCCTATTGTTTCATTTGTTGGCATGTTTCTTATTTTCTCATTTCATTATCTTATCTTTGTTCATTTCTATATGTCAAGAATATTTTTGTCTCTCAACCTTGGCCAGATGGCCTAATGTGGAAGGTGTCCTTTGTGGCCCAGTAGTGCACTCTCCCTGATCCCCTCTGCCATGGGGTCTGGAGATGATCTTTGTTTGGGTTGTCTGTGATCTTTTGTTTCCAAGCTTTTATTGGTGTGAGAACACCAATGGATGGATTAACTCTCAGACTGACTAATTGTGGGAACTGGCCGCTAAAAAACATTATTTAAAGTGAGTCTCGGTGAGTGGGCACTATGATGAAGTAAAAAAAATTTTAACTATATTTGTAAACCTTGTTTCATATGAGTGCCCATGAGGGTCGTGGAATATGTAGAGAAGATGAACTATGATGTTAGGATATTTATAATTACAAACTGTTAATAGGTAGAATTTATAGATTTAACAAAAATAAGCACCAAAATAATTTCAAATGTATTTGCTTTTCATTATCACTATCTACAAGATTATTCATCACTCATAGATAATATTTGACATGTCATCATGGGATTACATTTTTGGAACTTAAGGATTTTGGTTGGTATCTTTTCTTTTTAATAAAAAATAAACCAAAGATATTTGAGATTGGTTTTGATAAGATTACTGCTTGTCTATGTCTGATTTACCATGTTCCTGTTGAAAACTAATTTACTGTGGTCCTACCGAGAACTAAGTTACCATGTTTCTGTGATCGTAGCCAGAGAAAACATTTATCCATGAATAAATGTAGTCTTTGCATAATTAGAATCTACTTGTGGTAATATTTTATTTTTTGCAAATTCTTTGTGTTTATTATTTTAGTGGCTGTTATAATTTCATATTATGCCATCATTCTTTACTTCCAACTGAATAAGCACTTTCTAACACAAATACTATGGGGCTTGATCAGTGAATGCATACACTGGGGCATTGTCCAAATCGCTGAAAGTTCTGAAAATGAGATATAACTAAACATCTCATAGCAGTTCAGTTTTGGCTTCTTCTAAAAATGTGTATTGTACATGAAGACATTTTTCTACTTAACAATTGTTCTCTCATTATTAATTTAGATGTTATTTAAATAGTGGTATTTTCCACTAGAATGTAAGTTCCATAGCAGTGAGGAATTTGTCTTTTTCATTCAGTACTTTATTTCCAGCCCCAATTTTAGGTACTTAATAAATATTTGTTAAATTAATAAATATTTGTTGTATTGAATTATCCAGTTTTTGCTGTTAAAAATGTCTGCATATAAGTAGACTCATAGATATATAACATGTGCTTATCCTTTTCTTTTCAATTTTTTTCTTAGGGTAAAACTGGTGAGAATAGAGATGGGACTATGAATGAAATTATGCCTTAGAATATTGAATACATAGACATTTTTCTTTTCCCTCTTATTCAAGTGTCTCTCACATATCTTATTTGATTGATATCTTGACTGTTATAACTATTGTCATTCGGGATAAATAATACACAGATTGTTGTTAGGGAGCTCAGAGTCAAATGAGAGGTATAGATAAGTTGACTGAAGAAGGAATTAGAAGGAACACCTCATTAGATTGAGAGTGGCTAGAAAGGCACTCCAGAAAAGGAGATTTTGGATTCAAGTCGAAGATAAATAGATACTAACCAATTGAAACATGTTTGGAAAAGAATGGTCTTTGTGTTTGCCAGAGGCAGTGACTCTCTTATTTGGGGCTATCTTTGATCAACTTTGATTATAGGAAAATTTGCATAAGGGGAGGATTTTGTATTGTTAGGGAGGGATTTCTTTATGCTTATTTTATATAGAATAATCTGAATCTTTAAAAAGTTAAAGGGGCCCACTAATATATGTTGCTCCAAATTTCATTAACTCTCAAGCTAATGCCATACCCTTAACAAAGGTAATGCCTGAAGGAAAAGGAAACCGGAGGCACCAAAGATCAACAGTACAGTTCATTTTCTTTCCTTTTCTTTTCTTTTTTCATTTAACAGACAGAATGGAGCACTAGTTGTGATAATTATTTAAAAAGTTTTAGTGAACTTAAACACTTTGTTTACTTTTTTATTTGTTTACATTTTTTGTATACCAATTTGAGATGTAAGATGGAAGAGTATGAGACATTTATATCAGTAATTTTAAAAATTATAAGGGCGTTTATAAAAGTATGCACAGTAAGGACACAAAAGTTTTAATTTTACTGTGAGAGGTTCTTTCATAATTTTATCACAGTCAAAGTAATTTTTTTTTTTTTTTGAGATGAACATCCTAATTCTGCTCATTCTTTTTAGGATAGTTGAATTTGAAAACATTTAAAATCCTTTAATATACTTGGATTTTGCTGTGATGTAAAGTAAAAGTCCAAGTCCAATTATGTACTTACTCTAGTAGCACTTTTATGCTGATTTTTTCCTCATATTTGTCACATTAAATTTAGAGACACATTAGGATATATTGCTATGTTCTCTGTTGTATTCCATTTCCCCTCTCAATTTCTATTTTTGTAATAGTATTATGTTTAATTATTGTCAATAATTAAAGTTTTCTTATAACTGGGGGAAATTCTACCACTTTTTAAAATTTTTTCCCAGAATATAAGGTAGATAATGTTATAATTTTCTCAAGAAAGCAACTGTGATTTAGAGAATAAAAGATTAGCTCAGGATTACATAGGTAATTAGTGGTAGAGCCTGAATTGAATCCAGGATTGAAATAAAACTTATGCTCATTCTAGTTTGCCTAGCATCTTTTTGCTTATCCCACTTAATTTTCACCATAGTTGCCCAAGTTAGCTTGTATCATTCTTGTTTTACTGAAAACTAACTAAAAGACCAGGAAGGCAATTCATTTATTTAAGGATTCTGAGCTAGATTTGAAAGATAGGTTTAAATTCCTATGTGTTCGTGTATAATAAAGAAATATATATGGTCTTTGTCCCCAGTTCCTACTACAGAGCTTTAAAAGCCTTGGAATTTCCTGGGTATTATGAGAACTTTTTTATGCTAATGAGATAAGCATCTAGATAGTTTCAGGTTGGAAGCTATTCACCAGGAAGACCAAGCACATAGAGGATTGAGAATTTTATTTGTCTGTCCTTCAGTGAGGCCAGTGATGTAATCAACTATTATTACATAATGAAACTCCAATAAAAACTAGGGGCACTGAAGCTTAGTGGCTCTTCCTGGTTAGTGAACACATCAATGTGTGAAGAGGGTTACAGGTCCTGGTCCCACAGGGAGAGGGGTGGAAACTGTGCATCTGGGACCCTCCCAGACTTCACCCTATGTGTAACCTTTATAATAAAACTATCCTTATAAGTGTCACATTTTCCCTGAGTTCTTTAAGTTATTAGTGAATTATCGAATGTGAGGGGCTTTATAGGAACCCCTGAATTTGTTACCAGTCAGCTTGGGGATGCCTGGAACTAGTAGCTGGTGTCAGAATTGAGGACAGTGTGAAGGACTTTCCCCTTAACATGTGGGGTCTGTGCTGTCTTCAGGTAGGTAATATCAGAATTGAATTGCAGTACACCAGTTGGTGTTTTAATAGTTGGAGTTGAAATAATGTGCTGATAAAACCACTTTTCTCTGAAGTATCTGTATACATCATTTTATTCAAGTCTCACTGAGACTTATGAGGTAGTACAATTTTCTCTTTACAGCTATAACATGTATGTTCTTAAGGAGCTCTCAAAATAGAATTTTTGTTTAACAAACCTGTGGAAAAAATAACACTATCATATTTTAAACAACACACATATATATATGTTGTTAAAAAACCTTCAAAATAAATAAAGAATATTTTACACACTTAAATTAGTAATGCTATATTATATTATGCTAAGTTATATTTACTATTCCATTTTCAAAACTTTTCTCAGTTTCAGTTTTACATTTTTCTAGGTGGTTTTCATGCAAAGGAGAATTTTATTTTTCTACACCTGAATCTTCATCCCTGGCTTATTGTTGTCTAAGTTTTTAATTGTTGGCATCCATTCTCTGTGTCCCACAGTTCCAGAGCCTCTAGTAACTTTTGTTCTTTATGTGGGTACAATTTAAGGGAATATTCCTATGTACATCCAGATTTATTTTCCAAATTCTTTTTTCTGAAGCTTTATTACCACCATCATAACTTCCTGTCACAGCATATAAAAAATATCAGTATGTCTCACTTGGCTTTTTCAGCAATTCCTACGTTAATCTTTTCCCCTCTAATCCAAACTGCCTCACCCTATCCCACATCCCTATTCCCTATCCTGCATGTTATCATGCCCAAAATGACACAATAACATGTGCCTAAGAGATAGGTATACTTTGCTTTAGCTTTCTTTCTCATTTCACAAATAGTTACCAATATGTTATTGCAACTCTGCCTTTTATTTAATTCTCCCCTCCCTCCCTTTCTTACTCTTCATTCCTATTTCTAATGATCCTGAAGAGGATATTTTATTTGAAATTTTGTATTTAGAGAAATTGTTATAGAAATTTAACTATTTGTACTAACATTTTAGTGTAAGGAGAAGAGATTTGCCTAGTTTTGGAAATGCTTATAGATGCTTATTTTCAGATAGAATCATCTGAAAGCCTAAGGACCCAGCATTGATAAGTGAAGGAATTACTTGGGTAGAGAGAGGTTCAGGATTAAAAACAGATTGGCTGACTGACAGCTTGGGGCTTTTTTTTTTTTTCTCCCCTCTCTGCTTTCCTGTCTGTCGAGTTTCTGCCATATATTACCTAGTTATAATGGGAACACTAGTTAGATTTATTTTCTATTGTGTTTTGAAATAAGTCCTGACTTTTTATTTTTTAAAAATAGCTTTTGGTATAAATTGTATACTTCCTTTATTATTATTATCTTTCTTATGCCCACTGATTTTCAATATTATCTTTAGTACAGGTGTCTATCTTGGCTGCCTTTCCTTTCTACCATTAGTCTGTACTCTACTAACATAATAATTGTGGACATGATCCCTGCATGTTCTTAAAATCAGACATTGATGAGAGGATATTTCAGACTCAACCAAGAAGCTGTTGAAACTAATCAACAAATTCATTAAAGTTGCAGGATTTCAACATACTAAAATCAGTTGCGTTTCTATACACTAATAATGAAACAGCTTCAAAAGAAATAAGGAAAACTATCTCATTTACAATAGCATCGAAAACAAAAAATATTTAGGAATAAATTTAGCCAAGGAAATGGAAGAACTGTACAAAAATCAACAATACTTTTTTTCACAGAAATCAAAGAAGACATAAACAAGTGGAAAGACATAGCGAGTTTACGGATCAGGAAAATTAATATTATGAAAATGTCCATACTACCCAAAGCCATCTATGGATACAGCATAATTGCTATCAAAATTCCAATGGCAATCTTCAGAGAAAAAGAAAAAAATTCTAAAATTTGCGTGGAACCACAAAAGACCCCAGATAGCCAAAGCAATCCTGATATAGAGGAACAAAGTAGGAGGCATCACACTTTATGATTTTAAACTAGACTACAAACCTGTAGTAATTAAACCACTATAATATAGTATAAAAATAGCATATCCCAATGAAAGAGAATGTAGAGACCTGAATTAAACTCCCACATATACAATTAACTAATATTTGACAGTGGAGCTAAGAACATTTACTGGGAAAGGATAGTCTCTTTCACAAACGGTGTTGGAAAACTGAATATCACATGCAGAAAAATGAAATTGGGTTCCCTCTGTTATACCACTGATAAAAAATGAACTCAAAATGGATCAAAGACCTGATACCGTAAAATTTCTTGAAGAACATGTAGGGAAAAAGCTTCTCGACATTGGTCTTGGCAGTGATATTTTTGATATGACACCAAAGCACAAATAGTGCAGAAGTGCTGTTGCTACAGTGGCAATTATATTACAATATATAAATGTTTCAAATCAACATGTTTTATATTTTAAATTTATACATTGTATGTCAAATGTATTTCAATAAAATTATTAAACACATACACAAATGTTAAGAATATACTTACCATACAACCCAACAATCTAGGTACTTAGCTAGGTGAACTGAAAACAGGTTCTCACAAAAACTTGAGCATGAAAGTTCATAGCCTTCCCAAACTGGAATTAACTCAGATGTCCTTCAGCAGGTGAATGGATATGCCCACACAATGGAATACTCTCCGTATGTAATAAAAAGAAATAAACGATTGATCCATGCATCAATGAGGATAAATTTTAAATGCCTTTTGCTAAGGGAAAAGTCAGAACCAAGTATGTTACAATTCCATCGTGATGGAAAACAGATCAGTTGTTGACAATGTTGGGCTAAGGAATTGAGTACAAAAGGACAACATGAGTTTTTAGGGTAAGGAACTGTCTCTCATTTCCTATGGCAGTGGATACACAACTCTATGCATTTGTTACAACCCACAGAACTGTATGCCTCAATGCACATTTAAATCAATCAATCAAGCAAATCAGGTTGTCGGAGGAACCCAAGACAGAATGCAGAATGTGGTAAATAATATATAACTTTACTGAAGGGTTTGAGGAAAAGGTTATGACTTAATTAATTTTGGGCAAGTGTTTGGCTGAATACTGTAAGGTTAAAGACAAAAACTGCTTTAGCTAGTGGTGAGAATAAACTGTTATACCAAAGGTGGCGTCTTTGGAGACCTGATTTTGGAGTAGGAAAAAAGGATGGCAAAAACTAAAGGAAAAGATTAGTGTTTTTTTTTTTTTCTGAAAGAAAGTATGTAAATCTCTGCCAAAATTTCCTTTTATTTGCCTTCTCATTTGCATCTGACCTTGTGGGTGAGTTAACATAACCTGTATGGAAATGTCATAACTTTACTACCTGTACTACCTCTTACATGTTATAACTGCATCATGTGATAGAACTGAACTGTCGCCCATATTTTTCTCTAGGACTTTTCATGGAAGTGAGTCAATACATTTTTTTTCTGGCTTTACTTGCTGGTTCCCTAATATGCCCGCTCAGGGTGCTTGGAATTTTCTAGGTACATTGTTAGAGGAGGAGGCACAGGAGGAGGGCCAGAGCGTGGATTCATTGTGCCTGGGGAAGGGCTTTAGTGATTGTTCTGGGAAGCATTGAAAGGGATCCAAATGGAGTATTAGTACTCCATCTAGAGTTAAGGATAAATGAAAATTACCTGAAATAAATGCTAAACACTAAAAATCACTTAGAATATTTAAGTATCTTTTATCATTGTATTTAAAAATTGATTTAAAATGTAAACTGAGACTCTTTTTAGTGTAGATTTCAACACTTTTTTGTGTGTTTGTGCCAAGAACACAGTGTTCAGTTAAGTCATTCAGTGAGGAACATTGCTGGCTTCCAGCCAACCAGGGTCAAGTTCATTCACATAAGTTTCAGTGTAGGTTCTGAACTGAGTGAAGAATAAATACTCCTCTCATTGCTGTGTGTAAGGTGTGTCTGGAGCATTAGTTGTTTTAAAATAAGTTTATTAATACTTTCATTTTGAGGCTTTATATACAAACAATGCTTTAATACTGATAATTAACTTCTTGTCTGATTATTGACTTTCCTTTCCTGAATTTGGTAAAATATCACAGCTCTCCTAACCATACGAGACAAATATCTATTATGCACCACCTGGACTCTGCTGTGTCATTTAAGATACTACTCTATACTGCAAAAGAAAACACATTCAGAAAGTGCTTTTCTCGGGAATGAGAATTAAAATTGGGAGAAGGTGAATTAGAAGTAAGCAAAGTATAGTGTTGATATCTAAATATATCCATCTTTAAATATATATTGTTTCTTCATTCATTGGAGTGGCCTTTCTCAGTCTTTTTTTCGCATTTACCATCTTTGTTTTCCAGTCATTGAAATACATTGACTCTGTTGTATTCAAAATGCAGTGAGTACACAGAAAACTAAGGATAAGAGTAATTTTCCCTGAAAATTATATACATTTAAAAAGATTTTTTTCTAAAATATTTAATTTGCACATGTGTGAGTGAACAAATTTATCTTGCCTTTATAACTAGCTCACTAGACCCCCAAGTAGTAATTGTTTTCTTACTCAATGCAGTATTTAACTACAGTGATTAAGTTTGTGTTGATACTGATAAATGTTTTAAAGCAGGCTTGCCTTAGTGTCTGTTGGAATTTGTGTTTTTGGACTAATGTCTGGTTGTGTGTGTGTGTCTGTGTGATTGATTGGTTACTGTCTGTCTTATTCATTAATGCCTTTCTAGAATCTGGCAGGATACCTTTTCCTCAGCTGCTCAACGTGTACTCATAGCCTGGCCAGTTAATGGATAACAGTTACATGTCAGATTCGTGGGGAACATTTAGGTCTGGGAACCTATTTTATGTAATCAAAAATAAGTACAAACAGGCAAATCACAAATATATGGTTTTTACAGACACTTATTAAGTATATTAAACCAAAATTATCAAAAAGCTATAATATAAACATTTCTTTGAGGCATTTTTCTGCATGGATTCCATTGCCTGGGCTTCCAGTGAAGCTCAAACAGAAGAAACTTTTTTTTTTTTTTATCTATTAAATTTTCTTTTGGCAAAAAATACTCATTCATTGCACTTCAAGGACCTCTAAACAATTTAAATATTTTTAATACTGATTGAATATATATGAATTTCTCAGAAAATCTTAGAATTTTAAGTGCTGAAAGGAGTATACTACTACCTTTTCTCCTTCCTAAAGAGGCATTTTGTAGTTGTTAGTTGAAAGTTAGGGTTTGACTGTTAAGTTACCATATCACTCTCTGCTTCCATAGTGCCCTTTATCATAGCTCCCAGTAATCATTGCCATATATACCTTTCTCTCTAACAAGACTGCAAGTTTCTTGAGGGCCAGGATTATCATGAATGAATGAGTGAATGAATAAATGAGTGAAGTAGAGGCAAGATGG
Source organism: Eonycteris spelaea (assembly GCA_003508835.1). NCBI lineage: Eukaryota > Metazoa > Chordata > Mammalia > Chiroptera > Pteropodidae > Eonycteris > Eonycteris spelaea. Next base: position 3,461,738 of record PUFA01000143.1, read on the forward strand.
TAGTGGCAGGGATTTTGTTTTTTTAAACTGGTGACAGAAATTTATATATTTATGAGTTGAATATATCTATGGTGAAAGCATAACTAAATATAACTTTAAATATTCAATTCTTATGAAAATAAAATTGGTATTATTTTTTGATTCTGTTTATTTTCTTAAATTTCTCTACTTTTATCAGACAGATTTATGCCTATAACAAGAGTGACAGAATAAAGTTAAAGGATAGGAATTATTGTTGTGGTACCATATCTCATTCAGTGATGACTCCTCAGAGTGTCCAACAATACTGAAGCTTTCATATCATAGTTGAGAAGACTTAACAAAATATGCGTCATAATAGAAATTTCAAATGTGAGCAAAATTAAGTGGAGAAAAATTCTGTACTTAATTAGGAAAAATAATTAAATGTGTGTAATAAGAATTGATGGTCACATGGATTAGTCATTTGAAACCTATAACCAGGATTTTATACGATAATGGAATTTTAAGTAAACTGCTCATTGACAAAACTAATATGTCCCATGAGTTGAATATGTGGTTATGATCTGTATAATTTATGAATATAGAAGAAATTTCAATGAGAAATATTATTGAAATAACAGTATATTTGCAGTGGTGTGGAGGCAGGGAGGGGTTGCATTTGATACCTAAAGTAAGACCAGTATATATATGAAGCCCTAGAAAATTTCAAATGCTGAACTTAGTTTTTAAAACTTGTGCAGTAATGACAGCTGCTATTTTGTGGGTTTCTACCTAATAGGTAGGGTGTTGCAGAATCTATTTTATATGTATTGTCTCATTCAGTTTCCACAATGGCCCTGTTGAGATGGATATTACTGTTTTTGTTTTGCCTGTGGAATAACTTGGCTATTTCTCAAATTAAAAAACCTGCCTAACATTACTCTGCTGGTAAAGGACAGATGAGGACAATCAATGTCATCTTTGAATTAGATCGTGAGAGAAGAAGAATCTTCTTGCATTTTGCTAGTCAGTTGAAGTTGAGTACTCATGTAAAAGGTTTTGATTCTTAAATAAGTAAGAAATAAGGGAATAAGGGAAAGAATGTTAACTTATCAACTAGACTTATAAGGGAACACATTAAACTTTCTATACTGGCTTGCTTCTTGTTCATCTTTTACTTAAAAAAATCTTCCATCAAATTTCTGGGCTTGGAGCACTTTGATTTTTGGATTTAGGGAGGGAAAATCATTTACCTGTATTTCATGTCCCAATACCCCACACCCTAGCTACCTGTTAGAACTTGATGTGCTTATCTTGCCTGTGTGGGGGACTGTCAGCACTCTGCTATGCTCTGTATTATCTTGTAGTTTTTCAGGTCCCACTAGGCCCTTGGCTATCTGCCTGAAAAAAGGACTGAGTGGAGGGGTTTGGAAAGGCCAAGAGAAGGAGGAAGTTCGCTTAAGTCAAATTTCTTTATTTATCCGAATTTTTCTTCCTTATTTTACTTTGGAAATGGGTTACATTTTTTTTCTGTGGAATGATGGAGCAAGATAGCTTTTATTTTCCTTACCATACAATTTCTGGTTCTTTTGTTTTATCAAGCTCAACTTCTAAGAGGGAAAGCACAATGAGCCTCAAATTCATTTCCATAAATATGTTTTCATTTTGTTTTTTCATTTGTAAGAAAGAAAAAGAAATGTGAAGTCTGGAATTTGGAGTTCACCATGGCACATTAGATGAAGAATTTATATCATCTCTGTTATCATTGTATTGGGACACAGTGTTAGTTCAGAACTTTGACCACTTCTCTTCTTTGAAAAAGCACCCACAGGTCGAGGCCTCTGCTTGTTTGGGAGTCCCAGCTGTGTCAGACCATGTAAAAGAGGCTGAGAAAGCCTTCCTTTTTGGCTGTATCCATAGGGGCAAAAAGGAAAAGAGAGTTAGTTGATGAATATAGGTAATTTTATGTCTTGTCTTTTTTGTGGTGAAGCAGGTGAGGTATAAATTTATTTTGATTATTTTTTTGCATTTTCCTAAAAAATAAACTCAACTACTACATATAAACTTGAGATTTTGATCACTCGACATTATGCCCTATGGACTTTGTAAGTGTTCTACAATTTAGAGTAGAGAGCATCTCATCTCTGGAGAAAGTATAGTCATTGTTTGTATGTGTCGTGTGTATTTTTTGTGTCTCAAGAATATGTCATGAATGGCAGTTCTCATTTTGGAGTGTACAGCCAATGTTCTTTTCCCACATATGCCTCCTGCTCCAACAAAATGAATCCTCAATAATAACAATCATAACATTGTGATCAGAATTTGCTTCTATACTGTATTGTATTGTATTGTATGTATGCATGTATGTAAAACTGTTTGAAAGAGCCTGGAAGAATTTTTCACTCTATTTTATGAAAATGTAGAGATTAGTTTTCCCAGAAGGCAGGCAATAAGAAGCAGGCTTTCAGTTTCATTGCTTGTGGCTAGTTATTTCTCAGTAGTCTGTAAATGACCAAACTATTTCACTCTGAGGTTGTAATTCACTGAGCCTTTGAAATTTATTCTGTTCACCTTGTTTGGTAATGAATATATTTTAAGTATATAAAGAACAAGCTCTAGGACAGGAGGCCCATGATTGCCTGTGGACCCAGGCAGATGGTGTAAACTAGTAGGACCCAGAGAGCCCTGCCTGACTAGAAAGCCACTTCGGCTAAGCACAAGGGCTATTAGTAAGCTCCAGCCAGCTCTTGCCTTGCAAGAATGTGATTATAGCATTGCAGGTCCTCTCAATTTCAGAGAAGTTATCAATCTAGATCTGTATGTGAAATCTTCCAATTTCTAACATGTAAATAACTAGTTCAAATGAAAAATGAAAAACCAAAGTGAACAACTCTGTAGGGCAGAAAACAAAAACAGATACTTGTCTACTGGTTGCCATTTTGCGTACTGTGCTTTAAAGTATCATATGATGCCCATCAGACTTGTTCTTAGAATTTCCAGATCACAGTTATAGCGTTGGTGCTATTTGCATTCATGATAAGATAAGACTTCTGATTCAACCAACATTTCTTTAGTGTTTTTGGTGATCATTCACATATTTTTTGCACCTTGCTTAAATGCTGTTATGCTTTTTAATATTGAAAATAAGTGATGAGGTCAAATTCATAAAATTCTCTCTAACATCAAGGTCCAGAAGTTTAGTATGTATGTTTTCTTCTATGTATTTTCATTGTCTCAGTTCTTACATTTAAGTCTTTGATCCATTTTGAGTTAATTTTTTGTGTATGAATGACAAATGGCAGTCTAGTTTCATTCTTTTGCATGTAGCTTTCCAATGTATCATTTCCCAGTACCATTTATTGAACGGCTTTTTTTTTTCTCCATTGTATGTTTTTGACTCCTGTGTTGAGCATTATTTGCCCATAAAAATGTGGGATTTATTATAGGCTCTCAATTCTCTTGCATTGGTATATGTGTCTTTTTTCTGCCAATACCTTTGCTGTTTTGATTATTGTCACTTCGTAGTATAATATGAAGTTGGAGTGTGATACCTCTGGCTTTGTTCTTTTTTCTCAGAATTGCTTTGATTGTTCAGGGTCTTCTGTGGTTCTATACAACAAATCTGATGATTTTTTTGTTCTGTTTCTTTAAAAAATACCATTGGGGTTTTGCTGGGGATTGCATTAAACCTGTATATTGCTTTGTGTAACGTGGCCATTTTAAACAATGTTGATTCTTCCTATCCATAAACACAGAATATTTTTCTTTATGTCTTCTTCAATTTATCTTAATAATGTTTTGTAGTTTTCACTGTATAGGTCCTTCATGTTCTTTCTTAGGTTTATTCCTAAACATTTTTGTTCTTTTTGTTCCTAGTGCAAATGGAATTTTTTTTTTTTTCATTTCTTTTTCTGAAATTTCGTTGTTAGGCAAGGGAAATAAAAGCAAAAATAAATGAATGAGATCTGCACAGCAAAAGAAGTCCTCAACAAAAAGGGCAACTAATAAGAGAATATATTTGCAAATAATACTTCTAATAAGGGGCTATATCTAAAATACATAAAAGAAATAATGTAACTCAAAAACAAAAAACAGTCCAGTTAAAAAATAAGCAGAGGACCTGAACAGATACTTCTCCCAAGAAGACATACAAACAGCCAATAGACGTGTGAAAAGATGCTCAACTTCATTAACTGTTAGACAAATGCAAATCAAAACCACATAGAGATACCACTTCACACCTGTTAGATTGGCTGTTATCAACAAGACAAGACTTAACAAGTGTTGGCGAGGTTGTGTAGAAAAAGGAACCCTCATACACAACTGGTGGGAATGTAGATTGGTGCAGCCACTATAGAACACAATATGGAGATTCTTCAAAAAATCAAAAATTGAACTATCATACGACCCAGCAATCCCTCTTCTGGGTATCTGTGTGAAAAATTTGAAAAACATCTATTCATAAAGATACATGCAGCTATGTTCATTTGCCCATAATTCACAGTGGCCAAGACATCGATACAACCTAAGTGTCCTTCAATGGATGATTGGATAAAGAAATGTGGTACATATATAAATATACAATGGAAAGCTACTCAGCCATAAGAAATAATGCCATTTGTAGTATTGGCAAGTATACCAAACAGGGATAGATCTTGAGATTCATGCTAAGCAAAATATATCAGACAGAAAAAGTCAAGAACCACATGATTTCACTCATATGCGGGATATAAAATTGGAAACAAATGGACAAGACAAACAAGGCAAACAAAAAGTCAGAGGCACAGACAACAGTATGGTGGTTACCAGAGGGAGAGGGTGAGGAGGAAGGTAAAAGAGGGTAAAGGGGATAAGATATATGGTGATAGAAGGAAGCTTGACTTTGGATGTGAACACACAATGCAGTATACAGATAATGCATTATAGAATTGTACACGTGAAACCTATCTAATCTTATTAATGTCATCCCAATAAATTTAATAAATTTTTTAAAAAAATATGTGATCAGTGATGCAGATGAAACTATAAAAATATATATCTGACAAATGAATGAAATGGTCACAGGTACATAAAAAGGAGGTACCTAAAGTAGTAGCGCTGTGCCCTCAGGTAGGTTCATAACTTCTCTGACTTCAGTTTTATCATCCCTAAAATGAAAATGAGTATAGTAGTGTCTATGAGAGCTTATTTTCAAGTTCAAGTGGGGCAACATGAGGATGAACGTGCTTTGTAAATGGTAAAAGCATTATATGAATTTCTCATGGCAATAAATCATTATATTAATAATTTAATTCAGTGTATACTGAGTTGCCTTCCATCCATCTGACCATTAGTAAAGAGGAGACAAGATGAGTGTACCTTGACCTCGATTGTGGATTTGTGACATATTGTGGCTCCCAGGAAGGGCCTGCCTGAGAACTGCAACCCTCTGTGTTTAGGGAATCTGCTGTTCCAGGAGAGGTTACAGACTTGTACTGGATAAGTTTGTGTTAGGCAGACATAAATCAAAACCAAATATTCAGATGTGAGTACTTCACAGAGTAATGATTTTCCAAGTATTGTCCTTTAGCAACAACAGCAACCCTTGGGAACTTGTTAGAAATTCAAATTCTTGGGCCTACCACAACCTCCAAATCCAAATCTAAGGGTGGGGTCCAGCTGTCCTTGTTTTATAAGCTTTGCAGGTGATTCTGTGATTTGAGAAGTTGCTGAGCTAGAGAGCCATACTGAGGAGCAGGAATGCCTGCAGAAGAGTTGCCTTGGTGCTAGCATGTTAGGGAAAGATCAGGAACTCAGGGGCCATAAGCGCAGCAAAGGCAGGAGCACTAGCCTGAGGCCAGATTTCATTTTTTTGGCTTAATATGGCCTGAGAGAGCAGGGCCTTATTGATGAATGTCAGGATCACAGGGACCCTTAGTCATCAGGAACACAGAATGTGCTCTTAGACTGACCTTTAATGCAGTTGTCTAGCCCAGAGGCTACATGCTTCACAGTCTTCTTGACAATCTGAGATCTAGGTCTTGAAATAGGCAGAGTGAACTGAAGAAAGCATATTGGTGGCCTGCGTAGAAATGTGAGCGTAGGTACTAAAGCCAAATAGATATGGAAATGAAATACTGTGAGGGCAGTGCAGGATGTGTATAGTGCATGTGTGTCTGTGTGTGCATGCTTGTACATTCACATAGCAAGGCAGCTAGTAGTGCACACTCCTTCGAAGCTGGCATGGTAGAAGCCTGCTTCGGTGTCCCAAAAACCAGCTGTGGTGCCATGCCTGAGAGGCTGTGAAATGATGTGGCTTCCCTGCCTTGCATGGTGTTGACAACCACTTGCATTATTTTTAAAGACCCACAGTGATCATGGTAGGCAGTGGGGTGAAAAGCTGCCATTTGAAATGCTATTGCAGTGTTACTGGTGTGAGTCAGACTGATGGGTCTTCCTCTGTGTCCTATGGTCCTGCAAAGCTTCCTGGAGCATGTCTGACTCTATTAGTGTCTGGGCCTAGCCCCATCTTAAGCATTTTCTCCCTTTGCTCTTTGACCACACATCTTTAAATGTTGCCATATCAGATTTTACTATTTCTAGAATATACTTTCTGTTTTCCTCTCTCTCTCTTTTTTTAAGTGAAATAAATTAGGTATACAAAAATGTAAAGACAAAAAAATAACACCCATGAATCTACACAGTCTGAGAAATAAAACATTACAGGAAAAATTCATGCCCTTTTCACATCTTTACCTGTGTCCTTTTTTTCTGGCAAGGATCACCCCAGCAACAGCAGCAACCCCTGGGAATTTGTAAGAAATTCTGTACTTGTAATGAAGTAATGAAATCTGTACTTACCAAATCATGTTTCCACCCTCAAGTGGTGGTCAGCCCTCATATCCCCTTCTCAGCTGAGTGAACTAGCAGTGAGTTTGTGAGGGATCATGTTACAGTAAGATCCAGGAGAGTTTTGTAGGCTAATTCATTAGGAAAAAGTATCTGAAGGAATTAAAAGGCATAGATATATACAGTTATTATTTTTTTAAAGTTTATTTAGGTAGAAGAATATTTCAAACTCTTCAATTTCTTGGTTTTTCTTTTTTCCTCATCACCTGACCCAGCCTCTGGCAGTGATCTCTCAAGAAGGAAGCTACTTTCCATGCTCATGTTTGAAAGCATAATGGACAGTTATTCATGTTATAAATGATACTTTTAAAAGAAACACCCACTTTCTGATTTTGCTATTCAGAAGAGCTGAAACATGCTCTGTGCTCCAATTCAGTGTGGGAGCCTCAGAGCTCACAGTTAGTCGGAAGTGTGGCAGTCTGCTGTCTAGGTAGTTTTTCCGTCTCTCCCTCTCTTTCACCCTCCCACCTTTCCCTTTTTCTGATTATCTTATGGGGTAAAGGAAAATAACTCTTTTCCAGCTAAGTTCTGCAAAAGCCGTTTTAGGGACATAATGGAACTTGGCTGATGTGCCTGCACAGAGTCTACTGCATTTATTGAAAGGTAGGAATCTATGTCCTAAATACACTTGGATTATTGTTTCAAAGGAGAACATGGAGAAGGAAGAATAAGCTCTCTATGCTTGGTTATTGCTCCTATAAAAGTATTATTCTTCAGTTACTTATTAAATAACACATTTGGTTCATGATGGGAGTTTATTGTGCATTTTGCCTAGAATAGTAAGTAATCACATATGATCCAGTGTAGACTTGAAACTGACCCCAACCTCTTCTAATTTTTTACATGACTTCTGCCCTCTTAACCATCAGATTAAGGATACTGTGAGCTGGGTATTCTGTCTGTGCCTTCTTCATTCTTGACCCACACTCTGGAGCCTGAGTCTCCTAGCAGTTTTCAGTTGAAGTTCACTTGCAGGTGATTCTGCCATTGCCATTATGTTACCTGATCTGGGCCTAAAGCTGTCGAAGAACCCTGGTTATTATTCCAAGCAGTGTTTTGGTTTTACTGTTTGTTTTTATCTTTTTTTTTATTGAAGTATAATTGACATATAACATTATATTAGTTTCAGGTTTATATTGATTTGTTATTTGTGTGTATTGTCAAATGATCATTTAGTCTAGTTTACATCCACCAAGCAGTGTTTTTGATCTTATAACTTCAAAGCAAGTTTTCTTTTTCTTACATGTAAGGTGTGGATGGAGCCTCCTCTTGGGATGGGACTAACTTTGCTAGTTGTTTAGGTCTGCAGAGTTGTTTAATACCAGTTGGCAGGCTCCAGTTTCTCTTCAGTTCACAGATAGAATTCTCATTTGTAAAAATATCCAACGTTCACTTGATTTTTCTCAGTTGTAAAGAATCTTACGACTATGATTTTAATTTCTAAAATACCAGTTTTTTCAGGAAGTCTTTTCAGTGACATTTCTTGTAAAGCAGCTTTCATAATCCAAAAACATTTATTAAAATGCAGCTTCATTTTTAATAATTAAATTTTTTTCCTCAGAGTTTGTGATCAGAACTTGTCTTAGATTCATAACTACTTCAGGGTCTCAAGTGAGTTTCTAGGCTTTTCCTGCATGCACGTAGGCAGGTAGCAGGTGAATTGTCTTTATTTTTTATTTATTTTTAATTTAAAAAATGACAACATTGTATAAATTTAAGGTGTACAACATGTTACTTTGATACATATTTTGTAATACAATACATATATTGTAATATGAATGCCATTGTAGTGATAATTAGAACCTCTCTCACTTTGTATAATTATTTATTTTTAGTAGTGGGAATAATTAAGTTCTAGTCTCTTAGTGGGTTTGGTGATTACAATACATTATTGTTGTCTATATTCACTATACTGTGTGTTCAGTCTCTAAAACTTATTTTACTACTCTATAAGTTTGTATCCTTAAACAACATCTGTCCAGGTATCTTCTTCCCCCCCTTCCCCCCTCCTCTCCCTCCTCCGCCCAATCCTCATCTCCTGGAAACCACAGTTTTACTCTCTGTTTTTATAAGTTTGGTTATTTTTGATTCTGCATGAAAATAATATCATACAGCATGGGTCCCCACTACCCCAGGCCATAGAGCAGTTTTGGTCTGTGGCCTGTTAGAAACCAGGCCACACAATAGGTGAGCGGCTGCCAAGTGAGCAAAGCTTCATCTGTATTTGCAGCTACTCCCCAACGCTTGCATCACGCTTCAGTTCCGCCTCAGATCATCAGGCATTATTCTCATAGGAGCACCAATCCCTTGTGGCAAAAAGGTTGGGGACCGCTGTCATAAAATATTTGTCATAAAATATTCTCTGTCTGACTTATCTCACTCAGCACAACGTGCTACATCCATGTTGTCCCAAATGGCAAGATTAGGGAGTCTTAACTGTGGGGTGGGTGCTCTCCTGTGTGTAGGTGCCTAGTCAGATCCCCCGCACACACACATGCCCACCCCATGTCTCCTTATCTGCTCTCAGGCCTATGGTGTGTTCTCCTAGTATGTGTATGTCAGAAGAAAGAGGCCACAAATGTGCTGTGTACAGAAGGAGTCCATAAATGTCTGGATCGGGTAAAGTCATATAGCATATTTCTGGAAGCATCAAGTTTCTTCTGGGGCATCGAGCTTTATGAACAAGTACAATTCTGCCCCATTCCTGTACTTGCAATGGTAGCTCCGCCCTGGCTTACTTAGGTACCAGGTTCATCTGGTCCACATACCATAAACAAACATGGAAGCCTCTTCCTCACTCCTGTCCCCATCTGCCCTGAGTCCCTTTCCCCAAATAGGCAAACATTGTTGTTAAATTCTTCCAGAGATTTAAATACATGTATATGAAGATCTATCCACTGCCCTTTCTAGACAGATGGCAGTATACTTGACACATAGGTCTACACTCGACATGTATGTTTAATGTGCCCATACCTTTCCATGGTGACTTGGGAAGTCTGTTTTTTACCACCACAGTGCTGTGATCCAGAGCATGGTGATATCCTTATCCATTTAGCCATTCCTCTGTTGGTGGACTTTTCAGTTGTTTCCCGTCTTTTACGATGTGAAACAAAGCTGCTCTTATCCCCTTCCTGTTTTAAAGGTTATTCTGCTATGTGCCCTCAATATCTTGAAGGAATAGTTTATTTTCCTAAAATCTGTTTCCTATTTACTCCTGTTTTAAGTCTTAAATATTTAATTTAAACATTAAATAGATTGGCTGCTATGTAACTCTGGATTGTTATTTATGAGATAGCTTCATTTCTATAGAGACTAAAGTACATGGTCAACTACTTTATTAATCTTTCTTCTAAAGATGTCATTCTTCCAGGTAAGGAGAGATGAAGAGATTATAAAAATGGGTTAAAGTTTAGGACTGGAGATGTAGATTCGATTGTGTGAGGGTGGGGGTGGGTGGGGGCCCTATTCGTTTATCTTCTAATGTGTGCTGCATAAAAGGCTGAGGGGTATGAAAAAGAATATATATGCAGGTGTACACACAAATATACAGAGACATACACATATAGTTCTTAATGTAGTGGGGAAGGCACCTATTAAAAAATGAGAGGAGCCAGAGCAAGATAAGGATAGCACCAGGTGGTATGGGTACAGAGGACCTTGAAGCAGATTGTGGGATGAGAGTGATCATAAAAATCTTTGTGGAACTTGACCCTTCAAAGCTAAGACGAGTCTGATTGAGAGAACAGCTAGGACTAGAAAGGTGTCCAAGAGGCTGACAGTACAGTGTGGAATTGGATGATGCAGTTTGAAATATGAGTTTGGGGCCCAGGGAACTGTTGAGTATTGACCTTGAGTGCTGGGGTGGGGAGTTCTGATATCCTTGACTGGAATAAGGGGCTGCTGTGGTTCCTAAGTGTAGAACACTGAATGTAGTATTGGGTGTTTATAGGTAGGCATGTGTAGGACAGGGCTGGTATGTGCATGAACAGAAAGAGAAAAAAGTGCCAGGGGGTCAGTTTAGGATATCAGTTGTTTCTGGTGATCCTGTTCTAGACATAAAGTATGCTTGAGAATGAAGAAGAGGATGAGTTAAAATTTATTGATGTTTAATTTCAATTTAGTTGATGTCAGAGAGAACATAGAGTTAAAATAAATAATCATGCTAAGGCTGAGCTCCTGGAGCACAGCTGTCTAGTGACCTGAGAAAGGGGTATCTCTGTGGGTGAAGGTTATTCGTTCAGTTTTATCATTTGAGGTTGAGTGAGATATTCAAATATAAATGTATCTTTGTCATTTGTAAAGAGAGTTGACTATAATTTTTTGGTTATTACAATGTCAGGATTGAAAAATAAAATTCCTGTGTAGAAAAAATCCAAGTATCCTGCTTGTAATTTGTGCCATTCTTCCTTGATGCCAAGTACTGTTTTGATGCCAAGATTTTATGTTTTCTTTTTAAATTGTGGTAGAAAGAATTCTGAACGCCCCCCACCCCAGATCCCCACTTTCTACTGTACCCTGCATAATCGCTGAAACTGCAACTGTGATAGAGTTTACTCCTATATTAGGTTTTGTCATATAGTCCAGTGAACTTTCAAAAGAGAGTTGATCCTTAGTGGGCCTCACCTAATCCCATTAGCCCTTTGAATCTGTGTCTGTAGGTCAGAGACTGAGGACTTCAGAGATTGGAAGCAGGAGAGGCCCTAATATGTCCTATTAGTGGCTTAAAGTTGGAAAGAGCCACAGGGCAAGGAATATGGCAACATCTAGGAGCTCAGAGTGGACCTTGGCCAGTAACTAGCAAGCATATGGAAAACCTCAGTCGTAAAATCTCCAGCAGCTGAATTCTGCCAGGGGAAAAAATAGCTTAGAATCGTATTTTTTCCAGAGCCTCAAGAAAACTCAGCCCATTGAACACACCTTGATTTCAGCTTTGCGATACCCTGAGCAGAGGATTCAGTTAAAATGTATAAGACTTCTGTCCTACAGAACTATGAACTGTTAAATAAGTGTGGCTCTGAGCTACTGAATTTGTGGTAACTTATTACACAGCAATAGAAAACTAATATAAAGTTTGTGCACAGCAGTTGAAGGATACAGTAGTGTACATTGTTATATAAACCTACACTTTTAAGTCAGTGGCAGTATGGGAATGTAAAGAAATTAAATAGTTGGCAAGAAATTGTACCACCAGCTCCTTGGTGTGTCCTAGTATAGTCACAGGTTCATCTTCACTATCAAAAACCTTGTCCCTCTCTCTTGGAGCCCTCTTTGAGGGTTTTGCCTGGGTCTGGCCTCGTGCCCTTCTTACATTCCCTATAACACTTAGTCCTTACTCCTCTCATGGCATTTAGTGTGCTATATTGTAACAGATTATTCCCTGTCCATAACTAGTCAGTTTTAGTGTTGGCATCATTTAGCACAGTACGTAGTATTCAGAAAGTATTTGTTCAGTAAGTGAAAGTAAAGAATTGTGAAATGCTAGTTGGAAAAAAAACGCAAGCCGAAGAAAAACACTGAAGGAAAGAACGTGCAGATCATAAGAACGCAGCAACTCAAAATCCAAATTAGAAATTTAGGATGATGGATATCAGTGATTATTGACAAAGTCAGGATTTGAGAAGTCAAAAAGATGATTTTGCTAAGGAAACCTACCCCCAAGTGCAGACTGTTTATAGAGTAAAACGGTGAATACTAAAACAAAACTTTAATAATTGTAATAAAAAGCGGACTCTTGGTATCTCACATTGTCTTTCAGGAGGTGAAAATGTTGTGGGTCTTAATAAAAATAGAAAAATGGCATTGTGGCATATATTTCATACTTATTTCTCATATACAGGAAAGAAAGTCATATGAGGTCTTTTATGAAAAATTGTTAGTAGTGTCCTTTTTGTTAATACCACTGTTAACTATTTATGACTACTTAATAAATAATAGTATTTATGTCTATTATTGACTAAAAACATATTTAGTACTCAATTTCCTGTTTAATGGCAGAAAAGTTCTGTTCTATAAATATTTGTAAGCATCAGGAAAAGAATTCTAGGCATGATAAAAATATTAAAAAGGTTGATAAGTAGGTGGAATATTAAGTTGTTACCAAGTTCCTAATGCCAACAGATGAAGGGAATAGAAAATACTTCTAACAGAGGTTCTTAGGCTTTATTATGAAAGTTGTATTAAACTAAAAATGATAGCTTCGGCTATTTCATATAATGGCAAAGAACTAATTGGTAATGTGTTCTCTGTAACTAGGATATATTTCATAGGCAAATAGTAATAAACAAACTTTAGAAGTTGCCATTTATTCAGTAGAGACTAGAAGCTTTTGGGGGGATGGAGTTGTATATGAAGAGGACACTGCAGGACTTAATAAAATGAAGAGAAATGTGACTAAGATTCTACAGGATGTAGGTATAGATTAATGAGAGTATTTTTCTTCTGTCCTTTTCAATTGATATTATCATCAGATGATTTCCAGAAAAGCTTTCTACAAGGAATAGAAAAGGAGAGAAGGAGCTCCTAACAGAAGGACAGTTAATATAGGTATGATTGACTTTTGTGTGTGAGCTTTACCCCAAACTGCATTAGCAAGGTTGCAAGTTTATAATTAATGTTAACATGAATATACTAGTTAATGTTTTAACTATCTTTGAATCTAAAGGTAGTTTCTTCAGTACTTTTCTCAAGTTCTTAAGATACTTAATTTTCCCTCTTGACTTCTCTTCATCTTAGAAACTGCAATTTCCTTTGTAGGAACAATTTCCTGCTGGGTGCTACTCTCTTTGGTCACTTCTGTCTTGAATGCCCTGAGTTTTTACCTAAAACCATAAATGCATTGCAACACTAGGCCATTTCATCATCCTATGAATTGAGAAAGTATAGCAGGAAATCACAAGTTGACTGTCCCCAACACAAGCCTCATGTTTCTTGGTTGCTGTGTCATGAGAGGCAGTTGGTGTTTTGAATGGCAGTTAAGAGGAAGACACTTTGTAGAAAAAACAAATATATTTTCTAGGGATATATTTAAGAGTGTAATCACTTGGAGAACAAAGTGCAGGTAGAGAGAAAATATTTTCACCATAGTCTAAATTAGATTCTGTTGTCCAGTGTTGTTTTCCCTTATGATTGTATTAAATTCATTACTTTCCTACGGTGATTTTTTTTTTTTTAGTTTATCTGTTTATTTTTCTGTTTTAAGATGTTTTGTGTCCAGTTCCTTTCCACCCCTCACTACCGAGACCATGTATAAGAATCATTTCCTTTAGCAGTATGGAAAGAAATCTCCATTTATTTTATTTGCCATCCATTCAGTGTTGTGCACTGCAAGTCTGTTTTGTACTGTTAATCTCATCTTTTCTGTGCAGGAACTGATATCATGATGATCTCCTAAAATGATGGTTACTTAGACATAACAGTAGGTCAGGACAGAAATGGTTATCCTATCAAATGAATAATATCAATAAATTTGGTTGTGGTTTCCAGTTGGGTCTTTTCTCGTGTATGACATCTAATGTAGAAAGAAATCTGTCTACTCCCCTCCCAAAACAGAAGGAACCTCTTTAGTTTCCTTCTCTGTCAACTGCAGTAGTGGTGCAAAGTTTATTTCCCCTTTGTTGCTCTTTAGCAACAGTTGCCTTTAGGGCTCCCAACATTTAAAGGAAAGGTATATTGGAGAAAAAAATATTTTTCTGCTATTGTTATTTAGAAATCAGATGAAGTTTTCAGTAGTGATGTGGTCAGAATTCAATTATTTCATATTCTCTCTTATAGTAAATTTCTATATGTCGGTCTATATTCTTGGAGCCATGTATACATAAACCAAGTGAGGCTTTCAAGGAGTTCACAGCCTCAACGGATAGACATATGTATAAATATTTTTAGTTCATAGAAATTCAGTGATAGGAATGGATACAATATGTGGCAGTGGCAAAAAGAAAAGGCCCCTGTGGGTTAGGGAAGAGTCCATAGTAGATACATGGTAGAACGGTGTAGGAAAATATTAATGGCAGAATTGAGATAGTGGATACATGGATGCTTGCTGTAAAACTCACTTGTAATAGAATATTGGATGTAGGAAGAAGGGCTTCATAGATGAAGGAAACTTGAACAGAGTCTTCAATTTTGTGAGTTTTCCAGGTAGGCAAGAAGAAGGAAGGGAATTTCAGGAAAAGAAATAGCATGTGAAAAGAAAAAGAACAGAAGGCGGGGAGAAAGAGAAGGAGAGGGAGAGGGAGAGGGAGCACGTGCGTGCGAGCATTCTGAGGAAAATTCAGTAATTTGGTGTAGTTGAGTTAGGCTTTTTTTATGGAAGAACAGTAGGAAGTAAGATGAGATAATTAAGATCATGAGGGCCTTGAATGCCAAACTATTCACTCTTTATTTATGTTTGCAAAAGATAGGGAGAGTTCTTTCCCATATTTAACAAAACAAAACACATCTTTCTTGACTACACTTGCTCTGCAGCTTCTGCTTTATTCTCCAGCCAGTGTGAAGCAAAATTCCTTGCAATGAATCTCTAAGTTTGCTGTCTTTAATGTTTCTCCCCCAACTCCAGTCCAGCTTCTGCCACGCCCCCCCCCCGTGGTGCTGCTCCCCAAAGCTACCAAAAACCTATATAAGGTTCAATACAAAGGCAAACTCTCCATCCTCATTCTACATGGCTTAGAAGCAGTACTAGCACTACTGATTACTTGCTCCTCCTTAAAATTACATTTTTTTTAAAAAAAAGAGAATGAAAAACATCCTGCTGCATAGAACTGTTGTTTCAATTGTAGATATGTATGTATCACCAGGTGAAAAGTGTGTCCTGGTCAAAAGAAATTTGAAAACATTTGAAAACTATCATAGCATAGTAGTTAAGAGCATGGACAGCATAGTTCAGATGGGCCAGGTTGGGGTCCCAACTGTCATTACCCTGTACTTGAGAGCAAATTACTTAACCTTTTTGGACCGTCTCAAAAGAGATCATGAAAATAAAGCCTCTGGTACATAATAGGTTGCTAAAAGTTTTTTTTTAGGGAGAACTCATAAATAGATAGCTAAGTTCTACCAGGTGGTTAGAAATCCTCTGCCTGGAACTTTCTGGAATATGACAATCACCTTTTTATCCTAACTGCTTGTATTATCTGCCCTTTGGCTTTGCTGTACTGACAACATCACAGCTCCTTAAACATGGTGGGCTCTTTATTCCTCCACATTTCTGTTTCTGTTGTCTTTGCTTAGAGTGCCCTCTTCTTCCCAACCTCTGTCCTACATGTGAAATACTACTTATTTTAAGTTACCTCTTCTGGGAAGACTCCCATCAATCCACCTTGCCCATAAACTTCATCCTTTGTTCCCGTGAATCCTCCCATAACCCACATTTATTCCTTTTTCTATATTGTAAGTTTCTTGAGGTCAAGAAAAATGTCTTATCTTTTGTCCTTAGCATAGAACAATGCCTGATACAGAGCATACATGTAATTAGTGTTTGATAAGTGAGTAAGGATAGGAAGGCTTACAGTTTGCATAGGCTGTGCTGAGCATTAGGGATAAGTAAGACAAGATACTATCTCTGTTCTTAAACTTATAGTGCTTTTTATATTCTTTAATCCCCATGATAACTTGCGAAGTAGGTATTATATTTCTTCTTTTATACTTTGAGACTTTAAGGCTCAGAATGATTAAAAAACACTTATCCAGGTTACACCACTAGTAGATGTTGAAGCTAGAATTTACAACCAGGTCTCTTTGAGTCAAGTGCCAGTTCTTTTTCTACTGCACCATTATGAAGATTTCTTGTTTACCTTTGTATTTCCCATATTACTTAGAGCATTTCTTTGTATGTATAGGACAGTGAATTAAAATTTCTTTTAACTGAATTAGTGTCAAAAGTGAGTCATTTTGTGCCAGAAACAATAATCTTCCAAATGATATATGATTTGCAAGAATTAACACAATATCTAAAATTCTTAGCTGGGGTTAGATAATGTGCTAATTATGAAAGAAATGAAAAGAGGTACAAGGGCTAGAATGAGAGTAAGGGTCTTTAAGAACTTACTCTTTAATTATCAATCTAGTGATCTAATTGTGGAAAATAGAGGCAAACATGAAAATATTCAGATCACTACTATGGAATGTACTCCTGAAATGGTATTATAAAACTTGATTTAAAATCTTCAGGTCACCAGGGAAGTATTATTTCAAATAGTGCTGCTACTTTTAAAGGTAAATGATGAAGCCATCTCTTATTGAAAGCCTTATAAAAAAAAAATCATTTGTTAAAAATTCCATAGACTAATCTCTCAAATTGCCAGTTATATTTCAAAAGACATGGAGACTATCATTGTATAACTCTTATTCAGGGTACTTGAAACATTTCTAATCCAAGAAGAGTTTCACTTTTATAGTGTAGAGAAAATTGAACATATGATTTATTAGCCTAAGGAATATGTTCTTGAAGCTTATTTGGTAATTTAAAAGGGAAATGCAACATTCGAGATTTCCAGGTTTAAAATGTGGCAGTAGTCTAGTTGAATTTTTTTTTTTTTAAGAAAAAGGGTAATGCTTCGTTATGTAGTCTTACCAAGTAAGCGCTTTATCCAGATCTGAAATGTCAATCATTGATATGCAAATCAAGGAGAATTTTAGCTGTATTACCATTGTTTAAAATTTCTACTGAACTCATTAATATTGGTACTGAAATGTAGTATTTTGGCTTAAGTTCCATTTTTTTTAATTATAAATTTAAAAGAAAATATGAAAGATAATGATCTTTGGATATTAATAAATGTCCAGGATCACAGGCCCAGAAGAAATAATTTGTAGAAGTGCTTACTCCTTAGGCTGACTTTTGAATTGCTGCTGTCCACTCTGATAATCATGTGTTCCTTTTTTTCCTTTTTAATAAAAGTTGAGCTGTCCTTAACCTGTTATATCATATGCTCTTTAGGTTAGTTTTACTCATTCTGGGTGTGGTGCTGGTTTCTACTGAGCCACTGTTTTTTCTTGTTCATCTGGGAAATTTTAAAAATAGGATAAGAGACAGATGTGAAGAAAGTGAAAAGGGATTTCAGAAGAAAATAAAATAGATAAACCTGACATCTCTCTAATGTTAAAACTAAAACAGCATAATACAAATCAATTCTAAAACAGTTACCTTATTTTTCTTTATATATAGCCTTCATTGTTTCTATAAACTTCTAAAATAAATAAGACTGTACCTATTCAAAAGCAATTAAACTTTGTTACTCAGAAATAAAATATAAAATGTCACATTTTGGTTATATTTCCAAAATGTTTGGATTTAATCATTTTGCCTTGTTTATAGAATTTTGAAGTCTAAATATCTATCTAGGTTGACTTTTGTTTTCCTTCTTTTTATGTCTCTCTGGCTAAAAAAGAATATCTTCCTATTTGTCTCTACTCTAGGCCTCTTTGTGACAGTTTAGTTTTAGATACTTTCCTTTTAAGGGGCCCGTGCTCTGACACTTGCCCACAATCTCATTCACTCTGGGCTCCGGGGAAGGGTAGCAATTGAAAAGTGTCAGAGACATAACAGGGAGAAACTAAATTGGGTAGCTTCAGGGAGAGAGCTGGAGGGACAGAAGATAGAGTACCTATCTCTGGGGACAGAAGCACTGGTAGGCACTGCTGCTTTCTTAAGACCTCCCCACACCCAGCCAACAGGCTCAAGCAGTTGCCATTTCTGAGCTCTACATTAACCTAACACTATTCTCCCTGCTCTGGTGATACCCTGAGACCTTGTTCCACCCAACTAGTGTACTCAAACCAAGCCATTTCCAGTGGTTCTTCACTCAAGTGACCTGGCATGGCTCACACTGCAGACTTACCTAAAAGGCTCACAAACCCCCAACAAGCAGCAGGTAGCCTTAGTCCGACCTTTACCTTTTGCGAAGGGACCTCAAGCCCTGCACTAGCATTAACCAGTTACAACTTGATTGTAACTCCCATCAGGTTTCCCCAAACCTGGCATAAGATGCAGCCAGTGGTGGCCTGAAATGTAGCTTCAACTAAGCAGCCGTAGGCCTGGCACAAGTAGTGGCTAGCCTTGGTTCACAGCACAGCTTTCCAAACAGCTCCACGCCCAGCACAAGGGGGAACCAATTGCAGATGACTTTGTAGGTCCTATAAGGTGGCCCCAAGCTGGGCACAAAGAGTGCCTTACATTGGCCTATACTGGAGCCACTCTCAAGAGGCTTCAGAACCAATACACTTGGTGGTTAGCTTCACATCATTACAGAGCACTACCCAACCATCTCCACAGCCGACACACCTGAAGGGTAAACTTGGCTGGTACCAGAGCCTCGCTAAAGTGACTCCAGCTTTGGGGGGCGGGGTGGGGAGTGGGGCAGTCCCTGTACTACACCTTGTCCACTGTCGTTAGTCAGCCCTCACAGCCAGTCAGCCTGAGGTGTCAGTCCCATGAGCTGACACGTTAAGAGCAATCAAAGCTCAACTACAACAGAGGATCATGTACAACTCACAAAGGGAAACCTCCTGGAGCACTTGGCTCCAGTGAACAGGGAGGCTGTTCACTGGGCCTCACAATTCACTACATAAGGCCACTGTGCCAAGACTGGGAGACATAGCAGATCTACCTGATACATAGAAACAAACACAAGGGGACAACCAAATAAGGAGGCAAAGAAACATGTTCCAAAAGAAAGAATAGGACAAAACTTCAGAAAAAGAACTAAACAAAAGGGAGACAATCTACCAGAAACAGAGTTCAAAACACTGGTTATAAGGATGCTCAGTGAACTTAGGGGAAGAATAGATGAACTCAGTGAAAACTTACCAAAAAAGTTAGAAACCATAAAAAAGAACCAGTCAGAAATGAACAATACATTAGAGGAAATCGACAGATTAGATGAATCAGAAGATCAAGTCAGTGATCTCGAAGTTAAGATAGTGGAAAACACCCCCATCAGAATACCAAAAAGAAAAAAAGAACTTAAATAAAATGAGAGTTTAAGGGACCTCTGGGAAAAACATCAAGCGTAACCAAATTTGCATTACAGGGGTACCACAAGGAAAAGGAAGAGAGCAAGGAATTGAAAATCCATTTGAAGAAATAATGACTGAAAACTCCCCTAACCTGGTGAAGGAAATTGATTTACAAGTCCAGGAAGCGCAGAGAGTCCCAAATGCAGTAAACCCAAAAAGTTCCTCACAAAGACACATAATTAAAATGCCGAAGGTTAAAGGCAAAGAGAGAAACTTAAAAGTACCAAGAGAAAAGTAGTTATGTAAAAGGAAGCTCCCATACTACTATGAGCTGATTTATTAACAGAAACTTTGTAGGCCATAAAGGATTGGTACAAAATGTTCAGAATGATAAAAAGGCAAGATTATTCTAGCCAGCAAGGCTTTCATTTAGAATTAAAGGACAGATAAAGAGCTTCCCAGACAAGAAAAGGCTAAGGGAGTTCGTCACCACTAAACCAGTATTACAAGAAACATTAAAGAGACTTTTTTAAGTAGAAAAGAAAAAAAATTATTAATAAGAAAATATGGGAAAGAAAATTCTTACTGACAAAGACAAACACTAAAAGCAGTGATCAACTATAAAGGGAAAAGTAGAAAGATGATGTGTAATTACAACAATAAATTGGGATAATATACACTGAAGAATAAAAAATAATGGCAAAAACATAAATGTGGAGGGAGTGAGCAAAAATTGTAGTGATCTTAGAATGTGTTTTACCTTAAGCAGCCATCAACTTAAAATAGATTGCATTAAACATAGTTTGGCATATATGAAGTAAAATTAACCACAGACCAAGAATCTACAAGAGATATCCAAGAAATAGGAATACAAGGAAAGAAAAAAGAATCCAAACACAACATTATAGGAAGTCATCAACATACAAGAGAAGAGAGCAAGAGAATAAGGAACAGAGAACTACAAAAACAATCAGAAAACAAGAAGTAACAAGGTAATAACTATATATCCTATACTTGAAATGTAAGCAGACTAAATGCTCCAATCAAAAGACATAGTGTGGCTGAATGGAATTTTAAAAAGACCCACACATACATTGCCTATAAGAGACCCACTTCAGATTGAAAAACACACATACTAAATGTGAAAGTATAGAAAAGCATATTTCATGCAAATGGAAGTGAAAAAAAAAGCTGGAGTAGCAATACTTAGACAAAATAGACTAAACAAGAGCTGTAACAAGAGGCAAAGGACGTTTTACAATGATAAAGGGATCGATCCAACAAGAAGATTTAACACTTGTAAACATCTACTCAGTCAATATAAGAGCACACAAATATATAAAGCAGACATGGAGAGAGAAATTGACAGTAATAGTCATAATAGGGGATTTTACACCCCATTGACATTGATGGATAGATCATCCAGAGAGAAAATCAACAAAGAAACAAAGACCTTAAATAATACTTAGACCAGATGGATGCAATTAATATTTTTAGAGCATTTCACCTTAAAGCAGCAAAATATATATTCTTTTTAAGCACACATGGAACATTTTCCAAAACAGACCACAAAACAAGTCAATAAATTTAAGAAAATTGAAATTATTTCAAGCATCTTCTCCGATCACAATGGTATGAAACTAGAAATCAATTACGAGAATAAAACTGAAGAACACTCAGATATATGAAGGCTAAATAACATTCCATTAAACAATGAATAGATTAACAACAAAATCTATCAAGAAATCAAAATATACCTTGACAAAAAATGAAAATGAAAACATAACCCAAAATACATGGGACACAGCCAAAACATCTGTAAGAGGAAAATTTATAGCAAATACATGCCTACTTCAAGAAACAAGAAAAATTTCAATCTAACCTTCTACCTGAAAGAAGTAGAAATAATACGACAAAGCTCAAAGTGAGTAGAAGGCAGGAGATGATAAATATTAGAGTGGAAATTTTAAAAAGCCTAAAAAAATGAAAAAGATGAATTTAACCAATAACAAGTTCTTCAAAATGATAACATTGGTAACATTTTAGCCATACTCATCAAGATAATAAGAGAAAGGGCTCAAATAAATAAAATCAGAAGTGAAAGAGGAGTTGTGACAATTAACACCACAGAAATACAAAAGAGTATAAGGAAGCACTATGAACAATCATATGCCAACAAGTTGGACAACCTGGAAGAAATGGATAAGTTTTTAGAAGCATGCAATACTTCAAGGCCAAATCAAGAGGAAATAGAAAATTTGAATGAAACGATAACTACTAAGGAAATCAAATCAATAATCAAAAAATTCTCAAGAAACAAAAGCTCTGAACAAGATGGCTTCACAGGTGAATTTTACCTCACGTTTAAAGAAGAATTAATACATGTCCTCTTCAAACTATTTCAAAAAACTGAAGAGGTGAGAAGGCTTCCAATCTCATATTATGAGGCTAGCATTACCCTGATTCTAAAACCAGATAACACAAAGGAGAATTGGAGGCCAGTATCCCTCATGAACATAGATGCAAAAATCCTCAACAAAATAATAGCAAACTGAATTCAAGAATATGTTAAAAAGTTTCTACACCATGATAAAGTGGGATTGATTTCGGGTATGCAAGGTTGCTTCATTATCCACAAATCAAGTAACTTGATATACCGCATAAACAACATGAAGGATAAAAATCAAAAGATCATATCAATAGATGCAAAACAAGCATTTGCCAAAATTTAACCTCTATTTATGATAAAAACTGTCAGCAAAGTTGTAATAGAGGGAACATACCTCAAAAAATAAAGGCCACATATGGGAATCCCACAGCTAACAAACACAGTGCTGAAAAGCTGAACGTTTTCTTTTTCTTTTTTTTTTTAAGATTTGGAACAAGACAAGGATGTCCACTTTCACCACTTTTATTTAACATAGTTTTGGAAGTCATAATCAAAGCAATCACAAGAAAAACAAATGCAGGGCATCCAAATTGTAAAAGAAGTAAAACTACCTGCCATTTTTTTTTTTTTTTTTTGCAGCTAACATGATATTATATGTAGAGAACCCTAAGGATTCCACCAAAAAACTATTTGAACTGATCAATGAATTCAGTAAAATAGCAGGATACAAAATTAACATTCAGAAATTGATTGCATTTTTATACACCAATGATGAACTATCAGAAAGAGAAATTAAGAAAATAATCCCATTTATAACTGCCTCAAAAAACTACCTAGGAATAGATTTAAGGAAGGAGGTAAAGTACCTGGAAAAATTTAAAACATTGAAGAAAAAAAATTGAAGAAGATACAAATAAATGGAAGGCTCTACCATGCTTATAGGTGGGAAGAATTAACATTGTTAAAATGTCTATACTACCCATAGTAATCTGCAGATTCAGTGCAGTCACTATCAAAATACTGGTGGCATTTTTCAAAACTAGAACAAACAATCCCGAAATTTACATGGAACCACAAAAGACCCTAAGTAGTCAAAGCAGCCTTGATAAAGAAGAACAAACTTGGAAGTATTATGCTACTTGATATCAAACTATTCTCCAAGGCTATAGTAATCAGAACAGCATGGTATTGGCATAAAAACAGTCCCACAGGTCAATGGAACAGGATAGAGAGCCCAGAAATAAACCCATGCCTGTATGGTTGATGAATGTGTGACAGTGGAGGCAAGACTATATAATGGGGTAAAGACAGTCTTTTCAATAAATGTAAATGGTGATGGGAAAAATGGACATAACATCCAGAAGAATGAAACTGGGTCATTGTCTTAACACGATATTCAAAAATAAACTTAAATTAAAGATTTAAATGTAAGACTCCAAACCATAAAATTTCTAGAAGCATAGGCAGTAAACATTGCTCTTGGTAATATTTTTGGAGTTATGTCTCCCTAGGCAAAGGAAGGAAAAGAAAAAAAAGGACAGAAATGGACTATATCATGATAAAAAGTTTTTTGCACCACAAAAGGAGCCATCGACAAAATGAAAAGACAGCTTACTGAATGAGAGAAGATACTCACCAATGGTACAACCAATAAGTGGTTAGTATTCAAAATATGTAAGGAACTCATACAACATAACACCAAAAAAGGCCCCCAAATTCCGTAAAAAATGGGCAGAAGACATGAATAGCCACTTCTCCAAAGAGGGCATAGAGGGCATGCAGGTGGCCAATAGATTTAATGAAATGATGCTCAACATCACTAATCACCAGGGAAATGCAAATTAAAACCACAATGAGATATCACACCTGTTGGAATGACTGTCATCAATAAATCAACAAACAGCAAATATTGGAGAGGATGTGAAGGGAGCGGAGCCCTCATGGGATTATAAATTGGGGCTGCCACTATGGAAAACAGTTTGAAAGTTCCACAAAAAATTGAAAATAGAACTACCGTATGACCAACAATTCTATTTCTGGGTGTTTATCCAAAGAAATGTAAAACACTAATTTGAAAAAATATATGCATGCATCTGCGCATGGTAGCATTATTTACAATAGCCGGGATATGGAAGCAACCTGTGTCCATCAATAGATGAATAGATAAAGAAGTGGTATATACAGTGGAATATTAGTGAGTCACAAGAATGAATAAAATCTTGCTATTTGCAACAATATGGATGAACCTAAAGGGTATTATGCTGATGTAATAAGTCCGACCAAAGGACAAATACCATATAATTTCATGTATATTGGAATATAAAAAATAAAGGAACAAACAAAACAAAGAAATTCATACAGAGAAAAAATTGATAGTTGCCAAATCAGAGGGGTTTTGGGGATGGGTTTAAAGGTGAAGGGATTAAGAAGTACAGATTGGCAGTTACAAAATAGTCATGGAGATGTAAAGTACAACAAAGAGAATATAGTCAATAATATTCTAATAACTGAATGGTGCTAGGTGGATATTAGACTTATCAGGGTGATAACTATGTGAGTTATGTAAAGGTCTAATCACTATGTTGTTTGTCTGAAACTAATATAATATTGTATCTCAACCGTAATAGAAGAGGAAAATAAATTTAAAAAATAATGAAAAGGGACATCAGTCTGTCAGCTGTGAGGAATTGAATCCTACTATAAAACCACGTGAGCTCCAGATGAGAAGGCAGCCAGGCAGCACCTTGATTTTAGCCTTGGGAGACTCTGCTTACAGGGCGCAGAATGCCATGCCTAGACTTCTGTTTGCCCCAACAAACTTTGAATAACAGAACTATGAGTCATAAGTAGGTATTGTTTCAAGCCTCTGAATTTGTGGTAATTTCTTCTGAAGCAATAGAAAGCCAGTATAGAGGAAAGTCAACCAGTCTAGGTGCCATTCCCTGTGAGCAGAGTTTAACACTTGGGTTTTCTCTTCATAACTTTTGGTATTTACTGAGGTCATAGTGGATATCTGTAAAAAAACATTGAATTTTAAAATTTATTTATACCTGTAATTTAAGTGATTTGAATTTTAATTTTGTACCATGTTTAAGTACATTGAGTAATAAGAAATCTTGGTATTTTTCTCCTTTATTTCCCATTTTATTATTTTTTAATCTATAGTTTACTTAGAAAAGCTGTTGAGAAAAATAATTTTTATTGAAGCTCAATTCTGAATCAAGATTGGCAAACTATAGCTTGGAGGCCAAATCAAACTCCTTACCTGTCTTTTTAAATAAAGTCCTATTGGAATCCAGCTATCCTCACTAGTTTATTTGTTGTATGTGATTGTTCTCATACTACAGTGGCAGAGTTGAGTATTTTCTAAGTCTTGAATATATTTTATTAAAAGAAATAGTCCATCCGTACCTGATTATCTAGATTGTGTGGACTAGTTTGTATCTCTCTATTCAAGTGATGGAAAGAGTGTTAAAATTAATAGAATCCTATAAACTATGTGCATCTGGGGTACCCAAGATCATTGCCAGGTTTAGTGATTTGCCAGGAGAAATCATTGGACTTGGAACTCATTATACTCAGGGTTACCATTTATTACAGCAAAGGACACAAAGCAAAGTCAGCAAAGGGGAAAAGGTGCATCCGGAACAATCCGAAGGAAACTGGGCAAAAACTTCCAAGAGTTCTCTTATGGAGAAGGTGCACATAACACACTTAATTCCTCTTGCAGTGAATTACAGGAATATGTGCAAAGTGTGGTCTTCTACTTGGTTTCTCTTAGGGTTCGGTCATGTAGGTAATAGTGTTTGTGTGACTGACTGCAGTGCTCCAAACACCAGTGCCCCAGAAGGCAATCATATGTCCACCATAAATTACACTGTTGGCACAGACTATCTAGACAACACTACAGTGTGGCCAAGGTACCGAGCATGTAAAACATTTGTATGAGGTAGAATATTCCAAGAGATCAAGTCAAAATTGCCAGTCAAAGGCCATTCAGGAAAACAGTTCTTTCCAAGAATGCATATGGTAGGATCAGCTTAACCTACTGGGTTAATGCTTTTCCTGAATGCCTCATAATAAGTGTATTCAGAAACAACACAAATTGTGTTCAGAAACAAACACAAAATGTTTGCCAGTCATGTAGGTATGTGTGTGTATATGTATGTAATTTGCTACTTTTAATTGTATTTCAAATATGTTTTTCTAGTGACTTGACTGTTTTTAGTTAGCATTTATCTTATTCTCAATTTAAAAATGCCTACGGGACTTCATAAATCAAATCCAGGATAACTTTATAGTATTATGTATGGGTGGGTCTTTAAAGTTTCATGAAGATAAACATCGTTTTGTTTGAATTCATAGTTTAAACCAAGTATGTTCTTAAGAGTGAGGTTTCCAAGATTACCTTTGTGTTTCTAGTTTTTATAGAGACTGAAATAGTCTGATACTTTTTTTCATAGCTCATGTTTTTGCACAAATGTCAAAGAATAATTGCTTTCAGAGGTGACTTATCACTCTAATATTGCTTTCTTATTGTGACCAATAAAATTCCCAATAATAAACATTATCTTTTAGTTATTGAAATAATGATGGAATAAGCAATATGAAACATTATACTTTTTAAATTCCTTAATATTAATGCCCTTGACATATCACCTTTATTGAACCTCATGGTTATGGAAAAATGCACAGGAAACATTTCTTCTTTAGACGTAATTCATTTTATCTTTCTGGATATTTGTAGTTCTTGAAGTTAAACGTATACGAGAGAGGGAGAGGGAAAGATTTTTCCCCTATTCTTTTTGGCTGGCATCGTTTTCTAGGCAGCCTAATATAGTGTGAGTAGATTCCTGAGATTATTTCCTTAATTTGTTATGCGACTCTGGACAACTACATATAAATGATCTTTCTCTGTATCGGTTTACCTAGTATATCTTCTTTTGCCTCAAAGGAATCTTGTGAGGATTATTTTGATAAGGTATAATAATTTTGAAGAAGCATCTTTTTGTATATATAAGACATGATCAGATGCCACCTGCCAGAAGTCCAAGTAGGACTTTTTCATCTAACCTTGGATCTGGAAGGAGGCCCTGTACTTCTGAAATAATTACTGTTAGATTTGCTCTACAGTGAGTGTTTTGAATTGTTAGTGGCTCAACTCAATTGTGACTAAGTAGCCAGATCTAAATCTCTAAAGAGCAGAATCTGTATTTTATTAATCTTTAGTCTTCCTAATGTCTAAAATTGAGCCTTGCCATTTTCTGGCTTCTAAACTCAAGGCAAACAAGAAGGAGTCTGTCACTTTGATAGTCAGAAAGGCTGTTAGGAGCATACTTGGGCATTGTAGGATTGGGGCCAGCCAACAACCTTGTAGATAGAGGGAGAGGCATCTGGCATGTGTAGAATGGTATTACCTTAGAGCTCAAAATAGTGGTTATCTACAAGAATATACTCATAATATGAACTCTAAGCAATATTTAAGATAGAAGAAATTATAGAAAATTTCACTTTTGAGGGATTTCCATTAAAATGATTAAATATAAAAAGGTTTTAGAAGTTTCAGTTACATGAAATGCTCAGTTGAAAACTGGTCAAATTGTGGTCAGTAAGTTTAGGAAACACTACATATTACAGCCTTCTTTTAGAGGTCACAATACACATGGGCATATTAAAAGCTCCCAAGAAATTTTACTATTTAATTTTATTCACCCTAGTTTATTTGAACTTATTTCACTCTGGGGCTTATTTTCTTTTAATACCTTTTAACATCTCATGGAACTTGTTTTTGGAGGGGCATTTCATAGATTCGCTGTGCAGGATTGTTGTGCTTTGTGCTTTTACTGTCTTTGCTTTTGTTTTATTGCCTTTGTTCTCTTAGGGCATTTACCTGGCTCATTTTCTTTGGAGTATTCTACTTTCTCTAGGTTCTCCTTCCAATTTCTTTTTTTTTTTTGCCACTCCAGGCCTCTGTTGTGTAGGATTTTAATTGATTGCCTTGAATAAAAACAAAGCCTGGCTCATAACTAGAAATACAACCTGTGTCTTGCCTCTCTCTGGTTCTATTTGCATAAATAAACAGATTAGTTTTTAGAGCATGTTGTCATTTTTTGCTTCTCTATTAATTTTGAGGTCCCAGTTTTGACTATAGATTTGAGATGGATGAGACTTCAGCCTTGAGCACACCAGGAACTTGGTATGCTGCTCCTGCTTTGGGTCTGCCATAAGGCGGTGTTGCAGAAAAACTCAAGGCTGTGTCTTTCTCTGAACATGTTTTGAAACAGAGAGAATGACCAGACAAGTTTTATCACAGACTGTATTTACACTGTCTTCCTTGAAGGAAAGGGTGCTTTTCTTTTTCTCTGTAATCACTGTAGCCAGCCCACATGGACCTGGCTCTGGGCAGGTTGCTACCATTTTTTGCTGTGGAGTATTACTGGCCTCAGGCATGCTCTGCCCTTTTCTGTGCTCAGCTGATGCTTGTGAACTTTGTCTTACTCAGCAGGTTACTTCTTGAGCAATGTAATCTCTCTCTCCCTCCCTTTCTCTTAAGATGTGCCTTTGCCCTGGCCAATTCTCATTCTCTCTTTGGGCTGCTCAGAGCAGGCGCTTTGGACATCAAGATGCGGTGGAATGGTACTTTTGTGAATCCACATTGATACAATTTGAGTCCTGTTGTTCTTATTGGGCTGGAATTTGAGATTCGAAATATATTTGTTTTGGGGAAGGCAAGCCAAGTGGTTAACAGAAGTGTAACCACAGGTGTAGCTTTTTAAACCTGTTTACCTCAGAAAAGATTATCATTTTTTTCTTCATTGTGTAAGAAAATCTATAGCTTTCGTTTTACCTCTCACAAGCTGTCTCTGATTTTCATGGATAAAGTTTCAGTCATAGAAATAGACACCGAATAAGCAGTGAAAATATATATCCTATCAGTAGTTTGATTCTTTATTATCTAGAATTGTGTTGCTTTTATTGATTTTTAATCCTAATAGAAAATAAAATTCTGTTGGCAGCTGGGAGTCTGATATACTCTTTCCATTTTCTGTGGTCTTGCTGTCCTTTTTCACATAACCAGTGTGATTCTTGATAAATAACCAGAGAATAGCCTATGTTATTTAAGATGTGTGTCTGCGAGTTATGATTCCACTAGAATTTAAAGATCACATCAGTAAGTATTTTGGTGTCCCCAACCCCACTACATCCATTGTACCCAGAATGATTCTTGATACATAGCAGACCTTCAGTTAATTAGTTAAATAAATGAATTCCATTTAGAATTGGGAATGAAAATGAAGGCATTTGCTAATTAAATTTGCTGGTTTATCAGTACACCAGTACTCTTTCATGCCCCTTAATTTTTAAGAGCTGTTTGGTTTTAGTGAGTTAACTTGCCACAGCTGCCATAGCATATCTTCTGTAGGAGTTTTGCTGTTGCTCCACTTCCAAACTCCCTTAAAACATTTAGTGGTTGTTAGTGGATTTAAAAGTTTCTAAGCAGACAGCACCTTATAATTCTCTTGTTCTTTCCTTAAAATGCCTCTGTTCTCATTTGACTTTAAGAAAGGAAGGCTGAATCTTGGATTAACATGGTGAATTTAGCATTACTTGACTCTCAGTGATCTCATAAGAGCCCACAGGGCAGATGTAGGCCTAGTCAGTAATTGGGTGGGCTCTCAGAGAGCAGAAACTGGTATGCTACAGGATGTGGCCTGGGGAAGCACGCCTGGCCCTGCAAGTGAGGGCAGAGCCAGCACCTGCCCTCACTGCAGCGGGTGCACAAAGTGTCTACACTGAACCACTCACACATACCTTCCCTCCTGGGCTAAAACCAAAGGCTTGAGACTTGTTTTTGCATGAGATATGAGTGAAGTAAGCTGTTTTTTGGTCTTACATAGTTGGTTATTTCAAGGAATGATTTTAGTTTATCTTCTTTTTCTTTGTTTTACTAGCTGGGTAAGTATTTAGCTACAAAGATGTCATTTAATAAGAAGGTGGTCATTTATTACTGATAGTCCCCTGTTGCTCTTTGTGTTACCTTTCTATAAATTTTAAACGAAAAATTTATTTCTGAGAGGGCAGTGTTTCATCAAATTTGTTTCATTTGTCATTGAGGTAGCTTTACCACGGAGGCACTGCTTAATTTTGCAGTAGACTCTAACTTCTTTTTTACTTTGTTAGTAGACACAGTTTTTATCTAGGAGAACCTTAGACATGTAGACTTTCAAACATAGGTTTAGATTAAGATTTGATTTACAGGAAATGGGACACTTCAGGGGTAGCTCTTTAATTATTCAGGGAAGTTACAAGAATCTTTCCTGAACATTTCATGAAAGAATTTGTAGATAGGATTATAGGAAGTAACATTAGCTTAGAGTAATGGATGAATTGCATAGAGTATTATGCTAATTAATTTTTTTAATTTAAAATTCATAACAAGTTTATTTAACTTTTTTTAAAAAAGAAGTGATATTGTCAAATATCAACCAATGTAGAAAAATTTTAGGATTCCTTTGATGTCTGGTTTTTCTAATCAGATCACATAAGTATATGTTTGTGCTTCTCATGTTATTCTTGCTCTCCCACTGCCCAGATGTTGCATATATTACCAAATAACTGGCAGATTTTATGGGAGAAAAACAGGGGGCGGGGGAGTCTTTTTTCTTAACATCTCGGCTGCATAGTATTATAGAATATAAAAATAAAGAATCCCTGAAAATAATGGAAGTCTTGGAGTCATGGTGATTCCTAATATACAACCAGTGGGAGATTATCTACAATGAAGCTAAAGTCATACAAATGCACCTTAATGGTCAAGGAGTCAAGGAGTTTGAAGCCTTTCCGACTTTAACCCATGTCTACCATAAAGCCATCTTGTAGCTTGGAGTCTTGGATTGTTTCTTCTCCAGTGGCCTCTTTGAGAAGCAACTTCATTTAAGCCTCCTGTTAGTTGGTTCTATATCTCTGTGCCAGTCCTATGGTCATTTAAAACTCTATGAAACACTAGGAAAACTTACTTTGCTAGAGCATTTCATCAGTGGGGTTAAGAGTGGAAACAAGTCCAAATGCATGGACTTTGCCTCTGAGCCAGACCAGTCACTGGCACTGAGAAGCCACATAGGAAGGATACAAGTGAATTTTCCCCAAATCATCATTATTCCAAGAACTAAATTTAGAACATATTCCTCACTGATGATGGATCTTTAGATTTATCTTTATATGAGTAATATGTGTTCTTTCTACACACATACACACACACCAAATCTGCAGGATTATATTGTTCATATTATTGTCTCTTATTTCTCAACATGAACTCTAGACTTTCATTTGTCTGGAGTTGTATGTATGTCTTTAATAATCATTATGCATTCCTGCCTTATGTGCTTGCTTCTCTCTTTTCTCATCTTCTTCTGTTTAGAACTTTCTAGTCCTTTGAGTAGAGGTTTTATCTCTTTCAGTGTGTCTGCTAGTTTCAGATCAGCCAGAATAAAGACTCCATTCTTTGGTCATTTGGACCATTTAGTGTGAGCCATGCTTAGAATACCTCCTTTATTTGATGACAGGCTCTTTATGGAACTATGTCTCATCATATTTTATCTTGCATAGCACCTTACACATAATATGTACTGAAAAAAATATTTGTTTAATGGAACATTTTCTCTGTTTGGATATATTTAGCAGATAGTTAAGCCTCTTGGTTACAAGTAACAGGAAACAAATCTACCTAGTTTAAGAGGAAGATTGGAATTTATTGGATTTATGTTAGTGTATCCTGAGGAATTTAAGATAAAGGTTAAAGTTGAACTCTGGGCCTCAGGGCAGCTCTGAGAGCCTCTTCAGCCAGAACTCATGATCTTTCATTTAGAGACTTATCACTATTATGTCATTAGCTTTTACTTCCCAGATACTGTATCTCTCAATTTAGAATCTGAAGGAAATGAGCTTCGATCAGTTGTCTACTTTGGTCCTATCATAGTAGACACATGGCTGCTTAGACATGGGAGGCCACCCTTAATGGCTCCTTGGAGGTTGAAGGCTATCCTCTCCATGGATAGATGATTGGTTCTCTGAAAAGAAGAGTCAGAAATGAATTGTGACAGATGTTTACTACAGTAATATTGCTAATTTTTGGAAACTGAGTTAATGTTGAACATGTTTTGGCTTTGATATGTTGCAGGCGGTTTCTGCCACAGGCAGGTTAGAATGTTATTGCCTTTGGTGACTGATTTCCACAGGAACTAGTCCTTGCTCATATCTTTATCTTGTCATTTGTGATATTTAATCACTAACCAAGGAGACTCCTAGTACTGAAGTTCACTGAAGAAAAAGAATCATTAATAATTTTATTATATTTTAAACAGTATATTATGATCATAGCTACATAGCCATTCTTTGGCTCTGTGACTGACTGCTGCGGTAATTATTTGAAGCCCAAACTCTCAATATGATAGTATTTGGAGATGTGGCCTTTAGGAAGTTATTGGGTGATGCTGGGGCCCTCAAGATGGGAGTAATGCCCTTAGAAGAAGAGACATGAGGGAAATATCTACATTGCCCCCCACCCCACCTCTCTCTTTTTTTATGAGGACATAGCAAAAAGGTGGCCATACGAGCCAGAAGAAAGCTCTCACCAGGAACTGAATTGACTCGCACCTGGATCTTGAACTTCCCAGCCTCCACAGAAATAAATGTCTGTTGTTTAAGCTATGTAGTCTATGGTTTTTTATTAGAGGAACCTGAGCAGACAAATACAGAAATTGGCACTGAGGACTGGGGTACTGCTGTAACAAATACCTTAAAATGAGGAAGCGGCTTTCAAACTGGATAATGGGTTGAGAGGCTGGAAGAGTTTTGAAGTGCATGGTAGCAAAAGCTGAGATTACCATGAAGGGACTGCTAAAGGTGACTCTGGTGAGAGCTTGAAAATAAAATAATATTTTGATATATTTGGTTAAATATTTTTTTATAATTCATCACTTTATTAATGTGGCTGTGCTAAAATTTTAAATTACATGTTTCATTTATTGGGCAGTACTGAAATAGAGCTGGATGGATGAACATGGATAAATATAAAAAATAATATTGATGAAAAAAGGTCATTCAGAATTGTATTGAGAGGATACCATTTTATAATTTTATATAAAGTTTAAAAACTTGCAAAGTAAAGTATACAGTATGTGTGTGTGAGAGACATAAAAAAGAATAAAAACAGGGTGTTATTCAGGAGTTACCCCTAGGAAGGAGGAAAATGGGAACAGAGGAAGAGATACAGGAAATTTCAACTGTATCATTAAAAAACAGGAAAATTTACATCATGTTAATATTTAATGAAGGGTGATAAGAATGATGTTGGATACATGCATTTATGTTTTTTTATACTTTTCTATGTGCTTGAAATATAATAGTCATCTCTAATTCTTGAAATATTGCTAGTATAATTTTTCCATTTTTGGATGATTAAACTGAGGATTGGTAGTCAGTGAAGCAGTTTGTCCAAAGTCATGAAACAATTAAATAGCTGTGTTGTATTGAGATTCAAAACCAAGTCTTTCTCATTCCAAAACCCATAGCTCTTCTTTCTCATTAACCTGATCTAACAATATAAAGATAAAATGTAAACTTGAGCTTATGAACCTGCAGTTTCCTCTAACTTATCTTGGCTTTTTTTCCCTTCTGCTCCCCAGTCCAGGCACATGCATCTGTTTGCATATACGTGCATACACACACTATGCACATGTGTCCACTTGCACACACACATATACAGTCCTTTCTCAAAGAATATGAATTACTTACTGTCAGGCTGGGTCCAAAACAGCTTGTGTAGTTCTTCATTGTGTCCTTGTGAGGAGACCTCTTCCACATTCATTGGGGATTATGGGCTTGGGGGAGTTCTAAAATATGAGATGCTAAAGTGATGGCTTCTAGTTATCTTCCTGAAGGTGTGTTATAACCTTCGTTTGTTAGAAATGCCTAGTGCAGGACACATGATTTGTTCTGCTGATAAAGGCATTATTTGTCTTTATGATTGGCTGCCAAAGACATTACCTGTTATGT
The DNA here is from genome assembly GCA_003508835.1 of Eonycteris spelaea. NCBI lineage: Eukaryota > Metazoa > Chordata > Mammalia > Chiroptera > Pteropodidae > Eonycteris > Eonycteris spelaea. The sequence goes on from PUFA01000143.1 coordinate 3,495,978, forward strand.
TATTCTTCATTGTGCTTCATATAGGGATCCTCTTAGAAATCAAGAAAAAAAGCTTAATAGAAAATAAATACAGAACTAGAAGATATAAATTTGAAACCCAAATATATGTTAACTGCTATAGGGGTGAAAATGATAGCTAACATTTACTAAATGCCTAATTTGTTAGGTATTATTCTATCTCTCATTTGAAGATGAAGAAGCAAAAGCATAGGTAAGCTAAGAAAATTGCCTAAAGGAACCTGCTAATGAGGGGCAGCAGGGCTGGAGTTGAGACAATATCAGGGTCAGGCTATTCCCTTTTTGGTTAAAGACTTTCTAGGCTGCTACTGTCCCAAGTGACCTTTCTTCTCCATTCCTGTGTCTGCTGCATGGACAGTGTATCTGGAATTACCCATAAATTGCTTTGTATTTTTAGTTTAGTTTTCATTTTTTCAGTTTTGAAAGACTGTAAGTATACAAGAACAAAGATAGACTTCTTTGCATTAAATATAGCAGCTTAGATATCATGTGTGTAATAGGCATTCAGTATATTCTTAGATATTACTCATTAAAGAAGTGACTGCCTAAACCAGCATTACCTTAAATTTATTGTCATGGATCAATAGTAAATTCCAAAGTACTACCTAAGCTTCTATAAAGTCTTACCAATCTTACTGCTATTAAATTCTTCACTGAGGAAATACATTTGGATTTCATGGTTGTGGTTGGAGGACACACTTCAGTCTGGAGTACATTTATATTTTCATAATTTTAATTTCAGGTTTGTCATATTATTGACATCCATTCACTTACTTTGACAGTTGCATATAGCCGAGCAAATGTGTCCTTTTATTCTATCCTTTCTTCAAAAGAAAATAAATATGCAGAGCTAAGCTTCCTAAAAGAATTGTTCAGGTCTACTGTTTTCACTTTACCTTTCCATTTATTCCTTTTTAAAAAAGACTTAGTATTATTATTTTTTTTAGAGCAGTTTTAAGTTTACAATTAAGAGACCGGTATAGAGATTTGTCAGGTATACCCTGCCCCCCACACATACATAGCCTTCCACATGATCAGCATCACTCACCAGAATGGCACATTTTTTACCAAGGCTAAACTTACATTGACATATTATAATCATCCAAAGTCCATAGGTTACCTTAGGGTTCATTCTTGGTGTTTTACATTCCCTAGGTTTGGACACATGTATAATTACATATATCTTTCATATGGTTTGTACATAATATTGTCACTGCCCTAAAAGTCCTCTGTGCTCTATTCATTTTACCTCCTCCTACCACCAGCTCTGGCAACCACTGATCTTTTTATTGTCTTCATTGTTTTGTGTTTTTCAGAATGTCATATAGTTGGAATCATACAGTGTGTAGCCTTTTTGGATTGGCTTCTTTCACTTAGTGTTGTGAATTTGTTTTCTTCATGTTTATTCATGTCTTGGTAGCTCTTTTTAGTGCTGGAGTAATATTCCATTGTCTGAATGTACCACAGTTTACTTATCCATTCACTTACTGAGGACATCTTGGTTGCTTCCAAGCTCTGCTTTATTAATTAAACTGCCATATACATTCATGTGCAGGTGTTTATGTGGACATAAGTTTTCAGCTTCTTTGGATAAATACCAAGGAGTGTGATTGCTGGATTGTGTTGTAGGAGTATGTTTAGTTTTATAAGAAACTTCCAAGCTGTTTTCCAGAGTTGTTGTACCATTTTGTAGCACTTATTCTTCAAAGTACACTATTTTCATGGTTTCATGGATTTCTCATATCTGCAATCTCTTTTTTCTCAAATCTGAAAGACTTTACTCTCTTCTCACGGGGATACAGTTTAAATGTTGATGGTATTCCTAAGATTCCAACCTAGACTTTTCTTTCTTATTTTTACATAATTTACATGGACAGTCTTCTCTCTTATACTTTCACACATAGTTTTTGTTTTTATGGTTCCTGAAATTATATTTCCATCTCACATCATTTCCTAAAACTTCAGACCCATAGAGCTACTGCCTGCTGGTCTGTTTTACCTCAGCTATTCTATAGGTGTCATTAACATTAACATATGAAAATCAGGTTTAGTATTAGCAACTACTCTCCAATGTATTTCCTGAATTCCCTTTCTAGGCAAATGCACCTCTTTTTATTTGTTGCCTGAACTAGATTCTTGGGGTCTTCTTTGTCTCTGCCTTTAGTTTTATTTCTGACATCTGAGATTCCTCAAGTGTTGTTATAGCTCTTTGCTCATTTTCTTTCAAGTCCACTTCTCTATTCCCACTACTACTCGTATCTTCCTTATGTCATAATTTGATCATGGTAAAGTCTTCTAGCTAGCTGCTTTCCCTACTTGCAGGCTTGCATACCTTCTCTCTTCCATATTAGTTTATTTTTCAGAATGTTGTTTGAGCATTCCATATTAACATCTGATTTTGTCAGCTCCTTTTAAAAATGTTGTTGGCTCCTCTACTACTTCTGAAAAAAGCCAAATGCCCTGCTGTATTCTTTAAGGCCTATCTCCAGAGTTCTCTCTTGCTGTTTCTTGTATATTTTCCTTTATTTGCTGTTTTCTCTCTGGCCTTAAATTCGTGATCCTCCTCTTCCTTTCCCTGGAATGTTATTTTCTCCTCTTTGCCTAATTAACTTTAGATGGCAGGTCCTGACTCAAGTGGCAGCATTTTTTTTCTTCACTTTTCCTGTGCCCCACCTAGCTTTGTTATTCTTCTTATGTCTTCCTTGTAGAGCCTGAGCAGTCCTTCAATTACAGTATTTCTACTATGTTTTCTAACTTTTTTTGTTCCGATCTCCCCATCCCCACAAAATGCTGTGTCCCCTTTACTTCTGTATGTGCGTCCGTAGCACAGGCCACATGTGATTGTTTATTGGTTGACCCTTTTCTAGGACAATGGTTTTCAACTTGGGGGTGTTTTAGTTCCCCAAGGCTTATTGGCAGTATCTGGAGATATTTTTGATAGTCGTGATTGGTGAGGTAGTGCCACTATCTAATGGGTAGAGGCCAGGAATGCTGCTAAAACAACCCTATAATGCACAATCTCCCACTACATTATCCAACCCAAAATAGCAGCAGTGCTGAGGTTGAGAAACCCTACTCTTGAATAAAATGTAAAATTTAGTGTACTACATGAAAAGACATTTCATAACAAAAGGATAAAATAAAATTTGGAGTTCTTAAGTAATATACAAAAGTTTTCAGTGTCAAAGAACTTAATTCTCAAACTAAACTGCTCTGTTTCTTTTTATGGCCTATTTTTAATGTTTGTTCAGAGGCTGTATCATGAGGAAAACATGTGACTCCAGTGCTTATTAATGGGTTAGCAGCTACCTGCAGCAATTTAGGCATACAGTTGAGATTGTAAAACAGTGGAACTAAGCTCTTTGTTTGAGTTTTTTTTTCAGTTTATTGGGATAACACTGGTTAATACAATTATATAATTTTCAAATGTACATTATGATTGGACATCTGTATATTCTACTGTGTAATCACCCTTCAGAGTCCAGTTTCCTTCAGCTACCATATATTTGATCCCCTTCACCCACTTCACCCTCCCCAATCCCTCTATATTTGACTCACTTTACCCTGTCTACCTCTTCCTTCCTCCCCCATCCCCTACCCTCTGGTAACTACAAGTTTATTGTCCATTGTCCATGTGCCTAAGTCTCTGTTTGTCCTGTTCATTTGTTGCTTTTAGGTTTATATCCCATATATATTGATATCATGAGATTTTCAACGGTCCATCCAGGTTGTCACAAATGGCAGTATTTCACTTTTTCTTATGGCTGAGTAATATTCCATTGTATATATGTACCATAGCTTCTTTAACCAATCGTCCGTCTGTTGTAGGACACTTTGGTTACTTCCATGTCCTGGCCACTGTGAATAGTGCTGCTATGAACATCAGTGCGCAAATATCTTTTCGGATATGGGTTTTTCAAGTCTTTGGAGTAAATACCCAGAAGAGGGACTGGGTAGATCAATTCTTAGTTTTTTGAGGAACCTTCATTCTGTTTTCCATAGTGGCTGTACTAATTTGTAGTCCCACCAGCAGTACATGAGGGTTCCTTTTTCTCTACATCCTCTCCAACATATGTTATTACTTGTCCCGTTAATTATCTGTTCTAACAGGTGTGAGATGGTATCTCATTGTGGTTTTAATTTGTATTTCCATAACAGGTAGCGATGTTGAGCATCTTTTCATCTGTTTGTTGGCCATTTGTATGTCCTAGGGAGAAGTGTCTATTCAGTCCTCTGCCTTTTCTTTTCTTTTTTGGGGATCATTTGTTTTTTTGTTGTTATTGAGTTATATGAGTTCTTTGTATATTTTGGATATTAGGCCCTTATCGGAGGTGTTGCTTGCAAATATATTTTCCCATTCGGATGGTTGTTGCTTTACTTTGTTCCTGATTTCTTTTGCTGAGCAGAAGCTTTTTAGTTTGATGTAGTCCCATTCGTTTATTTTAGCTTTTACTTCCCTTGCCTTTGAGGTCAAATTCATAAAATCCTCTTTGAGTCCGAGGTCATTGAGATTAGTTCCTGTGTTTTCTTCTATGCATTTTGTTGTTTTAGTTCTTATATTTAAGCCCTTAATCCATTTGAGTTAATTTTTTGTGTGTGGTGATAGACAAGAGTCTAGTTTCATTCTTTTGCAGGAGGCTTTCCGGCTTTCCCAGCACCATTTATTGAAGAGGCTTTCCTTTCTCCACTATATGTTTTTGGCTTTTTTGTCAAAAAATTATATCCCCATGTAAATATAGGTTTACTTCTGGACCCTCAATTCTGTTTTATTGCTCTGTGTGTCTGTATTGCTGCCAATACCATGTCTTTTTTGATTACTGTTGCTTTGTATTGTAATGCCTCCAGCCTTGTTTTGTTTTGTTTTGTTTTTTTTTTTGTTTTGTTTTTTCCCCTCAGGATGGCTTTGGCAATTCAGGGTCTTTTGTGTTTCCATACAAATCTAATGATTTTTTTGTTCTATTTCTTTAAAAGTGCTGATGGGATTTTGATGGGGATTGCATTAAGTCTGTATAATGCTTTAAGTAATATGGTCATTTTAACTATGTTGATTCTTCCAATCCAAAAACACAGACTATCTTTCCAATTCTTTGCATCTTCTTTCGATTTCTTTTAATAGGGTCTTGTAGTTTTCATTATATAGGTCCTTCACACATTTCGTTAGATTTAGTCTTAAGTATTTCATTCTTTTGTTGCAATTGCAAAAGGAATTATTTTTTCCACTTCTTTTTCTGACACTTCATTATTTGAGTATAGGAATGCTATGGATTTTTGAACGTTGATTTTGTATCTAGAGACTTTACTGTATTTGCTTATTGTTTTTAGTAGTGTTCTTGTGGAGTCCTTAGGGTTTTTTATATAGAGAATCATGTCATCCACAGATAGTGACAGTTCAACTTCTTCGTTTCATATCTGGATGCCTTTTATATCGTTCTCTTGTCTGATTGCACTTGCTAGGACCTCCGATGTTATATTGAATAACAGTGGCGATAGTGCATGTACCTGATCTTAGAGGGATGGTTTTAAATTTTTCACCGTTAAGTATAATGTTGGCTGAGGATTTGTTATATATGGCCTTTATTATGTTAAGGTACTTTCCTTCTATACCGATTTTGTTAAGTGTTTTGATGAGAAATGGATGCTCTATCTTGTCGAAGGTTTTTCTGCATCTATTGATATGATCATATGATTAATTTGTTTATGTGGTGTATCACATTAATCGGTTTGTGTATGTTGAACCATCCCTGTGCCCTGGGATGAAGACCATTTGATCATGGTGTATAATTTTTTTAATATGTTGCCGTATTTGATTCACTAGTATCATATTTCTGTTTTTGCATCTGTGTTCATGAGAGATATTGGTCTGTAGTTTTCTTTTGTGTGTTCTCTTTACCAGGTTTTGGTATCAGAGTAATATTGGCCTCATAAAATGAGTTGGCAAGTATTGCCTCTTTGATTTTTTGGATAGTTTGAGGAGAATAGGTATTTAATCGTCTTTGAATGTTTGGTAGAATTCACTGGTGAAGCCAATCTGGTCCTGGACTTTTACTTTTGGGGATGTTTTTGATGATTGTTCCAATTTCCATACCGCTGATCAGTCTATTTAGATTTTCCAGATCTTCTTGATTCAGTATAAGAAGATTTATTTTTCTAAGTACTTGTCCATTTCTTCTAGGTTGTTAAATTTTGTATTATATACTTTTTCATATTATTCTTCCACGATCCTTTATATTTCTGCAGTGTCTGTCATAATTTCTCATCTTTCATTCCTGGTTTTATTATTTGTGTCCTTTCACTTTTTTATTTAGTGAGTCTAGCCAGGGATTTGTCAATTTTTATTAACCTTCTCAAAGAACCAATTTATTTTTTCTATTGTTCTTTTGTTTTCATTTTATTTATTTCTGCTCTAATTTTTATTATTTCTTTCCTTCTGCTGACTTTCGGCCTCATTTGTTCTTACTTTTCTAGTATTTTAAGATGAAGGTCAGGTTGTTTATTTGGGGCTCATTCTTGTTTTTGGAGATAGGCCTGTAATAATATGAACTTACCCTTATGACTGCTTTTGCCGTGTCCCAAAAGTTTTGATATGTTATACTTATCATTATCATTATCATGTATCTCTTGATCTCTCTTTTTATTTCTTCCCTGACCAATTTATTCTTCAATAGCATGCTGTTTAATCTCCATGTATTCTTTCTGATTTCTTTTTGCAGTTGATCTCTAGTTTAAAAATGTCCCAGTATGTGGTCAATTCTTGAGAATGTTCCATGTGCACTAGAGAAGAATGTATAAGCAGCTGTTTTTGGGATAGAAGGCTCTTATATGTCAGTTATGTCCAGATGTCCAATGTGTTATTTAAGGATGTTATTTCTTTATTAATTTTTTTGTTTGGATGATCTGTCCATATCCATTAGTGGGGTATTTAGGTCCCCTACTATGATAGTGTTTTGGCTTGTTTCTGTCTTTAGTTCTGTTAGTAATTGCTTTATATATTTCAGGGCTCCCTGATTGGGAGCATAGATACTAATATGTGTTATGTCTTCTTGGTGCATGATTCTCTTTCTTTACCTTTTTCATTTTGAAGTCTATTTCATACAATATTAATACTGCTGCTACAGCTTTTCTCTGAATGCCATTTGCTTGAAATATCATTTTCCACCCTTTCACTTTGAGTCTATATTTGTGTTTGGAGCTGAGATGTGTCTTTTGTTTTTTGACCCATTCTGCAACTCTGTGCCTTTTTATTGGTGAGTTTAGTCTATTTATATATCTGTTGATTATTGAAATAGGTCTTCTTATTGCTATTCTATCTTTTGTTTTCTGGTAGCTCCCTGTTTCTGTTGCTCCCTTGTTCTTGTGTTTCTATTTTTTTTTTTTATTTCAGTTGGTTTTTGTGGGTTTTTGTCTCTGGTTCTTCTGGTTTATGTTATATACTTTCAGTTTTGAATCTTTGGTGTGTGGTTATCATTATGATTATATAAAGGATAGTTATATATATACATATATATGTGTATGTATATACATATATACACACGTGTGTGTGTGTGTGTGTGTGTGTGTACACACATACATACATGCAGTCATCCATTTTCTTCTGCCTGTGCCTTATCTTCTTCTTTCCCTTTTTTGGAATTTGGATCTTTGAATCCTCCCCTTTTTAGTCATTTGTATTTCATGTTGTTCCTATGTATGCTGAACATTCATTACTATCTTGCTATAGCAATTCTCTTATTATTATTTAAGCTTATAATGCCCTATTCTTAGTAAGGGTGTACTCCTCTGTTTCTATTTGCCCGATAGTCACTTTACTCCTAATTATGTATTTTGTTTGTTTTGTTTTGTTATTTTGTTTAATGAGCCTGACACCTTTCAATATTTCCTGTAGTGCAGGTCTCGTAGTGGAGAATTTCCCTCAATTTTTTGTATATCTGGAAAGGTCTTAATTTCTCCTTCATATTTAAAGGAGAGCTGAGCTAGATACATTATTCTAGGCTGGTAGTTTTTTTCACTTAATAGTTTAAATATTCATTCCATACTTTCTGTCTTGAAGGTCTACACTGAGAAGTTTGAGGATATCTAAGGGGTTTTCGTTTATAAGTTACCGTTTTCTTCTCCCTGGCTGCCTGAGAATTCTTTATTTGTCATTGATTTTTGATAACTTTAATAAGTATGTTTTGGTGAAGGCCTTTTTGGGTTGAGATAATTGGGTGTTCTGTTGACTTTCTTAAATTCCAAGCGCTAGCTCATTCTTTAGATTTGTGAAATTTCTCGTTCCTAATTTGTCTGAAAATGCTTTCTAGTCCCTGCTCCTTTTCCTTGCCTTCGGCAATGCCCATTATTATGTTTCCTCTTCTGATGGTATCATTTAGTTCTTGTATTTCTCTTAAATTATTTTTCTTCTTCAGTTTCTCTTTTCTTCCTTCTGATTTATTTCTAGATTCTGTCTTTGATATCACTGATCCTTTCCTTTATTTGTTTGATTCTATTTTGCAAGCTTGCTATTTCATTTTTCAAACTCTCGCAGTGTTGTTTTTTATCTCTAGAAGTTGTATTTGGTTCTTTTGAGGGTTTCAGTCTCCTGTCTCTGCTCATCTAGTTGTTTTTTCAAATTCCTGACATTGTTGATTTTGAGTTATTTGGATCTTATTGAGTTTTTACAGAAGTGCCATTCTGAAATCTCTGTCATTTAAGTTTCATATTTCTGTGTCTGTATGCTTATTTTCTGGAAATTTTTCTTTTTCTTTCTGAGATGCCATGTCACCTTGGTTCTTCATAGTGTTTAATGGACTATTTCTGTGCCTTGGCATTAATAGAAATGTATTTTGCTGTTTTTTCCAGAAAGAAGATTTATTACAATAAAGGTCTGTCTTTAGCCTGATGTAAAGAAGGCGCTTTTTTTTTTTTTTTTTTGGTTTCCAGTAGTTGTCTTTTTATTTTCTTATAGATATTTGATCATACTTGCTACTCTCAGTTCAGTCCCTGTCAGTATTAGCAATAGTTTCGGTAGTGTTTGCTTAGAATGAATCCCTTGGGGCTCTGCGGTGATGACTGGGCCCTGCTGCCGGCCGCCCTAGACGTCCCGGCACTTTCAGGGGCAAGGCTGACCAGGGAAGTTGCCACACCTTTTTTCTCCCCCCTCCTCCTGCAGGATCTCAGCAGCTAGGAGAGGCAGCTTCTCTATTTCTTGGAGTCCAGGGCTCAATACCTGGGATCTGAGTGTTGGTATTTCTTATTTGCAGATCTTCACACTGAGATGTACTGTTCTGTGGTTTGGGCATTTTTATTGAGTTTAGATGTTCAGCTTATTGTGTTTCAAAGAGAGAGATCTGAGGACGTCTCTTCCTCTGCCATGTTTCCTCCAAATCTATTTGAGTTTTTCACTTACTTTTTCTAAAGTGCCTGGTAACATATTACTACCCAAGCAGTTTTTTGGACCTATGGGGATGAATGGTGTTTTTTTTTTTAAAAAAAAGTCTTAAAAAGGATATAACTGTAAGATCCTCAGAAAAGGCCAAAACGTGATAAACCTTTTGTCTTATATAGATTAACAAATGATGAAAACTCTAGTACTGCCTCCTGCCACATATACACAACAACATAGCAGTGCCCTGGCATACACATGTACCCACAAATGATAATTCCTGATATATTTCTAGCCTTTTCACTCTATTTAGCTAAGTGCTGCTACAAGTGCCAGGGACACAGTCCATATTGATCCATAAATAGGGCTCCTTTGAGGGATCCACACTTTACGCTACAAATTGACCAGGTACAGAAGATAGTAAACTAAATGTACAAATATGCTTAGTTAATTTGAATTTTAAAATAGGTATTAAATTAAAATGGGCTACTAATATAATACACTGAAAAATTAGAATGTTGAAGGATAATTGTTGTCGACATTAAAAACAACATGGTCTGATGTGGGAAACCAAGTCATGGAAAAATAAAATACCTCCCACACTTAAGAATTTTAGTGTGTATCTGGGCAAAGAAGAAAACATCACAGAAGAAAGTTTTTTTCTTCTCTCCAGTTAAGATATGTGATACGAGATCCTGTTTATAATTACAGTTATCAAAAAATTTTATTTTGGTAGTTCAGAAAATTGAGAAGGAGATAAAAGAAACATTTTAGGAAATGTTTGGAAAAAAAGAGGCTGTGACGCATACTCATATAGTTCCTGATGGTATTAGTAATTTAAACTAGTCTCTGGAAAAATTATATTTGAAAATTCTGCTAGAAAGTCAAGTTTTCATCTTACCCTTTAGAGACTCCTATGGTAAATTAAGTGTTTTACACCTGAAGAACAATTTTCTTCATATTTGGTTTATAACAAATAGTGAATATTATTTATCTCACATTAAATTTTAAAACCCCAAAATATATACTTTTTTCAATAGGTGTTAAATTACAGTGACTATCATCAGCCATTCAGGTTAGTGTACTAGTTCAGTTTTTTAAAACTGACTCTGTGGCACATTTCTTTTAGTTACTGAAATATTTGTACTGAATTTGGTAGATTCAGTGAGATAATGTCTGGCATATGGCTTGATTATTTTGGATTTTGTGTTAAAGTAGAAGTTTAAGCTATAGAATCTTTATGTATAAAGTTATTTCAATGACCATAATCATAAAGGAATAGAATAATAAGTATATGTAAATATGGACTTGAATACAGAGTCTTCAAATTTAATTGCATTTCTTATTTTTTTTCCAGACATGTTCTACAGAAATTTTGGAGTATTCATCAGATGGTGAAAACAAAGATGACTCAAAGAGTATCCTGTGCATTGATTCAGAATTCCTCTCAAAAATATCATTATGGATTTTGGATCAGATGAAAGACAGGTTGTGGAAAGATCGATAAACCCAAGGGTTAAAATCTATGGAGAGCATTTTATTTACACCCCAGAGACAGATGAAGTTTCCCAGGACTACTGAAAATTCAGCAAAGAAGAAGAAACTTTTTAAGGTTATGTTACACCTTTTTAAATACCCCTTTTAAAAAAGTTTTTCTCTTTCTTTAAAATGTTAATTTAAAAATGTTACTCGTTTACTTGGGAAGGAAAATTGAGAGAATAGAATTATAATTCATGCAAGCAATTATGGAAGTCCTAGTTCTGGAGACAGTTTATGGAATTGTTCATCTAAGTTGAACATTCACTATTTCTGTCATAACCAGCTTACATGACTGCTTCCTTTATGGAGATTGACTGTTTGAGTTTATCAGATTTTATTGAGCATCAGTATTTCAGGTGCTCTTACATAATTAAGACAAGTAAATTACTCTTCTTTTTAAGTAACTTACAGGCTAAAGAGGGAAATAAGAAAATAAATATAAACTAGTCATATTACTTTCATGAGTATGGTTACCAGCGAAATGCTTGCAAATGCAAAGATATACGAGAGAGCAAAGATTCACAGACAAGAAACTGGCTGGTGTGTGTGTAAGAACCACAAAGGCCTGAACATGGAGGGTCCAGCACGACATGTGAAGGAGCCTAGGATGTGCCATATAGGGGGACATGTACCAACCCTGTGTAAGCAATATGTGGTCTCTTTGTATTTTAAATTAGAATAGAACAATGAAACAAAACAAACAAACAAAAAACAGTAAAAGGAGAATTAGTGGGCAGCACTACCACAAAAGTAAACCTAGCAGAGAGTTTCAAGGAAAAAGCCATTTCAGTATAAAGAGTAAATGTGGCAATGAAGCACACAGTTTTGGGATCTGTTTAGGATATGTCTACATTAAGACAGGGCAAGGATGATGATGCACACTCAGGAGACTCCAGTGGCAATGTTAGTGGATAGAGAAGAAAACTGGGGAACCATGACTTAAGGAATGCCCAAGACCCTGGGAGGGGAGACAGTGCCGTGACTTCACTGCTAGGAGCTGGGATTCGAGGCAGGAAGGAGGGTGGGGAGCTTAGCAGCTAATGAGGATTTAGTGTCTAACAAGATTTCAGAGAAAGGGGAGACAGATTAGAGAATAATGGGGAGTACTCAGCGGAGACAGAGTGGTTAGGGATGATTGCTCTGCCAGTGTCCAAAAAGGGAAATGGTGGAGCTAGGGCTGGGGAGGAGAGGCCTATCTTGAGCATAGGAGTAGAGGGAAAGGTATAAGGAAATGTTGGAGTCTGGTGGGATGGGTGAAGTACGGTGAGTCATACTAGAGAAGAGAGAGCAAGAGAGCGCGGTGTGTGCGTGCGTGTGTGTGTCCATCCATCTGTGGTCCATATAATGAGGCTATGTCTAAATCCTCTTATAGAAGTGTTCTTATCAACAACCTGCAAGTGTTATTATAGACTAACTCTGAAACCACTTTACAATTAACTGTTCCCCTACTGTCTGCCATCAGATTTTGAGCCCTGACCCCTGCAGTGGCAGAGTTTATTGCCTTTTTTGTATCCCTGGCACCTAGCGTTTCGCTAGGTAGAACAAGAAATAAGTAATTAGTACACGTTTGTGGAATGAGCAAACTAAGAAAGAATAGAAAGGAAGTCAAATTGATCTGAGAGTAGCCCATATTTTAAAGACTCAGAAAACTGAGCTTCCAATAAATCTTTAAAAAAATAAATTACTAACCTAGGAATTTTGGGCCTCTAGGAAGAGAATGTAATGTCAAATAAGTTAAAATTTGCACATTTCTTCTATTTGTCTCTGTTTGGAGGGTATAAAATACTAATGTTGGCAACATTCTGAAGCTTTTCTTTTAACTAAACTTAATAAATTATAATTTATTAAACAGAGGTGGACTAGCAGAAAGACTAAATGGACTGCAGAATCGGGAGAGATCTGCTGTTTCTTTGTGGAGACATCAGTGTGTTTCTTCCCAAAAGGGACTTTTTAGGTAAGGCTTACACTGGCAGCTGAGACTGTGGGTTAAAATATGCCACTTAAAGAGTATTGTTACATTAAAATATATGAAGTTGATCATTGCTGCTTTCATGATTTTATTTTCCTCCAGGTGTCTTATAGGTCTTAGAAATTGTTCCAAAATATGAGTCCATTCTTATAAGGTCTACAGATCCGCTCCCCATAGAACTTCTCATAGTTAAATAGAAGACTTATTCTTGAAGATCTGACTTGGAGTGTTTTATATTAGACCTTTTTCTTGCTGTATCTAAGCCAGTAGTTTTCAGACTTTTGTGACTGCCACCCATAGTAAAAAATACATCATATATCATCTCCCAACACATACATGACATTTCACACATGTGCACATGCATACAACACTGCTGAAATTAATTTGTAAACAACACTAAGCTTAGTATGTGTGATATTCTCTACATGCACTTTTATTTTAACCATAATTTTAGTTTCATTAAATTGATTCAGGACCTTTCTAATGAGTTGCAACATGCAGTTAAAAAATTGTTATTACAAGTAAGTGACTGAAATTTTGTTCTTAACAAAGTTTTTGATCTTTATAATATTTCATATTGAGAGAAGATCCCACTCCTATGAGACAATGTTCTTTTTTCATGATTTCTTCCTGGGTAGTCTCCATCTGCAATGGGGGAAGAGGTGGGGTGGGCATGGTCATCTATTTTAAACCTAATATTAATAATTGTCTCTCTAAAGGACACTGCATATACAATGAGATTTGGAAGCAACCTGAGTGTCCATCGATGGATGATTGGATAAGGAAGATATGGTACATATATATGATGGTAGATTACTTTGCTATAAAAAGGGAATTAAATCTTGCCCTTTGGAACAATATGGATGAACCTAGGGGCTGTTATGCTAACTGAAATAATATAGAGAAAGACAAATGTTAAATGTTTTCATTTTATGTGGAATCTAAAATAAACAAAACAGAAACAAACTCATAGATGCAGAGAATAAACTGATGGTTGCCAGAAGGTAGAGGCTTAGAACATTTAGGTGAAAGGGTGAGGGGATTAAGAAATACAAATTGGCAGTTAAAAGTAGTCAGAGGGATGTAAAGTATAGCATAGGAATATATAGTCAAAAATATTGTGATAACTATATATGGTGCCAGGTGGGTACTAGACTTATTGGGGGGATAACATTTTAAGTTATTTAAAAGTCTAACCACTGTGCTGTTCACCTAAAACTAACATAAAATAATACTGAATGTCAATTGTAATTGGAAAAAAAATAAGTCAGGCTACTAGACCCACTACACAGGTGGTAGAAGGTGGGGTGGACACTCTTTTAATGATGTCACATCCTACCTTGTGAAAATAATAATTTTACTCCTTTACCAATTTCCTTATAATAGTACTATTGAGAAATAACCAACACTCCAAATTGGACTTTACGTGTCTAGTAGATATCTTTCCTGAATTTGGTTGACTTTATAGTCTTGAAATCTTGTAAATATCCTCAACATGCGAGCAAGACTTGAACTAACTTTAATTTGGACGATAAATTCTTAAGAAATGGTTAGGGAAAATAGCTTCTGTCTGTCCTCTTTCCGACTTCAACATTATCCTCATAATTGTATCACATTTGGAGGTTTACTTTCTCCCAGGTGCAATGCTTACTACATATTAAATAATTTAGTATGCAAAATGATTTCTAAATAGATTTTGCTTTTTTTATTTTCCAGGTGAGGAAATTGTAGATTGAATACATGGTATAGATTATTAGCCCAGATATGAAGTACCTCTTAACTCCATGTTATGCACTAATTTATACAGGCATTCTTTAGATTATCTGTTTAGGCTAGAGAAAGTTAGAAGTATAAGAAGGCAAGAGATTAAGGAATCAGCAAAATTAGAAATATTGATATAAATGTGATTTTTCTTTGGGAAAAAGTAATCTATTGGTGTCTAGAGCTAAAATTTTAGTAAACAGCTGAAATTTAGTGACAAATTTATTAAAATATCTATATTGTTAATCTGAAACTCTCTAAGCCTCCCAATTTCCCTATCCAGAATGAGATAGTAGTACCTCACCTTAAGAGTTTATACTATCAGTAAATGCTGCAAGGACAAAATCAGCATTCAGTGGATCATGAAAATAGAGACACTGCATTATTCAGAGTTCAGTTTCATTGCTGTCAGATCTGATAGTTCAAAAGCGACCAAAAGCAGCATCCCCTCTTCTCCCTTAGGGTTTGGTTGTACCTTTGGGTTTCATGGTACCAAAATCAGAATCCCACTTTATTTCTAATGCACTCAGGTGGCTTATTTATTTTAGGTTAGTTTCAACTGAACAAGTGAACTACATCAGGTTTGGCTTTCCTTTTCTTCAATAGGTTTAATGGAAATCTAGGACTTAGTAGTAATTTATGAACCATATCTTGGTTTTTGTTCTTGATATTAAGTATAGCATATCTCTCTGAGTCTGTATTTATCTCCTTTAGATTTATGTCTTACAAAAGTAATCTGTAAATTTTTTTCTAGCTTTTAGGCCTTTCTTCCCACATTTCTTCTATTTGAGGATATTATTTATTAATCCATAGTTGAGAAGGGTGTAAAGCCTGCTTATCATTTGAAATGTTTGAGTGAATGTCTCCAACACATCTTTCTACACCTTCTTTTTTTTTTAACTTTGTATTTTGTGGTAATTATACGTTCACATGCAACTAATGCTGTTATAAGAAATAATAGAGTGATTCCTTTTGCCATTCACCTAGTTTCCCCCAATGATAAGAACTTTCCTAACTTAATCTATAGTAAAACCAGATATTGATCCTGGATACAATTCACTTATGCACTTGTGTATGTGCGTATAGCTTGTTTATGTAAATTTTATCACCTATGTAGGTTCATGTGCCCATCACCAAAGGGATCTGTCATGCTACCCTTTTCTAGCCACAACCCCCTCTTTTCCGAATACCTTGCAACCACTAATCTGTTCACCTTTCCCTAGTTTTGTGATCTCAAAAAAATGTTATATAAATGGAATAATATGGTATGTAACCTTTTGGGATTGGCTTTTTTCATTTGGCAGAATTTCCTTAAGATTCATCCAAGGTGATATATATCAATAATTAGTTTCCTCTTATTTGTGAGTAGTATTCTGTGATATTGATGTACCATAGTTTGTTTTACTATGCACCATTAAAGGACATTTTGATTGTTGGGCTATTGCAAATAAAGGTGCTATGGAATATGAACATTTGGGTACATGTTTTTGAGTGAACATAGGTTTTTTAAATTTTCTGTTATAAAGATCATGGGTACAATTGCCACATGTTATGGTAAGTAAAAGTCTAGCAAGACATTGCATAAGCAGAGTTGGGCCTGGTTAGTACCTGAATGGGAGACCACCTAGGAAGACCAGGTGCTGTAAGCGTACATAATGATAAAAAAGAAGGAAGGAAGGAAGGAAGGAAGGAAGGAAGGAAGGAAGGAAGGAAGGAAGGAAGGATGGAAGGAAAGGGGACGGGAGGAGACGGAAGGGAAGGGAAAAGGGAAAGAGAAGGAAAGAAGGAAAGCTGGGCTTGAGATAAATTGTTTTTCATGAGATTTTTGTTCCCTCTAAACTTAATATAGAAGATTGGAGGGTGGAGGAGAGAATGAAGACACAAGCAAAATCAGTGAAGTGCTGTAGCATTTACTGTTGTCCAAAGCAGAATTCTTTCGGAATTTTCTTTTTTCTTCAACTTGCCGTTATCAAATATTGAGAGTGGTCACTGAATATGTATGTGTGTGAGTTTTTACTTCAGGACACCCTTTGCTAAACTTGTTAAGATAGAAATGCTGTAGGTTTTCTGTATGGTATATGCATGTATTATGTGTTCAAAAATAATAAATATATTGTCTTGAATTTAGTATTATAAGAGCAAACAATGGACTTAATTATTCCTATTGGTATTAGCACTTAATAGCTTTTGTTTTAGGATTTTTATTTTATTCACTCTTCGCCACTGGGTCATCAACAATTGGAGCATTGTAAAGTGTAGGCCACAAAATACGATAACTTTTACCAATTCCCTTTCAAGCATAGCTCAACAACAGCATCTGGATACTGCCACCTAGGAAACCTTGCTTTTCACTTATACAATACCGGCCTCTGGGTGTCGCTACACATCTAGTTGGTAGACAGCCCATGCAGGCTAATAACCTAAATCAGCTGCTTAGCCTCCTTAAAATAAATTCATACAAAGCTATCCAGCTGCCAGACTCTATCAAGTAACTTAACCTTGCCCTAACTATAAATAAATAAAAATTTCAAGAGTTCTTATTATCTCTTTTCTCTGTTTTATAATTTAATTTTCTAGTCTTTTTGCATTACATTATTTTCTCATTTTCCCCACTGTTATTTTGCAGAATTACATTCACTGCCTTTGTTATTTTTCCAATGTTACATTTTATTACACATATCCTCTTCAATGTTTTTGTTATTTTGGGGGGAGTTTTTTAAAATTTTTATTGAGTTTTACTTTATTTGTTGTTATTGTTCTTTTCTCCTCCAGAGAGCAGTCTCTGAATTTAGTGGGGTAAAATTTTCTGTATATTATTTCTCTTTCAGTTTTTGGATGCCAGACCTGAAAGTTTTTCAGAAATGATGCAAATAAGTGTGACAGTGGAATTCAGATTAATGCAGATAATACAAGTGATGGCTTCTACTAGGCACTTGAATGAGGAATTAGCACACACAGAGCTCTTCATGTCACTCACTCCTCACAGTGACCCTGCAGAGCTGTACTGTGCCTTCTAGATCATATAAATATCCAAAACATTCTGTTTTCTAGTCTGTAGAGTTAGGGATTATTTGTTAAATGAAGAAGGGTGATTTGGGGGTGGGAGTTGGGCCTCTACTCTTAAATATCAAGCATTTCAGCTGCCTATTCCTGTTAAAAAAAAAAAGGTATTTTTAAAATAGGTTAAGGACCTGAATATAAGACCTGAAACAATAAATTGTAAAGAAAACATAGGCACTAAACTCATGGACCTTGAACTTAAAGAGGATTTTATGAATTGGACCTCAAAGGCAAGGAACTAAAAGCAAAATTAAATGAATGTTGCTATATCAAACTAAAAAGCACAGCAAAAGAAACCATCAACAAGGCAAAGAGGGAACCATTTGAATGGGAGAAGAAATTTGCAAAATAATGTCCTGATAAAGGCCTGATACCCAAAATATATAAACTCATACAACTCAACAATAAAAAAACAGTTCAATTAAAAAATGGGCAGAGGACTTGAACAGATACTTCTCCCAAGAAGACATACAGGTAACCACTAGACGTATGAAAGATGTTTAACTTAACTAGCTTTTAGGGAAATGCTAATCAAAACTACTGTGAGATACCATCTCACACCTGTTAGAATGGCCATCATCAACAGGAGAAGTAATAAATGTTGGAGAGGTTGTAGGAGAGACAGAACCCTCAAACACTGCTAGTGGAATGCAAATCGGTACAACTACTATGGAAAAGGGTATAAAGGTTCCTCGGGAAAACAGAATAGAATTACTATATGATTCAGCAATCCCTCTTCTGGGTATTTACCCAAAAAACTGAAAACATTATCCACAAAGATATATACACCCAGATGTTTATAGCAGCATTATTCATGGTGACCAGGAAACAACTGAGGTGCCCATCAATAGATGATTGGATAAAGAAGATGTGGTACATATATACAATGGAATATTAGTCAGTCATAAAAAAAAGTGAAATACTGCCATTTGTAACAACATGGATGGGCCTTGAGATAATCATGTAAGCAAAATAAGCCAGACAGAAAAAGCTGAAAACCACATGATATCACTTATATGTGCGATATAAATTTAAAAGGAACAAACACACACATCAAACAGAGACTCATGGACGTAGACAGTGGACTAGTGGTTACCATAGGGAAGGTGGGGAGGGTGGAGATTGGTGAGGTAAATGGGGCGAAATATGTAGTGACAAATCTAACTGTGGGCAGTGAACACACAATGCAATATATATATGACATTATTGAACTGTACACTTGAAGCTTATTTGATTTATTAATGTCATCCCAATAATTTTTAATAAAAATTTAAATTAAATTTAAAAAGTGTTTCAGGTCACTTCAGTTAGCTAATTAAAAACATTGATTCTGTGGGGCAGAAAAATAAATTTTCCTTCTAGCCTTCTAAGTTTTTCTGGCTAAACTAATAATCAAAATTAACATGAGACAAATTAATAGGAGAAAATGACCAAAGTTATAGGGATTCCACAGGAATCTGAGACCCAAAGATATATTAGGCAGTTAAGGCTTATATGCCATCTTGAGCTAAGGAGAAGGGGGTTTTGTGTTTGGCACTTTTAAAGGGCAGGAAGGCAGTTCACATGGAGGTAAGAAAAGCAAATGTTTGGTAAAGGTTTGTTGGTCCCATCTTTAACAATGAGGCACGGAACTTTGATCCGTAGGGCCTCTATAAGTTCCTCTCTTTTTCTGTCACAGTAGTTCATACTAAATAATAGTTATATATGATGATAACTTCCTTCCTGGATCACATCCTCTCTTTCTAAATCTTTCAGGCAGTTGTGGAGAAAGTTTGATGTATATCCTGAGTTATTTTTGTCTTGAAAATAGCCAGCTAAAAAAATAACTCAAAAGACATATTTTGGGTGTGGTAAACCCTGCTTCCACCTCGAATCTCCTTTAAATTGTATTGTAGAAGGTAAGCAACCAATATTCAGAGTATTTTTTTTATATATAAAAGTGTCATGTACATTACTTAAGGAAAGAAATTTTTTGTGTGTGCCCATATTTCTGTGTTGATTTTAGTTATATGAAAAACTGTTCTTTTCCCATACTGCTACTTCAGTAGTGCATAGAATCTGGTGGTGGAGATGGGATGGTGGCAAGAGAGGGTCCACAGAAAAGGAGCTGGACAGGTCGTTGTTCATTTATTCATTCATCAAGTGTTTATTTTGCCAGATCCTATGCACCCTAAATGAGCAAGTTCTGGTCCCTGCACTCATGAAACTTCTATTTTAGCACCTTAGATAGACAATAAGCAGAGAAAGAATATTGGCACAGGGTGGCATAATTAAGTATTTTTGAGGTGTTGGGGTATGTACTTATGCTGAACAGGCCATGGAGGAGAGCTTCATATTTATAATGGATACTACAGCACCTGTCTAGTTTCCAGGCCAGAATATCAAAGGAAGGTGGCTGAAGAAGTTTTAGCCACCTAAGGAACAGAGGAGTTTTTGGTATTTATTAATTTTTACAAGAAAAATTATATTTTAAGTGAGGTTTTTAATGACCTGTGTTTCTTTTTTCTGTTTTGTCCAGATACAATAGAAACATAGGGGTTTTTAGATATAATTGAAAAACAACACTATGTAAGTTTTATGTGTACAGCAATAATGGTTTGTCATACACATATTGTAAACCATTACCACAATAAGTTCAGTAAACATTCCTCACTCACATAGATTAAAAAAAAAGAAAAATGTGTTTTTTATTTTTCTTGTGATGAGAACTCTTAGGATTCACTCTCTTAAACCCCTTTCAGATATACCATACAGCGGTGGTAACTACAGCCACCATGTTGTACATCACATCCCTACTACTTACTTATAACTGGTGGTTTGTAACTCCTTGACCACTTTCATCCAATTTCTTCTCTCCCCACTGGTAATCAAATCTTTTTCTATCAGCCTGTTTGTTGTTATTTTGGTGTGTTTGTTTGTTTGTTTGTTTTGGATTTTGCTATAAGTGATATCATACAGTTTGTCCTTCTGTCTGACTTATTTCACTTAGCGTAATTCCCTCAAGTTTCATCCATGTTGTTGCAAATGGCAGGATTTCCTTTTTATGGCTGAATAGTATTTCCTTTACATGTGTATATATATACATAAACGTACATACATATCACATACATATATGTACATATACATACAACATACCACATCTTCATTTATTGAAGGACATTTGATTTGTTTTTCATGTCTTGGCTATTATAAATAATGCTATTATAAATATATGGGTGCAGATATCTCTTTGATACAGTGTTTTCATTTCCTTCGGATATATTCCCAGAAGCTAGATCATATGGTAGTTCTGTTTTTAATTTTTTGAGGAACCTCCATACTGTTTTCCATAGTGGTTGTACCAGTTTGCATTCCAGCAGTTATCTCTTTTCTTTTGACAATAGCCATTCTAACAAGTGTGAGGTGATATCTCATTGTGATTCTCATTTGCATTTCCTTTATATTAGTGATGTTAAGCATCTTTTCATGTATATGTTGGCCTGAATAGCCCAAATTTTAAATATTTTTCATCTTGTACAGAATTATTATAATGATAAGATTTCGTTAGGTTATTATTAATTGAAGTCCAATAAGAGGCAATTTAGTATTCATTATACTCAAACAGTGAAATATAAAAGTACAATTTAAGTTTTGGAAAATCCTGGATGCTACAAAATTTTTGTTTGCAGTACCTTTACCGTTGTGAACATTTGCTGTTCTTAAATTACTGTTTTGTTTTTAAATATATAACAAAGTTACAGAAAATATATATGCAGCTTAACAAGTACTTATAAAGGAAGTATCCTATAACCGCTACTACTTAAGTAATAGAATTAGATGGTTTTCTATTTAATATTTTTTACCCACTAGACAAATACAGTAAAATTGGCACCATATCTCTTTTAATTTTTTGTGGTAAACAGCCATATTATTTTAGCCTGTGTTTTGTTTTGTTTGGTTTATTGTGTCTCATTCTTTTTGCCAGTGTAAAAGCATCCAAACCTGTAGAGAATTTTTATAAGAGTTTATTTGAGCCAAACTGATGACATATGTCTGGGAGCAAGATCTCAAATGCTCCAGAGAATAATAGTTTTGTAGCTTTTTTTTGTGCATTAAGGAGGTCCTGTAAGGAAGAGTACATGCGGGTGGGAGAAAGTAAGTTGGAGATTGGATTAACAGGGTAGTTAAATGCCTGCTTAAGGGTGGTTATGTCTTCTAGGGTATTATTTTGACATCTCAAAAGTATTTTAACCTAGATGCATATAGATGCATAAGAACAATGGACAGAACTTGCTTAAAAATCTCACTAAAGACGTTGATAGGCCTGGCACGTGACCACCCACCATGACCTGCCTGTTTAAGAATTTATGATCAAATCACCCTGTACAGGTTACTTTCCATAGACTCCCTTTTCTTTCATCACAGTTTCACCTTTTGTCATAATTCAATCTAAAGGTGTATTGATGACTAAACCTTTTGATTGGATAATGTGGTCTAGGAAGGCTCATTCTGAGGAAGTTTTAGTGTTGACATCATCTTGTGACCACAGGGGATAAGGGCAATACTGTAAACCATTGGATCTGAGTTGAGGCTGAATTTTTCCCAAAAGGGAATATCAGGTTAAGTGAAAGACAGTCAGGTTTTATGGCTTTTGTTGCGAAAAAAACACTCTGGATCATTTCTGACCTGTGAACTATCATGATCCAAGTTTTGCTTTCTGTCTCATTTTTCTGTATTTGGCATATAGTAATAACATTTACTGTAAGCCATGAAAAAGTATTTTAGTCACTTATAAATGTTTATTTAGTAATCATTAAACAGTTTAAGACTATAGAAAAAATCCAAAGGACGGTATGACTATTATTATGACTAATATCATTAGCAGGTGGCGAAGACAGTCAAAATTGGTGTCTGAGTTTCAGTATCAATTCACAGGTACACAGGCCTTGTCGATGTCTTCTAGTCCTTGAGGAGTCTTTGATGTCTGTAGAATAGGGGTAGATATCCATTTGTGGTTAGACACCTGATAAAGTTCCTTCCAGTGTAGTTCCAGAATGTCTTTATTTGATGTCCCTTTTCAAAACAGAAACACCACAATCTCTAGGTTGCAGTTAATGATCTTTAAAGTCTATCCCATGGCAGCTTGCTGTGATAAAAGTTGTTACCAACTTGGCATTTTCTTGAAGTGATTTAAAACCTTGGTAATATGTAAAGATGGTCTCCTTTCATAATGTCAGCTCATAAGTTCTGCCATCTAAGTCCAGCTTAATGCACTTTGATGTAAAATCCCTTACAACCTCAATGTCTAATGAAAACTAAGAAATAATCAATTAGCATTTTTTTAGCTTGGACATTTTATAACCTCGTGAAACATTTTTCATAGCCGTAAATGTAATTTATTAACATGGACTTATTTTGTAAAACCCAGGCAAAAATAAAGATGTCTGTTTTACTTAAACCAACAAACTTAATCTTTTCTTTTCTAAAGGATTAATCTCGCACCACGTGAACCTGAAAGCATTTGAATTAGTTTCTATGTATCTTATGAAGAATTTTAGAATATCCAATCTTTTTAAAGGAAAGTTTAATGTATGTATGTATATAATTATGTATTTATTGGGGTGTCATTGGTTAATAAACATTATATAGGTTTCAGGAATATCCATCCTTATATGTGCTTGCCTTTAAATTAATTTAACTAACTATCACATTTACAACATTCATGTATAGACATATACAGACAAACACAGAGAGCAGTTGAGATTAAATTTTGTTTTGGAAGCCATTTTACAAATATATCTGTCCTTGACAAATGACCTCTCTTTTAAATAAGGACAGAAATTTTTAATACCTTAAAGAATTAAGTAGACACCTAAATGACATCATATGTAGATCCATTTATCTAAATTCTCTTTTTGAACCTTTTGAGGACCAGTAAATATGTTTTCCATTTCTGCTTGATTTTATAGCTGTTTTTTTCTAATTTGTGCACACAAAATTAATTTAGAAGTATCAAAGGGCCTCATTTTGGCCATTTTAGTATTAATGGGAGGTTGACTGACATGGGGTTTGTCAGCCTCCGAGGCATGATTTCACATGTTAGTTTTGAGATCTGTAGAGTCTGAACAAACTTCCAGGGAAAACCAGTTTCTTCCATGTATTCTCCGGATTGAAGCAAAATATGATGATAAATATCCCTCTAGGACTGCTTTATCCCTAGAGGAAAATTTTTCCTCAGGTAGCTCCACAAAGGTTATGAATCACCTGAGAATACCTGAGCAAGGGCCACTGAGAGCTTACAGGACACTGCCAGAACCACACTTGTTTTCCAAGACGTGGGCCCATCTTTCAGGCCTCTTTCTTGGGGTGCAACCAGTACAGGGCACTCTACCCTTCTCCCCAGGCTCCCACCAGCTTCCCTGTGATCAAGCTGCCATTATTACCCTACTGGACAACTCCCAGTACCATCTTTGTCATTCAAGATTTAGAGATCTGAACAAACTATCATAACCCATTGACTATTTGGGCTGTGTAAGCAAGTGTGCTTTCTCTTTTGGAGCTAAAGAAGAGATCGGTCTCTCCATTTTATCAGCAGAGATTTTGTTCAACTCTCTCAGTAAGCAATCCAATTAAAAAGCCAAAATTAAGACACAGCAACCCATTAACCCCCCTCCCCCAGGATTATCTCAACCCTTATCATTACCCAAAGATTATCCACTTTTCAAATAAAGTCATGGCTTGCTAACTTAAAGGGGCCTGGAATTCCAAGGGAAACTCACCAAGTTCATGGATGTGAAGCAGGGAGCCGGTGGTACACAGTGGGCCTTTGCTTGTATGTAGCGCTGGGTCTGGGTCCACAGGGTGGTCTTGGGACTTTTCTGGAATCCTGTCAGCTACACCAAGTAAATGTCCAAAGTAAGAAAACTGTCTCACCTAGAGAATTTTTATCAGAGTTTATTTGAGCCAAAGGGACAAACATGCTAGGAGCAAGATCTCAAATGCTCAAACAATAACAGTTTTTCAGCTGCTTTATATGCATATGAGATTAAGGAGGGAATTTAAGGAAGATTACATGAGGGTGGAGAAAGCAAAGATCAGGATTACAGGTTAACAAGATTGTATGCTTTTTAAGGGTGGTTATGCCTTGAAAGGTATTCTGACATTTCAAAGGATTAACCTAGATGCAAAGAACAATGGATCTCTCACTAAAGAAGTTATTGTACTGGGGTGTTACTGCCCTCAATGGCCTGCTCAGTTAGGAATTTATGATCAGATTACCCTCGTTAAAATTACTTTTCATAGAACACTTTTTTTTGTCAACACTTCATTAATTGAAACTTCCGATAAGCAACAAATATAGGTCCATTACTGACAGAATTGTCTGACCCTATTAGAACATTATAATTTTTTACTTCCTTAAAATATTAAAGCTTTATTCTTTAGAAGGAAACAAAACAGTATTTATACTTGAAAATGTTTGAATAATGTCTATAAAATTTTTACTTTTTGAAGTACATTTAAGTAAATTAAAAAAAAGAAACAAAGCCAATGGAAATAAAGCATTCTCCTTAGGAATTATGAAGAAGGACTGCAATGAATTTACTCTGTGAATATTTATTTATGCAATTTCGGGAGAAATTGAAAAATGTGATATACTATTTCTTTTCCTGATAATTATAAAATGAGATAGTGTTCCTGTACAATTCTAACTAATACTTCTAGAACTTTTTATGCTATAAAATTGTTTGGAAGTATTAGTACATATTATAAAATAAATTATTGAAAACTTAGTAATAGTTACCTTTGGAAAAGGTACTGGGACAGAGTTTCTTTTTAAATATTTTATATATAAGTAATTTGTCAAAATCAAATTTTTTTTCACAATGAAGAAGGAAGAAAAATGAATAGTAATGGGGATGTAAAGTAGAGCAAAGGATATAGTCAATAATATTGTAATAACTGTATAGGGCCAGGTGGGCACTAAACTAATCATGGAAATCACTTTGTAAATTACATAAATGTCTAACCATTATGCATGCACCTGAAACTAATATAAAATGTCAACTGTAATTAAAAAGAGGGAGAAAAATGTAAATGGTAGAGAACGCTACCCTGAATTTTACTTATGAAAGTACCAAAATGTAGACTTTTGTGTCAGGAAATGAAAATTTAATAATGAGACTGGTTATTCCAGTGAGGCAGTTTTTCAAAACGCAGAGTATAGTTCTTTATCTTTGATTAGCTCTGGATCCGCTCAGAGACTAGTATTATAATCTAGTATACCTCCACAGGTTCCCATTAGGCACTCCTCAAGCTCTCCTTATTATCTGTATGAACCTATATGAGCGTTTCTGTGTTCCTGATGGACAGGATAGCTGAGACTGTGAGAACACTGCCCCGCTGCCCTCTTGGCCCACCCCAGGAGTAGTGGCTGTGGCACCCATGCATTGGCGTCCCCTCAGCATTGTTGGAAAACAGCAGCCGGAAATCTGGTGCCTGCTCTTTCTCACTGCTTTCAAGGGGCTGCTTTGAGGCTGGGGAGTCTCTGAAATTCAGGGGTCATGTTCCAGACTTAACCACTTGAGTGGTCAAGAGAGAAGTAATGTCAGGGCCAGCATTTTTTATACAGAACATTGGTGTGAGCAGGGAAGAAGAGCCAAGAATTCTTTGTAGATATGTACGTGTCTAAAAAATTTACCTAATTTCCATGATGCACTATTTTCTCATAATTAAGAGTAACTTAAGGTAGAAAATGTTGGGCTGATTATTTCTACCAAAGCAAGTCAATTGGTAAAGTAATGTCCTTAATTTAGTTGAAAAATAATCGTTAGAAAAGCATATGATTAATCTAAGTCTCTTAATATGTGTGTTTAAAGATAGGAAAGATAAGTGTGTGGTGAGCTGTTCATTTAATTTGGTCAATTTTTGACAGTATTTTATGCCTTTAAAATTTTGTTTAATTTCTAAAAGCTAAGATTTTAGATTTATAAATAAAAATGACATGGATAGAAAAGTATTAGTTTTCTAGTATAAAGTCTTTAAAAAGTCATTTAAATCTTTTTCTTAAACTCCTTGATTTACCTTATTTACCACCCTTTATTTCAATTGAAGTGACACTGCTTGTGACCTACTCCGTAAATTAGGTCTGACTTGGCTGGAGAGGTTTTGCTGCAGTTCCTTTTCTTAACTTTCCCATCCCTCTGGGCTAAGAGAGCTATCTATGGATTATCTCCAGCTTCCTCTCTGGCCAATAAAACCAGAAAGCCAATTATAGTGTTTAAGCTTTATTTTTTTCCTTCTTTTATATCTATAGCCACATTTCAGTGTAGCAGTGATATTCAATATGGTTCTTTGTAGTCATAGGCGAGAAGAATTCATGTAATACTCTTGGCCGAATTATTCAAGTCAAGAAACAAACTATGATATTGTTTTGTCTACTATTAAGGCTGTGATTTTCATGTCCCAAATGATTATAATTTCCCATACTCATTTAAGTGGAAGTTAATAGAAGAGTAAGAGTTCATATATGACTTTCCTAATATCAAGTTATTTCATAATTTAATCAAAAATAATGATGGGATCTGAGAAATGAAGGAAGGGATACTTAATTCCAAATTCATCTCTGGCTAATGTATCTGTCATAGCTGCTTCTGTCATATCCTTTTCACCTTCATCCCTAGAAATAAATTAATTGTGAATTTTTCTATCTAAAAATCTATTAATAAGTTTTGGTAATACATCAGAATTAAATAATACTTTCATGTTTCTTGTAGCTTTTTTTAATGTATACTTTCTCCATTCCTTTTTACATGAAAAGAAAAACAGCAGTTCTGCAGTTTTTAAGATTGATTTCTCATAGGCCTGAGGTTTAAGAGAATCTTTTTTTCTGTTTTCTATTGTAGGTGATCCAAGAATAGGACTGCAGAGTTAGCGCATTCTAAATCAACCATATAGTGTGCCAAGTATGTTTCCTGTTGAATTCCATATGTGGTTTGATAAATAAAAATTCATTCATAGTATTAAATTGGGACCTTGTTAATGAAAAAAATTATCTATATGTTAAAAATCCCGTCTTAGACCTTCAGAAAAGTATTGATATTGACAAGGCAGCATTTTCTTTGGCTTGTAACCAATTGCCATTTTTACCATCTAGCCAAGTTCAGTATCATACTGGCCTTTGTCATGCTGTGAAATCTAGTGTATGTCATCTTAACCTTTCCACCAATCTAGTTTTCCAAACTTCTTTAGCTCCTTTTTATTTTCAAAGGAGTTACAGGTTTTCCATTTGGGATTCTGTTGCCTGGACAACCTGTTTGAAAGTCCAAGCCCAGACTTGACTTTTCTTCATTTTTCAAGAAAGATTGTCAAGGGACAGTGAGTTGACAGGCTGGGTAGCCCTGCTCAAGTAGCCCATGCAGCACAAATCTTACTGAAAGGAGGTTCTCTAAGAATGGGTTGCTGCTTATTAGCTAATACAACTTATCTTTCTCAGTGAATCAGTGTTAAATTTTTCTGTTACAAATAGGAAACTTTTCAGTCTGCAAACAGAATAAACAAGTTCTTGAATTGGTAAAATGCCTTGTAAAGTTTGAAAGAATGGGAAACTCTGTTTTATATTGTTATAGTGATTTAAAAGAGTAGCCTGAGATCTATTTTCACACCCCTTCCAACTCAGTATGGCACTGCTTCATTTCTACCAGTGTATAGAAATAGTCGTTCCTAATTGCTGTCTTCAAGCAGCACTCACACAGCTGGTTGCTCATTCAAGGACAATGCTCCCTCTTCGTTTGTCTCCTTCCCGTGTTCATTTTCCTTGACTATTTGCTGTTTCCTCCTTTGTGTGCAGCTTCAACAGATGTTCCTCAGGCTTTTGTCCTGTACCTCTTCTTGTTTTTATGCCCTCTTTAGGTAATTGGGGATCTCCGTGTTACCTCCCCCCAGGATGCTGGTCAATATGGTAACTCTGTCCTGCTGGCTTCCTAGCCCATCCTTTAGCCATACCTGCACCTAAACATCCATAGGCCCTCAGACCCAGCATGCCCCAGCACTTACCTTCTCTAACCCATTAACTGAGCGTTCTTCGATTAGGCTTTCTGGTATATTTTTTCAATCCCTCTATTGCCTAGATTCTGATAATTCTACCTTAAAGCCATCTCTCAAGTGAGATCTCTTCATTTATCCCATTTGCTACTAGTTCAAGCCCACATTTCCACATGTCTAGATTATTGTGTCAGTCTTCATCTGGTCTCCCTACTACTGACCTTTCCTCATTTTCATCCTTTCACGGTTATCATCCTAAGAGACAAATCTGATCCTATCACTGTTTTGCCTTAAAAAATTTCTGCTGACTGCCTCTGGTCCTTAGAATAAATATTTATCACTTTTAAACTCTCCAATGTGAAAATTTTGGGTTGCACTCCCAACCTACCTGACAGTCTTATTTCCCAGTGCCCCCTTTCTGTGCCACCTAACACTAAATAACTCCTTCCTGTGGAAAGCTGTACTTTTCATGATATAAGCTTAACCACTAGGCCTAATATAGTTTTCTCTCTTTGTCTATAATTATACTTCCAGTATCATGTTGTATTGTAATTATAAAAAGTATAAGTAAATAATAACTGCCAAGTGCTACAGAGATGTATAGGACTTATCTAGCTACCCTGAGCAGTGCCTAGTAAATCAGAAAGTGTTTATGAAGTAAATAAGTGAATATCAGTAGTTAATTTAAAAATATTTCATGACACTAGAGTACAAAAATGGTCCTGATCAGGAAATGTCAGTTCTGGTCCCAACTCTGCCAGAGCTAAAGGCTTACATGATTCACTTGTTCTGTGCCTCAGTTTCTTTATTGAGAAAAATTGACTGTTACATTTAGGTTATTGCCGCCCCTTTAATCCCATCCCCTGCACTTTCACCCCTGACCTATGGATATTGCCATTTTCCCCTTCAGAACTGGATCTCTGAAGGTGGAGTGTCTCCTCCCACACACTCGCAGCATGCACACGGGGTCTGGAGCACTGGTGTATGGTCAGTGGCTCCACCTGGGGCGCAAACTCAGGACCTTCTGCATGTAAAGCAGACATGCTAACCACACTACACTATGGAACCACCTCTTAGGTTATTTCTACTTTTAAAATTCTGTGTGTTTTGCCTTGCCTTGTATATTGTTCCCATGTAAAATCATTCTCAGAGCATTTTCACTTCACAGTTTCTGTGAGTGTTTTACTTTCCTTTCATTGTTTCTATGATGTGAACTCCCTGGTCTCTCGCTGCTTGCCTTTCAAGAGAGGTACTTTTATGACATCATTTCATTTTAATCTTTAAATTAATTCCTTTTCTCCTTTTTCCTCTCATCATTGTTAGTATTTGTTACAATGTTAGTAGCAGGAGATAGCAGCCCAGACTAAAATACTCACTTTCATACAGTAGGTGTGAATTTGCTGTACTTTTGGGACATGAACTAATCTGGCTAGTTGTAGATTTTACCCGTATTGACCCAATTTAAAGTGACTTAACTTATGAATTAGAAGATGTTCATTAGACTATCCTTTATTAATAATTGTTACAAAAGGGAGAGGGTTAAAGGTTGATATTGGATACGTATCAAGAAAAACATGCGCATTATAGACAACCTGGATTCTGTCAGCACATCAGTAATGTATTTTCAGCTTTTTTTGCTACACAGATTTACAGTGATTCAGCCTTTCAGTGGGTATGTCTCTACAGATGAACATGCAGTTCTGTCCTTCAGGATTGTTTAGAGAGGGGTAGGTGTGAGCCTCTAAACTTGAGAAGACTCTATTAACCATCACAATTAGTAATCTTTTATTTTAAAATTGAGTTCCTGAAACTTTTCTTAATACATTTATTTTTCAGTTGCATTTATACAGTTAGATATATTTAAATATCTATTTCCCTACTTTCTATAGCCATATGACCTTTTAAAAGTTGTTTTCAGTGTGGTTTTTTTAATTCTATTTTCTGAGCCAAAAACATTACCTAGAGTGCTGTGAAATAAGATGTTTTAAATGAGGAACTTTTTCAATAAAGAAGACCTTGCTTTGTGGGTATTCAGAGTGGAAATGGTCAGTATGCCCACAAGGTGGTTCTCTATGCATCACATCTTGGAAAGTTTATCCTGTAATAGTCCCCTGTCTCAGTCAGCATGAGCTGTCCTAACAAAGCACCACAGACTGCCTTAAAACAACAGACATTTATTTTTCACAGTTCTTAGAAGCTGGAATTCTGAGATCAGGTGCTAATATGACCCAGTTCTGGTGAGAATTCTCTTCCTGACTTGTAGGCAACTGCCATCTGGTTGTGTGCTCATAAGACCTTTTTGTGTCCAATAGGAAGAGAGGTTGCTGTCTGGTGTCTATTCTAATAAGGACACTAATCCTATCATCAAATCAGTGCCATCATCCTTATGACCTCATTTAACTTTAGTTCCTTCCCTAGAAGCCCTATCTCTGAATACAGCTATACTGGGCCTAGGGCTTAAACATGCTAATTTTGGTGGACACAAACTTTCAATCCATAACATTCCTTCCCTGACTCAAAATTCAAAGGTCCTTCTCACAAACTACATTCATTCCATCCAACAATCCCCCAAATTTTAACTCTTTCCATTCATCAACCATAAAGTCTAAAGTCCAAAGTCTTATCTAAACATCACCAAAATCAGATATGGGTGAGACTCCAAGTACATTTCATCCTGTAGCAAAATTCCTCAACAGCTGTGAATCTGAAACCAAAGATTTTATGTGCTTCCAAATACAATGCTGGGACAGATGTAGAATAGACTTTCTCATTACTAAAGGAAGAAATAGGAAGGAAGAAAGGGGAAATAAAGTCCCAAACAAGTCTAAAAACTACATAGACAATTTCACTGGATTTTAAGGCTCAAGAAAAATCCTCTTTGGTTCAGTGCTCAGCCTTCCAGTGTCACCCCCATGGCTCTCTTGGGCTCTTTACCCTTGTGACTCTGCAAAGGCTCTGGCCTTAAGGCAGGGAGGGAGTGGGCAACTTGACTCAGTGAAGAAACAAAGAGGTGGCCCAACCCTTTGAAACCTGGGAGAGAGATTCAGCCCTGCCCCCTGGGCCTGTGGTGAGAATGACTACCCTTATGATTTCTGAATTGCCTTTGGGGCTTTGGGATCATTCTTGCTTTTTTTTTTTTTTTTTTTTTTTTTTTTTTTTTTTTTAAGTTGCTTGTTCTTGGAATAGCTCTATTGCCCTGTCCTGTAGAATGTAAGAAGTCTTAACAATCTCCCTTCATTTGCTCTGGTCTCAGTCTCCTTTAATTCAAATTGGTAGTGCTTCAGCCATATAACCCCATAAACTCTTTATTGAATGATAATCTAGCCATACCCTCGGTATTCTCTTCCCAACATGCTTTCTCATTTTTTTGCAATATGGACAGGCTGAGACTATTCTAAATCTTGAAGTTTTGCTTTTTTCCCCTCAATTTGTCTCTTGCCTCTCGCATTTTACCAGAAGTTAGAAGGACACAGGCTATATGTACCTTTAACATTTTGCTTAGTAATCTCTGCTGAATATCCAGTCAATGGCTCACAAATTCTATCTTCTACAAAACACTAGCACACAATTCAGCCAAGTTCTTTACCACTTTATAACAAAAATTGCTGTCTTAGTCAGTTTGGGCTGCTATATAACAAAATACCATAGACTTGGTGGCTTAAATAACATTTTTAATTCTCATCGTTTCAGAGGCTGGGAAGTCAGTTCATGGTGCCAGTAACTTTAGTTCTTGGTGACAACTTTCTGCTTTGTAAACAGCTGCCTTTTTACTGTATCCTCATATGGGGAAGAGGGATATCTCTCGTGTGTCTTATAAGGACACTAATTCCATCATGAGGCTCCACCCTCATGACCTAATTACCTCCAATGGCTCACCTCCAAATGCCAGGTTTGGAATTAAGGCCTCAACATATGACTTTGAGGGGATATAAATATTTAGTCCATAGCAATTACCTTTCTTCCAATTTTCAATAACTTATCCTTCATTTCCATTTGATACCTCACTGGAATCACTCTTAATGTCCATATTTCTGGAATGCACCATAAAACTCCACCTTCTACCATTTTCTAGTTCCAAAGCTGCTTCCATATGTATTTTATGTATTTGTCACAGCAGCACCCTACTCATGGTACCAAAATCTGTTTTAGTCAGCTCAGGCTACTGTAATAAAATACTATAGACTGGTGGCTAAAATAGAAATTTATTTCCTTACATTTCTAGAGGTTGAATTCTAAGGTCAGGGTGCCACCATGATCTATTTCTGGTAAAAGCTCTCCTCTGGCTTGTAGGCAGCAGCCACCTGGCTTGTATGTTCACATGGCCTTTCCTCTGTGCTCAGCAGAGAGAGAGGATCTCTGGTGTCTCATAAAGACACTAATCCTATCACATGAGGACCCCACCCTTATGATCTCATGCAGCCTTAATTACTTTCTTCGAGGCCCTATCTCCATATACAGCCACACTGAGGGGTAGCTCTTTAACACGAATTTTGGGAGAACACAAACATTTAGTACAACATACCCACTCTTGTCTGGTTTTACATAAACTTTGCCTTCCTGGAGCCTTTATGTGCTTTTTCCTTACTTAGATTTCTTAAAAAATGGAACCGCCTATTACCCATTCACCCTGTATAGGTGAATGGGTAAGGCCACCCCTGCAAAACAAGTCACAGTGACATGGTTGGCAGCAGCACTGTGGCACTGTGATCTCAGGTGGCTGGTGTGCTGTGTTAATTTCTGATTGTTCTCATTGCTGTGGACTATGATAAACATTCCAATCTCCTGGTCAGTATTGTCTAGTTTTTTTTTATTTTTAAGGGGTGGGTTTCAGGTTTCTGTTTCATGCTTAGAATTATTGTGGCTTTTGGCAAAGAATATTTTAAACTGGGTGAAAGGAAAGAAAAAATGTGGAATCAAGAAGTGAAAGCACAATTGTTTACAGCTCAGTAAGCAGTTGTGGTTAAGAAATGTGTCTGTTCATCATTGCCAGATGACTTAAAATTTTATGGGGGAGCATGAATTTTAAAAAAAAAGTAATTGGTTTCTTTACAGAGTAAAGATGTGAATTCTTCATAATTTAGTTTTTATATATTAAAATCTAGACCTCTGGTTAGAGCTTTATGAATTGTATTGTGAAATTGTGAATGCGGTGGCAGTTTAAAACATTTACTCAGAAACTAAAATTTTGATTTACCAAGCAGTAGTAATAATGCAATAATGCAATTAATAAGAGACTCACTCATTCACTCATTGAATATTTACAGGAGCATAATATTACTCGATTTTAGGGAATCGTTAGTAAAATTAGGCATAGTAGTAACCTCAGAAGAAAAGATAGTATAATTATGTACAAATAAATAAAATTCACCTTTCAGTGCATGTTAATGAAAAATAACTAATATATTACAATGAATAGATAAAACATCATTTTGATTTTATTTTGGAATGCATTGTTCGTTTTTCTTTTTTGGAGCATCACTTGAATCACATTTAATTTGCATTCTCTAGGTACATATCAAGTCCAGCTGAGGTAAAGGGAGGTAGGTCAAACCATCTTGATTTGACAGTGAAATCAAAACTAGAAAAATAGTTCCCAAAGCCCTTTACCTCAGTTTGCCTTAGGGTTCATTCATATATATTTCTTGGTACTTATGCAGGTACAGCACAGAGTTTATGGTTTAATAGGCAAAATTGTTCATTTTATGTGTTAAAATTTTGTTAAGAGGTGATGACAAAAAGGAGAATTGTGTTCAGAGAGTTCACCAAGGAGATGGTAATGAAACTCTTTTTTTAAAGTCTTAAAGTATAATCCGTTTTTTACCTCATTATTATTTAGTCAAATTATTTGGCCTTGAGACTAGGCATATTCTCAATTCAAAAAGTATTACTAGGACTCTAGTCAGGCATAAAATTTTGTTTGTATAAGTGTGCTAACCAAGTAGTCACAAATATATTTTGTTCTTATATCATTTGCTCAATTCTTTTGCGGCCTGTTGGTCATTTGAAACCAGACTTTTTAAAGAGCAGTTAATATAAATTACTCATTCATACATCCATTCAGCAAATGTTAGCCTTTAAGTTAAATATTTTCCATTTTTATCTAAGAACTGTTTCATCTGCTAGACATTTGTATGGATAGAAATTACTAGATCTTTGGTATATTTTCTATATGACTATTTCTATTCCTGTTTCTTAATCATTGAAGTTTTCGATGTTATAGGTTAATATTTGTGCTCTCAATTTGATCTTTGTGGCACTTTCTCCTCCGTGTTTAGTACTATGACAAGTTATCGTCTTTTTTCAGTGCAGAAACCAGGGTTTAAATCCTTACCATGTACAGCTACAGTAAGAGCCTCACTAGAGTTCACTTTTCAATCTGATGTGCTTTCCTATATTTTAGCATAATAAAGTAGGAAAAAAAAGCACCATTCACAGTTTTCTATCTTTAAGTGGCATTTACTTAAGAGACATTTTGGTTCTTGACTTATAAGTACACTCAATTTCTAGGGTTAGACCTGCCAGTAATCCACTTGGACCTTAAAAATGTCTTGGAGCAATTAATTTTTTCATTTTCTTATCTGTCAAAAAAGAGAATCATATCTTTCTTCCCTAATTAATGGGTTATTATGGATCAAGTACAATAATAGATTTGAAAATGCCTTGAAAAATTAATAATGACAGTGATCATGATGATAGTGATTGTAGCTATAATTATTGTATGTGTGTTGGACCAGGCTCTTCACTATGGGCTTTCTGTGTTCTCTTGACGTTTTTGAGGAGAGTTAATACTTTCTCCATTTAAAAATGGGGATGCTATTGTAAGAAACATAAACTATAGAAAAGGTATTTGAGAATTTCCGAGGGAAGGAATAGTTGCTTTTGGCTGGTTCAGGAAACACTTCCTGGATGAGGTGATATTTTGGCTGTTTTACAGCATTTGGATAATGTTGCCCCTCTGGCATACAAATAGCCTTTTATGTACCATGCATCTAATTGCAAAAAAGTCTTCTTCATTTGTAAAACCAGTATCTCTTGTGCTCAGATTGAAAGTTTGCCTTAAATACTTAATTTGTCTTAGATTGCCCCATGCTTTTTTTTCTCCCTGAATGGGGAAATTACACTGCAGTATTTTCTTCAGGGAAGGCTAGCCACTGGTTTTTCCCTAAGGCTGTGTTAGAGGTTTTGTGGGGGAGGTTTTAGAATACTTTGGGAGAGTTTAGTGTTGTTCCTAGCTCTGCAGTGAGGTCAAGGTAGTGCTGCTCATCATTCCTTCCCAAACCTGTTTAGTCACCAAGCATTCTGCAGTGTACCAGGGCTATGGTGGTAGTCAATATCATAAAGTGTTTTTATTCTACAAGTTATTGGTGCTACAAGTCTTGAGCAGAATTTGTAGTTACTGAAATATTGTCGGAATTTATCATAAAAATCTTCAAAGAAACTATAGTTAGTAGCACTGTGATTCATCTTAGTAATATAGGTTTTTTTTTGCTGAAATACAGTTTATGAGTTTCTGCAACATCTAGCCTTTTGTAAAGTTTTGCAGGGTATATGGGAATTGTAGGGTTGGAGCAGACCACTGAAAACCTATGTCACTTTTTAATCAGAGCTGCACAAGGCAATAAGTAGTACCCGAGGAGAGAAATTGTGCTGCTGGAGCAGGCAGCTGAGTGTGTGGCTAGAGGTTGCCACAGCAAGTATATAGCCACACAGAACCAAGAGCATGTGCTCAGCTGGTACACTTGATCTTGAGCAGGGTATCAGGTGCTAGAGAGCACAGGTGGCCCTGGACAGTAAGTAGTAGTTGTTAGTGGTTAATGGGTGAAGTGGCAAACCTGCTACACAGTGTTGGGGATGAGCCCTGAGTTCTGGTACAAGTTAAAAAAATTTTTTAAATATGTCCAAAATGCCTGTGGCTAGAGTGACCCCTAAACCTAGAGCTTTGCCCTTTGCTACTAAAGATCTTTATTTTCCTCCACTGCCCTGGCTTCCTTTGCCTAGGATAAATGGTGTGTACACTAAAGTGACCTCCATGTTGTACTTACTTTTTTTCCTGTTCACCAGGTAAAAATGAGCTACTTTTTATTAAAGACACAGCTATAGTGACAGAGCAGACCATTCATTCACTTCCTAGTCAGTGCCTTTCTTTAATACTTGTTTTCACTCCCCATCTCCCTCCCACATAGTGACTAGCTTAACATTGTGCTTGTTCATATCCTTCCCCCATTCTGTTTCCTTCCTTACCTTGAGAAATAGCAAGATAGATACATACCATAGGAAATAGAAGTTCAAGATAGTACTCTGAGGAGGTGTTGTAGCCTTGCTTAATATGTGAACATATGCTATTGGCACATAGAAAGGAAGGGGTGGAAAATTTTGTTTTGAGTGGGAAAAGGAAGAAAGAAATAGAAATGAAATTATGTAACTAAAAACTAGATACTATTTAAATATTAATTTTTATTATTCACTATTAACTGGTTGAAGTGGTAAAGAAACTCATGTTAGTGTCTGTGATTAGCAAGGCACTGTGCTAGACACTTAGCATTTGTAATTTCATTTAGTTAATTTTTTAAATTAAAAAACAGTAATAGAAAAACATAGTTTACTTACCACTTAGAATTAGTAACACATTTTAATCTTTTGTCTTTTTAAATTCACATATTTTTATAACAGAAACAATATGACAGATATGTTGGAAATCCCCTGAGTTCCCTTCCTGAGTCAATCATTTATTTCTCCTTAGATACAGCAGTAATCATGAGTTTTCTGTGTATGCTGCTAGTCCATACTTATATACTTTTATTATGTGTGTATTCATAACAATATTTTATGGGTTTCTGTCTTTAAAAAAATAACATTATAAGTTGTCATACTTCTGAATATCTGGTGTATTCCCTCGTTTTTAAGGTCTCTCCATGCTGGTACATATAGATTTGTTTCACTCACACTAATTTCTATATAGTGTTCTGTTGTATGAACACATCACTTATCCATCCTCCTATTGATTTGTGCTTGATCCAGTTTTCTGCTTATACAAATGATACTAAGATATATGTATCCATGTTTAGGTCTCCTAGTGTATCTGACAAGAATTTCTGGGTGTATATCTAGGATTTCTGGGTGATAGGCTGTGCACACTGCCAACTTCATTTATCTCATTTGATTCTAGAAAATGGTAATTGAGAACAGGCAGCATGATCCCTGTTCTACACATGAGAAAACTGATATGTTGAAATGCTATGTAACTTGGCCAACTGGATAAGAGAGCCAGTACTTGAATCCAGATTGAATTCCAACCACTTATATCTAGAGCCCTAACACACAGCATACCACATAAATCTTCAACTTTTAACCTTTGTGATCATCAAAACAGTTGCAGCCAATCAGTCATACTGCATCATTTCAAAGTAGAGAATCAAAGCAGGTAATGAGGTGGAGAGGGCATGTAAAACCCTTTGTTGTGATTATCAAAAGGTTCAAGTTTTGGTGTAAAAGCATGCTCTGTGAAATGGTGGGTCTGAGTTTTCCATATGCACGACTTTATGCTTCTTAAAATGTATTAAATGCGACATGCAGGCTATTTTGCTTTTAA
This sequence comes from Eonycteris spelaea, assembly GCA_003508835.1. Classification (NCBI taxonomy): domain Eukaryota; kingdom Metazoa; phylum Chordata; class Mammalia; order Chiroptera; family Pteropodidae; genus Eonycteris; species Eonycteris spelaea. Next base: position 3,534,291 of record PUFA01000143.1, read on the forward strand.
AAAAAGACATTACAGCAAGCATGTTAGAATCTGTGTTTACTCCTCAAAGTGTTGTACCGGCCATTTTCTCCAGATGAAGAAACCTATCTGAACAAGATTCTTTTGTTTGTGACACTTTATTCACACTTGAACCATATGTGTTTTAAACTTTATTTTTTCTTTTATTCTTTTCTTCACCTTCTAGGTAGATCTGGTATATTAACTGTGAAAATTCTAGAGCTACATGAGGAATGCACCATCCAAGTTGCCATGTGTGAACAGCTAGTGGGGCTACAGGCCCAGAGCTCTTCTCAAGGTGAGGCCCCTGGGACTGGCCTAGAGGTTCTCTTCACCAAGGAAACTGCATACTACCTCAAGGCACATCCCCAAGACATTATCCACATCTACCCTCCCTGGTGAGTAGAAAGAACTGATTCCAGAGGTTGCCAGCCCTGTTTGTCGCAAAAGACATTTTTATCACAAACATTTTTGTCATAGAAAAATGCCAAAGGAAGGAAGCCAGGATTTGACATAGATTTTATGTAACAGAAGCACTGAATTGTCTCTGGTCGCTTGTTTGTAGGTTTAATTTTAAGGAGCATAAATGGTCATTAATGGATTAAAAAAACTATTTTTAGGATACCATGTTTACTGTCTTATGCACAGGACATTAATTTTTACCAAAAAGAAGAAAATCTTATTACATTTGAGGGAAAGTTTCAGCAGCCTTGTTTTAAAAGCTAACTGTTGACTTTATCAGCAATTTTTAAAAGTTTCTTTTATCTGTTAAATTTTTAGTTTTGAAGTCGACTTAAAATTCTTTAAGTTAAACTTCCCTCCCAGAGGAAGGATCTTTTTATTGTGTCCATAGCAAGTGATCATGAGTCTTTACTTAAATTCTTCCATAACAGGCTGAGGATATATGATGGTAACTTGCTTTATTTTGTTTTTTTTTTTTTTAATTTAATTTCATTTATTTTAATTTTTTAATTTTAATACATTTTTATTGAACATTGTAAGACACAGGATTATACACAGAGCATGAAGATACATTTCAATGAATAATCACAAAGTGTTATAATTCCTATCTAGTCTAAGAAATAGAACACAGTTTGTACCAGGCACCCTAGTGTCTCTCTTTGTTTCTCCCTTTCTGTTTTGCCCCAGATGACCATTGTCCGGATTTCTGATGCAGTAGATTCCTTCAGATGTTTGAGAACTTTATATAAATAGAATTATATAGTAGCCATGGTGCAGGACAGGGCAAATTTCCCCGAGTTGGTGGGAGGAGACCAAGCCCTGCACCTGAGAAAAGTGGGTCCTTTGGCGGAGAGTATAAAAGAATTCAACACATGTGCCAACATTAGAGTCAAAAGGAAAGTTTATGAAAAAAGGGATAACACTCCACAGACAGTGTGGTCTCCTCTCAGAGGCTGAGTGAGAGAGGAAGTGAGAGGGACAATAAAAGAGACTGAGTAAAGGCACTGAAAGGGACTCTGAATGTTCAGGGAATTCAGTTTATATGTCATTCTTTAGTTCCCATTTCCTTTAATATGGACATATAGTGAGGAAGGGGAAGAGTATGTAGCTGTGAAAAGGTAAAAGGTAAGAATATATAGAGTGAAAGTCCTGCTGGCAGTTCCCAGCCTTTAATTTGTAGGTTCCCCATGGTTTTAGCCATAGAGAATGACTCTTGGTTCCCATTTCCTCTTCACTGGTGTGGAGAATAGGTTGTTAGTAATCCAGCAGAAATCATCCTTTGTTCTGAAGATGTGTCCTCCTGGCCTGGCTGCCGGGCTAATCAGCACATGGCAGTCTCTGACTGTGGCTTGATTAACATTTTAATTTTCTCACCTTGGTTTTTCAAGCAAATATTTATTTTTATTTATTTTATTAAAATTATTGGGGTGACTGATTAACAAATCAAATAAGTTTCAAGTATATCATTCAACAGTAAGTCGTATATATGTTGCATCATGTGTTTACCACCCAGTGTTAGATTTCTTTCCGTCACCACGTTTGCCACCTTTTACCCCTGTCTACCTCCCCACTTCCCCAGAAATATTTAGTACATATATACATAATTCAAAAAGTATCAAAGGGTATACAGTGAAAAATGAGTGTTCTTCCCATACTTGTTCTTTCAGCTACTCAATACCCATCCCCTGAAGCAGTCATGGATACTGGTTTCTTACACACCTTCCCAGAAATAGGGTGTGTGTGTGTAATACACGCACCAAGTATATATATAATATATAAACTCACGTACTTATATATACATATTCTGCCATTATTTTATTTTTTTTCTTATAAAAACGGTAACAGTACTCTTGTATCATGCTTTTCTGTATCAGAAATGTGACTTGGAGATTGTTCATTAACATTATATTATTTTATAAATATTTACTACATTCTTTTCACTGACTTCTAATTTAGAGATATTATTAATCAGTTCCTTTGGATGGACATGTGGATTGCTCCTCCTCTTTGGTTACTTCAGACAATACTGTGGTGGATACATCATTTTCCATATGTGTGAGGAAGAGCTACAAGATAAATTTCTATAAATATTACTGGATCAGAGGATACGTGCCTCTTTAATTTTAGCAGACATTGTCAAATGACACCATTTTACATTCCCACTAAGAGTATACATAAAAGGCTATTTCTGTCCTTTACCAACCCACTGTATTGATCTTGACCAGATTAAAAACTAGAAAATTGTATTTATCATTTTAATTTGCAGTTCTCTTACTATAATTATGGGTTTAGGCATCTTTCCCTGTGTTTAAGAACCATTTGTATTTTACTTTCTATGAAATGCCCGTTGATGACTTTTGATATTTCTTCTCATAGATTGTTGATCTTTATCTTAGTGATAGAGATCTACTCTTTAGAAATGATAAATATAGCTCTTTGCCAAAGATATGCATTATAGTTAGTTTTCTCCCAGTTGGTTGGTCATTAGTCTTTCAATTTTTTAGAGGGTGTGGTTTAGTTTTATTTGTTTTTGGTAAAGCAGGTATATTCTGTTTTCCTGTGGTTGAATTTATCCATATTTTATAGCTTCTGGGTTTTGTATCATAGGTAGTAAAGAAGTAAGACCTTTCTTACTGTGAGATTACAAAATTATTCTACTAGTTAGATTAGGTTAGATTACAGCCCTTCCTAATGGTCTCATTTAAACATAATTAACTCTTTAAAGGCTCTGTCTCCAGATTAAGTCGTATTCTGAGGTATTGGAGTTTGGGCCTTCAACATATAAATTTGGGAGGGACACAGTTCAGCCCATAACACTATCATAAAAACACTTTTCTGTTGAATATTTCAATTTCATGAATAGTCAATTAGCTGATTTCTCTGTTCCCATGTTTCCTATAGAAACTTACTTGAAAACCCATTAAGTCGCTTCCTGAATTGTAGTATGTCTTGTCATGTATATGTAAGGTAAACGCGTGACACGCAGACAGAAGTTTTAAAAGCAAGCCTTTATTGGGAGAGTGCTCCCAGGCGAGGTTCTCTGGTCCAGAGAGGAGAGGGGCCAGAGAAGTCTCACCCTGGGACAGGAGGGCGTAGTTTTTATAGGGTTATGTGGGGGTGGGGTATAGAATGGGGAATGTCAGTTGAGCATCCGGATTAGGGGATTAGGGCAATGGCGCCAGGGCTTTAGGGGTGGGCCCTTGTCCAGATTCCTATGTCAAGCTGGGGAGCCTCCAAGCAGACCCCTGCTGACCTAACTGTATAGATTTAGATTTTTGTCAAAAAGATGCTTTTTAAAATAGAAAACAGTAATCATATTTTTAAAGTACTTTAGGAGGAGAGATGGATGCAAAGTGTTTTGAAAGATGAGTGTATTACTACTGTACTGGTATAGGTGATTAGGCCATCTGTCTTTAAAGTTTGGAAATGTCCGTGTTTTTAATAGTGAGTAATTTTTCTTTATCCAGATGTTACCTGAAGCCAGTCTAGATGGCACTTAAAAATAGTTCATACTTAAGGGGAGGGGGGGAACAATAATAAAAATGACTAGATTTTTTTTTAAATAGAAACTTGGTGAGTTATAATGAATTTTTTTTCCCTATAGGCTGTCTATTCTTTTCCCTCTAAAAGCCTTTTGTAATTATTTAAATTGTTTTTAACCTATTGCCTGCTTGCCTTGGGAATACTCACCAGCAGCACTTGTAGCTGCAGTGTTTACCCTGAGATAACTCACAATTACATTCCTAACCTTACCCCCAAAACATGCCATGAAATATCTTGCTTTTATTATTATTTTTGCATCGCTCTAGTATATCAGTAGTCTTTGGAAACAAATGACCTCATCCTATTTATAGCATTCAGTTTTTAGTAGTGATATTTCTGTTTATAAAATATAGTAATTCTCAATTGCTGAAAATGTCAAATCCTAGAAAACATAGTGTAAGGTTCGGCCACTCAACAGACAGAGTCTGACTCATGATTAACAGGCATCCTTTATTGAAAGGCAAGGGGTCCCCTGCGAGGTTCTCTGGTCATGAGGAAAGGGGCCAGAGAAGTCGCACGTGGGTGGGGTCAGGGCAGGGTTTTAAGGGTAGGGTCCAGGAAGGGAAAGATTCAAAAAAGGCAAAAGCGTAGAGTGGGGCTCTGTCATTGGCGCAGCGGTGTGGCACCAAGTCCTGGCATCTGCGGATTGGTCCATGGGCATCAGGTGGCTAGCAGGTGGGAGCTAGGGATGGGGACCTGCCCCTGGGGCCTTTTCTGGGAGCACTGGCCTTACACATAGTGTCCTAATGTGTGATGTTAAATTAATGCTGGTAGCGAGCTGAGCCATACTTTTGTTTTCTAAAAGGGAAAGGGTTTAAAAGAATCAACAGCCTTCAGACACCTCTGTTTATCCTATAGTAAGAAATGTGGGTTTAGGTACAATGGCTACTTATCCAGAGGAGTTTATAGTCTTCTCTATATTTTACCTAATAAATTCTCATTGAATTCCTGTAAAATGTAATGTTATCGAGGCTCAGCCAGTCTGGGGATAAATGTAAAAGTAAAATTCCTTGCCTAGAATTAATTGTATTATGAAATAGTCATAGAATTATATAACAATAAGCAACTTACAAAAATGTCATGAATCTGTAAAATTTCAAACATATAAAAATATAATAGTAAAGTGAATCCCATGTCCCCATCACATAGTTTCAACATTTATCAACTAATGAATAAACAGCTTTTACTACTAAAGAAATCTGAAAGCTTCAAATACGATGATTCCAAAGAACATTTTGGTAAGTTGAATACAGATTTTTTTTTTTTTTTAATGTGAAGGAAGAAGTTTTCTATGATGGTAGTTGAAGAGACGGAGGTAGAACTAACTCATCTGGCTGATTAAGTGTGACCCCCCACCAAATCTGAAGCCAGGATGAGCACCTGAAAAAGATATGTATGAAATAGTATACCAAGGGACAACCAGGACACTTCTTACTTTACTCAATCATTCACTCATATATTCATTTATTCAGAAACATTTATCAGTATCACCTGTGTCAGATACTTTGTTTCCCCTCAGAATATATGCATCCTGTATGGGGAGTGAAACCTGACTTTTCCTATTATCATGAATATCAGTAAATTCACCTCATCATCTTCTTAATGACTACTTAGTGTTCCACTGTATGGATAGATCATAAATTAGAATATTTTATATTGAGTTTTTAAGGTTGCTTCCCAATTTGGGCTGTTTTAAATGTATTTGAATGAAAGTGCTTATTCTCAGGATATTTCTAGAAGTAAAATTCTTGATCAGAGAATATGGATGTGTTTTGAGTGTTTCAATATATTGTTACCATAGTAACCTGCAAGGTTTCCACTTCTGCCAGTTTCTGAGCAGTGACATCAGTACCACACTCAATATTTTTTACAACTGCACATTATGATATAATGTTTTTCCACATTCTCAGTACGTAGTACCTATCCATTTTTGCTATCATAAATAACTCTTTAATTGATAGTCATATATAGTTTTGTACACTTTTTAGATTATTTCTCAGAGTAAATTTTAGGAACTGTTATAGTGGGTTAAAGAGTATACATTTTGTTGTTGCTATCACTGCTGTGATTTCTTGATACAATTACATAATCTATAAACCTCGTAGTAGAATACCTGCTGCTCTTTTACAAATTGTTTTTCTTAACTTTTACTCATATATTTGTTGGATCCAATGTACTTTCTTACCAATTTGTAAGCCTGTTTTGTATAGTAAAACATTTCTATTTATACAGTTATATCACTTTTGATAATATTTTGTTGTTTTCTTCCTAATACTTTTGCTTGTTTACCTGTTTCATGTACTATATTGCGTTGGCTGAAACTTCCAAATCAAAACTTTTTCACTACCATATCCTCAGTGACTAGAATAATGCTTGACACATAGTGGGATAGTCAATAACTATATGATTAATGTTGAGTATTTACTAATCATCAAGATGTCATCAGTTTTATATTCCTTCAGTGCAAAAATGTATCAATGTATTTCTTTAATTACTACATTTGCTAAGAAGCATTTTAGGAATGTTTACTTACTATATAATTGGCTTTATGCCAATAACAATGGGATACAGTATTCAAAATGAATGACAATTCATCTCCGCTCTTAGGGGTCTGACAATGTAGAAGAAGAGAAAAATAATGTAAACGTGTTTTAAAAGACTAGAAAGTGTAATAGTAGAGCTTTGTACAAAAGATTTGAGAACAGTGAGGAGGTAAGCATAGCTGATAGGTACATAAGCACACACACACACACACATACTGGGGAGAGAGCAGATTGAGAGTGTCAGGTTAGCTTCCTGTAGTTGGTGATTCTCTATCTAAGTTATGAAAGCTAAGTTGAAAAGAACTAAGAAAGGGACTGTGGAGGCATTTGAAAAAGAAGAGACTGAATAAGCAAAGACCAGGAGGCCAGAATAGCATGGGGAAGGGTATATGTAGGGATATATATAGTGCTATATGAATGAAGTGGAAAGTCTGAGGCAGATGTGGCAGCAAGTGAGGATGGAGAACTTGTGTACAATATTAAAGAACTGGTACTAAATACTCCCTGTTGTCCAGGAGAGAAGAGATATGATCTGAGTCACAGTTTGAAGTTTGTGGAGGATGACTGTATGTAGAAGGCCAGAGTAAAGGCATGTTGGAGGCTGTGGGAGTAGTTCGGGTATGAAAGAAGATGATAACTTGGACCAGTGGATTTGGAATATATTTTGGTGTTAGAGGCAACAGGAATTGCTAATGGGTTTGATGTGATATGGGAAAGAAAGACAAGAAACAAGGAAGACTCCTCTAAGTCTTGGCTTGAGTTATGATGCCAAGTAGTAAAATAGGGAGACTTAGGGCACATTTTGAGAGCATAGTCAATAGTACCTTCTTAATACTAGTAATAGTTAGAACCCTGAGTAAACACAAGAGAAATTGTGATGCCAGAGGAGAAACTCTGTCAGCTCGTCTAGGTTTTCAGTGTAACCTATATGTGGTAAGTGCCAGAAGATCAAAGTAGAGCCCACACATTTGTTCACAGCTGTGTTTCTTCCTGTTTTATATCTGCCACCTGTGATTCTATACAATGAAGAAATTGCTGGCTCATATTGCTAAGAGTAAAGAATGATAGAGGGGGTTTTTTACTCAGTGTTTGTTTTCTGTTGTGACAGCCAGAAGGCCAATATTTTCCCACCAAAATTGCAGGGTTTCTTTAGAGGAAATAAGTAGAAAAGAAAATAATGCAGCGTGAAAAGGACAAAATATACCATGATGATAATCTGAACAACCTAAAAAACTGGAGGAAGGGAGAAAAGGAAATCATTCACTCATGCTTACATGAGAAAGGAAGAAAAGCAGAGTCCAACTGGTGCTCCAAAGACCACTTTCCATGAGGTCTTCATAGGAATACTACTGAAAGATTCTGTACTCAACTTTGGGAAAGGCTGGTTAAATGTGGGCCAGTTAGTTATACTGTAGGAGTTCTCAGGGTCTCTAATATGTGAATATGCATTACATTTTACAATAGAGGGAAGAAGAAACAGAGGAGAACATGTAATCAGAACATTAGCAAACAAATGACTGCACTCTTCTTAATCTAAGAGTGTGGGTCAAGTAAGCAACTAAGAGGCAGAGAAAGAAACTCCAAGAATTCATGCCTCTATCAAGAGAATTGCTTTATGGACAGGAACTGTCTGACGTAATTATTTTAGAACTCTAGAGTCTAGTTTAACACTTACTGTCCGAGAAGACCTTGGTAAAGGGTAAATTTTGGGGAATTTCAGCCTTTTGGATGGTAACAGCTATCACCCCACATCCCCCAGCCTCATAATCATGGTGCAGAATGCTGGAGCCAGGGTGGGCAATATATCAGCATTGTGTTCATTGCTGAATGTGCATTTGATCAACGAGGGGACTGGCACAAGCCTAGTGGATATTTTTTGGCTCTCACAGGCTGAAGTGGTTTTCAGGAGACCTCAAAATAGGGTGCTTGCTACCTACCCCCCTTTGGGAGCCAGACATTTAAGGAAATCTTTATCAGGTCTCTTGTCCAGAGACAATGGAACAGAAATATCAATCACCACATATGACAAAAAACACACATCTTGAAAATATAGTGTGGAAAGTCATAAATGAAGTAATCTAGCCCACAAAAAAGTAAGATTCACAATCACCAAGGAGCGAAAGAATTAAATTTCCAGAGTTAAACCACAAAATAATACTCAAAGATCCAATTCTCAATAAAAGTTATAAAATATACAAATAACAAGGAAACAATGGTCTATTCACAGGAAAACATAACAATTTGACAGAAACAATCACAGAGGGAGCCCAGACATTGGAATTATTCATTAAAGATATGAAATAAACTGTCTTAAATATGTAAATGAGTTAACGGAAATATTAAAATGAAATCAGAAAAATAATATATGAGTAAAATGAAAATATAAAGACATACAAGTCATAGAAAAAAATTCTGGACCTTACATTTAAAATTTAAATTTTAAAAATTACTAAAGTGGTTTCACAGTAGATTTGAACAAGTGGAACAAAAGATCAGTGAACTTGAAGATAAGAAAATTGAACCTATGGTTCTAAGGAGCAGAAAGAAAAAAAAATGAAGAAAAATGAAGAGCCTGAGGGACCTGTGGGGTGACACCAAACATAGGAACATGTATATTATAGGAGTACCAGAAAGAGGAGAAGAAACAACAACAAATTTGAAAAAATAATGTCTTTAACATCTCCCAGATATGAGGAACAACGTAAATATTACATATTTAAGAAGCCAGATGATCTCTAATCAATCATAAACTCAAACACTAAGACATATTATAGTGAAATTGTCAAGTCTAAGACAAGAAGAGACTTCTGAAAGCAGAAAGAGAAAAGAACTTGTCATGTACAAAGCATCCTCAATAATAATAACTTTTCTCATCTAAACTGTGGCATCAGAAAGGAGTCACATTATATATTTAAAGTCCCTCTGCCCCACCCCCAGAAGCAATCAGATAACATATTTAAAGCCCCCCCAACCAACAATTATATGTCTGGCAAAACCATCTTTCAAGAATGAAAGAGAAATTAAGATATTTCTAGACTAACAAAAGCTGAGGGGGTTCATTACCAGCCGACCTACCCTATAAGAAATGCTAAAGTGAGTCCTTCAGGTTGAAATGAAAAGGATACTAAGCAGCAACTTGAACTTAAGAAAAAATAAAGACAACTAGTAACAGTAATTATATCAGTAAATATAAAAGTCAGTGTTATTGTACTTTTTGTATTGTTTATACTGTTTCTCCTATATGATTTAATAAGAAAATTCATACACCATAATTATAAATCCATTTTAATGGGAATACTGTGTGTGAAGATATAGTCTGTGACAATAACAATATAAAGGCAGAAGGATGTACTACAGGGATAAAGTGTTTATATACTTGAAACCTATTTGATAGTATCCAAAGTAAGTTGTTATAACCTTAAGGTATTAACTCTAATTCCCAAGGTAAGGGTTAAGGGAATAACTGAAAAATTACAGACGAAAGAAGAAGGGAATTAAAATGGTACTCTACATAAAAATCAACTACATACCAAATAAAGCAGTGAAGAAGGAACTGAAGAACAAAAAGAAAAACATACAAGACAAACATAAGGCAATAGATAAATGACAAATAAAATCTTCTTTATCAGTGATAACATTAAATGTAAATTAATAGGTCTCTCTCATGATCCCTCTCACTGTCTTTCTATATTCTTTACTCTGTCCCTCTTACTGTCTCTGTCACTGCCCCTCACATGTTCCCTCTCACTCTCTGCCTCTGAGAGGAGACCACACTCTGTCTGTGGAATGTTACCTCTTTACTAATAAAATTTCCTTTTTATACGCCCCCGCAAAATGTAAATGAATAAACCTAACCATTAAGAGATAGAGATTGGAGATTGGATTTAAAATAAAGGATCTATTGTATGCTGTCTACAAGATCCATCTGTATGCTATCTACAGTACTCAATTTAGATATAGAGTCAGAAAGTGTTTGAAAGTAAAGGAACAAAAATACATTCCATACAAATAGTAACTAAAAGAGAACCAGAGTGGATATATTACTGTAATATAAAATAGATTTTACATGAAAAAAGCTTTTCGACACAAAAAAAGGGTATTATATATCTATAAAAGGTTCCATACAGTAAGATGTAACAATTCTAAATATGTATGTACCTAACAAGGGAGACTGAAAAAATAATGAAAAAAAATTGTAAAAATTGAAAGGGAAAATGGATCTACAATAAATAGAGATGATAATACCTCACCTTCAATAACAGACAGAACAAACAGACAAAAGATCAATGAGAAAATGGGCTTGAACAACAGGATGATTAGACCTAACAAAACATATATAAAAACACTTCACCCCCAAACAGCAGAATACACATTTTTCTTAAGTGCATATTTGAACATTCTTTGCTTAGATCATATATTAGGCATAAAACAAGTTGTAATAGACTGAATTATGTTCTCAAAATTCACATATTGGAGTTCTAAACCCAGTACACCTGACATTGTGATTTTAGACGTAGGGCTTTTTACGAGGTAATTAATAAGATTGAATGAAATTACATGGTTGGGCCATAACTAGGATGACTGGTGTGCTCTTAAAAGAACAGACACCAGGATGCATGTGCAGAGAAAGTGCATTTGAGGATACAGTGAAAGGCAGCCATCTGCAAGCTAAGTGGAGAGGGCTTAAGAGAAACCAAACTTGCTGACACTTTGATCTTGGACTTCCAGTCTCCAGAAATATAAGAAAATTAATTTATATTATTTAATCCACACAAACTGTGATGTTTTGTTATCATGGCTTAAAGAAAATTAACATACAAATCTTAAAATTAAAAATCTTTAAATTACAAACTATCTTTGTTCTCAATGGAACAAAACTAGAAATGTAAATGGAAGGAAACTGGAAAACACGTAACGTGGAAATTAAAAATTAGTCTTAGATTCCTTCGAAAACATGGCAGAGTAAGAAATGTCCTAGATCTCTCCCTTTCAAACAACAATAAGCTGACATCTAAAACTCAACAGAAAAACACCCAAACTGCACACCAGCACGTCTGATCGTGGGATCTGTGCATAAGAGCTACCACAAGGTCAGAACCCCAGGTGTCAGGCGATGGACTCAGAGAAAAAAGAAACTGCCTTTCGCAGCCCCCAAAGCTCCCTGCAAGGAGGAGGTGGAGGAGAGAAGTATGGTGACCTCACTGAGCAGTCTACCTGGAAGTGCCAGGACCTTCTAGTAGCCGCAGCAAGGCCCAGTCATCAGGGCAGAAAGCAGAGAAGAGGTATAGGACCGCAAGAGAAATAGCAGTTGAGTTTTACTGACCCAATTGCAAAATTGAAGCTGAGCCGCAGTCCCCAACAGCCAACCTAGTAGCCCCTCCCCCATACCTTTGAGACGAACACTACAGAGCCCAAGGAAATCTGAGCAAATGCACTGAAACTGTTGCTAACACTGACAGGGACAGAAACTGAGAGTAACAACTGTGATTAAATATCTACAAGAAAATTTTAAAAAAGAAATTTAGGTTTTATATAAAGCAAGGATCCAAGAGGCTTAGATGCTACCTACTGAAACAAAAAAAAAAAAAAAAATGCACCTTCTTTGCAGCAGGCTAAAGAGAGATACAATAACTTTGTGGAAAAACAACTGAATAACTTCCCATTAAATGCCGAGGTGCAGAAATAGTTCATTAAACACCATGAAACAAACCAAGGTGTACAAGGCAGCTCATAAAGAAAGAGAAAAATCTTGAGAAAATAAGCATACGACACAGAAATATACTACTTAATGACAGAGATTTCAGGATGGCACTTTCTGAAAAAAACTCAATAAGATCCAAAATAACTCATCAACAATGTCAGGAATTGAAAAAACAACTAGATTGGCATAGCAAGGAGAATTGAAACCCTCAAAAAGAACCATATAGAACTTCTGGAGATGAAGAACAATAGTTAAAAATGAAATAGCAAGCTTGAGAGTAGAATTGACCAAATTAGAGGAAGGATCAGTGATAGAAAGACAAATCTAGAAATAAATCAGAAGGAGAAAGAGAGAAGGAAACCAAAGAATGAAAAATAATGAAAGAGAAATTCAAGAACTAAATGAACAGAGGAGTGGAAACATAAGAATAATGGGCATTATCAGAAGGTGAGGAAAAGGAGCAGGGATTAGAAAGCATTTTCAGACAAATAGTAGATGAGAATTTCCCAATCTAAGAAATGAGCTGGAGCTTGATTCAAGAAGTCAACAGAACACCCAATTATCTCCAACCTGAAAAGGCCTTCACAAGAACATTGTATTAAAGTTATCAGAAATCAACGACAAAGACAGAATTCTTCAGCAGCCAGGGAAGAAGACAGTACTTATAAAGGAAAACCCATTAGATTATCATCAAACTTTCAGGTATAGCCTTACAAGCCAGAAAGAAATGGAAATCAAATATTTAAACTATTAAGTGAAGGAAACTACAGCGTAGAATAATATCCAGCTCAGCTCTCCTTTAGATATGAAGGAGAAATTAAGACCTTTCCTGATATACAAGAATTGAGGGAATTCTCCACTACACCTGCGCTACAGGAAATACTGAAAGGTGTCATTTCATTAAAACAAAATAACAAAACAAACAAATACATAATTAGGAGTAAAGTGACTATCAGGCAAATAGAAACAGAGAGTACAACCCTTACTAGAGACAGAGGCATTATAAGCTTAAATAATAATAAGAAAATTGCTATAGCAAGATAGTAATGAATGTTCAGCCATACATAGGGAGGAAAATTGAGACAACAATGACTGAAAAGGGGAGGATGTAAAGATCCGAATTCCTAAAGGGGAATGGAGATAAGGCACGGAACGAAAAATGGACAACTCTGTGTGTGTGTGTGTGTGTGTGTGTGTTGTGTGTTGTGTATAACTGTCCTTTAAATATTTGTATATGGTAACCACCACGCCAAAAATTCAGAATGAAGTATGACATAAACAAGAACCAGAGGCATGACCCACGAAAGCAAACCAAAATTAAAAAAAAAAAAAAAAACAAACACAAAGGACAAGGAAGCAATGGAAACACTGGAGCTACCAGAAAGCAAAGGATAAAATGGCTATAAGAAGAACCTCATTTTTCAATAATCACCAGAAATATAAATGACTGAAATCACAATAAAAGGCACAAAGTTTACAGAATGGGTCAAAAAACAAAACCCAACCATATGCTGCTTCAGGAGACACATCTCAGCTCCAAACACAAATATAGACTCAAAGTGAAGGGTGGAAAAATGATATTTCAAGAAAATGGCATTCAGAGAAAAGCTGCAGTAGCAGTATTACATTGCACGAAATAGACTTCAAAATAAAAAAGATAAAGATACTGAGGACACGTCATAATGATAAAGGGAATCATGAACCAGAACACATAACACTTATTATACTATGTCCAATCAGGGAGCCTCGAAAATGTAAAGCAATTACTAACAGAACTAAAGGGAGAAACAGACTAAAACACTATGTAGTAGGGACCTAAATACCCCACTGTCGATATGTACAGATCATCCAAACAGAAAATCAATAAGGAAATAACATCTATAATGAACATTATGACCCTGGACATAATTGACATTTACAGAGCCTTCCATCCAAAACAGCTTGCTTATACATTCTTCTCTAGTGCACATGGAACATTCTCAAGAATCAAACCACATACTGGGACACAGAGATAGCCTCAACAAATATAAGAGGGTTGAAATCATACCAACCATATTCTCTGATCACAAACTAGAGACCAACTGCAAAAAGAAATCAGGAAGAACCATATATGGAATATTAAGCAACATGCTACTGAGGAATATCTGGTCAGGAGAAATAAAAAGATCAAGAGATACATAGAAATGAATGATAATGATAGTACAATGTATCAAAACTTTGGGACACATGCAAAAGCGGTCATAAGAGAAAGTTCTATCTTACAGGCCTATCTCCAAAAATAAGAATGAGCCCAAAAAAATAACCTAACACTTCATCTTGAAAACTAGAAACGCAACAAGTGAAGCCTAGAGTGAGTATAAGGAAAAAATAATAAAATTAGAGCAGTAATAATGGAGATTGAAAACAACAATACAGTAGAAAAAATAAATACAACAAAGAGGCTGGTTCTTTGAGAAGGTAATAAAATTGATAAACCCTTAACTAGACTCACTACAGAAAAAAAGAGAAAGGACACAAATAAAATCAAGGACACAAATAAAAAAAATGAATCCAGGGATGAAAGAGGGGAAATATGGCTGACATTGCAGAATACAAAAGATCATGGAAGAATACTATGAAAAAATATAATAACAAATTTAATCACTGGAAGAAATGGACCAGTACTTAGAAAAATACAGTCTTCTAGACTGATCAAGAAGATCTGGAAAATCTAAATAGACTCATCAGCAGTATAGAAATTGAAACAGTCATCAAAAAAACCCACGAAAAAGTAAAAGTTCAGGACCCGATGGCTTCACCAGTGAATTCTACCAAATTCAAAGAAGATTTAATACCTATCCTCCTCAAGCTCTTTAAGAAATTAAAGAAGAGGCAATACTTCTCAATTCATTTTATGAGTCCAATATTACCCCTGATACCAAAACCTGATAAAGATAACACACAAAAAGAAAACTACACACCAGTATCTCTCATAAACAGAGATGCAAAATTCTAAATAAAATACTAGCACACCAAATACAGCAAAATATTTTTTTTTAATTATACACCACAATCAAGTGGGCTTCATTCCAGGGCACGTGGATGGTTCAAATAGGCAAATTGATTAATATGATAAACCACACATAAACAAATTAAAACATAAGAATCATGTGATCATAATCACTAGGTGTAGAAAAAGCCTTCAACAAGATACAGCATCCATTATAAATAAAACACTTAACAAAATTGGTATAAGAAGAAAGTACCTTAACATAATAAAGGCCATATATGACAAATCCACAGCTAATATTATACTTATGTGAAAACTGAAAACTTTTCCTAAGATCAGGAACAAGGCAGTGCTGTCCACTATTGCCATTGTTCTTCAATATCATATTGGAGGTCCTAGCATGCAGTCAGACAAGAGGATAGAAAAGGCATCCAAATTGAAATGAAGAGTCAAACTGTCACTATTTGGGGATGATGTGGTTCTCTATCTAGAAACCTTAAATAACTCCACAAGAATACTACTAAAAACAATAAGCAAATATAGTAAAGTCTCTGGATACAAAATCAACGTTCAAAACTTCATAGCATTCCTATATTCGAATAATGAAGCATCAGAAAAAGAAGTGGGAAAAAATAATTTTTTTTTGCAATTGCAAGAAAAGAATAAAATACCTAGGAATAAATTTAATGAGACATGTGAAAGACCTATATAATGAAAACTAGAAACCTTATTAAAAGAAATTGAAGAAGATACAACGAATTGGAAAGATATTCTGTGTTCTGAATTGGGAGAATCAACATACTTAAAATGGCCGTACCTAAAGCATATACAGATTTAATGCAATCCCCCATCAAAATTCCATCAGCATTTTTTAAAGAAATAGAATAAAAAGATCAGATTTGTATGGAAGCACAAAAAACCGCAATTTGCTAAAGCCTCCTGAGGGCAAAAAATAACAAGACTGGAGGCATCACTCTGCCTGACTTGAAATTATAACTTTGCAGCAACAGTAATCAAAATGGCATGGTACTGGCAGCAAAACAGACATATGGAGTACTGGAACAGAATTGGAGTCTAGAAGTAAACCCATATTTATATGGACAATAATTTTTGACAAGCCGAGAACATACAATGGAGAAAGGAAAGCCTCTTCAATAAATGGTGCTGGGAAAAACTGGAAAGCCGCCTGCAAAAGAATGAAACTAAGGTCGTCCATCACCACACAACCGGGATTAACTCAAATTGGATTAAGGACCTGAATATAAGACCTGAAACAGTAAAATGCATAGAAGAAAACTAGGAACTAAAGTCAAGGACCTTGGACTTAAAGAGGATTTAATGAATTCGACCTCAAAGGCAAGGGAAGTAAGTTAAAATAATGAATGGGACTACATCAAACTGAAAAGCTTTCGCTCAGCAAAAGAAATCGTCAAAAGGTATAGACAACAACATATGAATGGGAAAATATATTTACAAGTAATGCCTTTGATAAAGACCTAATATCCAAAATATACAAAGAACACATACGACTTCCATAACAACAAGAAAAACAAAGGATCCACTCCCCCGGCCCCCCCCCCAAAATAGCAGAGGACCTGAACAGACACTCTCCCTAGAGGACATATAAATGGCCAACAAATAGATAAAGAGATGCTCAAAACTCGCTAGCCATTAGAGAAATACAAATCAAAACCACAGTGAGATAACATCTCACACCTTTAGACTAGCTATAATCAACAGGACAAGTAATAACAAATGTTGGAAAGGATGCGGAGAAAAAGGAACCCTCATACACTGCTGGTGGGACTGCAAATTGGTACAGCCACTATGGAAAAACTGGAGGTTCCTCAAAACTAAGAATTGATCTACCATATGATCCAGCAATCCCTCTACTGGGTATTTACCCCAAAGACTTGAAAACCCATATCGAAAAGATATTTGCACACTGATGTTCATAGCAGCATTATTCACAGTGGCCAGGACATGGAAGCAACCAAAGTGTCCTCGATAGATGATTGGCTAAAAAGCTGTGGTACATATATACAATGGAATATTACTCAGCCATAAGAAGAGATGAAATACTGCCATTGTGACAGACAACATGGATGGACCTCGAGATAATCATGCTAAGGAAAATAAGCCAGACAGAAAAAGTTGAAAATCACATGATATCACTTATATGTGTTATAAACCTAAAAGCAACAAAATGAAACAAGATAAACAGAGACGCAGGGTCATGGACAATGGACTAGTCGTTACCAGAAGGTAGGGGATGGTGGAGGGGAAAGGGGTACAGAGGTTAGAGGGACTCAAATATAGGGTTTCTGGGAGGGATGGTGAAGTGGGTAAAGGGGATCAAATATATGGTAGCTGAAGGAAACTGGACCCTGAATGGTGATCACGCAATAGAATATATAGATATCAAATTATAATATACACCTGAAAATTATATAATTGTATTAACCAATGTTTACTGCAATAAACTTAAAATTAAAAAAGAATATAGTCTTAAACAGTCAATGAGTTAAAGAAATACAAGGAAAATTAGAAAATACCTTGTGACAAATGAAAATTGAAAAACAGAACACATAAATTTAAGATATGAAAATCATGTAACATTAGAATTTTATGATGTAAACATATACGTTAAGGAAGAAGAAAGACCTCAAACCAATTACCTACCTATACACCTTAAGTATTATAAGTAAGAAGGGCAAACTAAATCCAATGCCAGTAGAAGGATGGAAATAATAAAGATTAGACTGAGAATAAATAGAATATAGAAAATCAGAGAAAGTTAAACCAAATTTTGGCTTTTTGAAAAAGGTCAACAAAAATTGACAAACATTTAGCTACATTGACTAAGAAAGAAAGTGAAAAGACTCAAATTGTTATTACAGAAATGCAGTTATAAGTATTGATTTTATTGAAATAAAAGGATTGTAAAAGATCATAGTATAAATAATTGAATAGCAAGAAATTGGATAACTTAGATAAAATGGACAATTTCATAGAAACACCCACTCTAGAAAATTGACTCATGAAGAAGTAGAGAATCTGAAGAGCACATATAACAAGTAAGGAGATTAAATCTGTAGCAAAAATCATCCTTCAAGAAAAAGCTGTGACCAATGAATTCTTGCAGACTTGTAAGAAAGAATTAATACCATTCCTTCTTAATCTTCTTCCTGAAACTGACAAGAAAGGAACACTTCCTAACGCATTGTTTGAGGCCAGCATTACTCTAATACCAAAGCTAGATAGAGACTATACCAAAAAACAACAAAAACTAGGACCAACATTCCTTAGGAATATTGATGCAAAAATTCTCAACAAATATTAGCAAATTGAATTAGCAGCATATTGTAAAGGATTGTACACCATGTCCAAATGAGATTTATTCCTAGAATGCAGGGGATACTTCACTCGAATATAGATCAACATAAAAACAACATTAATGGAGAAAAACTGATCATCTCAATCTATACGGAAAAAAAGCATTTGACAAATCTAACACCTTTTTATTGACTAAAAGCAGCCAACAAACTAGGACAGAAAAGAACTTTCTCAACTTGATATAGGACATTCATGAAAAGCCAACAGCCTTAACAACACAGTCATGGTAACAAACTGAAAGCTTTTTCTGTAAGCTGAAGATGCAAGACAATATTATTCAGCATAGTAGGCAGAAAGAAGGGAGGAAAGGGGGGGGGAGGGAAAGAAGGGAAGAAGTCAATTATCCAGTTTAGGACAAGGATACCTACTTTTCACCTTTTTTATGGCAACATAATAGTGGAAGTTTTAAACAAGGCAACTAGGCAGAAATGAATGAATGAAATAACGAAAGAATTAAAATAAAGGCATCCAGTTTAGAAAGGAAGAAATAAAATTATCTCTGCATATAGATGACATGATCTTATATGGAGGAATCCCATATAGTTTGAGCTAATAAACCAATTTCAGCAAAGTTGCACAAGAACAAATCAATATGCAAAAATCAGTTCTATTCCTTTATACTAGCAAAGAACAATACAGAAAAAATTATGGAAACAATTCCATGTAAATAGCATCAGAAAAATAAAAATACTTAGGAATGAATTTTAACCGAGGATATGCAAGACTTGTATGGTGAAAACTATAAAACTTTGCTGAGGAAATTAAGAAGGACATAAATAAATAGAAAAAACTTTTCCATGTTCATGAATTGCGTAGTTTTAATATTTTTCAGGTGACAACACTTCCCAAAGCAATCTTTTGATTCACAGAAATCTCAAAAATTCAATACCATTTTTTTTTGTAGAAGGGGAAAAAAACCCATCCTGAAAATTCATTGTTATATCAAAGAATGCCAATTAGCCAAACCAATCTTGAAAAAGAAGTAACAAGTTGGAAGACTCACACTTTCTGATTTTTTAAACTTTATACAAAGCGCAGTAATTAAAAGAGTATGGGATTGGCATAAGGACAGAAATACAAAACAATGGAATAATAGAATAGAGAACCCCAAATTAAAACTCTTATACATATGGTGAAATGATTTTTGACAAGGGTCTTGATGAATGGAAGAAGAATAGTCTTTTCAGCAAATGGTGATGGGAAACTGGATAGCCATATGCAAAAGAATAAAGTTGGGCCATATTAAAAAAATTAACAATCAAAGAATCTAAACTTAAGAGCTAAAACTATAAAATAGATGAAAAGCAGAGAGGAAAATCTTCACAGCATTGATTTGGCAATCATTTTTTGGAGACGACACCAAAAAACACAGCCAATTTTAAATAATGGACAAATTGAACTTCCTCAAAAACTAAAAGCATTTGTGCATGACAGGACAGTATCAAGAGAGCGAAAAAGAAAACCCACAGAATCTAAGAAAATTTTGCAAATCATAGGGCCAAGGGGAAATATTGATTCCTGAGATTTGAGGGGACCTTGATAGAAAGAGTACCAAGGTTGCACTTGACAGAATTTAAGGCCCAACACTATGTTTTTAGTCCTTTCTTTAAGTCCTTATTATTATTCATTAGTAACATGGCATATGAGATATGCTGTATCTATTCACAAGGTGACTGAGGTAAATTATAAAATGAATAAAATGGTTCATTATGACCCCAGCTATTTTTCACACATATTTATCTGTGACACAGAAACATAATTGTGTGGTTCGGAGGTGTCAACTTCACAGTTATTGAATATGAAAAACATGTTAAAGTCAGGTGAAAATTCTACAGGAATTGTGAAGTAATATTGCAGAATATTATAGGTTCAAAGGGTCAGGTATAACACAGCTTCCTCAGATTACACATGTAGAGTAAACTAAGTGAAGTTCTCAAGGTGAGATGTTCTATTTGTTTGTTTCTGAAAGAATGTGATTTATTAGGGCCAGAGGATACTGTGTTTTTTCTAACCTAGAGCAAGGTTATTTACTTCAGGAAGAACTAGACATCCCTGATTTCAAATAGGTAATTTTGGTACAGCAACACAAGCAGCTACTTGCAGAGTACTAGTCACTTTTGATGTAGCTTTGAAGTGCTATTAAGAATGTTGCAGTTAAAGCAATAAACTTATGGTTAAATATTAAACATTATCAAATGAATAGAATGCTTCATATCTAATGGAATTTCCCTTTGGCCCATATATCCCTTTATCACAAAAGTAGGGTTGGAAAAGCAAACAGAAAGTTTCACTGTTTAAAAATTTTCTACTTTCTGACCTTGTTCTTCCAGGGGTAGGGTATTGTGCAAACACAGTCCCTGATTTCCTGACCATTAAGTTGCTGGCCTGTGAGCTTCATGGACAGAGAAAGTTGTCCTAAGTATCACTATACTGCACTCCAGTGTGCCCTCTTTAAGCACTCTGCTTAGCAACACTAATTCTTTCAGATACACAACCATGTTGTGACCCATCAGGTTAAATAATACATATGAATAAAAATATTATAGTTCATAATATAATACAGATTTATTCTTGCTTAAAAGATTTTATAAACATTCATGTTCTCTGCCTTCTAGGAGTTCACATCATAGAAGCATAACATTTTCCAGGCAGAATAAATAAGTTTTTTCTATTTTTTTTTCTAACAGTTTTTTTCTTTTTATTGTTTCAACATAACAATAATCTATAAGATAAAGGCAAAGGTTAGATAAAGATGGCCTTTGGCGGGTCTGTTCTCACAATAATAATGGCTTATTATGGTCACTGAGGGTTCACTGTGTTTTTCCCCTCTTTGTTGGGCACTGTTCTTTCTCCCAGAAGTGTCTTTTCCTACGGTATTGATCCACATGACAAAACCTGTACTTCTGCTCCTCCTCTTTGTACCTTCCTTGCCATCTTCCTTTTTAAATCAAGGCAATCTTGTTTGCTCTCTCTTGTGTGCTGCCATGGTACCTTCCACATGCCATCATTTTTGGGCATATCCAACAGAAAAACCACTACGGTTACACTTCTGTTCTTTCCTCCTACACTGTGAGGTTCTTGAGTGCAGGGCTAGTATGATATGTGGCATAAGTGAAAATTGGCTTTGCAAAACAGTGTGACTATAGTTTTCATATTTTCTAAGGAAGACCTTAAAAATTTAGATAACAAGTTCATTTTTGAGGAATCAGCAATAGAGGTGAGAATATGTATGTATGCTAGTATTTGCATCTATGAAAGACCATAGTTTACTAGAGCTTCCTACCCCAGCTAAGATAAAAATGTTTGGAAGTTTTCATTCTCTGTCCATAGCCATACAGGACAGAAGGATTACAGTAGGAGAGATAGATAGGTGATATCACTTAACAGCGGTGCTCTCCTGCTAAATTAGTGCACAGCAGACAAAGAAAATACTGAAAGCAAGCATAATCATTGGGCTTCCAGCTGTTTTCACATAAGACATATCTCTCTCATAGGCCTGGCATAAATGATGCTGTAGAGTCCCTTTAGCATTCCTTATTGGGTGAAGAAAAATGACCAGAAGGGAAAAAAAGTCAAGGCCTGATTAATGATTGCTAAGTAGAGGTTCTGCTTTCTGATAGGACTTCAGGGCAGCTTTTTGTTTTGGGGGAGATCTGTGAACAAGTCAGGTTGCCATTTTGCATATTTTTTCTTTTAGACAAGTCGATAATAGAAAAACAGAGTTCTAAATCTCTATTTCCTTTCCAAAGTTGACCTCAGACCTTTTCCTGTGGTAACATAAAATATAAATATCTCTTGATTTTATTCTGGCATTAGAATTCTAAGGATTTTAGAAATAATTTAAGAAATGAGAAATCCAGTCCAGTAGAGAATTAATTTGTTATGTACTCTTTTGTGGGATGTCAATAAATTTGTCATTTCCATTTTACAAATGAGAATATGGAATTTATTCAATTTAAGTAATAGTTGTTTTGATTAAAGCAATTGGGCCAATCTGTGGCTGGCTCATAATTAACATTCAAAATTCTTGGCTCTCAGATCTACTTGAGTTGTGTCTATCATTATTTTTTCAGTAGTGTCATGAATACTTAGTTATAGAGAACAAATTCTTTATTATTTCTGAAGTTACTTTAGATCTCTAGGGAAAAGCAACTTTACGTTCTACAAGTAATGTTTCATAGATTCTGTTCAACTACTGAAGAAATGACAGTAGGAAATAGGAGAAGACGTTATTGGCAAAGGAAAGGAAAATTTTTATTTTGATTACTTCAAGCAGCAATATTGTCCTGAAATGCTGCTCTGAAGTAGCTTTAGATAATGTCGCCTTTAGCCTCTTGCCTAGTTTAGGGTTGGTAGACTGGTGGCCCAACAAAGGCATACAAACTCAGTTTATCATCCTCTCTCATATCCTGACAAGTTTTGCCAGAACATAACCCTGATTAGATGTACTTCATGAAGTATAGCGAATTCTATCCTTTTTGTTCCACATTTATTTTTTAACTTCTTACTGCCCTTCATGTGAAATCAAAACCAAATATTGAGGAACAGACTTGTGTTTGTTAGAATGGTGTTTCATAATTAAAATAAAGACCATACAGTGTTTTTTAAAATCACATACTGGTTTAAGAAATAAATTCTATTATAAAAAAAATTTCCAGGAGAATATTATTCTTTAGTAATTTTTAGATAAGTGTTGAACCTCTTATGTATTTGAGCATTTAAAATGTGATTCTTCACTGTGAAACAAAAATTATATAAAAAGGCTATATGTTTCTTCTCATTTATATCTCTTGGAGATTGTAATACTGACTTTATGTCCAGTTTTAAACATGAAAAGAGAGAAAATAATAAGCATGTTGATACCAGAGCCAAGAAGACATAATATAAAATGACAACCAAAAGATAAAGAAATAGATGGTTAAGATTGCTGGCGCGGGTGGGGAGGGGGGTGGGGGTGGGAATAAAGGTCTATTTTCTTGGTTACTGGTTTTATTTGAACAAAAAGTTACATATCTTAGCTTTTAAAAATTACAGATCGTTTAAGAGAAAATATAGGTTATTTGGATTACCTTCCTTTTTTTGAGGTTTTCTTCCAGAAGTTGTTCCTACTATCAAAATGATCTATGAATATCAGATAATACCAGCTTAGGGTAGCCATTGTAACAAAGTTTTAACTTGAAAAATTAAAAGAAAGATGATTATTTTCAGTTGTGGCCAAGGAAAAATCTCAGTTGAGACTACTGCTTTCACTTCATATGTTTGGGTCTGCTGACAGATATTAATTATATCGACATTATGGACAGTTTTGCTGGAGCTGTTGAACTGTGAGTTTAGGCTTTGAAAAGTTTAAATATTGCTTCACAGGCAGTGGTCAAGTCTTATATCTAAACTCCAGGGGACTACCACTAGCGGTCTTTACTTGCGTTGTGGTACTTTTGGTATTATTTGTAACTTCTCTTATTTTTCTTATATATAAACAAATGTGTGGACCACTAATTATACATCTCTGTTAATGGGGCTTATGATGTATAAGGTATAATCTGTGACAATAATGATATAAAGGGGAAGAGATGGAAATGTTACAAGAGCAGAGCTTTTTGATATAGTATTGAAACTGAATTGTATTGTTCAAACTAGGTGTTATAAATTTGTTATGTTTCCTTTTTTATTAGGTGTATCATTATTTTGTCCCATATTTTCACCTCAGTATATCTAACATTTCAATTTGCTGATGAGAATTCCTGTTTTGTTTTAAGTTGTATCTACTCTGTTTTGAACTATACAGAAACTAGGCTGCATTAAAAAATATGACACGTCAATATCTTGAAATGTGAAAAGGACACCCTAAACATAAATAAGTGTATTAAAGTAACTACAGATGTACTTTTTAAAACAGCAGCTCTTGACTCTCATTGCCAACTAGACCAATTCCTTTCATTAGAAAGAAAAATATTAAACTTTTACATCTTGCTGCCCTGAGAAACAAAATTTGACTTAAACCCTTGGAAAATTTTAAGCGACCTCAAAATCACAAGTAAAAAAATATATTGGGAATTTAAACTAAAGTAAGAATTAATGTATATGTATGTATGAAGTGTCAACGCTGTGATTTGCATTCCTCTAAGTAAAAAGCTTGCATTCCTTTTCAGTAAAATTCTCTATCTCAAAACCAGTGGGTATAAAGAATGTAAGTTGGGTATGATTCTTCAAACTCTACCACATTCCAATTTTACTCACTTTCTGGAATACAAGAACTAGGAAAAATTTATAGGAAATGTTTATATCAAAACTAACTGCTACTAATACTTATTTCCTAGGAAGCTAGCATTTTCCCTTGTGATTTTTTTCAGCTTTAATGAAATAAATTGATTACTAAAATTGAAATATATTTAAAATGTATCATGGTGATTAATACCTGTATACACTAGTATACACTAGGAAAGTTTCCCTCTATCTAGTTAAGTAACACATCTATTACCTCACAACCTCACATATTTAACTTTGGAAAATGGGGGTGAGAATATTTAAGTTCTACTCTTAGCAGATTTCAATTTTTTATACAATTTTATCAATTCTAATCATCATGTTTTACATTAGATCCTCAGAACATATTTATCTGTTGAAATTTTGTACTCTTTTAACAATCTCTCCCTATCTTGCTCACCACCAAGCCTGGCAACCATTTTTCTACTTCTGTTTCTACGAGTTTGACTTATTGTTGTTAGATTACATTATAAGTTATAACATATAGTATTTGTATTTGTGTCTGCTTATTTTACTGAGCATAATACCTTCAAGTTCTATCCATGTTGTCAGAAGTGGCAGGGTATCTTCTTTCTCATGGCTGAATAATCCATTGTGTGTATACGTGTATATTGTATATAATTTGTAAATATGTTGTGGTTCGCTCAAATCTAAGACCCACAAAGCCAACTGAGATAATTATGAGCCTTTATTAGCCGGCTGGCGACTGACTCTTACTAAGCAGGGTCAGAGGAGATTAGTCCTGAGCTCCCAAAAGAGGCAGTTTATAAAGTCTAGAACCACACGCTGGTTACAAGTAAACAGATTACCACACCCTGGTTAACAAAAACAAGTAAGCAGATTATAGAATAGAAGTTGGCTGTTAGCATATCTTTGATCAGATTACCACACCCTGGTTAACAGAATCAGAAGTAAATCTTTAATGCTAACTTACTGGAAAATTTTCTACCCTTAACATTCCCACTGGTTTTCTAGGAGAATTCAAATCATTGATTCATCAACCTGGAGTGGTGGGTAGTGAGTTCTGATAACCATGAGTTTCACTGCCTGCACCCTTTTTTGACATACATAGTTAAAGTAGGTCTAATCCTCTCCTGTGCTGCCAGGTGTCACCTAAAGCCATACAAAGACCCCTTACTTTAGGGCGGAGAGAATTAAGATGGTCCAGACTGGACCCTTGATAGTCTTATTTTTAGTGGGTCCTCTGTCCAACGCAGGGTCCATTATTCTGATGTTTATGGTGGATGTGCATCCTTGATTCTGGTATGGTGAATCCAATGACAGCGTTCAGCTACCTTGACCGGGTGGGTGTTGTGAGGATGACAGG
This sequence comes from Eonycteris spelaea, assembly GCA_003508835.1. Taxonomy (NCBI): domain Eukaryota; kingdom Metazoa; phylum Chordata; class Mammalia; order Chiroptera; family Pteropodidae; genus Eonycteris; species Eonycteris spelaea. Next base: position 3,560,513 of record PUFA01000143.1, read on the forward strand.
AAAGGTCCATCCCAGCGGGCGCAAGAGAAGCAAGCTGTACCTTTCTCAGATCAATCACCTGGAGCGTGGTTGTGTGGCTGGACTGGATACTGAGCGGTTGTTCTGGTGGCAGAGACAGTTGGTGGGTCTCCCACCGTGTGAGAGAGAGAGCTTGCAAAGACTTAAGCAGTAAAAATTATGCATAAGGCGTGATGCCCTTACAATAGGTGTGATTCCCTTAAGTAGAGGTGCACCATGCCTTAATGGGTGAAGGGAAGGAGTTACCCAGTTTTCGCAGTTTCCAGCTTGAACTTAGTTAAGGTCTTTTTTCAAAGTTCTATTCATTCTGTTACTTGCCTGAATCTGAGCCTATAATGCAATTAATTTCCAGTTGGATCCTAACATCTTTGCTAGAGATTGGTGGTCTGGGTGATGAACGCCGGGCCATTGTCGGACCCAGTGTTATGGGCAGCAAATTGAGGCACTATTTCTAGGACTAATTTCTTTGCTACTACCTGAAGAGTCTCCTGCTTGGTGGGGAAGGCTTCAGTCCATCCTGAGTAGATGTTAACAGTCTTGTTTTCACCACCACCGCAGAGCTTGAGTTGCACCTACTATAGCTGTAGCTGAAGTTCTATGGCTTAGGGCTTGTGCCCAGATGACAGTCTCAGTGGTAACCAGTAGCCCTGATACCTGACTCCTGAGATGGAGCTACTTCCATCCGTAAATAGAGTAGTGGTTGGATTTGACAAGGCTGTCTGTCAGGTCTGGTCTGGTGCAGGTGACATTCTTTAGGACCTCAAGGCAGTCATGCAGGGTTTGGCGAGCATCGTCAGGCAGTAGGGTAGCTGGGTTGGGTGCAGCAGTTTTCAGGAACTCCTCATTCTGCATCCTCGAAGAGGATAGTGGGGGCCTTCTTTTGGGGGTCTCGTTCTTTTTCAGGGCACTCATTCTTCCAATGTCCCTTTTTCTTGCAATATGCACATTGATCCTTTTCTAACCCAACTCTCCTGGGTCCATCGTTTGCCCTGGGTGCCTGTTCTTGGCCTCTGCCTTTTTCTGTGGTCCTTTTGGATGGCTTCTTGCATGGCTGCAAGCAGGACCTTGGTCATCTTCTTAGTCTGTGTTATATCTACCTCATCTCTATGTTGAATACTCGTTGGGCTATCTCGACCAGTTCAGACAGGTTCTTTCCTTCAAACCCTTCCATCCTCTGCAGTTTCTTTCTAATATCTGGGGCTGCCTGACTGACAAAGGCTAAATTCACAGCCCCTCCTATTATTAGGGTCCTCAGTGTCAATAGGGGTATATAAGTAGTACGACTCTAAGAGTCATTCCAGGAACACTGCTGGGTGACTCATCTTTAGTTTGGATGACCTCGCTTACCTTAGATAAGTTAGTAGGTAATGGGCGGCAGACCGGAGGCCCTGGAGCAGAAGCTGGAGATACCATTGGAGAGCCTCTTACCTTGGTTGGTGTTGGGTCCAAGGTGGACGGGTGTTCGGGAGAACATGTTGGATATGGGGCCAGATCAGTGGAAGACTGCCCATTGGCTCTAATACTGCTTTTGCAGCCTCCCTCAGAATCCGCTCCCTCTCCTCTGAGGTAACAGGACCAGAATCACAAGTAAATCCTTAATGCTGGCTTACTGGAAAATTTTCCACCCTTAACAAATATAGACACAAACAACTTCTTTACTCTTGAATTGACTGACACTAGGTTATTTCCATATATCCTGTTGTGAATAAGGATGCAATGAATACGGGAATGCGTATATCCTATTTTCAGTACCATTGGATATATACCAACAGTGAGATTTCTGGATTATATTATAGTTCTGTTTTTAGTATTTTGAGGAACATTCTGTTTTCCATAGTGGCTGTACCAGTTTACATTTGCACAAACAGTGCATAAGGGTTCTCTTTCTCCAAATGGCTAAGGCTTGTTATATCTCTTGTCTTTAATTGATAGTCATAGTAACAAGCATGAGATAATAGATCATTGTGGTTTTGATGATTAGTGACATTGAGTGCTTTTTTCATATATCCCTGGCCATTTGGATATAGTCTTTGTAATGTCTATTTCTTTTGCCCATTTTTAAATCTAAATACTTGCTTTTGCTTTTGAGTTGTATGAATTTGTTATGTGTTTTGGAAATTAACCTCTTATCAGATAAATGATTTGCAAACATTTTCCCCAATCAAAAGGTTGCCATTTCTCTTATTGATGGTTTTTGTTGTGCAGAAGATTTTTTTAGTGTGATATAATTGATATAGTCCTTTTCTTTTTTTCTTTTTTCTTTTTTTGCCTTTGGTGTCAAATAAAAAACCATCACCAAGACCTGTGTCAAGGAGATTCCTGTCTATGTTTTCTTCTAGGAGTTTTATGGTTTTAGGTCTTACATTCAAGTCTTTAATCTATTTTGATGTAAATTTTGTATAAGATGTAAGATAGGGGTCCATTTTCATTCTTTTGCATATGGCTGTTTCCGCACACACATTTATTCATGAGATATTCCTTAGCCCAGTGTATGTTAGTGACTCATTTGCCATAAATTAATTGGCCATATATATAGTTTATTCTGGCTCTCTTTCTTTTCCATTGGTCTGTTTGTCTTGTTTTTTGAAATCCAGCTTTGTCATTTCTTTCTGAAGATTTTTGGTTGTTTGGGGTCTTTGGGTTCCATATAAATTTTAAGATTGTTTTTCTATTTATGTGAAAAATGCCATGGAATTTTGACAGAGATTGCATTGAATCTGTAGATTGCTTTAGATAGCATGCACATTTCAACAATATTAATTCCAAAAATCCATGAGATTGGAATATCTTTTCATTTATTTGGTCTTCCTTAATTACTTTCATAAGTCTTAATAGTATTCAATGTAGACATCTTTCACCTTCTTAGTTAAATTTATTCCTACCTATTTTATTCTTTGTGATGAAATTATAAATGGAATCATTTTTTAATTTCACTTTTGGAATGATCATTGTTAGTGTATAAAAACATAACAGATTTTGGTCTATTGATTTTGTATCCTGCAACTTTACTGAATTTGATTATTAGTTCTAACAGTGTGTGTGTGGGGGGGGATCTCGTGTTTTCTATATATAAAATTATGTCATCTGCAATAGAGACCATTTTACTATTTTCTTTCCAATTTGGACGTCTTTTTTTTTCCATACCTAAGGCTAGGACTTGAAGTACTAGAAGTACTATGTTGAATAAAAGTGGTGTGAGTGGGCTTCCTTTTGTGTGTTCCTAATTTTAGAGGAATGGCTTGTAGTTTTTCACTATTGAATATGGTGTCACCTGTGGGCTTGTCATATACAGTTTTTAGTATGTTAAGCTACGTTCCCTCTATTTCCAGTATGTTAAGAGTTTTTATCATGAATATTGCATTTTGTCGAATGCATTTTCTGTATCTATTGAGATGATCATATGATTTTTCACCTTCATTTTGTTAATTTGATGGGTCACATTGATTGCTTTGCAGATGTTGAACCTTTCTTACTTCCCTGGAATCAGTCCCACTTGATTGTGGTATGATCCTTTAAGTATATTGTTGTATTTGGTTTGCTAATATTTTGTATCTATGTTTATCAGGGATATTAGCCTATGTTTTCTTCTCATGTATTGTCCCTGTTTAGTTTTAGTAGCACGGTAATGCTGACTTCGTAAAATGGGTTTGGAATTGTTTCTTGTCTTCTGTTTTTGGAAGAGTTTGTGAAGGTTTGTTATTAATTCTTTAAATGTTTGCAGAATTCACTATTGAAGCCATTTAGACCTGGACTTTTATTTGTTGGGAGGTTTTGATTTCTAAATCAATCTCCTTACTAACTAATTAATCTGTTCAGGTTTTCTGTTTCTTAATGATTTAATCTTAGTAGATTGTAATATACATTTCTAGAATTTACCCGTTTCTTTTAGGTTGTCCAATTTGTTGACATATAATTGTTTAGAGTAATCTCTTGATTCTTTATATTTGTGTGGTGCCAGTTGTAATGTCTCCTCTTTATATCTGATTTTATTTACATGAGGTCCTTTTTTTAAATTTTTTTATTTATTTATTTTTTTTGTAAGTCTAGCTAAAGTTTTGGCTGTTTTGTTTATCTTTTTTTAAAAAAACAGCTCTTGGTTTCATTGATATATTCTATTGTCTTTTTAGTCTCTCATATTTTTCACTCTAATTTTGCTATTTCTTTTCGTCTACCAACTTTGGGTTTAGTTTGTTCTTCATTGTTTTTTACAGTGTAATTAGGTTAAGTTTTTTTTTAATGTAGGCATTTATCTCAATGAATTTCCCTCATAGAACTGTTCTTGCTGCATCTTATTAGCTATAGTATGTTATAGTATGTTATTTTCATTTTAATTTATCTCAGGTATTTTTTTTTTGATTCTTCTTGAATCCTTTGGTTGTCCAGGAACATGTTTTTCCATCTTTACATATTTGTGAGTTTTCTAATTTTCTAGCTGTAATTGATTTTTAGTTTCAAACCATTGTGGTTGGCAAAGATGATTGATATGATTTTAATCTTAAATTTAGTATGAGCTGTTTTGTGTCCTAATATGATTTATCCTGGATTATGTTTCCTGTTCTTAGGTGAAATACTGTCCATGTCTTTAAGTCCATCTAATGTAACATATCTAAGTCCAATGTTTTCTTATTGATTTTCCATCTGGGGTCTATCCATTATTGAAAGTGGAGTTTTGAATTTCCCTACTACATATATTTAGGTGCTCATATGCTGGGTGCATAAGTATTTATAATTTTTACCCTTCTTATGTATTAATTCCTTTATCATTATATAATGACCATCTTTTTTTTGTTACAGTTTCTTTCTTAAAGTCTACTTTTTCTTATATAAGTATAGTTTCTCCTGCTTTCTTTTGGTTTCCATTTTATGGAATATCTTTCCCATTCCGTCACTTAAGTCTGTGAGTGTCCTTAAAGCTGAAGTCTCTTGTAAGCAGCATAATGTTGGTCTTTTTTAAATCAATCAGCCACTATATGTCTTTCCATTATAGAAGTTAGTCTATTTACATACAAATTTATTCATAGGTATAGACTTACTACTGCATTTTTTTAAATTGTTTTTAGACTGTTTTGTATTCTTTTTTCCATTCCACCTCTCTTCATGATTTAACGATTTCCCATAGTGGTATATTTTGAGACTTTTAAATCTTTTATGTATCCACTCTGTATTTTTGTTGTATAGTTACCATGAGGCTTACATAAAACATCTCATAGTTCTAACAGCCTATTTTAAGTTGATAACTACTTAGCTTGAATGCATGCAAAAACTAAATTTTTACACTTCCTCCCATTTTGGCATTTAATATCACAGTTTACATTTTTTTATATTTTGCATCCATTATGTATTATTATAGTTATTTTTAATACTCTTGTTTTTTTAACCATTATACTAGAATTATAAGTGATTTACCCACAACTATTACAATTTTAGACCATTTCAAATTAACTATATATTTACCTTTATATCTGAGTTTTATATTTTTATGTTCTCATGTTACGAGATTCTCTCATTTCAGTTAAAGAACTCCCTTTAATATTTCTTGTAAGACTAATCTAGTGGTGATGAACTGCTTTGGCTTTTTTGAGTGAGAAACTTTATCTCATTTCATTTATGAAGAACATTCTTACCAGGTGGAGTATTTTTGGTTAGCAGTTCAAATCTTTCAGCACTTTGAATATATCATTTACTTCCTCTGACCAGGTAGATTTTTGCTGAAAAATCCATTGATGGTCTTATTGGCTTCTCTTATTATAGCAAGTTGGTTTTCTCTTGCTGCTTTAAGGGTCTTTCTACACCTTAAAGTTTTGCAATTTACTTATAATGTGTCTCAGTGAGTGTGTTTTTGGATTTCTCTCATTTGGAACTTCTGGACCTAGTTTCTTTCCCCAAGTTAGGGAAGTTTTCAACCAGTATTTTGGCCAGTATTTATTTTCCTTTCTTTCTATTTTCTCTCTGTGGGACACCTATTATGTATATATTGGCCCCCATGGTGTTCTGTAAGTCCCTTAAATTACCTTCCCTTTTTGTTCTTTTTAAATTTTGTTCCTCTGAATGAATTCTACTTCTCTGTATTCATGTTCATTGATCCTTTCTGCTGCTTGATCCAAACTCTTTTTGAACCCCTCTAATGAATATTTCTGTTTCGTAATTCTGTTTTTCAGCTCTATGATTTCTGTTTTGTAATTTAAAAAAATTTTCTGCCTCTTGTTAAAACTCTCACTTTGATCATGCATTGTTCTTTGACCTCAGTGAGCATCTATTTGACCGTTTTTTTTTTTTTTTTAAACTCTCTGTTGGATAAAACACTTATCGGTTCCATCAAGGTCACTTTCTAGAGATTTATCTTTTTCTTTAGTTTGGAACATGTTCCTTATTTCTCTTCCTCTTCCTCCTTCCCCTCTCTCTCCCTTTTCCCTTTTACCTTCCTCCTTCCCTCCTGTTGATTTCTGTGCATTAGATTAAGCAGCCGCCTCTTCCAGTCTTAACACACTGGTCTCTTAGAGGAGATGCACCTTGTCAATCAGCCCAGCTTGAGTTCTGGTTATCTCTCTGTTCTTAGTGGCTCCCGCTATTTAAGGGTATGCCCAAAACATTAAGTGTACCAAAGTTTTCAGCCATGTTTCATAAGGAACTACAGTTGATCAAACATGGGTTTGACCTACATGGGTCCACTTATATGCAGATATTTTGATGACCCACACAGTTAAAACCTGTGTTCAGCTGTCAACTCAGCAGTTGGGAATCTGCATATGTGGAGGGCTGGCTGTAGTTACGTGCAGGTTTTCAACTGCAGGGAGATCGGCATCACTAACCCCTGCATTGTTCAGACATATTAACTGTACTTGCCCCTTTAGCTCCCTGATGCAGGCTAATTTGAAGTCTAACTTTCATGTAGTAGCTGGAAAAGTCAGGATGTTAAATATACATGGACAAGCTCTTTGATTGCCAAGATTCTCCTTTCCTATAGCTACAACTCAGAATATTAATAGCTACCTAATTTGCTTATTCAAGGAAATGATGAAAATTCCATATGTAAGTACCCAGAATGCTGCCAGTAAGTAATGGCAGCTCAGTAAATGGTATCTGAAGTTGAAGTATAAATATTAAGTTGGAAGCCCAAACAGTGGCATTCTGGTTTATTCAGTTCACCACTTGTTGCCTTCTGTTTCTCCTTCCTGGCAGACACCTCATCCCTTGCTTATCTTACCTGCCCAGAGACTCATCACCCCTGGGACCACCACCTCTACCCCAGTACTTCTGATTCTTCCTAGACTTAACTCGGCAATTCACATTTGTTTGTTTATGTATCCTATGCTGTTCCAAAGTATACTTTAAATTATTTTTAAAATAGAAGATTTTGTGAGTGTGGAAATGTACATACAACAGAAGCAAGCAGGCAGTGGTAATGAAGGAGATACAAGTCAGTGCCAAGGCTCAAAGTACTGCATGTAAACAGATCCAGTAGACATGGAAAACGCTGATATATCTTGTCGTGATAACTTAGAAAAGTTTTCATATTAGGACAAAGTAATAATATAGAAATAAAAAAATATAATATAGCAAATGTAATAACCAGTTTAATGGTGATTATTTCTCTTAATATCTGTTAGTGCAAAAGCTGATAGCATTAATGCTCAGGGTTATTGGGTGAGATTGTGGGTGTTATAATTATTGGCTCTTTTATCATGGGAATAGTTTAAGCATCCCTGAGACTAGTTCCTAAATGAATGAAATGGAGGTAAAAATACTTAAAGGTGTATGTTCAATTTAATGACACATGATGTCTCCTCCTATTGTGAGTATAGCAGATGCTCAATGAATTTCAGCTGATAGTCTTATGGGAGCTACTTTATAGTTAACTAACTGCCTTTCCCATGCTGCTTTTAAGATTTTAAGATTTTTCTTTGGCATTTTAATTATGATATATCTTGGTCTGAGACTCTTTGGGTTCATCTTGTTTGGGATTCTCTGCACTTCCTGGGCTTATATCTCTTCTTTACTAGGTTAGGGCAGTTTTCCATTATTATTTTATTTGAAATAAGTTTTCACTTCCTTGCTCTCTTCTTCTCTGGTAACTCAGTGATACAAATGTTGGTATGCTTAATGTTGTGCCATTAAACTATCCTCATTTTTTGGATTATTTTTTCTTATTGCTGTTCTGATTGCATGTTTTCTGCTACCTTACCTTTTCTAAATCGTTTCATCTACTGCTTCATCTACTCTACTGTCGATACTTCCTAAGGTATTCTTCATCAGTTATTGTATTCTCCATTTCTGACTGGTTGATTTTGGTTCTATTCTACTTTAAGTTTTCTGTCTCTATTAAAGTTTTCGCTGAGTTCATATACTCTTCCTCTCAGTTCATTGAGCTTCCTTATAACCAGTATTTTAAACTCTGCATCTGGTAGATTGCTTGTCTCCATTTTATTTAGTGCTTTTTCTAGAGCTTTGTTCTATCCTTTCATTTGGGGCATGTTTTTTTCTCCCTATTTTGGCTGACTTCCTGGTTTTTTTTTTTCTATGTATTAGGTAGGGCTGCTATGTCTCCCAGTCTTAGTAGAGTGGGTCTTATATAGTGGGTGTGCTGTGAGGCCCAGTTGCACAGTATTCTCTGGTCCCTGAGCTGGGTGTTTCAGCTATGTCCCTTGTATGGATAGTGTGTACCCACCTGTTTAGTTGAGCCTTGGACTGTTTGCACGTCAATGGGAGGGACTTACCCTGGTTGATGAGTTAATGAGGACTGGCTAGTGAAGGATTAACCATACAAAGTAGGATTCACTTTAGCTTGTTGTCCTCCAATGCAGCCCTGGATGGTGCTTCAGTTCAGTCTGGCTTGCCAGTCTCTGGGTCTCCCAGGAGGGGCCTGCCACAGGCAGGTTCAGCCACAGCTTGTGCCCTGCCCAGCACCACCTGGCATGATCCACCAAGTAATCCACAGATGGCCACCAAGTGCACTGGGATTAGAGGTGCCTACAGAGGCACCACTACCGCTGGGTTTGGTGCTGCTCAGCGAGAGGTACAGGACATTCAAAAACCAGATGTTGTTTGTTTAATGGTTTTCGTGAACCTTTGAGAGATTTTAGGAACATCTGCATCATGAGCAAAGATAGGCTATGTGTATGGAAAAGCCTCTGGAAGCATCTTCAATGGAACTAAAAGTTGGGTGAGGCAGTGTTAACTATGTTTGATGGAGACTCAAGATTGCCAGCTGACTGCATCTACAAGCCTGGAGAGGGGAGGGCTGAACAAGAAAACCATTGCCTCTGCCAGCACTTCTCTATGGGAGAAAATCTACCCTCCAGCCCTGGCCCTAAAGCCAGACAACTCTGTTTCACCCCTTATGTCTCTGACGCATCTCAAGCAGCTGCCCTAGCACTAGAGCATAGAACAAGTGAGTCATCAGCGAATAAGTTTGTGCACAGGCCGTTTAAGAGGAATTACAGCTTCCCTCTGTCTAACTCAACCATAGTCTCAACTGGTTTTCATAGTCAAAGGTTGTGGGAACTTCTCTTTCCAGCACTGGAACCCCTGGACTGGGGAGCCTGGTGTGGGGCTGGGACCCCTCACTCCTTAAGGGGTACCTCTGCAGACAAGATATCCCTCCCCATTTTTAACTGCCGACACAGGTGTAGAACCAGCTATTCTATGTCTCCACCCGTCCTACCCTCAAAGTGGTTTCTTGTTTATGTCCTTAGTTGATTGCCAATTTGTTTTATTGGTGCTTTCTTTTACTGTGCAGAAGCTCTTTAGTTTGATATAGTCCCATTCATTTATTTTTGCTCTTACTTTCCGTGGCACTGAGGTCAAATTCATAAAATCTTCTCTAAATTTCAAGGTCCATGAGAACAGTGCCTATGTAATAAAAATGCAATTTATTGTTTTAGGTCTTTTATTTAGGTTTTTGATCCATTTTGATCCATTTTCATGTATGGGGAACATAGGAGTGTAGTTTCATTCTTTAGCTTGTGGCTTTTTCAGCTTTCCCAGAAGAGACTTTCTTTTCTCCATTGTATATTTTTGGCTCCTTTGTCAAAATTATTTACCCATGTATATATGGGTTTATTTCTGGGCTCTCATTTCTGTTCCATTGTTCTTTCCGTCTGTTTTTCTGCTAATACCATGTTGTTTTCATTATTGTCGATTTGTAGTATAATTTGAAATCAGGCAGAGTGGTAATTCCAGCCTTATTATTTGTCCTTATATTTCTGTTATTTTTATTTAGTTACGTTTAATGGTTTTCTGCCTTCATTCTCTCTTGTTTTATGTTATGTGTCTCAGTTCTGGATTTTTTTGTGTGAGGTTATCATTAAGTTTCTGTAAAGGAAGGTTATATTTATACAGAAGTCCTTTTTCTTCTGCTTCTGCCTTATCCCCATTGTCCTTTGCAGATTCAGTTTCTTACCTTCTCCTCTTTTCTGTTTTTGTTGTCTCATATTATCCCTATTTATGCTGTATGATTATTTATAGGCTGCCGTAGCTGTTGACTTCTTCTCTTTTAAAGATTTTTTTTTTACCTTTAACCATTATGTAATATTTAAGCTTATAATACCCTGTTCTTTTTTTTAATTAATTTTTTTATGTGGCATTGGTTAATGAAATCCAATAAGTTTCAGCTGTACACTTTAACAGGAAGGCGTATATATATATATATATATATATATATATATATATATATATATATAACATACATACATACATACACATACATACATTTACACTGGGTGTTTACCTCCCATAGTTAGATTTCTTTCTATTACCACATATTTGACCCTCTTTACCCCATCCACTTCCCCTCTACCCTCCTCTCCCTCCCCTCTGATAACCACTAGTCTATCGTGCATGTCCATGAATCTCTGTTTCTCCTGTTCATTTGTTGCTTTTAGGTTTATATCCCACATATAAGTGATATCATGTGATATTCAACTTTTTCAGTCTGGCTTATTTTGCTTAGCATGATTATCTCGAGGTCCATCCATGTTGTTGCAAATGGCAGTATTTCATCTTTTCTTATGGCTGAGTAATATTCCATCATATATATGTACCACAGCTTCTTTATCCAATTGTCTATTGTAGGACACTTTGGTTGCTTCCATGTCCCGGCCACTGTAAATAATGCTGCTATGAACATCAATGTGCAAATATAATACCCTATTCCTAATAAAGATTGTATTTTTCTGCTTCTGTTAGTCCTCTTACTCATAGTTATGTATTTTTTTGTTCTTTTGTTTCAAGTGGAATGACCACCTTCAGTATTTCCTATAATGTAGGCCTCATGGTGGAAAATTCCTTCAGCTTTTGTATGTCTGAACAGGTCTTTATTTCTACTTCATATCTAAAGGAGAACTGCACTGGATATATTTCTCTCTTTCAATAGTCTGAATATTTGGTTCCACTCCCTCCTAGTTTGTAATGTGTGTGCTGAAAAGTCTGATGATAATCTAATGGGTTTTTCTTTATAAGTTACTGCGTTTTTTTTCCTTGGCTGCTTTGAGAATCATTTGTCATTATTAACCATTTTTAATATAATCTGTCTTGTAGAAGGCCTTTTTGGGTTGAGATAATTGAATGTTCTATTTGCTTCTTTGTTTTGAGGATTCACTTCTTTTCATTGGTTTGGGAAATTTTCATTGACTATTTATTTGAATGTGTTCTTTTTTCCCTTCTTCCTGTCTTCTCATTCTGATATACCCATTATTCTTATATTATTTTTTCTGATGGTGCCAGATAGTTCTTGTAGAGTTCTTTCACTTTTTTTCACTCTGAAGTTTCTGTCTTCTTCCATCTGCATCATTTCCATATTTCTGTCTTCTGTATCATTAATTCTTTTCTCTATCTGGTCAGCTCTGTTTCCTAAGATTGCTATTTCATTCTTCATGTCTAAATAAGTTCTTCATCTCTAGAAGTTCTATTTGCTTCTTTTTTAGACTTTTATCTTCTTGTTGTCCATCGATTTTCTAAGTTCTTTGAACTGTAGGTCAGAGTTTTCTTACATTTCATTGAGTTTTTTCAGAAGTGCAATCCTGAATTTTCTGTCATCTAAATCGCATATTTCTGTATCTTTATTCTTGATTTCTTTTCATTTTTGTTCTGAGATAGATGCCTTGTCACCTTGGTTGTTTGATGGACTATTTCTTCTCATAGGCATTAATGGGGGTTTACTCTGCTTTTTTCTAAAAAAAAAAAAAAAAAAAAAAGAAAAAGAAAGAAAAAAGAAAGAAAGTTTTTGTGATCTCTTCTTAGCAGGTTTATAGGAAGAGGTTTTGCTTTTGATTTCCAGCAGGTGGAGCCCACACCTCGTGGATCTCTGCTTTGAGGTTAAAAATGCCCTTTATTCTCTGGTGGGGTATTTTTCTCCTCTGTGTCCAGGTTTCCTTTGTCCCAGGGTTCCATTCCTGTGAGAGGATGTGAGGGTGATGGGGTCTGATCCGTTATAAAGACCCTGAAGTCCCATTACTGCCTTAAGAATCAGTTGCAATTGTCCACTGCTTCCTTCCAAATCAGCCTGATTGGGTGGGTGTAGTATTCAGGGAGGCTAGTAGTGTATGTTGCTGTTTTTCTTCCAGAAATGTTGTCCCTCTGGTTTCAGCTGTTTTATTTCTTATCATGGCCTGGGTCACTGGTGGCAGGAGTGTATGTTTCAGTTCTGCTTATGCAAATTCCACTGGAGCTTGGTGGTAACTCTGGGAGGATGCAGGAAGTGGAGGGTGCATTCCTGGATGATGGAATGAGGGGACCAGGCTCAATGACCCTGCTTTCTGCCCTCCACACTCAGTCTCTGCCCTGCTTTCTACCCTATCACTGGGCTACCCTATGTGGAATATGCTGATTACTCAAGCAGGATTGTTTGGGGCTTCAAAAAGCTAAGAAACTGCCTGTCAATTCTCCCCTCCTCTTTATCCTGCAGGGTGCTCCTGGCTGCTTTCTGCGGCACCTTTGTTCTCTCCTATTTCACCTCCCTGACTCATTTGTTTGGCCCACCTTTGGTTGCTCCGATGTGCAGATTTCTCATAGATGCTTCTCTGTGGGTTGGGTGTTATTTATTGGATGTTGATGTTCAGCTTGTTTTAATTTCAAGGGGAGAAATCAGGGGAGATCCCTCATGCTGCCATGCTTCTGATGTTACTATTCATTCCCTATTAATGAATGCTGCTTACTGTCAGATACTGTGTTGGGCACTGAAAATGTGGAGGTGAATATAAAGAAGGCAAAATGGATTTCCTATCCAAGTAGAAGATTAGGAAGAAAGTGGTTTAAGCAGTTATTTTATTGAAAATGTTATAAAACAATGTTCATAGAATAGCTTATTATATCTTAGACACAATATGTTTGTTTCTTTTTGTGTGGGTTAACTATTTGATGAGGTGAGTATGTCCTAATTTAATCCGAAGGAGAAATGTCCTGAATCCCTAAATTTATAGCATGGGTCACTTTATTAAAATGTAAGTTTTGCACTTAAAGCTCTCCAGCTCTTACAAAGAGGAAATTCTAAGCATCCTTCTTGACATGCACTGTTAGTGGCTTATGGATGGATGGTGTAAAATATTGAAATAGTGAATAGCTGCATTCACATTAACTGAAAATGTACAATCTTAGATCAATGTCCTTGTTTCTCTCAGTGATTTGCAAAAATTTTGTGTGTGCTTCGTAAAGTGACCTATATTGAATTTCAGAGTCTGTCTTATTCAAGAGTCTGCCAGCCAGGTCAACAAGAAGAGTCTAAGTTTCTCATTCCTGAAGTCATTTGAGAAGGTTCTTCTTCATTCATTCATAGTGATTAATCTCTTCATTAGGAATGAAGCTGGTTTGCCAGAAGAAAACTGCGATTCTCACATGTTCAGAGGGTCATTTGATATGCAAACTTTAGACACTTTAATACTAATTTTATTAAACTTGTCATTACTTTTCTGATGAAATGTTGATAAATGCAACCATTCTTTGTATAAAAGCAAAAGTTAGAGATGCTAAAAAGTTAATTCAAAATAATTGGTAATGAAGGATCTGAGGCCAGCTGCCAAAGTGGGATTATTGAACAGTGGGATGGTAATTGCAGAAAAGGTAAAGGCTTTTTTTGAAGGAGAGCATAAGAATCACCTGCACTGGAGCTGGCTTTGTGATGTGACATTGCTCTTCAATGTACTCCAAATGATATTATCTTTTAACTAACTTCCATATCACAGTTTTCAGAGTAAATAGTACTGTCTTTTAGTCATTACATTTCATTTAGTTTGTAGTTAAGAGAGAAATCTAGAGAAAAAGAAATATAATTTAATATTTGTACATATATCTAAGTGAAAAAAATGGAGAATTGTAATATAGCTCTTAGATTCCAAGATTCCAAGACTGATGGTAAAAAGGAGGACTTAGGCATGAGATTTTCTGAAAATGATGGTACATCTTGATAGGTGCTAGGCTTATACAAATGTGTATATTTTTCAAAATTCAGCAAATATTCATATAAAATTTGTGCATTTCTTTGTATGTAAAATTTACCGTTAGAAAACTTTAGTAAATGACAATAGTGATTGCTACTGCCTTGATGGGTACAGAACCCAAGTATTGGTGAAGGGAATCCCAAAGTTTTCCCTGACATTTTCTCATGTTTCTGCATAAGCTGCCTCCTCTTTCTAAAATATTTTCTCCTTCATAGTCTACAGAGGTCACTTTTTCAAGATCGGAAGTTATTTCATCTAATTTATAAGAACAAACACAAAAAGTAAAACAAAATTGGGAGACAGAAAAATATGCTTCAAATGAAGGAATAAGAACCGACCTTGTAGGAAAAATTCTAACGAAACAGAGATAAGTAATTTGCCTGATAAGAATGCAAAGAAATGGCCATAAGGATGCTTACCAAACTTGAGAATGGAATACAGGAGCTACAAGACAATTTCAACAAAGAGTTACAAAATAAAGAACCAGTCAGAGATGAAGAATATAGTAACTGAAATGAATAATCCATTAGAAGGAATTGAAATCCAATTAGTTAATACAGAAGACAGATTAATGACATGGAAGACAAAATAGTGGAATCACCCAATCAGAACAGCAAAATGAAAAAGAATTTTTTAAAAAATGAAGATAATATAAGAGGTCTTTGGGATAACATATAGCATTTTAACATTCATGTAATAGGAATTCTGAAAAAAGAAGATAAAGGAACAGAAAGTGTATCTATAGAAATAATGGCTGAAAACTTTCCTAATCTGGGGAAAGAGAACACATAGAGGTCTAAGAGTTGCTGAGAATTTCAAATGAGATGAACACAAACAGGCCCACAGCAAGTAACATTGTAATTAAATGGTAAAAGTTAAAGATAAAAACACAGTCCTGGAGAGACTGGGCAAAATAGTGTCAATGATAGAGACTCTGTTCATCCCCTTTTGCGACCACATCAAAAGTGTGATGGAAACACGGAGCAAACAGCAAGCAGAGTCGCCAGGGGATCTAGATGAACAAAAACACTACAACTAGAGAGAGAAATAAGAAATCACCCTGCAACAGGAGGATGTAGGACTGGGCAAAGACATAAGGCTGCCCTGTCCTGAGCGACTTAGTCACACAGTGGCTACAGCAGTGGCAGCTGGCAAATGCAGACACCTCTTAAAGGTGCCGAGTCCACGACTGGACCTCAGTGGTAATGAACACAGTCGCTCTGAGCACCAGCAGCAAGTTGGCTGCTTGAGAGTCACCAGGGACTTAAAGTGAGACACGGGGTTGTCTATGAGGGGGCCACAAGTGAGGCTCTCTCTCCTGCAGAAGTGCTGGCGGTACCCATTGTTCCTCAGTTGAGCCCTCCTCACTGCCATTGTGCAGACTCAAGTTGCACGGCCATAGCTGAGACATCATCAAATTGAATAGCAGAGGTCACACCCAGAGGATTCTTTGAAGCCCCGCCTCACCCAAATCACGACCCCAACCCAAGCCACATCCAGGTGTATCCTCAGCTAGTCAGGTCCCCCTTGCTGAGCAGCTCTTAGACTTACACTGGTGGCAGCTGGCCTCGGTTTCTGGTGTGTCCATATGAGGCAGCTATAAGCATAACACCTGTGGATTGTATGCTGAATCTTAACAGGTAGCCCTGAAGAGACACAGGCTTGGGCTAAATTTAACCTGAACCCCACTCAGGACTGTGCCACTGGACACCTACTACACAAAGCCATACTAATAGGACCGAGAGACTTTGGAGCTTAGCTTAGTACACAGAAATAGCCATAGAAAGCAAGCTAAAATGAGAAGACAAGCAGAAACCACATGAAAGAACAGAACAGATTAGTGAAAAATAGAGTCAAGCAATCTCACAGATGCAGAGTTTAAAACACTGGTTATAAAGATGCTCAGTAAAATTAAGGAAAGTATAGATGAACTCTGGAAACTTTAACAAAGAGATAAAATATATAAAATTGGAAATGGAAATTATAAAAGGGAACCAGTCAGAAATGAAGAATACATTATCTGAAATAAAGAGGGAATTAACAGAGTGGATGAAGAATAGGATCAAACCACTGATATAGAGGATGGGAACACCCAATAAGAAACAGCAAGAAAAAGGAAGCCAAGAATATTATAATAATTTAAGGCTCCTATAGGGCAAAATTAAATGCAAAAACCTTTGTGTTATGCGGTACCTGAAGGAGAGGAAAGAGAACAAGAAGTTGTATTTGAAGAAATAATGATGGAAAACTTCCCTAACCTGGTGAAGGAAATAGACATACAACCCCAGGAAGTTCAAAGAGTCTCAAAAACCAGAAACCCAAAGAGGCCCATATTAAGGCACATTATAATTAAAATGCCAAAAGTTGCATACAAATAGAGAATCTTAAAAGCAGCAAAAGAATAACAGTTACCTACATGGGAGTACCCATGAGACTGGCAGCTGATTTCTCAAAAGAAACTTCACAGGACAAAGAAACTTGGCAGGAAATACTCAAAGTATTGAAAACCCAGGAACTACAACCAATACATTATCCAGCAAAGCTATCATTTAGAGTTGAAGGATAGATAAAGAGCTTCCCAGACAAAAATAAGCTAAAGGAATTCATCACCACCAAGCTAGTATTTCAGGAAATGTTGGAGGGACTTCTTTAAGAAGAAAAAACATGTATCAGGGTGGTTCCATAGAGTAGTGGTTAGCATGTCTGCTTTACATGCAGAAGGTCCTGGGTTCGAGCCCCAGTGGAGCTATGGTCCATACCTTGTGTGTGCCAGGCCCCGGTGCACTAGGCACCCATAGGAGGAGATGACCCACCTTCAGAGATCCAGTTCTTAAGGGGAGATGGCAACATCCATTGGTCAGGTGTGGAAGTGTGTGCATGTGGGGTAATTAAAAAGAAGAAGAAAAAATGGAAAAAAACATGTATCAAAAACAGGAATAAAGACTGGTAATAACTGCATTTCTATCAACAAGTACTTCAAATGGGAAAGAATTAAGTGCTGCAACCAAAACATAGAGTGGCTGAGTGGATAAGAAACAAAATTTCCTGCATTTGCTGCCTTCAGGAGACTCAGTTCAGAGTTAGAGACACACAGACTGAAAGAAAGGGGATCGAAAAAGATATTGCCTTGATAGACCTAGAGGGTATTGCTTGGAATGAAGAACGTGGGATAGATAAAGACAAATACACGTAAGTTTACATACATGGGGAATCTAAAGAAGAAAATAAATAGCAACAACAACAAAAATGAAGACAAACTCAAAGATACAAAGAATATTTTGAGGGCTACTAGATGGAAGTGAGTTTGGGAGACCATGAAAAGGGGCAAAAGGATTAAAAAGTACAAATGGATAGTTACAAAATAGACATGGAAATATAAAGTATAGCACAAGGAAAATAGCCAACAATGTTGTAATAAATATGTAAGGGAGAAGAAAGTTCCTAGATTCAGTGGGATGGTCACTTTACGATCTCTACGCACTATGCTGTACAACTGAAGCTAATATATTATTGTATGCCAACTGTAGTTGAAAAAACTCATTGAGTTGTACAATGTAAATACAAGCAACTATTTGCCTATTATATTTCAATAAAGCTGGGAAAAATTTTTTTAAAAAGACAATCCTGATGGTAGTAAAAAAGGAAACTAGTCATGTACCTGGGGAACATAATTGGACTATCAGCTGATTTCTCAACAGCAACATTAAAAGCCAGAAGGGAGTGGCAAGAAGTATTTAAAGTGCTGAAAAAAAGGAATCTACTGCCTATGATGTGGCTTAAGGCAGTATACATTGGTTTAATACAATTCCCATCAAAATCCCAATGGCGTTCTTAAGGAAATAGAACAAAAACTCATCAGACTTCTGTGGAAGCACATAAGAACCTAAATAGGTAAAGCCATCTTGAGAAAAAAGAACAAGGCCAGAGGTATCACTCTGCCTGACTTCAAATTATACTACAAATTAACAATAGTCAAAATACCTAGGCATTGGCGGTAAAACAGACACATGGACCAAAGGAACAGAATGAGAGCCCAGAAATAAACCCACATTTATATGGGCCAATAATTTTTGACAAAGGAGCCCAAAATATACAAAGTAGAAAAGAAAGCCTCTTCAGTAAATGGGGCTGGAAAAATTGAAAAGCCACATGCAAAAGAATGAAACTAGACTGCTGTCTATCACCGTACACCAGAATTAACTCAAATAGATCAAAGACCAAAATATAAGACCTGAAACATAAGTTGCTTAAAAGAAAACATAGGTAATAAACTCATGGACCTTGGCTTTAAAGAGAATATTATGCATTTGCCTCAGAGGCAAAGGAGAGTGAAACACAATAAATGAATGGGGCTTATCAAACAGAAAGTTTTCTGCACAGGAAAATAAACCTTCAACAAAAGAAAGAAGCAACCTTCTGAATGGGAGATAATGTATACAATTAACTCCTCCAGTAAGAGCTAATATGTAAATATCTCATATAACTCAACAACAACAACAAAAAACAAACTCCAGGTAAAAAATGGGCAAGAGGACTTGAGCAGACACAGTTCTCCCAAGAAGACATAACAAATGGCTAACAGACATATGAAAATTGAATCAACTTCACTAGCCTAGCTATTAGGGAAATGCAAATCAAAATGATGCAATACTACCTCACACCTGATAGAATGGCCATTATCAACAGGATAAGTAATAACAAGTGTTAGAGAGATTAGAGAGAAAAACAAACTTTCATACACTCTTGGGCTAATGTAAATTGATATAGCAACTATGGAAACGGTATGGAGGGTTCTCAAAAAATTAGTGTTACCATATGACCTAGCAATCCCTCTTCTAGGGTAGGTACCCTCAAAATTTGAAAGCATTTACCTGTAAAGTCTATATGTGCCTGCTGTTCATTACAGCATTATTCATTGTGGCCCAAGACATGGGAAACACCAAAGTCTTCTTTCACAGATGATTGGATAAAGAAGATGTGGTAGCTGTAAGGAAATACAGCAGAATGAAAGACATTCCCAGATCTCTCTCTTTGAACAACAATAAGCTGAACACTAAAACTCAACAAAAAACAACCTAAACTGCACACCAGACGTCTAAGTGTGGATCTAAGAGAATAAGAGCTACCACAGGTCAGAAACTCCTGGTGTCGGTGGTGGACAGGGAAAAATAAAGTAGCTGCCACTCGCAGCCACTGGAGTTCCCTGTAGGGAGGGGAAAGGGAGAGTGTGAGGCGACTTCCCTAAACAGCCCTGCCTGTGAGAGCTGTTAGCTCCATGCAACCAGTAATCATGGCACACAAGCAGAGAAGTGGGTGGCAGAGACACAACAGTTGATTTTTACTGGGCTGAAAAACTGAGGCTGAGCCAAAGCTTCCATCCTTCAACCCTCAATCCGAGGGCCTCTCCTCCTGCCGACTCTGAACACCATGGAGCACCAGGGGAATCTGAGCAAACACTACCAAACTATCGCTAACACTGACAGGGACTGAAACTGAGGGTAATGAGTGTGCTTAAATAATCTACAAGAAAATAAGGCATTATATAAAGGAATTATGAAGGCCTTATGTAAAGCAGGAATCCAAGAGGTTTAGACAGCACCTACTGGGAACAAAATAAAGTGCCTTTTTAGCAGCAGCCTCAAAGAGAGACCTTTATATAATAAATCTTCTTTCTGGAAAAAAAGCAAAATACATTTCCATTAATGCCCAGGTGGAGAAATAGTCCATTATACACCATGAACAAAGTGACAAGGCATCTCAGAAGAAAGAGAAAAATCTCCAGAAAATAAATTTACAGACATAGAAATTTGCAACTTAAATGACAGAGAATTCAGGGTGGTACCTCTGAAAAACTCATTGAGTTCTGAACGAGTCATTCAACAATTTTCAAGAATTGAAAAAACAACTAGATGAGCAAAGCAAGGAGACTGAAACCTTCAAAAAGAACCAAATAGAACTTTCTGGAGATAAAAAAACACACTGCAAGATTTGAAAATGAAATAGCAAACTTGGGAAATAGAGTTGACCAAATGGAGGAAAGATCAGTGATATTGAAAACAGAAACTGGAAATAAATCAGAAGGGAGAAGAGAGAAAGAAACCGAAGAATTAAAATAATGAAAGAGAAATACAAGAACTAGCTGATATCGTCAGAATAGGAAACATAAGAATAATGGGCATTATCGAAGGCGAGGAAAAGGAGCAGGAACTACAAAAGCATTTTCAGACAGACAGTGGACAAGAATTTCCCAAATCTAAGGAATGAGCTGGAGCTTGAAATTCAAGAAGTCAACAGAATTCCCCATTACCTCAACCCAAAAAGGCCTTCACCAAGACACATTGTATTAAAATTATCAAAAATCATTGTCAAAGACAGAATTCTCAGGGCTGCCAGGGAGAAGAAAATGTTAACTTATAATGGAAACACATTAGATTATCCTTCAGACTTCTCAGCGCAGACCTTACAAGCCAGAAAGGAATAGAATCAAATATTTAAACTGTTAAGTGAAAGGCACTACCAGCCTAGAATAATGTATCCAGCTAAGCTCTCCATTTAGGTATGAAGGAGAAATTAAGACTTTTTCAATATACAAAATTGAGGGAATTCTTCACTACGAGGCAACCTACAGGAAAAACTGAAAGTGGTCAGCTCACTTAAAATGGCAAATAAAAAAAAGACTTAATAGGAGTCAAGTGATTATTAAATAGAAGCGAGGAGTGCAACATTTACAAGAACAGGGCATTATAAGCTTAAATAATAAGAGAATTGCTATAACAATGAATGTTCAATATACATAGAGACAAATGAGACAACAATGACTGAAAAGGGAAGGATTCAAAGATCCAAATTTACAAAAAGAATGGAAAAAGTCACCCACAGAAGAAAATGGATAACTAAGTATATGTGTGTGTGTGTGTGTGTGTGTGTGTGTGTGTGTGTGTGTGTGTGTGTGTTCATATATTTGTAATGGTAACCACACACCAAAGATTCAGAACTGAAGTATATCATAAAAACAAGAAGAACCAGAGGAAAACCCACAAAAGCCAACCAAAATAAAGAAAACAGAAACACAAGGACAAGGAAGCAATGGAAACACCGAGCTACCAGAAAGCAAAAATAAAATGGCTATAAGAACCTCATATTTCAATAATCACCCTAAATGTAAATGGATGAACTCACCAATAAAAAGGCACAGAGTTGCAGAATGGATCAAAAAAACAAAACCCCCATATGCTGCCTCCAGGAGACACATCTCAGCTCCAAAGACAAATATAGACTCAAAGTGAAAGGGTGGAAAATGATATTTCAAGCAAATGGCATTCAGAGAAAAGTGGGAATAGCGGTACTAATATTGACAAAAGACTTCAAAATAAAAAAGATAAAGATACTGAGGGACACTTCATAATGATAAAGGGAATCATGCACCAAGAACATAACACTTATTAATATCTATGCTCCCAATCAGGGAGCCCAAATATGTAAAGCAATTACTAACAGAACTAAAGGAGAAACAGACCAAAACACTATTGTAGTAGGAACCTAAATACCCCACTGTCGGATATGGACAGATCATCCAAACAGAAAATCAATAAGGAAATAACATCCTTAAATGACACATTAGACCAACTGGACATAATTGACATTTACAGAGCCTTCCATCCCAAAACAGCTGCTTATACATTCTTCTCTAGTGCACATGGAACATTCTCAAGAATTGACCACATACTGGGACACAGAGATAGCCTCAACAAATATAAGAGGGTTGAAATCATACCAACCATATTCTCTGATCATAATGCTTTGAAACTAGAGATCAACTGCAAAAAGAAATCAGGAAGAACCACAAATACATGGAGATTAAACAACATGCTACTGAAGAATAACTGGCAGAGAAGAAATAAAAGAGAGATCAAGAGATATAGAAACAATGATAATGATAGTACAACTTACAAAACTTCAGATAGGCAAAAGCAATATAAGAGGAAAGTTCATATCATTACAGCTATCTCCAAAAACAAGAACAAGCCCAAATAAACCTAATGCTTCATCTTAAAATTAGAAAAGGAAGATTCAAATGAAGCCTAAAGTCAGCAGAAGGAGATATAATCAACAGTAGAAATAAATGAAAATGGAAAACAAACAAACAAAAAACATAGAAAAAACAAATGCACAAAGAACTGGTTCTTTGAGAAGGTTAATAAAACTAACAACCCTCTGGCAGACTTCACTAAAGAAAAAAGAAAAAGGACACAGGGATGAGAGGGGGAATTATGACTGACATCGCATAAAACAAAGGATCATGCAAGAATACTATGAAAAAGTATATAACAAATTTAATAACCTAGAAGAAATGGACCAGTACTTAGAAAAATACAATCTTCCTAGACTGAATCAAAGAAGTTCTGGAAAATCTAAATAGACCGATCAGCAGTATAGAAATTGAAACAATCATCAAAAACCTACCAAAAAGTAATGTCCAGGACCAGATGGCTTCACCAGTGAATTCACCCAACATTCAAAGAAGATTTAATACCTATTCTCTCTCAAACTCTTCCAAAAAATTGAAGAGGAGGCAATACTTGCCAACTCATTTATGAAGCCAATATTACCCTGATATCAAAACCTGGTAAAGATAACACAAAGAAAGAAAAACTACACACCAGTATCTCTCACGAATACAGATGCAGAAATCCTAAATAAGATACTAGTGAACCGAATATATGTTGCTGTATATCCCTCAGTTTTTCATTCTCCTCTAGAGAAGACCAATTTCCTGCTGGTGGCCTTTGCTGTTCATTTTCATGTACAGAGCTAGCAAACATTTACAGGGCAATCTGTTCTGTACAAGGCACATAGATGCTTGGCCAGAGATCTTCTTAGCTTGATTCCTAGCTACTGTCTAGTGAATGAAAGCATAATGGAATAGTTTAAGTACAAGAGAAAAGTGTTGTAAGAGAAGTTTATGCTGGATTCCAGTGGGAGCAGATATAGGTTTCAGAGATGCTTCCTAAGCAATGAAGGAGGTTAATAAGATAAAAAAGAGGAAGGCTCAGCCCCTTGATTCTCTAACCTTCCCATACTGGGTTTGCTTCCCCTTTTCCCCAACTGAATCCTTATGGGAAACCATTTTTTAAGAAAGTTTTCCTACTCCTTTCCTTACTCAATCCTAAATTCTCACCATGCCAACTCTAACCCTCTAAAACTTCTACTTGCTTGATGGTTTATTGGGTAATAAATAATATTAGGAATATTAGTTTAGATGTTGTCTCATTTGTTCTTTTTTTAGAAGGTAGGTTGTAGGTACAGATAAGTATTGAGAACATAAACGGGAAAGCAACTAAGTGTATTTAAAACTTATTGCCATGAAAAAAATAATTAAAAATTAATAAATAAAAATGATTGCCATGTACCTGGCTTATAGGAATGTGTATGTGAAGGTGAAAGCTGCTTCTGGAGCTGTCACACCAAAGAGATGGACCTTAGGTCCCCTGTACAGTGAGGCTTTGCCCAGAGTCAGGAAGCAAGTCCATCGTCCCTGTTCTTTAGCTGCCTTAGTTTTAAAGACCCTGCCAGTTCCTATCTAGAGAGCCATAGCTACTTGACTTTTTATCACATGTGTATGTATGTTCATTTTCTTATATTTTGGGACTTGTTTTATTTTTGAACAGATTTATTTTTTATAACTTTAGATATTTAGCCAGTTATTTCTTTTAAAGTATGCCTTTTGTTTTGTTTTACCTGTTAAAAATATTTATGGCTTATATCGTCTAGGTTATATTAACTGTACCCCTTTTTACTTCCTATCATTTAACAGAGTTAATAGAAAATGGCAGCATAAGAAATAAACTGTGAAGCTAAGCACACCCAAACAGGGCAAGCTCATTGCTTTTCTTGATTCTAATAAGCCTGACTAAACTTTCATGTAGTACCAAGTAGTTCTCCTCTGCTGAAACTCAAGGTAACTGCCGTCCCAATGCAATCAGTGTAAAGGAACAGATAGGCCATTTAGGATAGGTGGTTGCAGAGATTATTCACCAAAGAGTTAAGTGAGAAGCCAAACTCCAAGACAAAACTAGATAATTAATGAAACAATACCATATACTTTGTCTCTAGAATAGGGATATTGTGAAATTTATATGTATGTCCCTTGTTATAGCAGAGGTACTCTTTAATATTCAATTGTCACTATGGTCTGTGACCCAAAATAAAATTTACGATTGCTTCTGTAAGGCCTTTGAGGCATAATATAATCATGATCTAAAACCCTAGATCTCCTTCCAATTAATCAAGTGGCTCATGTGCCTTTCTAGAAGTATGTTTAGGAGAAGATTGGGATAGAGATGGGTAAAATTGGAGTATTACCTAGAGAAATCTCTCAAAATTTGATACCCAAATTTGAACCTTGTAAATTACCAAGTAGAACCTCACACTAAAAATGTCAGTGCTTGCTTCTTTATCAGGTTAGCAAATTATTTCTGTGATTGTAATTTCCAGAATAATTTAATTGAACTGAATTTCAAGAATTAATTTCTATAGCTGGGGATGTAAGAGTTCATACAAGGGAAGATAGACTGAGTGTTAATGTGACCTGACACAATGAAGTAACTAAATAAAGGTGTTGAATAAGTGAATGGACATTAAAGTTCTATTCACCAAAAATCAGGATCCAAATAGAAACAGCAGTAGTAATGATAGTAATAACTAGGTGAGGGCTTTCCTTCTTTATATAACATTCTTTATATACATTAACTCTTTGAAGTCAAATAAATCAGTCCACCTATAGCACTCAGTCTGGGAGGCTATTTCCTTACTGCTCCTTGGAGTGGCTATGAATTTGTTGGTAGGGCTAAACAAGGTGGCCCACCTTACCTATGGTGGGCTTAGCTCTTCCTAGCTGTGGTGGGTGAACCTCTTTGTCTGGGTTCAGTTCCCCCTTAAAGGCAAATTCATCACCAGCATTGCCCTTCCTTCAGGGCAGAACATGGTGGAAGAGTGGCAGTTACAGCAGCCCTCCTGTGTTCTCCTGGCGCACTACCTCCTGCTCGTGAATCACCAAAGCTCATTGCCTCAGACAAGTGTGGCTACAAAAGATGATCTTATAGTTAAAACAAGGTATCAAAATCTGATAATAGACACAATAGTGATCCTAGATTAAAAAAGAATTGCTCTAAAGGAAAGCATTGAGACAGTTGGTGAAATTTGAATATGGACTATAGATAATATGAATATCTAATATGCATATTAGATAATATCATAGCAATGTCAAGTTTCTCTAAATATGTTTATCGTACTATAGTTTTCCAAAGGAATGACCTTGTTTCATAGGTGTGAAAGGAGCCAATCTGAAAAGACTACACACTATATGATTCTAACTATATGGCATTCTAGAAAAGACAAAACTATGAAAACAGTAAAAGGATTATTGGTTGCCAGGGATTGTGACAGAAGGGAGGGGTAACTAGGAGGAACACAGAGAATTTTAATGCAGTGAAAAGACTCTGTATGATACTATAATGATATACATGTCATTCATCATACATTTATATAAGCCATGAGTGAACCATATTGTAAGCTATGGACTTTGATTATATGTGTTAATGCAGAATCATCAGTTATAACAATTGTACCACCCTGTTGGGGGAATGTTGACAATGAGGGAAACTATGCATGTGTAGAGACAGGAGATATATGGAAACGTCTGCACTTTCCCTCAATTTTGCTATGATCTAAAACTGCTCTGAAAAATAAAGTCTTATTTAAAAAATATATGTAAAATGACCATAATGTTCTGTAATTTAGTCTCTGTGGTTTAGCAATAATATAATAGTAACCAAACAGCCTTAACAACAGTAATATGTAGGTGCCTATGCATTTAGAGAGGGCGCAAAAGCAAATGTAATGAAAGGTTTACCATTCACAAATCCCAAGTCAAGAATACAAGGGCATACTTGCATATCTTCTGTAAGTATGAAAATGTTTCAAAATGGAATATTGAGGCAAAGACTCTATCTTAGGAAGCAACAGAACCTAAGTCCAGAGAGCAATGAACATGACTTAAATGGAAGCAGGGAAGCCCTGCTTAGAACACCTGCTTAGGGCACCTGCTTAGAACAACTGTTCTGTTGTTTGTCTTGATATTCTGGAAGAGTGGGGTATAGGCATGCAGAGATTTAAGTAGCCCAGTATTGAGCCTTTTTATGTTTAAAGCGATTCCATATTAAAGTCTAAGCTTCTTCAACGACCTGTAAAGAGATGTTAAGAAAAACAAGCCACAGAAGATCAGGCAATATAGAAAGGAGTAAGGCTTTCACCTTTAGCCAGTATGATGCCACCCTGGATGATTCCAGTAACCTTCAAGCTGAGGAGCCCTTGCTCCCCAACCTGAAACATAAACCTGGATAACTAAACCCCTATGCATAGAATTGCTCCTTCCCTATGCCACATGTGAATAAATGGGACATGATGTGGCGAGAGTGGCCTATGCTACCCACTCACCTAATTTTATTCTCATTATAAAACCAACATCTTGCAAATTAGGCAGGTTTCCAACAAGGCTCTTCTCTACTAAGGGGTTGATTTTGAAAATCTGTCAGCTCACACTCATCGCTGAGGAACAGGTCAGCCATGGCATATTTTAGCCCAAATGAATTCACTTCTTGCAGTTGGTGATTTGGGTCAGTGGTTATTATGGAATACCATATTATGAGTAAGAAAGAATTGCTTCAGTCTTTGTAGACTATCCCTCCACAATGGCACTTTAATTCCCTTTTCCATTTCACAGCTCTTCCTTTTACTCCTTGCCTGAACCACTGCAGTGACTTCCAGCTGGTTACCTCCTCACTTCTGGTCCTTCTTTCTTCAAGCCATTTTGTATCCTACTGTTGATGATGCTATAGTTCTAACATAAATTTTTGAAGCATAGCTTTGGCCATGCTGTGCATCTGCTCAGAAACATTAGATAGTTCCTTGTAGTGTACAACAGTAGAGCCTGCTTCTGAGTACCAAGTTAAGATTCCCTCATACAACTTTTCCAAGTACATTTTTTCTGTTGCTCTGCTACTTATTCTGTAGCCCGGGTAATGAACCAACTTAATATCCTGTATTTCACCCCTCACTCTGCTAGAACGTCTTAACTCTTCATTTAAAACATCTCAAATTCCATTTTTTTCATGAAGTCTGTCCTGATTCTTTCCAGCTGTATGGGCTCTCTCCAGTGTTTGAACCCATGTAGCTTTTTGGTTTTTAAAGCTGGTGTTTCTCATAAAGTACTTGTTATATTTTTCTTAATATAAAAGCTGTTACATGGGTTAGTCCTATCTTCCTACTTTGCAGATTGCTAGTTCAAGAGCAGTAACTGGATATGGCGCAGTGTCATGCATTGAAGAGATCTTCAATTATAAGATCTGCTATAATTTGGAATGCTGTTGTAGAAAGACTCATTTATTCCATATAGGCTTAAAGTTGTTTATTACCTTTAAACCTATAGCCAAGAAAAACCACAATTAATGCCACAAATACCACTCTTAGCTATTTTAAGATATTATTTAAAACAGATTTTTTCAGTGTATTTACTGAAAAAATTTAAGAGAATATCTTTGCTATGGAGGTCCAAAAAAAGTTGTTTTTTAAAATATTATGCTTTAACACTTTGGTATCAAATAGGAAAGTGTTAAATATAGGCCAATTTTTAGTAGTAATTTTAAGAGGTCTTGTCTTCGTATTGTGAAATAAAAGGTGAAAACTATTATAATCTAGCACTAGCACTGGTAGCAGAGGCCTGAAAACCCGGTAGAAGAGCCAGCAGGCCCAGCAGCCTGTCGGTTCATTAAAGGAGAGGATAGAGGTCCACTTACTGTGCTCAGATTGGTAAGGAAGTTCTTTTCTTTTCTTTTCTTTTCTTTTCTTTTCTTTTTTCTTTTCTTTTCTTCTTTTCTTTTCTTTTCTTTTCTTTTCTTTTCTTTTCTTTTCTTTTCTTTGATCCACTTAGTGACAATTCCATAAGAATACTTTTTCATCCAGGAATTGATATTCCAAGATTTTGGTCTTTTTATATGGTTATTATGGTAAGATTTTTTTATGTATATTTTTATGAATTTAGAACATATTCAACTTAAATTGGTTCTTAGAGAAGTTAATATTCAAACTACAGGTGAGAAAAACCAGACTCCAAAAGTTCAGTGCCTTTTTACAGACCTGTGATCAAAACCCTGATTTCTAGGTTTTTAGTCACCAGAATATAAGTCTAGGAACAGATGGTGTGGTAAGATTTAGTCATTTGGTAGCTACATGTTTATAATCTGGAATTAAAACTAAAACAAAAATCTTTTTTTTCCAAGTTAACATAAAGCTTCATTCATTATTGGACAGAGCATCCCTTTAAATAAGTTAATATTCCCTTCAAAAAAACAGAAGGGGGAGGAATAAATTATAAAAGCATTCTTTAAAACTTGTTTTGGAACCAAATAAATTCTTTAAAATTTGTTTTGGAACCAAATAAATAAAAGATGGAAAACTGTCACGTATGTGATAAGCATATGTGTCTTGGAGTCAGCTTTTAAGTAATCCTTACCTATCAGCATCTCTAGTGTTGATAATGATTTTTTCCAAGTTCTTTTAGACTGGCTGCAGTTTCCTCCTCTGTCTATTTCCCTCCTGTTCTGCAATTCCCTACTGAGGGAAGGCCACAGGGTATATGTGTGGTTTTGCACTGGGAACATAGCCCTCTTGTGGTTCTTTACTGATGCCTCAGTGGTGTTCTCCTTTGCCGTTTTGCCACCAGATGAATCAGAACAATAAGATTCTGGGCATGCGTAAGACCGGTAAGACCAACTGCTTGGGTGTTGTGATTTATTTTTAGATAGTATTTGCTATTTTCATTTGCTCTTCCTTTGTCTTTTTTAAAAAATGACCTCAATGTCTTCTGACTTTAGACCTAACACTTGCCACATCCCTGCAGTTTAATTTTCTGGTGAAAAAGTCTCCAAAATGTGCCTGTGAAAAAGGAAAAGAATGATAAATTATTAAATATTTCTTTGCTATTTTTCTCTTTTTCGATTTTTTTTAGTAAGAACTATACTTTTTAAAGACATCTTTTTAAATCTGCCCATTAGTGAGAACTCTGTTAAAAAATACTTTTTTTTTTTTTTAGATAAGTTTTAGGTTCACAGGAAAATTAAACAAGATACATATACCAACCATACATGTCTCCACACTTGCATAGCTTCCCTCATTATCAAATCCCCACCAGAGTGGTATATTTACAAATCACAGTTGAGTATCTAATTTGATCATGGGAAACAAAAGGGTTTAGGATACTACATACAGGGCTTTTGTGAGGATAAAATGAGATTATAGGCCTGAAAATCTTTCACAGACTTGTAAAGCACAAGTATTTCTATTAAGTGGCATGTCACTGTGTATGGACTTCACTTAGCTGTTAGGATATGAAATTGAGAACCTCCTCCCTTCACACAGGCATGTAGAACTTCCCAAATCCATGGTTTCTTTGACAGGAATTAGCTTGCCATAGTAGTTTTTAGGATTGAAGTGAGATGCTTCTTGATCTTTAGTCCTCCTTTGAAAAAAACTTGTGTCTTTTAATAGTATGTTTATTTTCATGATCTGGCCATGATTTATGTTTTACCACAGTGAAGGGGAAGTGGCATAGGATTATGGGTGGTTATTGTACCTTTCTCCATGATGAGCTGGAGCTATCCCAGTAAATCTTTTTAAGTTGTGATAACCTACTGTATTTCAGTAACAATGATTTTCTAAAGTTACTGTTTGGAATCTTATCTTGTTCATTTATTGCGTAGATCAAGGATCTGATAAAAATAAGTCACATGGTAGCTATACCACCACCAACCACTGTGCATTTTGGAGCTTTTGTAACTACAAGCATTCTTATAAATGCCTATTTACGCATATCAAGGAATTGACCTTGCTTTTAGTAAATGAGCATTTCATTGTATTGCATCCAAATCAGTTGAAACTTGACCTTTTGGAACTTTTACCTCACTTTATTTCTCTCTACATCTAAGAGCATTTAAGTAAAATAAGGTATAATCTTCACAGAGGTATATGAGAGCTTCTGGGTTTTTTATTATTATTAAGATATTAAGATAGTATTTCTCTCTCCTCTTTGATGATGTAGGCATCATCTAAGAGCATTTAAGTAAAATAAAGTATAATCTACACAGAGGTATATGAGAGCTTCTGGTTTTTTTTTTTAATTAAGATATTAATGTACCATACAATTTACCATTTTAAAATGTACAGTGGTATTTTTATTGTATTCATACAATAAAGAGTTGTACAGCCGCCACCACAATCAATTTTAGAACATTTCATCACCCTAAAAAGAAATCTCATACCCATTAGCAGTCAGTTTCCATTGCCCCAAGCCCTTAGCACCAAACAATTATTCATCCACTTTCTGTCTCTGTGCATTTGCCTATATTGGAAATTACATATAAATAGAATAATTTAATATATGGTCTTTTGTAAATAATTTATTTTACTTAGCATAGTAGCAAGGTTTATTTTTATCATAGCATATATTAGTACTTTATTCTTTTTATGGCCAAATTATATTATATTATATGGATCTACCATGTTTTGTTTATTCATTCATCTGTTAATGGACATTTAGGTTGTTAATCTTTCGTCATAGCCAAATATCTTCTCTCATTTAGTAAGTTGTCTTTTTATTTTGTTGATGATTTCCTTTGCTATACAAAAACTTTTTAGTTTGATGTAGTCTCATTTGTTTATTTTTTCTTTCGTTTCTCTTACCCAGAGAGATATATCAGGAAAAGAATTACTAATAGCAGTATCAGAAAGATTACTGCCTGTTTTCTTCTAGAAGTATTATGGTTTCGGGCCTTATATTGAAGTCTTTAATCTATTTTGTCTTTAACCCATTGTGTGTTCTTGCCTCCTTTGTCATAGATTAAATGACCATATACACGTGAATTTATTTCTGGGCTCTTTATTCCTTTCCATTGATATGTGTGTCTGTTTTTATGCCGGTACATGCTGTTTTGATTACTATTGGCTTGTAGTATAGTTTGATACCACGTTGTGTGATACCTCCAACTTGTTCTTTGTTCTCAAGATTGCCAAGTCTGTTTGGGGTCTTTTATGGTTCCATCTGAATTTTAGGAATAGTTCTGTGAAATATGCCATTGGTGTTTAGATAGGGATTGCATTGCATCTATAGATTTATTTGGGTGGTATGCCCATTTTAATGATGTTGATTTTTTCTGCCCATGAGCACGGTATATGCTTCCATTTATTTGTATCATCTTCAATTTCTTTTCCAGTGCCTTAATTTTCTAAGAACCGATCTTTTACCTCATTGGTTAATTTGATTGCTAGGTATTTTACTGTTTTTGTAATTGTACACTATTTACAATTCTGCAACTGTAAATTGGGATTGTTTTCTTAATTTCTTTTTCTGATAGTTCATCATTGGTATGTAAAAATACAACTGACTTTTGAATATTTATATACTGCTACTTTACTGAATTCACTTATCAATTCTAACAGTTTTTTGGTGGAATCTTTAGGGTTCTTATATATTGTGTCATGTCATCTGCAAATAATGACAATTTTACATCTTTCTTTTCAATTTACATGCCCTTTTTTTCCCCTCTTTCTTGTCTAATTGCTGTAGCTAGGACTTCCAGTACTGTGTTGAACAGAAGTGGTGAAGGTGAACATACTTGTCTTGTTTCTGACCTTAAGGAAAATGTTAGCTGTAGATTTGTCATATATGGCCTTTATTATGTTGAGGTATGTTCCCTCTGTTGCCACTTTGCTGAAAGTTTTTATCATAAATGGATGCTGGATTTTGTCAAATGCTCTTCCTGCATCTATTGATATGATTATATTATTTTTATACCTCAATTTGTTAATGTGGTATATCACGTTAATTTATTTGCAGGTATTGCACCACTTGCATCCCAGGAATAAATCCTACTTATTCATGGTGTGCGATGTTTTTAATGTATTGCTGAAATTGGTTTGCTAATATTTTGCCTAGGATTTTTGCATCAGTGTTTATCAGGGATATCGGCCTATAGTTCTTTGTCTGGTTTTGGAATCAGGGCAATGCTGGCTTCATTAAATGAGTTTAGGAAGCTTCCCTCCTCTTGAATTTTTTTTGCAATAGTTTGACAATAGGTATTTATTCTTCTTTGAATGTTTGGTGAAATTCTATGAAGCCATCTGGTCGTGGACTTTTTTTTTTTTTTTTGGAAGTTTTTGATTATTGATTTGATTTTGTTGGTGGTGAGTGGTCAGTTTAGATTTTCTGTTTCTTTTGGACTCTGTCCCCAGAGAAGGTATATTTATTAGAATGTATCCATTTCTTCCAGATTATCTAATTTGTTGGCATACAGTTGCTTGTAGTATTTTTTATAATCCTTTGTATTTCTGTGGAGTCAGTTACTTCTTTTTCATTCCAGATTTTATTTATTTGGGTCCTCTCACTTTTTTTCTTGATGAGTCTGTGTGTCATTTGAACTAAAGTCAGTCTCTTGTAGACAACATGTGTATGGTTTTTGTTTTCTTATCCATTTAGCTACCTTATGTCTTTTGACTGGTGCATTAATCCATTTACATTTAATGTAATTATTGATAAGTACATATTATTGCTGTCTGATTTTTTTTTAATTGACTATAATGTCAATGTGCGGATACTGTCAAAATGTCAAGAATTAACTGTGACATTCAGTGTTGAAATAATGAGGACAAATGTTACGTGTCTTCTCATTAAGGCTGGATGAAGGATCTTTCTCACTTGCTCTCTCTCCTTCCTTCCCTCTCTCCATCCCAAGCCAAAGGGAAGCCAGTTTATCTAACACTTCTTTTGTATCATTCCACTAATGAGCAACAAACACAATAATTGACATGCATTCCATGTCGAATAATTGGGGTCAGCAGTTTCTTATCAAAGCAACCTGGATTAAATATACTCTCCTATGATTAACATTACAATATTCAAATTACAAATTATAATGGCAAACCAGAACATTATTGAAAACTAGCTTTCTAAAAAAAATTAATAATACAAAATAGTGCCTAAGTCATGTATTGCAATAAATATTTCTGGTATTTATAAACCTTTCTATACAGTCTTTAGGAAGACTTTTAATATTCTGGCTATAAAAATAAGACCATAATTTTTTGAATATCACTTCAGGCACATCTGAAAGCCTGTGCTGATTTCTGGGTTTTTCATTGCTGCCCCAGAGAGAGTATCATGACCAGGTCAAGACTTTATGTTTACCATAGCAACTTAAACTAACATTTATGTTCAACCGGTCCATAGTGTATGACCTACTCCATTATCTTCTCCATGAGAGAGAGGCATAATGATAAGAATATATTTTATATCGATACTTGAATAGTTGCTATGTCCTTACCTAGCTGCTGTATTCAGTCTCAACATGTTTATTTAGCATTTTGGTAATCACAGAATATTTTCTAAATGCGAACCTTATCTAGCCGATTAAAGAAAATATTTTTGTTGATCACTACTAGATTTTTATAACAGACCTCCCTTTTCCTTTAGTAACTGTCAATATCAGAAATTCTAGCTATTTTACCAAACAAACAAACAAAAACACTTAAAGTGGAGCAGTAAACACCTTAGAGCTATCAACCCAGGAGGTACTCTATAAATGCTTGATTTGAAAATTGTTGACTGTTAGAAAATTGTTTTGGTAAAACTAAGTTCAGGAAATATGAAAAGTATATAATGTATTGTTTGCCTGATGCATATATTTATGGCCCATTGCATTTATATGTAGCTATGAATGGAAGCTCTTACAGAGTTTATGACCATCATATTATTTCTGGAAAATGGATTGGTTTCATCCAAATGACAAGGTATATGTTTGTATTAGAGTTGGCTGAGAAAGTGTCTTACAGTTTTCAGGTTGCCTCTAAAAGATTGTACCATGTAGGCTTACTCTCTCTCCTGTTAAGCAGATTCACACACCTGCAGAGGCTCTGGAACCATCTCAGAGATTCATTTCCTAACTATCTGTCAGAACACACTAGGAAAGTAAACAATTTGCAACTGGCTTTTTTTTTCTTTCTTAAAGGATATGCAAGTTACTACAGAGGTGTATTTATGTGGCTTTTATTGCCTGTTCTTTCCAGTCTGTCAATGACTGATTTGATAGCATTTAGTAAGCAAATAGCACTGATAAGCCGAGAAAACATATAGTGTTCTAGACTGCAGGCATTATCCCAGCTTCAGATAATTTTATGTTGGTGCTTACCCAAGAGATTGAGAAAATATAGATAGGTCAATGAAAGCTTAAAATATTTATTGGAAAAAATAATTAAAATATTTGCACTAGTGAAGAATTGAGCACCATAGTTTTCAGAAATAGAGAACATTAAATGATATAACCATATCTCAAATACACAGATTTGCCATGACCCAAGTGACAAAGGTTTTGTGAAAAAACTAAAATTATAACCCATTTTTCTCAGCTGAGAATATTAGTGTTTATTCTCTCTGACTGTTCAAATCTTGTGAATTCCTTTTTTTCAGTCACCAGACCATATCAGTGCTTATTCTATATCTTGTACATTATATCAATATATTTAATTCATATTATTGTTGAGTTGTTACCTTCCTAGCTCTACTAATGTGTCTTCTGACTCACTGATCTCAATTTAAAACTAAATGGAAAATTATACCTTACACATGGCTTTTGTACTTTATTTCTCAAACCATTTCTGCATGTGTTATCCCATTTGATTCTTGTAGAAATGGTGGCTATCAGCAGGGTTCATTTGTAGACTACAGAATCCAGGCTGGGTGGTATAAACAGGCAGAACATGTTGGGATGCTGCTTACCTGGAAGTGACACAGGCAGGAAAGAAGCCAAGAAATAATTTCAACATAAATGCTGTTGTACTGCATGTCATTAACACATTCCGTGTCAACATACTCCTCTTATATTTCCATACAACAGAAGCAACAACAAGTTTACACCTGTCACAATACAGCTCTCCCTTATAGAAATAACCAAGCCCTTTCTTTCTCCCTAAAGGGCATTTCTAAAATCTCAGTTTATGCAGTTAGCTCCACAAGTACAGGCCCTCCTCTTTTAGTTTTGTACTGTTCTGGCTGGGAGTTTTATAATTCTGTAATCTCTAGAGTGACTTGCATGGTTAATACCACCAACATATCCTATGTGACGGGGGTCCCCCATCCCAGGGCCTCGGACCAATACCAGTCTGTGGTCTGTTAGGAACCGGGCTGCGCAGCAGGAAGTGAGTGGCAGGTGAGCAAATGAAACTTCATGTGTATTTGCAGCTGCTCCCAGCGCTAGCATCACTGCCTCAGCTCCACCTCAGATCAGCAGGCATTAGATTCTTTTAGGAGCACTGGTCCCTGGTACCAAAAAGGTTGGGGACACAAAATGATTTAACATGCATAAATATATATGTGATACACTGGGGAAAGGAAAAATATGCATGTTTATTAGAGTTCTCATTTCTACAAGCAGTTACTACCTATTCCATATTGCATTTCTTTTTTTTCCCCACTTTAATTTCTCTCCTCCCCCACTTCTACCCCTGACCTAAGGATGTTGCTATTTCCCTTAAGAACTGAATCTCTGAAGGTGGGGCATCTCCTCCCACATGCTGGCAGTGTACACCTGGGGCCTGGTGTGCTCCTGGGGCGTGAACCCAGGACCTTCTACGTGAACCCAGGACCTTCTACGTGTAAAGAAGACGTGCTAACCACTACACTATGGAGCCACTCTCCATATTGTATTTGCTATAACATAGTCAAAATTTTGTTACTTGGTATATTGAACTACACATAAAGTATTGCTGGCAGAGCATGGCAGACAGAGAAGGCAAAATCAAACTTAAGTAAATGTATATTCTAGTGAGGATAAATTGTTACTATGTCCTGCTAGAAGGAGTTCACTATAATTACTCTGCTACTGTGTGTCAGGCTGATCCCTCAGGATTGAATATTGTACTTGGCAAGTTGGATACTCAGTAGTATTAGTGGACAGGTTAGCAGTGGTGAGAGCCAGTCTCAACTGGTGAGAGTTTGCCTTTGCCACCATGATCACTTTGTTTCAGATCCCATTGAACAAGCTCTGGATTAATGTGGAAAGAGTTAAACAAGCAATTATAGTGTGATTTATCATGTCCTCCTGGTTTTTGAGAGTCTCCTCCTTGCTAGTAGGAATTCAGATGGAACACAAATTTTTTTTTCATTCTTTATTCAAGAGATTCATCCACATACCTCTTGCCCAACTCTTGTTGCCAGTTCTTCAGTCTTCTTACTTCTATATTCATGATCATTCATCTAAACTTTGGTACTTCATGAATCTGTTTGGCTCATATTGCAAGTTGTCTTTGCTCTTGGATCAAGTGGATCATGAAATGTGCCCTCAAAGAGTAATCCCAACCATATAGCTAAGAAGTTACGGTGATTTGTGAGTCAGTGTGATCCATACTTCATGGCATCTCTCCTGGGCAAATTGGACCTAAGGTACACCACGTGAGGCTCTGGTTATCTATTGGTGCCTTCTCTGAAGGGAACTGTAAAGCTATAATAGTCTGTTTCCAGCCACTATCCTATATCATACAGTTGATTTGAAAACCAGGCTTGACCTTTTCCTCTTCAGATCATTTGTTATACAGACTTTTGCAAGAAGCCATAGTACAGGTGGTGGGAAGGATGGCAGGTGCAGCAGGAGTAGGTAAAGCAAGAGTATAAGCTTCCTGTTTGTGAAATTTACTTAGTTTCACGTGCTATTCACACCTGAATATACTACATGTGCAACTTTCACGTGACACAATATTCCTGGACATGTTTATCTTTGTAGCCAGTTGAATCAGTCAATACCCAGTTCATGACAGTCCCATTGCCATCTAGTATCCCATGGTTGAGGTTTCAGCATTATTTAAAATGATCAGGTGTTCTGTCTCCCCTAGGAGCCAGTAGCAAGCCAAGACTTGTTTATCGAAAGGCAAATAGTCATTTGCTGAGTAGAGCATGGCTTAGCCACCAAATTTTAGGTACTTCCACTATTCTATTTTGTCTCCAAGTCAGCCATAGGTATTTTCATTGGTCACAGAAGCCATGGGCATAGTTGCTTGTGTTGTATTGTGGACTGTGTGGAGAGCTTTCTCTCAGCTCTATTTAAGGCTAGCAGCTTTATAGGTTATTCAGTAAATAGATTGAAGTAGTATATGAAAAGGTGGCATGTGTTGCCTCCAAACTCCAATGAGATCTAAGCATCTGTGTCTCTTTTTTTGGTGGTAGTGGTTGAAAAGTACAACATTTTTTCACTTTGGAGGGAAAATCTCAACATGCTCCAGATCACTGTATGAACAAAAAATTTTACTCAGGGAGTAGGCTCATGATTTTTTCCCTATAGCACATATTTGTCTTACCAAGGTATCCTAGGGTACCTGTCACTTCATGCTAACAAATCTTATCAGTATGATGCCATCTTACCCTATCAGACAATAAGATGATAAAGGTTCCTGTGGACTGAGCTATGACATAGAACCAGAGTTGACATAGCGCTAAGGCAACATGGTGAAAGTATCCTGCTGCCCTGACAAGTAGCTTTCTGTTTTTTCTGCTGTTGAGATAGAATTACACACACACACACACACGCACACGCACGCACGCACGCACACTTATTTGTCAGATCAGTAGCTAGATCAAAGAATGTGTTAATTTACTCTAGTAGAATTCACATCTGGATCACCAGCTGCAACTAGAATTGCTCACTGATTAAGTTTGTGATAATCCATTGTCATTCTCAAAGATCTATCTCCTGTATAGGCTTGCCACACACAGAAGGAGATATGATAGGAATCACCACCCTGCATCTTCCAAGTTTCTGATGGTGGCATTTAGCTTTGCGATTACCCCAAAAGATGCAGTGGGTTTTTGTTTTGTTTTTGGTTTGCTATTTTGGCAGAGAAGAGAAGCTTAGGAATTTTTCTTTAGCTCTTCTAATCATATCAGTTCTCATTACATGGATCAAGGTGCAAATGTGGAAATTCTGCCCATTTCTGAGTATATATTCCATTGATAAACTCAGAATCTGGGCAGATAATTTTAAGACAAACTCCATTTGTGGCTGTCACCCACAAAGCCTTCAACTTGACCAGCAGAACATAGAAGTATTGAGCCCTTAGGTATCAACATTTGCTCAGGGACAATGACCAATAAATCCTGAGAGATTCGGTAATTTTCTTTTTCTGGTGCACAGGTGTCCTCAGAAGTAGCTACAAATCCTTTGGGAAAGGGTAGAAGGAAGAGTAAGATTGCATGATTATGATATTATTGAGAGGTTCTTCCTTAAAGGACCCAACTTTTCTTTCAGTTGGGGATCTAGGACTGCTGACTGTCTTGGGTTGGGACCTAGAAGAAAGGCCGTGGACACTGTTATGCTTGATCAGACAATGCCTCTGTCACTTAAGCTATAGATCAGATGGGAGTTTCTTGGGCTTCTTAGCTGCTCGAGTCCTAGAAAACCACTCATTAACTGTTCACCACCAAATATTCCTACAGTTCAAACCATTACTTTGGTCTTCCTGCTTATTATGTTTACTGTGCCCATCTTGCCTCTGGACACTTCGCTCTGCTGCCTCAGCTTTTCCTTACCCTCATTGATATCAGCCCATTTCAAGGGCAGAATCTGCCATACTCACCTTCCTCTCCATGGTTTCCTGGGGAGTATAGTTAAGAGGTGAATAAGCAGGATACGTGGTAAATCTCATTAAGTCTTTATGTTTTTTCTCTGTATTCTACTGAGACATTTCTGGCATCTAGATATTTTGATTTCTATTCCAGGGCACTTTTACCATGCAGAGGTACCTTTTACAAACATTTTGGCAACTATGTTGAATTCCCAGTTTTATATGTTGGATACATTTATTACTAACATTGCAATACCTAAGGAACAAAAGCTAGTCAAGTAACTTCTCAGAGTACTCTTATGTCTATCTATTTTCTTATTTTCTCTTAGATATCCTCGTGGTTAATATTAGTAGGACTAGATTCTTCCAGATGAGGAAACAGATTCAGAAAAGGTAATTCACTTTTCTGGAGGCAGAACCATCGACATGTATCCCCTGTCTTCTTATCTTGTGCTGCTTCTTTACCACACAGCACCTTAGGGGCATAAGGATTTGTGTATACGTATTTGTGTATACATAAAATATTGAACGTGTACACACATGCCATGCCTCTATCCAGGAACCACAATTTACAGTCATATTAGATGTTGATTGTTCCTAACAAGTATATAAATTATTAAGAAGCTCAAATATGACAATGACTTTTTGTTTGGATTAATTAATGTGCTTTTTCATTATAACTATCATTGTTGCTTATGATTATAATATTTTTTCTAAAAATTCTCACCACAAAAATTGTTCAAAACCTAACTCATGAAGGAATCTTCAGTCTCTTTATTAATCAGAAAAACATAAATTAAAATTATCTTGACAAAATACTACATGCTAACTATATGTGTAGCCATTTGTGTAATATACATATGAATGCTGACAGTTACATATAAGATACATGGAAATGTCTAATGGTCTTTTAAATGAGTAAAGTTTTTTGAAAATCAGTATGGCAGTACATAGCAAATTTGGCAGTTGTAAGAAATTCATACTCAATTTAGTTATCCATGCCTGCCTGCATATTTATTCTGAAGATATTATTTAGTAGAAACAAAAAAAAAATTATGTGCATAAAACATTTTTGTAAAAGACCTCCTCTCTAACATCCCCAAGAAACATTTTTCAATTTTAGAGTTTCATAAAGTATAGGTTGTAATATAGCATGGGAAAATATTTGACATGGTGTGTGCAAAAAATGGTACAAAAATATACATTCACAAATATTCTTGTTGACAAACTCTAGGAAGTTACAAATGAAATTGTATGTAAGAGGATTATGTGTTGTTTATATTTTCTTTGTAATATTTATACCTTTCAGTCTACCTCTATATAATATTTCTCTTTAGAGAAAATGCATCTAGTAATTTCTTAACATTTCTAAACTTCCTTGAATGTTTCTGTTGTTGATCTTACTCTATTTACATACTAATGCCTAAGGTGATGATCTGCAGATGATTGTTATTAAATCATTTTTTCCTTATTTCCCCCCCCAAGAAAGAAACAGTTTTGAAGATTAACAGTAAATATGATTAACAGTAAATATGCCTTAAAAAGCCAGCTCTGTTCCTCCCCCCCTTTTTTTACTATCCATTTTTAACGCATAACATGAGGGAGTTCTTAGTATGATTTAGTGCAGGCCTCAGCTGTTATCTTATTTGAGGGGTTTTGCTGGAGGCTGGAGTTTCCCCACAGTCCTGACCACAGAGAAGTGGAATGTGGTGCTGACGTCACAGCCGCTCCTGGGAATGTTTTGCATTCCTCTTCCTGGCAGTGGTCAGGTGGCTTCCAGCAAGAAGGAAGGACAACAGCTTCCAAAGAAGAAAAAAAAAGAGGAGGAAAAGAACAGTTTATAATCAAACTATTGTGGAGGAGGCACTTTTATTTTGAGCCAAAATTGAAATTAGAAGCATATGTCTTGCATTCTGATGCTGCACGAATGTTAAATACATTTATTAATGACTGTAATCGCTGAGTTATTTGGCTTTTTACTGAACTTAAATTTGGAAACACTCTTTAAGAATAAGGAAAAACAATTTCTTGTAGCTGACATTTTAACTACAAAAAGCAGCTCTCTGAGTGTAAAATGAGGAAAAGGCACACTGATGCATGGGCACTGTAATATACAGGCTGTTTTGAAGTCTGTTAATTTTCTAAAATGTTGCTTCTGTAACCTATAATTTCTGTAACCTGTTAATGTATTTTTTGCTAATCAAATAACTTCATTAACTGAGGAAAATATATATTCTATTAAAATATCTGCTGCAGAAGTCTTTTTCTCAAAATATTCGCATTTCCATTGTTATTTTTGTATATTACATCACTGGCCAAGCCAAATATTACAAACAAAACTTAGCAAACCCTTGATAGACAGGTTTTGCCAAAGTCATGCAACTCTGCAATAATGTGTACACAGGACATTGGACAGTAATTGAGTTAAATTTTAATTAATTTTTGTTTTCCTTCAAATTTATTATAGTGGTTTAGGAAATCACAATTTGTGTGTCTATGTGTTTTGAAATAAAATGTTCCTTTTTTGATGGATGCCTTTCAGTAGATTTTCACTTATTTTGATGTACTAGCAGTTACATTAACAGTTTTCCAGTTTACATAAAATGTGTTTGAATACTTCCTGTTATACATTGAAATGGAAAGTTGGCTTCCTGTTGTAGGTCATGTTGCTGGTAAGGAATTTCCAGAAATGTGGGGAAGTGCTGACTCATAGTAAGTATATAATGGACTGTTCCAGCTACAGTAGGGCTTGAGGGGTTTTTGAGCTCTTGGCTGCAGCAAGCAAAATATGTCATATAACGTACTATTTTATTTTAGACGTAAGGGTCGGGGTGGGAGGAGAGAATGTTGCTTGGGATAAGATCCTTGCTAATAGCTTTCAAATTTGTAAGAGTTCCAGAGTGAGGTATATGTCTACATTGGTGTTTTTCTGCAACTTATTATTAGAATTTGGGAAACAGGTTGTTTTTGTTACAGTTCTCTTCTGCCCCACAGGTGAACTCCATGGCCCCTCAGTCTGGGATAGTGATTAACTGTGAGCTCTAGAATATGTCAGAAATGGTGGTTCTTGCATTTAGGGGATTTGTCCAGGAAAAGGTTTATGGTATTGCGTCTTTTATGTCTGTGATTAAAAGTCCCTGAATCTAATAGTAACAGTTTACTAAAATCTTCAAATATTAGCTGACAGTAGTTAAGAGAAAAACTGGAATTTGTTGCCTTTAACTTGCCTGGCTGTGTCCTGAATATTTTACATTTGTTAAATTGTCTGAAGTTAGTGGTTGAGATTTCTTTTTTGTTCATTTGGAATGGAAATGACTGTCTCATTCTCTACCTTTTTAACTATGTGTTCTCTAAACAATAGCAAAGAAGAACCTTGTCAACTTCTGCCTAATATTCTACATGAGAACCAAATGAGTATCATGGGTAGTAGCCATCAGCTCTGATGTCTACTCATGTAAGAAAAACTGAAAGTGATGAAGGAACACTTAGGGGCTGTCACACTGTACCCAAAGGATGCTTGGGAAGGGTCATAATCCCCTTGGGTGGGTAATCTATAAACTCAGGGCCATAATTATCATATATATATATTTCTATAAAAGTACTTACAGGGCTTTATATATATTTATGTGCTTATTGTCTATTTTTCTCAATTACTTTATGAAATTCTAGATATTAAAGCATCTAAACTTTTTCTATGCATATCTCATAAGCTTAGATATTTAATGTTTGTTGACTAAATAAATGAAGTTGCTCTATTTTGAGGCAAAACTACATTCTTTACTTTGTAAACTTACACATTGTTCATGATATGCTTTTAAAACTATGGTAAAATATCCAAAACAAAATTTACCATTTTAATATTTTTAGGTATATTTATTGGCATGAAGTGCATTCATAACATGGTGCAAACATCACCATTGGCCATTCCCAGAACTTTTTCATTATCCACTAACTGAAACTCTGTACCCATTATAACTCTATCACCTTCTTTTCCTCAGTTGCTGGTCACCTCTGTTATACTTTCTATCTATATAACTCTGCACATTCCAATAATTCATATAAGTGGAGGCATATAGTATTTGTGTCTGGCTTGTTTCACTGGCATAATGTCCCAAGTTTCATCCATGTTATAGCATGTAGCAAAATTTCATTCCTTTTTAAAGCTGAATAAATATGCCGTTGTATGTATGTACCACATTTTGTTTATCCATTCATTTGCTGATGGACATTTGGATTGCTTCCACCTTCTAACTATTGTAAATAATGCTGCAGTGAACATTAGTTTACAGGTATCTGTTTGAGTCTCTGCTATCAATTTGGGTATATACCCATGGGTGAAAATGCTAAATCACATGGTAATTCTATGATTAATTTTTTGCAGAACCTCCAAGCTGTTTTTCATGCCAGTTGTACCATTTACATTCATAAGGATTCTAATTTCTAGAGTCCCAGTTTCTCAATATCCTCACTAACACTTGATTATTTTCTACTTTCTTTTTTTAAAAACCATCCTAATGGGTGTGAACTGTTTTTTCATCATGGTTTTAGATTTGCATTTCCTTAATGACTAGTAATGTTGAGCATTTGGTACACTTGAATTCTGAAATACCTCCTGTAAGCAGTCATTATTACTACAAAATATGTCTGTGATAGAGAT
This sequence comes from Eonycteris spelaea, assembly GCA_003508835.1. Taxonomy (NCBI): domain Eukaryota; kingdom Metazoa; phylum Chordata; class Mammalia; order Chiroptera; family Pteropodidae; genus Eonycteris; species Eonycteris spelaea. The sequence goes on from PUFA01000143.1 coordinate 3,604,331, forward strand.
GCAAGGTGTTCCTCATTAACTCTTCTTTACTTCAATACCAGCCTTCCCCTTACCCATAAACTCTAGTTGTTTGGTGTGATTTGTACATCTGTGACAGAGGGACAGCCTTAGAGGACCACTGCTCTCAGAGAGCTCAGAGAAAGAGAATGGGTTTTCCTCTAATTAGCTAATCCTTCTACAGTTCTTTTGCTATATATTAGTACCATATCCATTAGGCATCCAAAATGATTGTTTATTTACACTAATGTTAGTTTTCTTAGAAAAACCAAGTTTTTTTGCCTAAAGCGATATTATATGGACATTAAATAATTGGAAAAGAAAAGGTTGTGAAATTTACTATACAGTGAAGACAACTTGAAATCATGAAGTCAGTGAGATGTCTGAGTATTTCTCTGCTCATAATTTTATAGTTTTATTATTTATATTTAATTCTTTAATAAGTTTAAATGTGTTTTGGTGTATAAAATGAGATAGGGATCAACTTTAATGTTTTTCCAAATGATTTTATCAGCTTTACTTCCTAAGTAATTTCTCCCACTGACTTCAAGTGTTTCTCTTACCACATACTATATTATATACTTCATAGGATTTATTTATTTTCTTTATTCTCTTTTATTGTGTTGACAGTCTGTAAACCTTGCCCTAAATTAGTGCCTGGCTTCTTGTATGTATCAATTTAAAAATAAATATGCTTGATTGGGGGAAATGATTTTTTAAAAAAATTTTAAGCACAGTATATAATTAGTTTCAGAGGTAAACTGAACTAATCAATAAATGCAAAGTCTGACAGATTTTTAAATTTTACCTCTTGCTATTATTTTAGTTATTGTACTCAGTATAGTCCAATTCATCTGGAATCTTGGAAGTAGGATAAGGGTTAGCTACCAAAGTATAACCTTTATTACAGATAATATAGTCTTGTTGCCTGGACTTTGAATATGGAGTACCAATTACTTGATTCTGTTAGCTTTCTTTGTTTCTTAGTTTTCCTGAAAAATTCTAAAAAGAAATTTTAGAGTAACATGCCTATTATAACACAGAAACCAGTGTTTTATAAATACTGTATTGATCAACTAGCTAATTGATGATCCGCTAACCTGCTAATAACCAATTTAATATATATAAGCCCCATGGATGGCATAGACCTGTTCAGTTCATCTTTTTACTTCCTATCAAAACTGGTACACATTCTGAGTGTTTGATGTGAATTGAACAAAACTTGAGCTATTGAATTTTATGCTTGTGTCATGCAAGCTCCAAGAAGCCTGTCTTGATAGTGTTTGGTTTGTTCATTTTAGAATTTAATCTTGAGAATATTTGTACCCTGGATTTTTTATTTTTGGTCTCTTAGCTGATTCCCACTTCTCTCAATTTTAACTTTGGCAGCCCAAAACAATGTGTTAAAGATAGCATGAAAATTCTTGACTTGTTCTTTTAAAAAGAAGCTAATTATCTTTAATGCTTTGTGTAGATTATTTCCTTTAATCCCTAACGCAGGCATAAGGGAACTTTATTATGTTAAAGTTGGTTAGGGAAACTGAAACCAGGGAGAATAAACAATCTGCTAAATGTTCCACCACTAGTGGGTCACAAAGCTGTGTGATACTGGGCATGTCTGACTCCAGAATGGTGTTCTAGTTAACTGGTTTCAGAAAAGAATCCTATCTTTGTCATAAACTTTTAGTGTTTAGCATACAGGTGACCTAGGGATGTCTAGTTTTCTTGAGTCTCTGGTAGTCTGTTCATGATCCTGAGGAAATTTAAGCAAACAGGATGAGGCTCAAAGAATTTTCTAGGTACATGGCTGCAGAACTATGGCCTTCTTTTTGTGGGTGCAGCTTTACTTTGTCCATATAAATGTGGACAAGGTCTTGCTCTAAAGAAAAGTAAAAAAAAATAAAATAAAAAAGTCTTCACTTCTTCAGAGGGAAATGTGTGTGTAGCATTACAGGAATAAATATTATATGCAAATCATCCACCAGGAGAGAGGGTGCTAAAAGGGGTGTCAAATCAGAGTCAAAACTGGATAGATTCCACTTAGGCATTAGAAGCCTGACTTTTTTCTAGAAGGATTGGCTTCAAGGAAAGGTTAAGGATGATGTTCAGTTTTACTGTAGAGATTTAGTTGAAGTTGCTTTGACTAATAAGCTAGGAATAACTATGTTTCACATATCTTTCTTTCCTTACTACATAACAACTTTCTCCTTAAGAACAAATAATTAAAACCAGAAATTTCTGTCGGGTATAATGGAATGTATGTTGCTGTAAATGGAGAAAATACAGAATCTGTAAGGAGGGTTTTAGAAAAATGACAATATGTTTTTGTTGTTCTTTTAGAAGAGAGATCCATTTCGTATTTGGAAGCATTCCAGTTAGTTTTTGTAGATGGAAATCAATCAAATCAGCAAGATAGGGCAGTATTTTGTATTAATGAAGTATGTTTCTAGTTCTTAGAAATGTATGAGCAGGAGAACAAGAATTTTAGTACTAAAAGGATCTTCCTGTTCCTGCCCTGCTCCGTTGTTTTAGATTAAGTGTGTACTCTGTCTCTCTGGTTTCTGCAACATCCGTAATATGTGACTATATTTACCCACATGTGCTTCCCCTTGCATGGCCTCTTTCCTCAAATTTGTGAAGAAAGTAGTTAAAGCTCATTTATTTTCCCATTTGGTTGTCAGCAGCAGGAAAAGCTGCTGAAGGAGTGGTCAGAGCCAGAGTGAAATGTGAGGGCCTGTGAGCATAAAGGGAAAGAGGAAGTTTCTGCTGTTCCTGGCTGCCAGAGTGACCTTAGGCTGAACACTCTCCTGCCTCTACCATTTGCAGAGGTTGTAGGGTTCAAATGTGTTTATATCAAAAATCACAAAATATCACTATGTTGTATGCACAATATTTTATTTCTTACTCTTTTTAAAAAGACAACTAAAAGGAGGTATCGAATTTTTAAAATATGGTTTTAAAATCTATCTTAACATTATATTTTAATCTTAAAAATTGTTTTATTTACTGGATGTTCTTGTTTTGGATAGTTGTTCTTTTTTCCTTCAGGCAATAATATTGTTTCTGAGAAAGCCCCCTGTAGCATATTATTTGTGAAATCTACAATAACCTAATGATGTGTCTGCCACATTGTTTTAAAAATAATATTTAAAATAAATATTTAAGAGTTTTTTTTTAAGCAAGTTTTTCTTTCAGAATTTAAACCTTAGTACTATTTAGCTGTAGTTTCACCTAAATTTCATTTTGTGTGTGTCCTAGTATTTTATTGAAAACTGAGTTTGTCTTATTTGACCCTGACCAGATTAGATTGAGGTCTTTAGTAGGACTATGGCCACAGATGTCAGTTCTGTGACCAAATAAAGACCAGTGTGGACTGAGAACCTGACTTGGGAACAAGGCACAGTCTCACTGTTCACAGAAGTTTGAAGATTGTGTGTGCTGTGGGGAAAAGACCAACTGATTACAGAGGTTTAAAAAGTATGACTTAAACACTTGAACTATTTAGAAATTACTCAGTATAGTCATCAGTTTAAATAAATTATCTAGAGTCTAGATCAATAGTCGTTGCAGTCCCAGAGGGCTATTGTCCTTTTGACTTCAGTGCTAATTTTCCATGTTGCTTAGTGATATACATTAGATTTGATTTCTGATGTAAATAAAATTGCATCTAGGTTTGCCACTCATTCTCATTACTGTGTAGCGCTGTATAGCCTAAAGATGCCTCTCAGATTTCTCTTTTAATAGTGTGATAACAGCATGAGCAGGCTTCTCAATAAGAAGTGTTGATTTCCTAAGGAAAACAAAAGTATGGTATACATCATTACATAAACTAATTTCTCTGGAATTAAAATTTTAGTATTTGAGAGCTGTCGTGAAGTCTTTGCACAGAACTGTGCGCCCCTCTGTTTTCCTGTCTTTGGTAAGGAGATGGTATCTTTGTTTATATACCCATGAAAAAACACAATGATGGACTGAGTGTCATGAAAATTCAGACATGGATCTCTGTTATTGGTTTAATTCATAATCCTGAATTCCCAGCCCTGAAAGTTATTTTAGGGATCAGTTCCTTGGAATTGACACCTGAGTAGGAGTACCAATAAAGAGAGAGCACTCAAGTAAATGTGAATTTCAGGTAAACTACAGGGTTTATTTGCATTAAATTTATTCATCTGAAATTCACATTAACTGGTTGTCCTATATTTGGTAAATCTGACAACTCTACACCAAAGAATTCATATAAAATAATATCATTGTGGGGATGAGAAATATTTCCCTCTTCTTATTCCACACATAAGCCTTTAAGGTTGGGAAGACTTTACGTCGTAATTATTTTTTCTCTGCTCTCTTCCCATACATCTAAATTAAAATGTTTGTAACTGACATTGTTTCAATGCCTGACAGCAATGCCTGTGGGCTTTTAGAAACACAGTATAATTTGGTAAGGTCCAGGGGCGTGAGGCCCTGACCCCTTCTGATACCCTTTCCCCTATCTTTCCCCATATTCACCCCTCCCCTCCCTTCCCCTCAACTGGAACCACGGACTCAGCCTTAACATTTGTCCTTCTCAGAGTGACATCCCTGGCCAGCTACAGGCATGTAAACCTTCTGGCATGTTTCAGGGGGTGCTTGGGCCAAAGTAGGTGGCTATCCTCATTCTCTCCAGATCTCAGAAGAGTTCTCATTTGAAGTTATTGAAATGACCTAGAGAACAAGTTGGGAGTTGATAGTGCGTGCTGTAAGAGAGTGGTCAGAGGTTGGAAAGGAGGTGGGAGAATTAAGTATTTTTAGTACCTTCTCAGGTTTTAACAGTCAGTATCCAAAGGAGAAAGAGCAGAGCTAACAAGCCCTACCAAGGGTGCTGGTTGTGGGGATTCAGACGTTTCCTCCACAATGTTGCTAATATCATTTGATAATAAAAGTTAGTCTTTTGTGTGGACCTTTTACAGAGGAAACTTTTATTTCCAAAGGACTTCATTAAAGGTGTACAGCCCGCACTATGAATTAAGGATGACACACCCTGTTTTGAATTGCATTTCCTGCTAGTTCTGATCGGAGGCATTCTTCCCGGACTAGGGTGAATTTGGTTCCAGTGTTTGCTTGTAAAACTGAATCCAGTCATTGTATTTGCAGTTTGGCTTCCTGCCTGGTATTAAAGTACAGAGCAAACTTCAGCAAGTTACTCCCTGATTCTATGTCCTCCATAAAGAGCAGGGAAAGGAGAGGGGAAAACCCAAAGGGTGACTGAGTTCATTTACTTACTGTGCCAGAGGGCAGCTGTTTGTTGCTGTGCTGTCACATGATTCTGTGGAGAATCCTGATATTCCAGTTACCAGAATAGGAGAGAGCCTTTAAAAAAAAATTGGTTTCTCTCTTTATGGTTCTAATTTTAACAGTAGCTGCTTAATAAACCCACTTCTACTTTGCTAACAGATATAGATGAAAAATAGGAGACTTTATGTTTCTTCCTCTTTTCAAAGTTTTGTTTAAAGAAAGAACTTCTTTAAGGAATAGTCACAAGGCAAGACTGTAACTGCTGGCTGGTCCAACCTGACTATATCCACTGATTTGTCCTAGAGGTAGCCCCATATCAGACAAGCTCCCTTCTGGATTTGTGGGTAAGATCTGCAAGTCTCACCTTTCTCCCTGGAGTCATAGGATATATAATTCAATGTGCTAATTGTAACTCCAAGCACCCTTATGATGACACCTGACAAAACTTGGGATATTGTGTATTAGAAAGGATTGTTTCTTCATTAAATATGAGGGGATCCAGAAGGATACAATGGCACCAGCCTTGGTGTCCTTAGGAATAATGTATTTAGAGTCATTACCGAGAGTTATACTTGCCTCTTAATTTGGAAAAAAGACAGATACTACGGATTACCCATTCAGTGGCTGTATGTAGGGTCTACTTCTTCACACTGAAGTAGTACTACAGAGTATTGAAATAAGGAGTGTTGAAATGATGCCTGAGGCTCAGTGTCACCATATTGTCCTGGTGACACTGCAACATGTGTATCACTTGCTGCCCTGATTTTGTTATTTAATTCTAGTCTGGCCCATTGGACTAAAGCCAGATTACCCTTTCTTCAGACTTAGTTTTATATAATTGGAAGAAATTTGAATGTTTAATTGAATAATATCAAGAAATTTTTAGTTTATTATTAACAAAGAAATGAGTCCTGCTAACTTGCTACTACTTTGCTAGGTGCTAAGAAAAAAAATGAGAACATTTAAGACACAGATTTTGGTCATGGAACTTACAGTCTTCTTTTAGATGGGAGCCTTAAAAACCAGCACATGAATGAAAATAAAAAATTGAGTTCCTGCTTGCATTTTTTGTGATGGTACATTCAGCTGCCTAGTGTTCAGAAGAACCAACTGTGCAGAAACGAAGAAATGGTTGACAAGATTCCCAAAGCTAGTCGCAGGTTAACTGAACGTCCAAGAATGCTAACAAGACCATGCTTAAAGAGGCCAAAGTGAAGCAATCAAAAACAGGAGTTCTGACTTCCCATTTCTGGCCTGATATGTAAGGAACTTGGAAGTAATCACTGCTATTTTCACAACAAGAAAAAAAGCTGAACAAACAAAATCAACAAATCTTTAAGATCCAGTAGAGTTTTGAGGTCATAGGGCACACTACTGCCCCCCTCCCCCAAATTGGAGAAACAGACAAGAGGATGCAGCATATCACAGCTTCTTGGAGCAGAAGCCAAAGAGTAAGAACATCCACTAGAACTAGTACCAAGGTAGAAACACTTTAACTGTAATAGACAAATTCCTGGACATTCAGTGTGGACAGGCTCGAGAGTTAAAAAATCCAAGAAGCCCCAGTCTTGGCGGGGTGGGGGCATATACTTTTGTGAGCTTTACCTGCCAGGAGCCCTACCAGTTCTCACAGTGAAAATCAGAAAAAATTTTCTCTTGCTTCCAGGAAGGGGAAGGAAAAAGTAGCCATTTTGAATTATGCCACAACATTTCATTCTTAACAGGGCCTACCCTCAGGAAAAGCTGTTTAACCAGAGCCTAACTTAATGTGGTTTTATCGGTGCCCAACTCAATTTAGGGGGAGGAAAATACCCAATTCCAGGTGACTAGTCTTACTGTGTCACCTAAGAAGGAAAAAGGCTAAGAAGCAGTTGTGAAGGTTACAAAGTCATAGTCCAGAGGCATAAAGACTGAAACCTAATCATAGGGCTTCGAGAACACTTCCCCTCTCCCCACAACCTTACTGCGACATCATTAGGTCTGTATAATAGCAGAGGAATAAAAATGAAAGAACTGTATGTCTCACCTTATTTAAGAAAAAGTCTATAGAAAGTACAAAGTAAACAGACAGAAACATGGACACCAGAGAAAATTTTCACTCTGACAACTACAGTTATAGCAAATAGTAAAGATAGAGTGACTCCTAGCCTGATAAACATAGAACCTATACAAAAAGCCTATATTCCTCAGTTCCTTTGACCCAGTGTGTCATGTCTGGCTTTCAACAAAAAATTACAAGATATTATAAAGCCAAAAATTATAATTTGAAGAAAAACAGTGCAGCAATAGAACCAGACTTAGATATTACAGAGGTGCTGGAATTAATCAGATAAATTTAAAGCAACTATAATTAATATGCTAGGGACTCTAAAAGAAAAAGTGGACAACATGCAAAACAGATGGGTAGTATAAGTAAAGAGAAACTCTAAAAAAGGATCAAAAGGAAATGCTAGTAATTACAAAAAATAAAAATGACAGAAATGAAGAATGCCTTTTATGGGCTCCTCAGTAGAGTGGACATAGCTAAGGAAAGAATCAGCAAGCTTGCAAAAATATCAATAGTCAGTAAAAACACCAAACTGAAATGCAAAGAGGGAAAACAAAAAATGGAAAAAAGAACATGATACCCAAGAACTGTGGGACAGTTACGAAAAGTGTAACATACACATAATGGGACTACCACAGAAGAAAGACAGAAAAAGAATATTTGAAGCAATATAAAGACTGAGAATTTTCCAAAATTAGTGATATGCAACAAACTGCAAGTATAGGAACCTCAGAGAACATCAAGCAGAATAAACAAAACAAAATCTGTACCTAAGCATGTTATATTTAAGTGCAGAAAAAGACAAAAACATCTTGAAAGAAGCTGGCGGAGTAGGGGGTGGGGCTGGAGTGAGACACTACCTTATAGAGAAGCACTGATAAGAATTGCATCAGACTCTGGAAACCATGAAAGCAAGAAGAGGGTATAGTGCAATATTTAAAGTATTAAAAGAAGAAACTCACCAATCTTGAATCCTAATCTAGCAAAACTATCCTTCAAAAGTAAAAGGGAAATGCTATTTCAGACAAACAAAATCTTAGGGAGTTTCTCAACAGTAGATCTGCCTTGAAAGAAATATTAAATTTTTCAGAAAGAAGGGAAATGATATAGGTCATAAACTAGGATCTATATAAACAAGGGAAGAACATTGGAGAAGGTTAAAGAAAACATATTTTAAAAAAGGTATTCTTAACAGGTAACAGTTTATTCAAAATAATAATAGTAACAATGCATTTAGTGATTTTAGCTTATATAGAAGTAAAATGAATGACAGCAATGTTATAAGGGGCCAGAGATAACCAACACCAAACTATGTGTTGTCTATAATAAACCCACTTTAAATATAAAGACACATTAAAAATAAAGGGATGGCAATGTTGGTGAAATGTAAATTGGTACAGCCACAATAGAAAACAGTATGAAAGTTCCTCAAACAATTAAAATAGAACTACCATATGATCCAGCAATCTCACTTCTGGGTATTTATCTGATGAAAATGAAAACACTTTTTTGAAAAGATATCTGCATCTATATATTCATCGCAGTATTATTTACAATAGCTAAGATGTGAAAGACAACCTAATTGTCCATTGATAGATGAATGGATAAAGAAAGAGGTGTTATATATATAAAATGGAATACTATTCAACGATAAAAGAATGAAATACTGACTTTTGCAACAACATAGATATATCTTGAAGGAACTATGGTAAGTGAAATAAGTCAGACAGAGAAAGACAAATACCATATGATCTTACTTACATGTGAAACCCTAAAAAAAAGGATAAGAAAAGCCAGACATAACTTTATTGATTTCTGTTCTTGTCTCTGTCATTCCCTTCCCTCTGCTCGTTGAGTTTATTTTGCTCTTTTTGTAGGTCATTGAGGAGGAAGCTTAGATTATTGATTTGAAACTTTTTCATGCATGCACTTACAGCTATAAAATTCCTTCTCAATGCTGCTTTAAGTATCCCACCAAATTTGATGTGTAGTATTTTCATTTTCATTCAGTAGAGTGCATTTTTTTAGTTTCCTTTGAAACTTCCTGTTTGTTTCAAGGAATTTTTAGAAGTATGTTATTTAGTTGCCAGATGTTTGGAGATTTTTCTGTTAATTTTCTATTAAAAGACAAGAAGTAGTTTTTGCCTTAAAACAGAGTAGTTAATATGATAAAAGATTCATGACACATGAAGTAGATTAATTAAAATTGATAATCAAATATATAGTGATTAGATTTGCTATGCACATTAACACAGAGGAAGAAATAGAGTGAATAGTTGATGTTCATGATATCAGTTTTAGTAAAAATATAAAAATGATAAAAAGGGCTGATTGAAATTATTTTAAGAAACAACTGGAAATATTCTGTATATTTAAATATCCTATCCTTTGTGTTTAAATATACATTACCCAGGTTAAATTTCAAATACCTGTGTTCTATTATTTTGATCATTCAGAAATACCAGGCTCCTATCTTCTAGCTCTTGGTCTAGAAAACAGGGTATAACATATAACTTCCACCACCTTACCCCACACCCGCCCCAATCTTAGATAGTCATGATCTAATCTATAGTACTTATAAGTAAACAAATGGTATAATCAGTTCCATTTTTATTATCTTTTATCTCTGTTTTGCTTTGACTTTCTCCTACTCTACACACAGCATAATTATTTTATAGTCTAAAGCACAGATTTCAGAAGAAGTTGTATATTTATTCTTAGGTTTAAAAATAGGAAATGTGTTAGAAATGAGTCTAGCCATAGCACTTCATTATGTAAAATAACCATTGCAGTATAAGAATGACTTTCTGAAGGAACTGAGAAAAATTTATTTCAACAGATATCTTTTGGTACTCACCATGTACCTAGCTAGCATTTACTGCATACTATATGAGGTTTAAAATAATAATAATAATAATAATAATAATAATAATAATAAAAGATATAATTCCAGTCCTTCACATTACTAAAATCTCACTGAGGAAATAGGCACATTCTACAGAAGGAACTGGGGAGACAGACTTGCCTGTAATGATATGGGTCTAATAACTTTTCATTTGGTTCATCAACAGTTTATTAATATGATAAGAACTTCTTAAAATTCTGTACTACTGACAGTATAATTGGACTCAGATTCCTTCCTGTTTGCATTACATTTTAATGGAGGTGATAATAGTTGGGATTGGTAGTTGGGTTATATTTATTCCTTGAACTATATGAGTGGTTTCCTTCATGAAGGGAGACCTGTGATTCTCTATATATAACTTGTCTCCTTTCAGTGAACAGTGAGACATTCTTGAAGAGTTGGGTATCAAAAAACTCTGTCTACATGAGTTTTTACTACGTTTGGTAAAAATCACAGTAGCATGGAAAGAACATAACACTGTCACAGCAAAGCAGTTGTGGACAGTTCTCATCCATCAAGTAAGAATGTTAACAGTACCCTAGCCACCTGACAGGAGGTTCTGGGAGCTGAATGAAATAACAGAAGCAAAATTCTTAGATAAATACAGATGATTCAGTCATGATAATGAGTTTTTATGTGACCCTACACAGGTGCCCACTTCCTAAAGCTTCCTGGGTGCTGGATGGGTGTTTTTCTGAGTCATTGGTTTAGCTTGCCATGACAGTTGTCCCACACTGATTCCTTTCCTTCCTCCACCCACCCTGCCCACTCACTGGCCTCATTCTCTTGGGAAGATGCTGGGTGTGATCTCATGCTCTGACTACAGGGCGGGCAGCACCTCTCAAGCCAGAAATATAACTTGAAACCTAGATATCTGGGCTGAAAAATTCCTGCTTTTTGTTTTCTGGAACATATGTATTATAATAACATATATGACCTTTATATTACTTCAGTAACGAAGTCCAGTGGTTAAACATAAACAGATAATGCCCAATCTACATGTCGTAATTTAAAACTAGAGGTGAATGTTTGGGACTAGAACTTGTCACAGGTAATTATAGTGGCAGAAATAAAGCTTAATAAATTTAAGTTAGATTGTCTGCATGTCCCCAGCCTTGCTACTTTTTACTTTCTGACCCCAAAGTACCCACTTCTAAAGTATGAATGGGTTATTTCCTGATAGTTCCTTTCTTAGAACTTAGACTGCATTTGCTCTAAGCATAGTAATAGAAATATGACTCCATTCCCAAGCCAGCTTCCAAAAGTTTGTTTCACACTAATGCATTCTAACAGTTTACTGATAGTGGAAATTAGCTCCCAATTAGCTCCCCTTTACCACATCTATAATATTATTTTTTTGGACTTAGGTTTTGAATCTAAGTCCAGATGCTATGGACATATGTCCTCCTGGATTGGGGAGAATGAGAGGGATGGGAGAAAAAAGGAGAACTCTGGCTATTTGGGGATAAGCGTATCTTAATATATTGGAAAAATATTCCTGAACACTGAGATGTAAGTCTTTTTGCCTTGTTTTTTAGAAAAAATACCTGTTCAGGCCAGCCACTGCTCATATGTTCTAAACTGGTAACAAAAGGCAGTCTTGGGGAATTATGAGTGGCAGACAGTAAAGGATAATTTCTTTCATGCTAATCTGTACACATGTTTGGTTATTTCCTAAATTAGAGGCAAGTTAGAAACTGGTTGTATGCTCATTGATGTCTGTAGTTCTCATTTTTCAAAATATGTTAGCTGTATCGTTGTTACTATGTTAAATCATAAATAACCAATAGACAGAACTAGTGTTGGCTTAACTTTGCCTGTGTAGCCTGTACACCATACTGCATGGCTATGTTTTAAATTCTAAATTTATAATTTTGGTCAACATTATGTATTGATTCATCTCATTGTGAAGTTGATAAACCTCTGGTGTATTATTAAAGACACCTAAGATCTTTTCGGATGTGAACCAAACTTTTGAGTTCTTTAATTGTTTTAAAGAAGCCAATTTTATACTTTACTTTGATGCTTCTGTTGCAGAAAAGTGCTGACTGACTACAGTTCTAGCATTCTTAAGAACAGACAGAGCTGTTTTCTGTAACTTTGATATATAGTTTTTGGAATAAGAATGATTTAGTACTGAACAAATTTGTTACATGTAACTATCTGAACCTATATTTTAATGTGTCATCTAACTAATACATATTATATTTTTTAAAAGAAATTTTACCCTGCCTGGATGCCACCATCTAACTTAACTTACACATTCTTTTGTGTTTTGTGTAGCCCAGGTCAACCGGAGCCTAGTCACTTGGTCAACCATCCCATGACTCAACTTCCCCATCTATAAAATGTCCATGACAGCCTAAAGAAAAAATTAGACATTTTCCTAAGGAGAGGTGGTCCTGATAACTGGGGAAGTCTTTAGTTTTTATGCAGTGGTAGTTGAGAAGACAGGCATCTCGGTACAGGTTGATACAAAAGCATTTCCTGTGCTTATTTGGAGTGGGTATAAAGACGAGGATGCAGGGCAGCAACGTATGGTGCCATGTTCATGGGATCTTGCTCCCCTTCTGAAGAAATGAAGTGAAATAAAATATGAAAAAAGTCTCTGTATGGTAGCATCTTATATCTTCCATGACCCAAGTCCAGGTTTTCTCTTTCGGATAGGTTGACTTGACCAAACACAAACATTTGCCCAACTCTTCTGATAGAAATTGCTATTTGTTTGCCTTTTGGGGTATTTTTATAATTTTGACTGTCCTTCCAAATATATCTTCATGTGTAATACCGTGGGCCAAGGGGAAGACTTCTCTCCACTGGTTGTACAGGTTCTTAGGGCCCAGCAGTTGTTCTAGAAGTCCTCAAATCAGCCACTTAAAGTTCCATTTGGTGTCTTTAGGTACCAGACAACTAAGCTTATTCATTTTTTCTCCATCTTGCAGCAGTCCTCTTGCATCTAGTAGTTCCCTTGGGATTCTCAGTTTCCTGAAAAGCCTTCTAGTTTCAGCCAAGTTCAAACTATACAGGCAGTTTGCCGAAAATCTCCTAGATTTTCTAAGGGACAAAAAGTCCAAGAACCCCAATGGAATTGCTTTTACATATTACACCAGAATTACCAACATATTCATTATGGCTGTTTACCTACCTGATATTTTTTTCTTTTTTCTACTTTTCTGATTTTTCTGTTCCCTAAATGGCCATTTATGACTTCTATAATCAGAAAAAAAACTTCTTTACCACTTATGAGTTAGTACCTTTGTATGTTTTCCTCTAAAGAAATAAGCATTTCACTTTAAACAGTCCCTCTAAACTCCTTGCCCTCAAATGAAATTGAGTCAGTTCTTTATGCCCAGAGGATGTCCTTTTTAGGTATTGTATTACGTTTCTTAAGGCAGAGTTAGATCAAACTCAGCTTCTCTATTTCCTGGCTTTGTAAATCTTGGTCAATAAATCTATGTCCACTTCAGTTTCCTCAACTTTAAACTTGTGAAACTAATAGTACCTGCTTCTGGGATGGGTGTGATGGTTCATTTAGGTAAGGCATGTAGTGCCTGGGTAGGGTACCTGGCATGGAGCAAGTGCTTCATAAAATCTTTGCTGTGGTTTTAATGATGACTTAAACATTCAAATCAAACTTGAGGCATGCGTCCAGGTTACATTACAATCATAGATGATTAAGGCCAGGGACATGTTCTGAGAAATGCATTGTTAGGTGATTTTGTTATTGCAGGAACACCATAAAGCGCACTTCCACAAACCTAGGTGGTAGAGCCTACTACACACATAGGCTGCAGGTCCGGCCTACAAACTTGTACAGCATGTTACTGTACTGAATACTGTAGGCAGTTGTAACACAATGGCATTTGTGTATCTAAACATAGAAAAGGTACAGTAAAAATATAGTTTGAAAGGTAAGAAATGGTACACACATATAGGCATTTACCATGACTAGAGCTTACAGGACTAGAATTTGCTCGGGGTGAGTCATTGAGTGAGTAGTGAGTGAATGTGAAGGCCTGAGACATTAGTATACACTACCGTGGACTTTATAACACTGTCCACTTAGGCTGAACTAAACTTATTTTAAAAATGTTTTTCTTCAATAATAAATTAATCTTAGCTACTATAACTTTTTTACTTTATAAACTTTTAATTTTTTTCAACTTTTCAACTCATAATAACACTGGGCTTAAAACACAAACATTGTACAGCTATACAGAAAAATGCATTTTTCTTTATATCCTTATTATATATGCTTTTTTATTTAATTTTTTTATTTTTAAAAGTTTTTTTGTTAAAAACTAAGACACAAACACACACATTAGCCTAGGTAGGCCTACATGGAATCAGGATCATCGGTATCACTGTCTTCCACCTCCACATCTTGTCCCACTGGAAGTTCTTCAAGGGCAGTATTGGGCATGGTGTTGTCATCTTCTGTGATAACAATACCTTATTCTGAAATATCTCCTGAAGGACCTGTCTGAGGCTTTTCTTGAGGGCCTGTTACTACATTACATCAACTACAGGTCTCTAAGCAATAAGAGTTTTTCTACTGCATTGTAATCTTATGGGACCACCACTGTATATATATGGCCCATCATTGACTAAAATGTTTTAAGTGGCGTATAACTGTACTAAGGCCTGTGAAGTGTTGGTCATAGCTATGTGGAAGCATATCAAATATAAGTGTTTCTCAACTCAAGTATTGTATTTTGAAGTTTCTACATGGAACATCCAAGCAGAATTACTCTAACATCCTGACATTTAATCCCAAAACCTCCTCAGTACCTTCTTTCATCACTTACTATGAGCCCTTCCTTTAGTCTAGCTCCCACCAAGCCATGCCCTCCTAAAGCTGTGCCTCATAAGTCTCCTCACCTTAGTGACTTGACAAATCAGTCAACAGCCTCTCTTTCCCTTTGCATATTTTACATTCTGTTTTCAGCCCATTGCTATTCATCTTCAGCTACACTTCTCTTTGGAGACTGGTCACTCAGTAAATTCCTGACCAACTAATTTTGAAATCCTTTGGCTTTTTCCAGCTTGCATTCTGTTTGACTCCTCTGTACCTCTGCTATTATTGGCCTGGGATCCAAATGGCCTGGTTATAGTGTTTATCGTTGCCTCTCTCCCAGCTCTCTCCCATATCTCCCCTACTACCGACCACTGCTTCTCCCTGGCCTCTGCTCCTGCCTCTCACCTGTCCCTTTTCTGCCTCTCCTATAGGTCCCTCACTTCATCTCTCTTCAGTATGCACCTCATGTTATCTCTCCCAGTGGCTGCTTGTCTCCTGCCCATTCCATATGTAAGAGTTTCTATGGGTTAGCATGGAGCCGTATAAACAATGGTTTATATTATATTATATTTATTATATTATATTTATATTAATTATATTGATATAAATAAATGCACGTAATGACCTCAAGCAGTGGAATACTGAATTTTCTTTGTGAACTATGATTACAACTGTGACATATATTCAAAGAAAGAGGTAAAGGAATTACACCAAAGTATTCATTGCAGTCTATCTAATGAAGTTTTTTCTCATAAAGATGGGCTTTTTTTCCTTCTGTCTTCCCTTTCTATGTATTTTAGAATTATCACATCTGTGAAAGTATAATTTCATCTAATGATAACTATAGTCTTAAACATATTTTCTTCTTATTATTTGGGATTATATAATATACATTTCCTCATTCTTCTGACTGGTATTTGTGACCATCTATGTCATAATAGTACATTGGTTTAAAAGATACCCAATTTTAAATAACTTGCTTATATTTTAATGTTTTGTCTTTGTTACAAGACACACCTATTTTTGGGATTTAGTTATAGGGCATGGGGAGAGGAATATTTATTCATACTCCTTGTCATAGTCCCATCTTTCATACCTTCCAAATCTTACCTCTCCAACTTTGCTCTTGCCATCTTAGTCTGAGTGCACTTCAGGTCTAGTCTTTGTCCACTTTATTAGGAAATTTTCTGACTGCAGTCTAGAGATAACATCTCTCTTTTGATTTATGACATTCTTTCAGCAAATATGCTTACTGGTATTTAGAACCATTGTGCTAATTAGAAGCAGTATTTTCTGGTATTCTTTATCAGTGAATAAAAGAAATGAGGAAATACTCATCAAGACAATGACATGTTTTGTTCTTTTATGCCCATTGTGACATGAATTTTTTGCAAAACGCAGAGAGAGATGCAGACTAGGGTCACACAGGCCTTCCTGAAGCCCAGGTCTATCTGATTTCAGTGTCCATGTTGTCATGGACCCCACTTGTCATTCTGCTTCTAGGTACAATGTGGCCTTTGGGCTCCTGTTTGTCCACAGTAAATCAGGATTGTGACATTCAGGTGTAACCTACCTAAGTGGTACTGGTATAAGAAAATAAGATTTGGGATCTGCAAATACCCAAATCTTTATCTACCGTGCTATCAGTTTTGTAATAGCACTCCAAAAGGCAGAGAAGCCCATTGTCTCAAAGCTTATCTTTTTCTCATTCTATAAGAGAATGGGCAAGTTTCCAAAAGTTTTTAAGTCAGATATTTCAGTGAGAAAACATTTTTATTGTCCTCTATTGTGGGATTACTGACTTTTAATAAATTTTTAGTTGCTCTTGTTGGAAAAAGAGGAAGAAAATATCTGTGTAACATGATCTCTGACAAGTCTTTCATCTACCTAATTACTTTTCCATTTAGCCTAAGGTAGATACCTTTTCATGTAATAGAATCTTCAAAGTTTGAAAATGAATTTAAGTCTAATTCCTTTAATATATAACCACTATTTAGGCCCTTTTGGAAATCACATTCAAATATTTACTTTTAGACCCTTTAGGAAATCACATTCAAATATTTTTCATAGAGTTTAACTGTTAAGTATATCTTCATATGTGTAAAATGATTATAGTATTTTGTTATTTTCTCAAATAAACTTGCTAAAAGTATTTCCTTGTTCAACGTTACCTATTTATTTCTTTAATTTGCAATTTGTTCTTAATATTTTGAATATTAAGTAAAATTGGGTATCTATTTATTTTATTTTAGGTTTATTACCTTTGTGTAAAAGAAATTGAATGACCAAGTCTAATTTGCTCTTTGGGTGATTTGTATACTTTGTGCAGTAAAATGAAACAACATTAGGTTATAATACAGAGTAATGTTTACAATAAGTTCCTAAGTATGCCTAAGGAAATACTGGTTTTTTTACTTTTTAAAAGTGAATATAAAGACCTTTGTTTCATCATTCTAGTCTTTTAGAAACGCTTTTAAGTGAATTACTATAAATATTTTATTGCTGTTGAATTTTTTAAATTGAGGTATAATTGACATGTTATATATTAGTTTCAGGTATACAACAATCATTTGAAATTTGTATATATTATGAAATGATCACTTCAATAAATTTAATTAACATCTCTTACCAAGAATAGTAAAACTTTTTTTCTTGTGATGAGAGTTTCTACTCTCTTAGCAACTTTCAAGTATGCTATACAGTATTATTAAATATAGTCATCATGCTGTATGTTACATTCCAGGACTTATTTATTTTATAACTGGAAGTTTGTACCTTTGGACCCCCTTCACCTATTTTACTCACCCCCAACACCATACCTCTCTGGCAGCAGCCAGTCTCTTCTCTGTGTCTCTGAGCTCAGTTTTGTTGTCGTTGTTGTTAGATTCTACATAAAAGTTAAATCATATAGTATTTGTTTCTGGTTTATTTCACTTAGTGTCATGCCCTCAAGTACCTTCTATGTCACAAATGGCAGTATTTATTATTCTTTGTGACTGAATAATATTCCATTGTGTATATATATACACACCACACATTTTCTTTTTCCATTTATCCTTCAATGGATACTTACTTCATTTCCATGTCTTGGCTACCATAAACAATGAATGACTTTTCAAGTCAGTGATTTCATTTTCTTCAGATAAATACCCAGAATTGAAATTGCTGGATCATATGGTAGTTTTATTTTTTATTTTTTGCTGAACCTCATACTGTTTTTCATGATGACTGCACTGATTTACATTCCCACCAACATTGCACAAGCGTTCCCTTATCTCCACATTCTTACCAATACTTTTTTTTTTTTTGCAGTTACAATTGACATTCAATATTGTATTGATTTTAGGTATACCATATAGTGGTTAGACATTTATATAACTTACAAAGTGATCCCCCTGATAAGTCTGTTAAACACCTAGCACCATATTTAGTTATTACAATATTGCTGACTGTATGCCCTAAGGTATACTTTAAACATCCCCATGACTATTTTGTAACTGCCAGTTTGTACTTCTTAATCCCTTCACCTTTCTCACCCAGCCTCCCCAACTCCCTCCCATCTGACAGCTATCACTTTGTTTTCTGTATCTATGAGTTTCTGTTTTGTTTATTTTCTTTTTTAGATTACACATATACGTGAAATCATATCATATGGTATTTGTCTTTTTTCACTTGGTGTAATATCCTCTAGGTTCATCCATAATGTTGCAAATGGTAAGATTTCATTCTTTTTTATGGTCAAGTAACATACTGTTGTATATATGTACCACATTTTCTTTATCCAGTCATCTATTGATGCACACTTAGGTTGCTTTCATATCTTTGCTATTGTAAATAAGACTGCAATGAACATATGGATGCATATATCTTTTCAAATTAGTGTTTTAGATTTCTTTGGATAAATACCCAGAAATGGAATTGCTGGGTCATAAAGTAGTTTTATTTTGAGTTTTTTGAGGAAACTCTATACTGTTTTCCATAGTGGCTGCACCAGTTTGCAGTTCTACCAGTAGTGTGAAGGGTTCCCTTTTCTCGACATCCTCACCAACACTTGTCTGTGGATTATTGATGATAGCCATTATGACAGTTTTGTGATGGGATATCTCATTGTGGTTTTAATTTGCATCTCCCTGATGATTACTGATGTTGGACATTTTTTCATTAAGTCTATTGGCCATCTGTATGTCCTCTTTGAAGAAATGACTATTCATGTCTTCTGCCCATGCTTTTATTGAATTCTGGGGGTTTTCTTTGGTGTTAAGTTGAATGAGTTTCTTACGCACGTTGAATATTAACCACTTATTGGATTTATCATTGGTGAATGTCTTCTCCCATTCAGTAGGTTGTCTTTTCATTTTGTTGTTGTCTCCTTTTGCAGTGTAAAATCTTTTTAGTGTGATGTAACCCTTTCTTTCTCTCTTTCTTTCTTTCTTTCTTTCTTTCTTTCTTTTCTTTTCTTTTCTTTCTTTTCTTTTCTTTTCTTTTCTTTCTTTTCTTTCTTTCTTTCTTTTCTTTTTTCTTTCTTTTTCTTTTTTCTTTTTTTTCCCTTTTGCTTCCCTTGCCTGGGGAGACATAGCCAAAAAAAATATTACTAAGAACAATATCAAAGAGTTTACTTTCTTTGCTTTCTTCTGGGAATTTGATGGTTGGGGTCTTACATTTAAGTCTTTAATCCCTTTGGAGTTTATTCTTTTATATGGTGTAAGAAAGTGGTCTAGTTTCTTTTTCTTTCTTTTTTCCTTTTGCATGTATCGGTCCAGTTTTCCCAACACTGTGTATTGAAGAGACTGTCTGTACAGCATTGTATATCCTTGCTTCCTTTGTCATGGGTTAATTGACCGTATATGTGTGGGTTTATTTCTGGGTTCTCTGTTCTGTTCCATTGATCAGTGTGTCTGCATTTATGTCAGCATATTCTGTTTTGATTACTATAGCCTTGTTGTATAGTTTGATATCAGGTAGCACAATACCTCCACCTTTGTTTTTCTTTCTCAAGATTACTGTGGCTATTTAGGGTCTTTATTGGTTCTATCTATAAATTTTAGGATTATTCATTCTAGTTCTGTGAAAAATACCATTGGTATTTTGGTAGAGATAGTACTGAATCTATAGATTGCTTTGGATAGTTTGGACATTTTAATGATGTTCATTCTTTCTATCTATGAACATGGTATATATGCTTCCATTTATTTGTATCTTTTATGTCAACACTTCTTATCTTTTTGATAATAGCCAGTTTAAAAGATCTAAGGTGATATCCCATTGTGATTTTGATTTGCATTTCCCTGACAATCAGTGATGTTGAGCATCTTTTCATGTACCCATTGGCCATCTATATGTCTTCTTTAGAAAAACACCTATTCAGATCCTCTACCCATTTTTTAATTCGTTGTTTCTTGCTATAGGGTTGTACAAGTTGTTTATATATTTTGGATATTAACCCTTTGTCAAATATATGATTTGCAGATATTTTATTCTGTTCTGTATGTTGCCTTTTCATTTTGTTGATAGTTTTCTTTGTGCAGAGCTTTTTAGTTTGATGTAATGCCTTTTGTTTATTTTTGTTTTTGTTGCCTTTTCTTTTGGTGTCAAATCCAAAAACTCATCATCAAGACTGATGTTAATGAGCTTACGACCTGTGTTTTCTTCTAGGAACTTTGTGGTTTCAGGTCTTACATTCAAGTCTTTAATCTCTTTTGAATTCATTTTTGTATGTGGTATAATATTAGTGGTCCTGTTTCATTCTTTTGCTTGTGGCTTTTCAGTTTTCCCAACACCATTGTCGAAGAGACTTTCCTTTCCCCATTGTTTGTGCTTGGTTTCTTTGTCATAAATTAATTGATCATATTTGCATGGGTTAATTTCTGGGTTTATTCTGTTCCATTCACTTATGTGTCTGTTGTCATAGCAATACCATAGCATTTAGATTATTCTATATTTCTAATATACTTTGCTGTCAGGGAGCATGATGTCTCCAGCTTTTTTCTTCATTTTCAAGATTGCTTTGGCTATTTGGGTTCTTTGGTGGTTCCATACAAATTTTAGGATTGTTTGTTCTAGTTCTGTGGAAAATGCCATTGGAATTTTGGCAGGGATTACATTGAATCTATACATTGCATTGGGTAGTAAGGACATTTTAACACAATTAATTCTTCCAATCCATGAGCATGGAATATCTTTCTATTTATCTGTTTTTCTTTTATTCCTGTCATCAGTATCTTCTAGTTTTCAGTGTATAAATCTTTCACCTCCTTAGTTAAATTTATTCCTAGGTATTTTATTCTTTTTGATGCAATTTTAAGTGAGATTGTTTTCTTAATATCTCTTTCTAATAGTTCATTGTTAGTGTATAAATACACAACAATTTTTATATATTGATTTTGTATCTTGCAACTTTACTGAATTTGTTTACTAGTTTTAACAGTCTTTTGGTGGACTCTTTAGAGTTTATAATATCATGCCATCTACAAATATAGTTTTAATTCTGCCTTTCCAATGTGGATGATTTTTATTTATTTTTCTTGTCTAATTACTCTGAGTAAGACTTCCAATATTCTGTTGAATAAAAGAGGTAAGAGTGAGTATCCTTAGAGAAAAAGCTTTCAGTTTTTCACCATTCAGTATGATGTTAGCTGTCGGCTTGCCATATATGGCCTTTATTATATTGAGGAATGTTTCCTCTATACATACTTTGTTGAGAGTTTTCATCATATGTGGGTGTTGAATTTTGTCTAATTCTTTTCTGCATCTATTGAGATTACCATATGATTTTTATACTTTATGATTGTTCCTGGTGTATCATGTTGATTGACTTGCAGATGTTGAACCCTCCTTGCATTCCAGGAATAAATCCCATTTGGTCATGGTCTATGATCTTTTTAATGTGTTTTAAATTCTCTTTGCTAATATTTGTTGAGGATTTTTACATTTATGTTCATCAGGAATATTGGCTTATCATAGTATCTTATGATCCTTTGTATTTCTGTAGTATCACTTATGTCTCTTTTATTTCTGATTTTATTTGAGTTCTCTATTTTTTTCTTGGTGAATCTAGCTAGAAGTTTATCAATTCTGTTTATTTTTTCAAATAACAAGCTCTGAGTTTCATGGATTTTTTTCTATTGTCTTTTTGGTCTCTATTTCATTTATCTATGATTTTTATTTCCTTTTGTCTACTATGTGCTTCATTGTTTTTGAGATTTCTTATTTCTTGATGTAGGCATTTATGGCTATGAACTTTTCTCTAGACCTGCTTTTGCTTCATCCTATAGGTTTTGGTATGTTGTATTTCCAATTTAATGTGTAATGGCATTTTTTATTTCTTTTTGATGTTTTCTTTGACCCATTGATTGTTTAGTGGCATGTTGTTTAATCTCCACATATTTGTGAATTTCATAGCATCCTTATTGTAATTGATTTCTAATTCCATGCCATTGTTCTCAGAAGAGATGCTCGATGTGATTTTAATCTTAAATTTATTAAGAATTTTTTTTGTGGCCTGAGATGATTTATTGTATTGTGTTCCATGTGCATTTGGGAAGAATGTATATTCTGTTACTTTGGGATTTATGTTCTGTATATTTACCTGTTAAATTCATCAGGTCTAATGTATTGTTGAAGGCCAATGTTTTCTTATTAATTTTTTTATTTGTATGATCTATCCATCGATGAAAGCGGCGTACTAAAGTCTCCTACTATTACTGTATTAATGTCTGTTTCTTTCTTTTAGTCTGTTAAATTTTGCATTATATACTTATGTGTTTCTATATTGGGTGCAGAAATACTTACAGATGTTATTTCCTTTTGTTGAATTAATCCCTTAAACATTATGTAATAGTCTTGTTGTTATTACAGTCTTTCTTCTGAAATAAATTTTGTCTAAAATAAGTATAGCTACCACAGCTTTCTTTTGGTTTCCATTTGCACCAAGTATCTTTTTCCATTTTCGCTTTAAGTCTATGTGTATTCTTACATCTGAAATGAGTGTCTTCTAGGCAGCATATAGATGGGTCTTCTCTGGTTTTTTTAAACACAGTTAGCTACTCTTTGTTTTTCATTTGGAGATTTAGTTCATTTACATTTAAATTGATTAATGATAGTTATTACCATTTTGTTAATTGTTTTGTAGTTCCTCCTTTTATCTTCTCTTGCTCTTTCCTTTATGATTTGTTGACTTTCTTTATTGATATGCTTAGATTCCTTTATCTTTTGTGTATCTACTATAGGATGTTGCTTTGTGGTTACCATCAGGCTTACTACATATAACAGCTTATATACATAACATGGTATTGAAAGTTGATAACAACTGAAATTTGATTGCATTCTAAAGTCCTGCATTTTTAATCTTCCCCTGCCCACATTTTCTGTTTTTTGACATCACATTTAATATATTTTTATCTTGTGTTTCTTAACTAATTATTGTAATTATAGTTATATTTAGTACTTTTTTTGTCTTTTAAACTTTATACTAGCTTTATAATTGATTAACCTACCATGTTGAATTTCTAATATTTTTGATATAATACAGAAAAAATTATTTTATATCCTTTAAAATGAAAGGAGAAACCTGATCATCTCATCATTATAAAACTATTCAGATTATTTTCATCTTTTTCTTTTAGTCTTTATTCATTTATATCTTTTTATTGTTGCTATTAAATTAACCATTCCATATCATGTTGTTTTTACTTTTTATTAAACATTTTATGTATGATTCTATAGTTTTTATATACAGTTTTAATATTTGCATAATCCTTCATGTTGTTATCCCATGAATTATTTAATATTTAATAACAAGATTTTGGTCTTAAAGATTCAAAAAGAATAAAATTACAAGTGGGATATTTTTTCTATTGAACAGTTATATAATCAGAGTATACAAGCTATAATTATGGATATGAAACCCTTTATATTCAGTTTTTTTTTTTTCTTAAACTGGAAACTCTTTTTTTCCTCCTAATATTAAGTGATTTCCTTCTCTGGATTTTCATATTCAGTCACAGGTGCAGATCTACTTCCTTTTCCTTCCTAATGACTCATACACAATTTTAAGTGGGTAGTCATAGAATTGTAGGACTAGAAAGGACTTGCAGGGTCCACCTCCTTACAGGGGTGACAGTCACTTGACATAAGTGGATGTCTTTTTTATCTTGATGATCTGGGAAAGAGAGTTCAAACTCTCTTGAAACATTCTTATATCTTTTAAATCATTCTTCTGCTTTTCAGTTTATCTTAAATTGCATTTACTATATTCTAAGCCTCTGTTGTTTAGTAGTCATGGCTAACCTGCTACATGCAAGGCATGATATTAGGTACTAATAAATTATATAAAGTTTCAGTTTTGAAGACCTTTCAAGCCACTTTTGAAAACTGAATGGGCTCAATATCACATTAAGGGCTGTGGATTTATTCTGTATATTGGAGTCATCAAGGATATTTAGTGTAGATGTGACAATGGAAATGTAGATTTAATACGTAGTTCTGGGCAGAAAGGTTTTATTTGTCACTCAGCAAATATTTTTTTTCACATCATATTTTATTTGTATATATATGGAACAGATAAATAAGTGGAAAACACAGTTTATTCTCTCTTTAGAAAGCTCTAAATACATAAATACACAAGTAATTGTAGTATAAGGCATTGAGTGCCATGCAGGTAATAAAAGGGAAATTGCATTTTTTCTGGTTGCACTTAACTCATAAGGGTAGAGAAAGTGGGGATTAAGCTGGGTTTGGAGGATAGGCAAGATTTCTAAAGTATGTGATTTCTGTCTCTGCCATTGCTTATGAAGATCCTATCTATAAAAAACATTTTCATTTGGACTCCAAATGCCCTGGTGCCTAGAAAAACCAGGATGTATGGTAGAAAGCAGCTGGAAATTAGTAAGCTAAGTTATAATAATTGCTTTGCCATTAGTAGACTCTCTGTGTGACTTGAACATTTCATTAACATCCTCAAACTTTTGTTTTCTTATTTGAAAAATGAGGAATCCAGACTTGATGATCTTTAAGGCATTTTCTAGCTCTTTTGAGTTCTGTATGCAGAGTATATTGGTTAAGAGCACACAGATGATGCTCAACTGCTTTGTGCCCCAGATCAACCATTTCCCATCTCTGATTAGTGTTATTACTCTGCTTCTGTCTTCTCATCTGCGAAATAAGGATCCTAATAATACACTCCTTCAATAGGTTCATGTGAGGACAAAAAGTGGATAGAGCACAGACTAAGTACTTAATAAGTATTAGCTATATTTGGAGTGATATCAGGGAAGATGGCAGAGTAGGAAGCTCCAGGAATCTGTACCTCCACCAGAAAAAAAACAAAAACAAAAACACAAAAAAATGTTGAATTGACAGAACTGTCTGAGGCAACTACTTTAAAACTATGGTTTTAATAGAATACTTGTACCATCCAGGGGACAGCTTGATGAAAAAGCTGGTGAATTTCAGTAAATGTTGGTCAAATTCAGCTTTCACATTGTAGCAGCTAACATCCTACTCTTCCACCCCGTGAGAGGCAGCTGTTGGGTCGTAAGCATTCCTAGTACAGTTTGCTGAAGCCAGGGTGGACAGTGTGCACTTTGTCCTCCAGAAATGAGCATTGTGAGTTTTGATTGCTGATTGTTGCTTTGGTTATTGAGTATATGAGAGAGAATTCAGCCATTTTTCCACATCCTAGGGGTTGAAGTGGCTTTCCAGCCATGAGAGGATTTAATACCCAGGACCTATTTTTTCCCCTGTCTTGGACATCAGACATGTAAAGAAACCTTTGTCAAGTCAGTGGCTGACTGCAGAGTCAGAGGAAGAGAAACTTCAGTTGCTCACCTACAACAAGAAATACACACTTTGCAAAACAATTTGGAAGAATCACAAAAGGACAGCTCCAGTCCTCAACAAGCAAAAATCATTTCTGAGGAATGGAAAAATTAGATTTCCATTGTTGCCATAGCATAATACAATATAATTTCTCCACTAAAAAAAAAAAACATACAAGGAACAAGAAGTTATGACACATTTACAGGAAATAAAAAATTTGACAGAAACCATCTCTGAGATAGCACACACTTTGGAACTCAACTGAACTCATTAAATTAACTTTTAAATATGTTGGGTGAGTTAAAGGATACCATGAACAAAGAATTAAAGGGAGTCAGGAAAACAATGTCTGAAAAAAATGAGAATATAAGTAAGGAGATAGGAATTATGAAAAGGAACCAAGCAGAAATTCTGGAGCTGAAAAGTATAAAACGGAAATGAAAAACTCTCTAGAGGAATTCAACAACAGGTTTGAGCTGGCAGGACGAAGATCAGCAGTCTTGATGATAATACCATTGAACTTCTCCAGTCTGAAGAACAGAAAGAAAAAAAAAAGAATGAAGAAATATGAACAGAGCCTAAGGGACCTGTGGGAAAGCATCAAGTATGCCAACATACCATTATAGGAATCTCTGAAGAAGAAGAGCGAAACAAAGGGGCAGAAAAAATAATATTTGAAGAAATAATGGTCCCAAACTTCCCAAATCTGAAGAAAGACATGAATACATACATCCAAGAGCTCAGTGAACTCCAAGCAGGATAAATACAAAGAGATCCACACTGAGACACATCATAGTCAAATAGTCAAAACCCAAAGACTAAGAATTTTTAAAGCAAGAGAGGTGATTTATCTTGTACAGGGATCCTCAGTAAGTTTAAGAACTGATTTCTCATGAAAAATCATGGGCCAAAAGGCAGTGAGATGACATAAGTTCTGAAAGAAGAAAACTTTGAACCAAGATTGTATTTCCATCAAAACAATCTTTGAATAATGAAAGAAAAATTGGGACATCCAGATAAAAACTGAGGGAGTTCATGACCAGTAGACTTTCCTTTCAAGAAATTCTAAAGGGAGACTCTTTCAGGATGACATAAAAGGATACTAAACAGCAACTTGGAACCATAAGAAAAATGAAGAACACTATTAATATAACTATGTAAGTAAATATAAAGCCAGTGTTATTGTGCTTTTGGTATTGTTTGTAATTTCTCTTTCCTATATAAAAGGCAAATGCATACACCAATAATTATACATCTTTGTTATTGGGAATGTAATGTATAAAGGTGTAGTCTGTGACAATAATAATATAAAGAGGAAGAGATGGAGATGAGCAAAGTGTTTCTATAACATTAAAACTAAGTTGGTATTATTCAAGCTAGTTTATAATAAGTTTAAGGTGTTAATTGTAATCCCCAAGATGTAAGCACTGAAAAAAGAAAAATACACTGAAAATGAAAGAATTAAAATGGCACACTAGCAAAAAACATCAACCGAATATTTAAAAAACATTAATGGAGGAATTTAAAAACAAACATATGAGGAATGTAAGGAAACAATATATAAATACCAGAAGCAGATTCCTCTTTATCACATTATGTGTGAAATGGATTAAAAGGTAGCAGTTAGCAGATTGGATTTTAAAAAAACAGGACTCATCTATATATTGTGTACAAAAGACTCAATTTAAACATAAAGATACAAAGATATTGAAAGTCAAACGATATAATAAAATATTCCACGCAAATTACCAAAAGAGAGCTAGAGTGGCTAAATCATTGTCAGAAAATTTCAACTTTAAATCAAAAAAGGTTATAAGCACAGGAAGGACATTAAATATTGATAAAGGATTCAACATATCAAGAAAAGAGAATAGTTATAAACATAGATGTACTTATCAAAAGTGTTGATGGATTGGAAAACTTAACATTGTTAAGGTGACAATACTAGACATAGCAATCCACACATTCAATACAATCCTTATCAAAATCCCTTTGGTGTTTTATAAGAAATAGAAAAAACCATCCTAAAATTCATATGGTCTTCAAGGGACCCCAAATAGCCAAAATAATCTTGAAAATGAAGAATAAAGTTGGATAACACACACTTCTGGTTTCGAAGTTTATTGCAAAGCTACAGTAATCAAAATAGTGTGTCCTTGAGTAAAGATAGACATATAAACCAAAGGGGGGAAATGTAAAATCCAAGATAAACTCTCACATATATAGTAAATTGATTTTTGACAAAGGTGGCAAAACCAGTAATGTGGAAAGGATAGTCTTCAACAAATGATGCTGGATAAAACTGGATATCAACATGCAAAAGAATGAAATGGAGCCATACCTTACAAAATATATAAAAAGTAGTTCAAAACGGGCTGAGGACGTAAATATAAGAGCTAAAAGTATTAAAACTTTGTAGGAAATGGGAAAATTTTTATAATGTTTGATTTGGCAACTATTTCTAGGATGTGACATTAAAAGCACAGGCAACGAAGGTATAATATGTATGAATTGGACTTCATCAAAATTAAAACTTTTGTACAATCAAAGGATGCTCTCAAGAGAATGAAAAGGCAGCCCACAGGATAGAAGAAAATAGCTGTTCACCATATCTGCTAAGGGATTAATATCTAGAATATATAAAGAACTCCTACAACTTAACATCAACAAAAAAGAAAACAAAACCTCAAGTTATAGAAAACACCATAAACACATGAGAAGGTGCTCAACATCATTAATCATTAGGGAAATGCAGATCAAAACCACAGTGAGATACTATCTTATCCCCTTTAGGATCACAGAAACAGAAAATAACCCATGTTGGTGAGAATGTCAAGAAATTGGAACTTTTGTGCCCTGTTGGTGGGATTATAGAATGCAGCAGCTGCTCTGCAGAAAATTTTGACAGTTCCTCAAAAAGCTAATTATAGAATTACCATATGACCCAGCTGTTCCTCTCCTAGATATGTACTAAAAGGAGTTGACGACAGGGCCTCAGTTTCATGTACACCAGTGTCCATAGCAGCATTTACAGTAGCCGAAATATATAAAAGCCAAAGTCTCCTTCAACAGATGAGTGGATTAATAAAAGTAGCATATATGTAATGTGGAATGTTATTCAGCCATAAAAAGGAATGAAGTATGATTCATACTATAAAATGGATGAACCTTGGAAACATTATGATAAGTCAAAGAAGTCAGAAACTAAGGGAAAATATTATATGATTTCATTTTATGAGATACCTGGACTAAGAAAATTTGTAGAGACAAATATTAGTTTAGAGATTAACAGGGGTTAGGAATAAGGGGAATGTGGAGTATTGCTTAATGATTACAGTTAATGATTACTGTAAAGGGTGATGAAAAAGTTTGGAAATAGATAGTAGCAATGCTTGCACAACATTGTGAATATGATTAATGCCAGTGAATTGTATACTTTAAAATAAAGTGACATTTTATGTTATATATTTTACTTACAAATTTAAAATTAATAATGTATCCTAAAAACCATTTGACTTTATACTTTAAATGGGTAAATTGTATGTGTGAGTTAAATCTTAATAAAGCTGTTTTAATTGTTATTCATATTACAGATATTAGTACTAGTTAAAATAACAAATCTCAAACTGTTTTAAAATTTTGGTTCTAATCTTATCCTGGTACCTCAGCTGAAAATGTTCACTTCAATTTGCATGCAAGTTTATTTGTATCTCTCGTAACTTATTAGTTTCTACCAAGTGTGATGTATATTTCCAATAGAGGCAGATATCATGATCATCTCAATAGATGCAGGAAAAACATTTGACAAAATAAACACCTTTCTACAATAAAAGCATGCAACAAACTAGAAACTAAAGAGAGTTTCCTTAGCCTGATAAAAGGGCATGTACAAAATACCTACAGCTAACATTATATATAATAATGAAAGACTGAATGCTTTTTTTTTGAAATCAGGAACAATAAAAGGACATCCACTTTTACACATTTCTGTTGAACATTTTACTGGAGTTTCACCTTTTACAGCAGTAAAAGGAAATAAAAGGTATAGAGATTAGAAAGGAAGCAATAAAAAATGTTTATTCACAGATGACATTATCTCAAATGTAGAAAATCTTTAGGAATTCACTAAACTATTGAAAGTAATAAATAAGTTCAGCAAGGTTGCAGGATAGAAGATCAGTATACAAAAGTTAGTTGTATGTACACTTGCAGTGAAAAATCTGAAAATTAAGGAAAAAATTACATTTATAATAGAATCAAAAGAAAAAAACAGGAATATTTAACAAAAGAAGTATAATACTTGTACACTGAAAACTATAAAACAATGTTTAAAGAAATTAATTTTGTTTGAAGGGAGTGCTCACCAAATTGATGTTTTTAGACTTATTAGCATAATCCCTATTAGAATCCCAGCTGCCTCCTTTATAGAAATTGACAAGCTGATCTTGAATTTTATTTATTTATTTATTTATTTATTTATTATTTATTTATTTATTTATTTTAGGCAAGGTGACCTCACATATTTCAAGGATCCTGCCAGTTTACAATCCCTTATTTTTTACTTTTTAAGTCTACAGCACCTGGTCTTCGTAGGTGGTCTCCCATCTAAGTACTAACGAGGCCCGACCCTGCTTAGCTTCTAAGATCAGATGGGATCAGGCTTGTTCAGGGCAGCAGGGCCATAGACTGATCTTGAAATTTTCAGGCACACCATAGGATCTAGAATACCCAAAATAATATTGAAAAAGAGGAACAAAGTAGGAAGACTCACACTTCTCAATTTTAAAACTTACTAAAAAGCTATAGTAATTAAGACAAATGTTAACTACCATAGGAATGGACATATTGACTAGGAGATAGATTAGAAAACCCACAAATAAATTCATGTATCTGTGACTAGTTGATTTTTGACAAGGTGCCACCATCACTCATTGGGGAAAGGATAATCTTTCAACAAATGGTCCTGGTACTATTGGATATCCACATGCAAAATAAGGAAGTTGGACTCTTACTCAACACCTTTCATAAGAAATGAATCCAAGACGTAAAATGTAAGAGCCCAAGTATAAAACTCTTAGAAGAAAACATAGAAGTAAATCTTCGTAACCTTAGATTTGGTGGTAGATTCTTAGATATGACAATAAAAGCATGAGCAACAAAAGAAAAATTGCACATCATCGAAATTAAGAATTTTTATGCTTCAAAAGACACTGTCAATAAAGTGTAAAGTATGCAAAGTAAAATAAATAAGTGAAAAGTATATTAAGTAAAATAAGCCAGACATAAAGACACATAATGTATGATCTCATTTATATATGGAATCTAAAGAGATGGAACTCATAAAAACATGGAGTAGAAGATCAGTTACCAGAGCCTGTGGGGTGAGGGAAATGGAGAGATGGTAAAAGGATACAAACTTTCTGTTAGAAAATAAATATGTTCCAGAGACCTAATGTACATCATAGTAACTATAGTTAATAATAATGTATTATATACTTGAAATTTGCTAAGAGTAGATATTACATGTTCTCACCACAACACATGAAAGAATTATGTGAGGAGACTAATATGTTAATTAGCTTAACTTTGGTAATCATTTCACAGTATAAACATATATTAAAACATTACTTTATGTACCTTATATATATATAATTTTATTTTTCAATTATACCTCAGTAAAGCTGGCAGGGTGGGGGAGTGAGCACATAGAATGGGAAGAAATATTCACAAATCAGATATCTGATAAGTGACTCATACATAGACTATATAAGGAACTCTTATGACTCAATGATAAAAAGACAACCAATTTTTAAAATTGGCCAAGAATGAGAATAGACATTTCTCCAAAGACCTACAGAAATGCCAATAAGAGTAATGATTAAGGTCATGGATTTTCAAGTTAGACTGCCTCTATTCAAATCTTCATCCACCACTTATTAGCTGTGTGCCCTTAGGCAATTACTTTACTTCTCTGTACCTCAGAGGGTCTTCTGTGAGGTGTAAAGGAGTTAATTTGGAAAGTGTCAATCACATTGGAAATATGAAAAAGTGTTAACTATGGTGGGCTCTCTTTTAGTTGTCATTATAAGCTCAGTCACATCATGGTACTTCACTACCAGTTTAGGAATCCAAGGCCTTGGTTCTAGCTCTAGCCTTTTTACTCATTTGCTATGCAAATCACTCAGCCTTTTCCTCTAAACTGTAGATAATTCTATATATCCTACTTTCCTCCCAACGTAGTTATAAGAATCAAAAGAGATAATTTAAGGAAAAATGTTTATAAAATTCTCATTTAATTAATGTATAAAATACAAATATAATAAACATGATTCTTGAATATTACACTAAACAATAACAAAATGCATAACTATTATGCTTTCCTTCTCCTAATAAACTCTTTATCAAGTTAATCCTATTCTTGTTTGTATCCATTGGTGTACTGAATAATTTCTTGTACATAATTAGTGCTCAGTAAATGTACAGGAGAAAAATTTAATTGAAATATTATAAAATTTGAAACAATATAAATACTTGGATGTTATTTTCCTGAGAGGATGCTAAGAGGATTTAGAATCTAACATCAGTAACCTATGTGTTTTATTTTGATAAGACAACTTAGTGTCTATGGCCATGCTACCCTGAACACACCCGATCTCATCTGATCTCGGAAGCTAAGCAGGGTCGGGCCTGGTTAGTACTTGGATGGGAGACCATCTAGAGAGACCAGGTGCTGTAGGCATTAAAAAAAAAAAAAAAGACAACTTATATAATCTTTATCACTGTATTTATAGCTCATCAGAATGATAGTTTATAACTTAACGTACCTATATCTTTAACCATAAATTTTTGGGGGCCAAGAATTCAATTTATATTATCAGTAATAAACTGGTAAAAGAACATATAAACACATGTACAGTTAACACCTATATTGTTTCTTTTAAAGACAAAAATGAAGTATGAAAAAGACTTCCAGTCTACAGCCATGCCACCCTGAACAAGCCTGATCCCGCCTGATCTCGGAAGCTAAGCAGGGTCGGACCTGGTTAGTACTTGGATGGGAGACCACCTTGGAAGACCAGGTGCTGTAGGAATAAAAAATAAATAAATAAGGATTGTAAGCTGATAAGATACTTGCAATCTGTGAGGTCAACCAAGGGTTGCCCCGCCTAAAAAGAAAAAGGAAAAAAAAAAAAAGCTTCCATTCAGATAGCTCTGATTTTCTCTTGTTCTCTCACACACATTGACTCAGAGCTTTGCTGTCATCTGCCCAGAGGAAGCCCACTAAATAGACTCCAGAAAGAAAAGAACATTAAATGATATTCTATGAACAGAAGGAAATGATTCCATCACTGATAAAATAAATCTTTATGTGCTTACTTTTATATTAACAAACAAAAATGTTCTGTATTTAAGAAGGAAGCCGTTCATATTATCCAGGTAATAAATAACATAGATTAGCCTAAAAAACAAAATTATTTGAGGTTCTACTTTAAATAATATATTTAAATTATAAAGTGAAACTTCTATATGATTAGCTTTTGAGAAAAGTCTACTTGCTAATTGTCCTAATTGTCTTCTAGAGGTCTCAGCAGAGTGCTGGGCAAGCCAGCACCGGGGAGACTTGGAAATGTGGGTGGGTATAGCAGGTGAATATTTGTAGCTATAAGTTTATATTTTAAGGTGGTAAACTTCAAGGATGAAGAATTGAAAGTGTGAAAATAAGCTGTGACATTTAAAAGAAGCTGTGCTTCCTCTAAAATGGTTTTGATTCCAGAATGTTCTTATTCTTTTCATAATTTAAAGCAGTGTTCTTTAATCAGTTTTGCGCATTTATCTAGTTTAGCTGATGTTTGTTCTGTTCGAAGCTAGACTAAGCTTAGCATTTGCCTATTTGCAGTAATAATTAAACCTAGGCTTTGTGACTTTTTTTTTTAAGGATATTTCTTAGGCTTATTTTTCTGATTTTTTAATTTTAGCAGTGTCAAGTTCAATTCTTTTATGATCATTGTCTTCTCATATTATTTTTATTGCCATTCAGAGTGAATCCTTTTATTCTATATTTTATAAATTTTCAACTGAAATTTCAAATTGGTACATTTCCTGAATTTTAGAAAAACATTTTTCAATCCATTTAGTATTTAAATACTATAGTCTGTTCCTCATATTTTGTGCAGTTCAATTTTTATTTCTTGTGAAATCAAAAGTTTGAACCATTAAAACATTTTTTACATATGAACATTGTTGGCTTTTGTTGAGATTACCTATATCATGTATGATGACCATTACTAGAATTACTTTTCATGTCTTTTAAAGGTATCCTGTTACCTTTCTGCCTTTGTTGATTTTTATTGATCTGACTCTATGTGCAGATTATTAAATTATTCATATGAAGTTACTATTTTCTTGATAAAATGATTTTTTAAATTGACTCTTCATGTCAATTAAAATTTAAAAACTAGACAGCAGAACAAGTAGAACCGCCTAGCTGTTTTTACTGATGTGATTCTTTAGTTTATCCTGAGCTAGTTCATTTTTCTCAGAGCTCTAGTAAAAATGAATGTAAGTAAAAATTGAGTCACTTATTCTGACCCCATGTCTTGAGTATTGTCACTTCATCTTTTTGTTTGTATTTTCTGTTTTCTTTGAAGGTGGTCCTCAAAGTTGAGGTTTGTGGTTATTGATATCCTAGAATTAAAGTGGCTTTGTTACATATGTATTTGGAAATTCATATATTTCTGATTTAAAATTGCTATACCAAAGATTCTCAATTTAGGTAATTTTTAAAAAGCATCAAGTTTTGTTTAAATAACATTAAGTTTCATTTAAGTGATTCATTATTAGAAAGATACTATTTTGAAATTTTCTAGAATAGATTTTCTAAATCCGATATCTTTGAAGAATAACATCATTTATATAAAGCATTTAATGTGTCAAATAATTTCCTATCCATTATTGCTTTAAAATATTCTAACAAATGTTCTTATACACATAAATAAGACAAAATGGATTCTTTTAATCTAGTCAGATCATTTGGCTTGTAAGGTACAAAATTGAGACTTAAAGTCTCTAGACTTCATATTCTGTGTTCTGCCTGCTATACCACACTGCTGCTCTGAATAGGCAATTTGCACCTAGAGAAAATGTGGAATGGTGTATTGGATATTTCTTAAAAAGTGTGTATTACTTGATGACTTGATTTGTTGACACTGCGGATGAGATGCATAGAAGGCTATGTTAGCTCAGTCAAGTGAAAAAAATGTCAAGTTATAATTTTCTCTGCAGCAATTGAGCTGTGAGACCAGAGACATAAGATATAATTTTTATCTTTTTTTCAGCTGCATGGAGTGAGATCTTTGTTAATTAAGAGGTGAAAAAGCCAAGCCTTCCATATCAATAAGTTAAAGCATTAAAATTCTATAGCTGTAATGATTTCAGAAATCCACCAGATATAATGGAACACAAAGGAGGAAGTGCTGTTTTCTGTAAGTTCTGGCAAAGCAGAATGGATCCATAGAAGACCTTCCTATCATTTATGCTAAGTCCTGATAGTTGGGCAGGTGTTTTATAAGCTGAAGGAGTAAGCCTGAGATGCATTTTTAGGTACTTGAGTAAAGCTAGGACGGTGTAAATGGTCATGTGAGTTTTTCTACAGTAGTAATCCTCAAAGTATGGTCGTAGGACCAGCAACATCAAACATTGCTTTGGAATTATGAAAAATGCAAATTAGTGGAACCCACCCCAGACCTAGTCAATTAGAAAGTCTGGGGGTGGGGTGCCATACTCTTTGTTTTAACAAACCTATGATTCTGAGTCATGCTGAAGTTTGAAATTTCTGTTCTGGAGTTACATTGGGAGATAAAAACTATAAGATAAATATTGTCTTGGGTAAAGCATGCAAATACATTTAGGTTAATATTCAAGAAGTGCCTTATATAACTCAGTGTTGAAATGATCTTTAAAGATATGAAGGAAATTTTGACTATTAGGTCAGTTTGGGCATATTTGAGAATACTCATAGGAAGTGATTATTACTTAATTTATCAAGTAATGAGGCAATTTATTATTTAAAAAAGGTAGATTGAAGTGTTTATATGTATTAAAGAATACACTTTTAATGTGGGGGAAAAAAAGACAATAATACAAAGAAGAAAATAAAAATTTACCTGTAAATAAGCCTTTCATTAAGAGGTAAATTGCTTAATTTTTTGATGCAGATAATTCCAGCACTTTCTCTTTGTAAGACTATTACATTAGTAATAACTAGTACTACCATCTTGGGATCACATAGTTCATATAGACGAGTCTGTTTTTCTAATGCATTAAATGTATTTTTTGAATTAGGATTTTTAATACTTTCATTTATTTGTATAGCTGTTTCATGATTTATTTTTCTACTTTTTGTTAGAAATTAAGATTCCTTGCTATATTTCATTATAATAAATGTGATTAACATTTCTGTATATGAATGTTTTTCTCCATTTCTGATTATTTCATTAGTATAGATTCTTAACAATGACTGAGTAAAAGTGTTTGAACATTTTTAAAGCCTTTAATTACCCATTTGTCAATAGAAATGGATATACTACCCAGAGAAAACTATTTTTCTGAGATATCATACCTTGCATTGGAAGAATTAAGTTAACCTCTAGATATTTTAGGAATAGCCTGTATCTAGTAATAGTAGTTACTCTTAAATAGTGTCTAGTATGTATGTCAAGCATTGTATACATGTGTGGCTATATATATGAATATATCTACCTAATCTTATAATAATACTATTAGGTATGTTTGGTCCCCATTTTAGATATAAAAAAATTAAAGTACAGGAAATTGGAGTAATTTGATCAAGTTAAAATAGGCAATAAATGGCAGAGCTAGAATTTAAACCCAGGTCAGACTGACTTCGGACCATGTTTTTCTTCCTGCTTTGTTCTCTTTTTTTACAGCCTTTATAGTCTTCATATTCTGTTAAGTTCTGGCAGGATTTTTGTTACTGAATAAAAGTATAGGATTTGTGCCTTGAAAATAAAATTTGCAGCCACTGCCAAGAATTATGGTGGTTCTTTCTATAAATTGCCATTTCTAGTGATCCTGTGCCTCAAAAAAGGAAATGATCAGAGACTTATATTTGTTTAGATAATTAGACTTCTAGTTTATAAAGGAAGTTTATTCTCATAACCTATGAATTCATACTTCCATGAATTTATTATATGTATTTATTATACTATGGAATTTCAAACAAATAAACTGGTCCTTAATGTTGTGTTTATTTGGATGAAAAGAGGCTTAGACAAAGTATCATTGGGGATTTAAAAATAGCATACAATTATAAGTGTTGGTGTTCTACATCAGTGTTTTATCAGTTTCTTAGATGTGTGGATCCGATTGGGTAAGAAGATGAAAGAAACACATTGAACACAGGAGACAAATCTTGTCAAATATGAAGTTGAAAATAGAGGATGTATAAGCCTTCAACTTTTTATTTATGAAATTGGCTTAATTCTTTAGTACAGTGATATTTTCTAAGACGTGTGTTTTTGAATTTTATATAGAGAGAGTAAATCTGATTTTTTGGTGGAGAGGAGTGCCTACTCACTCTTTAAATAACTGAGAAGGTGGGCAGGATAGTTTCTCTATTAAAAATTTATTGGGGTGGGGCAGGAAATGGTATAGATGATAGAGGCTCTGTTCATCTGTCTGGCAACCAAATCAGAGTTGTGACAGAAACAAGGAGCAAACAGCAAAGAAAAATTGCCTAGGATCTAGATGAACAAGCCATACAACTAAGGAGAAATCTAAGAAATCACCTGCAATGGCAGAAAGTAGGACAGGGCGAGGACATGGGGCTGCCCAATTTCAAGCTACTGAGTAAGACAGAGCCTGCGGCAGTGGCAGCACCAAACGCCTCTTAAAGGACCGGTGTCCGCAAGCAGACTCTCACAGTGACAGACCTGCTCGCTCTGAGCGCCAAAGCCAGTTTGGCTGTGCAGGGAGCACCAGGGACTTACAGGGGAACACTGAGTTGTCAGAGTGAGGTGAGACTCACTCTATACAGAAGTAGCTGCAGTATCCATTGTTCCTCTGTTGAGCCTTTCCCTCTCCTAGTGCACAGTCTCAGCACTGCTATAGCAGAAATGTCATCTAACTGGATAACAGAGGTCTCTCTGCCCAGAGGATTCCCTGAAACCCCACTTCACCCAAGCCACATCCAGGTGTATGCTCAGCTTCTCAGGTGATCCTTACTGACCTGGGCCTAGACTCACAGTGGTGGCAGCTGGCCTCGGTTTATGGTGTGGCCTTTTGAGGCAGCTATAAGCACAGCACCTGTGGATTACTTGCTGAATCTTAATGGATGGCCCCAAGAGGCACAGGCTTGGGCTAAATTTGACCTGCAGCTGAACCCCACTCAGGACTGTGCCACTGGACACCTACTACACAAAGCTGTACTAATAAGACTGGGAGACTTAGGAGTTTTGCTTAGTACATAGAAAGAGACACAGAAAGGCAGCCAAAATAGGAAGACAAAGCAGCAGAAACTAGATGAGAGAACAGAACAGAGATCCAGAAATAATGGTGTCAAGGAATCTCACAAAAGCAGAGTTCGTAAACACTGATTGTAAAGATGCTCAATGAGCTTATAGAAGAGCAGATAAATTCAGTGAGAACTTCAACAAAGAGATAAAACATAAAAATGGAAATGGAAATTATAAAAGGGAACCAGTCAGAAATGAAGAACACATTAACTGAAATGAGAAGTATATTAAATGGAAAATAAACAAAGTGAATAAAGAAGAGGATCAAATGACCTATATAGAGGATGAGAAAGCCAAGGACCGGCAATCAGAATGGCAAGAAAAAAAGAAGCCAAGACTCTAATAATAATTTAAGGAACCTATGGGACACTATTAACGGTAAAAATATCCATGTCATTGGGTACCTACAGGAAAACAAGATGTTGAACAGCTATTTGAAGAAATAATGATAAAAACTTCCCTAACCTGGTGAAGGAAATAAATATAAAACCCCAGGAAGCTCAGAGAGTACCCAGAAAAATGAACCCAACGAGACCACACCAAAGACACATCATAATTAAAATGCCAGAGGTTAAATACAAAGAGAGAATCTTAACAGTAGCAAGTAAAAAGCAGTTAATTACCTACAAGGGAGCACCCATAAGACTGGCAGCTCATTTCTCAAAAGAACAGAAGAGTTGGCACAAAATATTCGATGTGATGAAAATGCAGGATCTAAACCAACAATACTTTATCCAGCAAAGCTTTCATTTAGAGTTGAAGGACAAATAAAGAACTACCCAGACCAAAAAAGAAAAAAGCTAAAGGAATTCTTGAACACCAAGCCCATATTACAGGAATTGTTGGTAGGACTTCTTTAAGAAGAAAAAAAACATGTATCAAAAACAGGAATAAAGAATGGTAACAACTACATTCCTATCAACAAGTACCTCAAATGGAAAAGAATTAAGTGCTCTAGCCAAAAGACAGGGAAGCTGAATGGATACGAAAACAAGACCCCTACGTATACTGCCTACAAGAGACTCACTTCAGATTAAGACACACACAGACTAAAAGGAAGGAGATAGAAAAAGATATTGCCTTGATGGACCTAGAAGATATTGCGCTGAGTGAAGTAATTCATACAGAGAAAGACAAGTACTACATGATTTTATGTACATGTGGAATCTAAAGAACGATATAAACAACAATACAAAAAATGGAAACAAACTCAGATATAGAGAATATTTCGAGGTTACTACATGGATAGGGGTTGCGGGGCACTGTGAAAAAGGGCAAAGGGATTAAGAAGTACAAATAGATAGATACAAAATAGTCATGGAGATATAAAGTATAGCTTAAGTAAAATAGTCAACAATGTAAAAATTATGTAGGAGAGAAGAGGGATGACATGATTTAGTAGGGTGACCACTTCGTGAGTTATATAGATCTCTAATCACTAAGCTGTACAAATGAAACTAATGTATTATTGTATGCCAACTATAATTTTAAAAAAATTCATTGAATTGTACAGTGTAAATATGAGCAACAAATTGTCTATTATACTTCAAAAAAAAGCTGGTGAAAGAAATTCAAAAAAATAAAATAGTTCTCTCAAAATTAAAAAAGGGACCCATGACCGTGAATTAAGTGAACATAATATCTATTTTTATTATAGAAACATTAAATTTCAACACATTACCCATTTTTTTACATTACTCATTTGCTTTTATAAATCTATTATCTGACTTATACCTATTCTGCAAAAAATGCCAATAAATTATATAAATAATAGTTTTTAAAACTAGGAACAATATGTTTTATGATAAACAATACTAAATCTGAGTTGCATGAACTGTTAACTTGTAATTTGTTTTAATGTTTATCTTAAAATAAAACCCAAACCAACCACCTGCTAATGAAAAAAAAAAGGGAAAGAAGGATTGAAGGGGAAAGGAGAAAGAAAAGACAATTCTCTTTGTTTTCTTTTGGTTACTACATTAATTCCATTAATCAATTAATCCTCTTTGCCACCCATCACAGGTTTGTAGGTCTTCTTCCCAGACAGTAAACAAACAAATAGATCTTAGTTTATGATTTGGACTAAATACTGTTTTTTAAACGGGTTTATGGTTATCTCCATGTCAACCACAATTGTCCCTTTCAGCATATCCAGTGCAAAATATTCTTGATTTAATTAATTGCTAGACACACCAAAAAAATTGAGGAGGCATAACTAGCAGAAAAAGAAAAGTAAGTATCTCTCATAAACCTCACAGTTTCTGAAAACAAGTTGCTAACAGGGTATTTCGCACTGTGATAGTGTTTAACAGTGCTTGTACTGTTAACCTTTGACGGTGATAGAAAATGAAGAGATGTCTCAATTGTTTTTCCTTCTCTCTCAGAAAAAATTTTAAAAGTCTATGATTTCCTGTTACTTGAGTTGCATACATAACATTTTCAAGTAATATATATATGAGAAGTAGACATGGTTCTTAATGCAAAGCGTATGTGTTTGGGCAGTCATTTCTTTTCAGAAAACATTTTAACAAATTATCATTTTTATTGAATTATATATATTACCTACATATTAAAGAAAAAAGGTTTCTACAAGAAACCCTAGTACTCGGATTCCACTGAAGAATGCTACTTTCTAGATTTTTTATGTATTTCATTCATGGGCGTTACTCCCATATTTTAGCCTGTCCTGCCACTATGGCTGCCATCTTCTCAGGGATACTCAAATTGTTTACTAGAAAGTAAATGCATATTCTTCAGATTCCTTAAATAGAAGAATCAGTGTGAGTCTGGTATCATGACAGTGTTAACTGATGTTGTTGTTCGTATATGTGATTATCAAGTGAGGTTTAACACCTTAGGTTTGTTTTTATTTTCAGTTGATCTTTGATCTTCAGGAAAGCTAGTTAAACATGCTATAATATTGATCCATACATGCTCTGTAAACTTGTTTTTTGGTCATCACATAACATTTGTGGCAATAAGATAAATAGATGATTATAAAGTCCACACCAATCAATATTGGCCTGCAGCGTAAAAAGAAATTGAGAGGTCATACTACCTAGAGAAATAATGCTGGTATCATGGATATGGATGTTTAAAAACTCTAACCTCCTTTGCTTGCTAATAATTAAAAGCGAACATGTGAATTTTTTCTGCAGAGACTTGATGATGTGGTGGTGTGACATATTTGCTTATCACATTAAATCTAAATAATTACTACCAGGCAACCTCTTGAGTGCTTCATGCATTCCCTTCCTTGTATCTTCACACACCCTGACCAATGGGACCCCTCATCTGCCTTCTTGTCCTAGGAAGCCTTCCCTAACTCCAAAGGGATTGATTACTCCCAGAGAGTCTTCCATCTGGGAATCATATCCCAGTAACATCCTTTTCCTTCGTAGTAAAACTGTCTATTCAGTTCTGTTTTCTCTGATTGGATTCCCAGTTCCCTAGCCCAGTGCCTGGCACATCATAGGTGGTCAGTAAAAAGAGTAAAATAAACAAATGTACCTACATATGGATTATAAGGTTTTCCCCATATCAACTAGCCTTGCAGATACATTTTATATACATATGTTATTATTTGAATTATTTTCCCAGATCATATGAGTATAAAAAGTTATATCTGTGTCTAAGATTTCAGACTTCCCATATTATGCCAAGTCATACTTTAAACCTCCTTCAGCTTCC
This sequence comes from Eonycteris spelaea, assembly GCA_003508835.1. Lineage (NCBI taxonomy): Eukaryota > Metazoa > Chordata > Mammalia > Chiroptera > Pteropodidae > Eonycteris > Eonycteris spelaea. The sequence goes on from PUFA01000143.1 coordinate 3,646,387, forward strand.
GTAATTCAGAAATTATGATCCTTTGGATCTAGTTAAAATAATGCTTACCTGTGTAGTTATATTTGGAAGATAAAGGGGACTTATGAATATATGTGAAATTTAAACAAGATTTCAAAAGTGTGTTTATCTTAAATCAGAGAATTAGTTATATTCAAATCTCAGTACTGTTTATACAGAAACAAGATAGAACAAATTAGTGGTTGGCAGAGGTGGGATGGGTGGGCAAAATGGCTGGAGGGGGGTCGAAAGGTACAAAGTTCCAATTATAAAACAAATAAGTCATGGGAATGTAATGGACAGCATGTAGAGTATAGTTAATAACAATTTATTGCATATTTGAAAGTTGCTAAGAATAGATTTTAAAAGTCCTCATCAAAAAAATAAAAACATTTGTAACTATGTATGGTGACAGATGTTAACTAGACTTATTGTGGTGATCATTTTGCAATATATACAAATATTGAAGGATTATGTCTATATACCTGAAAGGAATAGACTGTTAGATAGTAGTTCCCCCACCCCCTGCAGTTTTACTTTATGCAATTTGAGTTACCCAAAGTCAAAGGCAGTCTGAAAATATTAAACTGAAAATTCGAGAAATAAACAATTCACAAGTTTTAAATTGTGTGCCTTTCTGAGTAGTAATGCAAGATAATCCATTCGGATGTAGGAAAAAAAATATTAGAATGTCTTTTCATCTCGTTTTAATGTCTATTTTTGTGAAGGATTTATAATTCCAATGGAAATACATGCATATAATTTATAAATATATTAGTAGCATACAGTCAAAAATTGTTTTACTGACAGAATTTTGACATAAAGAATGGTCCAGACTTAAATCATACTTACATTATGACCTACCGCTTGCTAGGTGATAAAAAGAAGCGTTTCTAAAGTAAGTTCTTATCTCTGTTAGAGCCCCAGAACTGAGCCAAAGCACCACTTCTACTTTAGGTTTCCCTTCTTTTGAGCAAAGTTAACAACACTGACATACATGTGAAAGTGCTATTTTTAAAAATGAGAAATTATTCAGCGACATTTTAAAAGTTAGAATTTTTTTGATGTTTGTAACGATTTGTTTAATTGTATATAAAGAGATCTAAATGAATGGTTACTAAGTAAATCTATGACTTTTTAAAATCTGCCTGTTTGGGATGAAACTGTATATCACCTCTATAATTTCCTAGAATCTGGAACTTGGGTCAATTCTAACTTTGCTTCCAAGTCAGAGGGCCAGGTGAGTAAACAGAAATGCTTGTGATGTTGTAAAATGATACACATTTAATTAAAGACGTTCACTCCAACTGCATCACTTAGTTTTCTGTTTTAAGAAGACTAGAATGTTCATTTAGTGTTTATATTTGTAAATTGCTTATCAACTAAATTCATTTTTTCCCCCATTTGAAACTGAAAGAGTTATATTTCCATTAAAGAGGTTCTCTGCCAGGTCAAGCTTCTTTGTCAGATTGCTATGAATTGTACAATTTCAAAGTTAATTTTTATCAAGAATGTTTTAAATATTTTCATATAAAATCGAATATTCAATATTGAAAAATTAGAAGAAAATAAAGGAGTTATTAGCACTAAAGGGACCTACATTTCTGGAGGCAAATATTAAAATATGGAGCATTATAATAATTGAGGAGCATTAAGGGGGTAGGGGTTAGGACACTGTATATCCTACAACACTTAAGACAGCCACGCAGGAGAAAGTGTTCTGTGTTGTACTTCATTGCTCTCAAATATCACATCTGACATTTCTGTAGATGAAGAATCCGTTTTTTAAAATTCATCTCAGCCTAAAAACTAGTGTCATTTTGTATATAACACGAAATATTTTTTTGCATTGTTTTAATATACTTATGGTATTTGAATCTCTAATAGCATCAGTCTACATTTATAGCTCTTAATTAATGGTGATCTAAATATGGATACAAATATATGACTACTTCATATATCAAGTTCTGGTGACTGATCATTTACATATCGAAATATGTATAATTTTATTAAAATGTGGAGTGTTAGACTTTAATAGCTAATAAAATACTAGCATTATAATAAAGATTAGCAAGGAAGTTGAAATACTTTAAGACACTCTTCAAATCTACCTATAAATAAGAGAGAAATGGAGGAAAATGAGCAAAACACCAAGAGTATAATACTTGAAATTGTGGGTACATTTGTACATTTACCTAATACAGTTGCAACTAGAGCAGTCCAAATATATTAATGGTTTTTTATTTATTCTGATGGAATAATCCTGCATCTAACATGGGTTTGTTTTCTTTGTCAAATAGAGATCAGAAAAATTGGCTCCTTTTCTGTTCGCATATGTGTGTGTAAATTATGCTCCCTTTGCAGGCAATGGCTCATAATTAGCTATGCGGCCCCTGCCAAGGAGGCAGAGAACAGAGTTATCGAAATCAGTGAAATAACTCTCTTTTGAGAAAGGGCTTCTATTAAGTAAAGAAGATACCTTTTTTTTAGACTTAAACTAAATAGATTAAAAAGAAGGTTGAGCTCATTAAAATAGCTTTGAAAGTTGTATTAATTTTTTCTGTAGTAGAGAAGAAAGGCTAATAAGCTTTCACTTAGTTGGAGTTATTCTCTGTTTTAGTTGAAGCTTAATGGCCTTAAACTAGACTTTGTATTGAATGTAACATAGTTCTAATATTGGTATGTTTAACTGTAAACTGAAAGGTTCTAAATATGCACAAAATCTTTTACCTAGTGCTTTCTTCTTAATTTAGTTATTAAAGTAATACTGCCTTATTGTATTTTTTTAAACTAACTTGAATGGAAAAGCTGGAACTTTATGACATCTTTCATCCATCTGTCTGTATGCAGCATATTTGCACTTGTACCCAGACAGTGCTGGACACTATGCCCCAACCCTTCTCTCTTATTTTCTGGTATCCTCTTCTTGCTGACCTACTCTTTGTCTCTACTTCTGTCTCTGTCTTTCTCTCTCTCACAATTTTTTTCTTATTTTGGGGTTACTATACCTGTAGTCTATAGGCTTAAAATGTTATATTGCAAGTTTGTATTTGAATAGATCATGTGGAAATAGGCTAGACACCAAGGAATTTATCTAGATTAGGATAAACAACAATCTTGTAGAAAACATAAGCCTAGTTCTTGAACAAGAATCACAGGATTACAAGCTTTACATATAATTAATTACACGTTGTACATGTTAGAGAGGTAAGTTGAGCCTAGAACATATTGCATGAAGTCACATTAGGCATTTTATCTTTAAGCAGGTAGATTTGCATAACAAAAATTTTACGTAAAGCCCAAAGTTATGTTTGCACAGCTAGAATTGATATCTTGGAATTAGATATTGGTCATTTTGTTAATATAGGTGTGTTTCCTTAATAAAGGAAATTCTTAAAGACTAGAACCCTCACAAGTTTAAATCCACCAGAGTGATTTGGGGGGATTTTTTTTAAAAAACTGAATAATATTACAGGACTTTCATTATATTTTTAATTAAACTTTTTTTTATTTTGAGATAATTGTAGATTTACATGTAGTTGTAAGAAACAATATAGACAGATCATTTGTCTCCTTTAGGATCCACATTTGGAACTGAAGTCCCTAGACCTGTTACCTGAGGCACAGGGAGGGGCGTGGCTCTTTTCGAGTCCCCTGGCAGATGATTCTTGGCAGGAACAAGGCCAAATAGGGCTTGTATGCCCATCCAAAAGGGATGAGACTGGTTTCCAAGTGTGTAGGCAGGACCACAGTTGACATGTCTGCCACCTAGACATAGTCCTGCCTTCTCAAAACAGCCCTCCTCTGTCTTGGGCTCCACCAGGTCTCCTACCTGAATCCCACTTCTATCACAGAGGCACTTTTGTCCATAGACAGCTACCAAATTATTGTTAGTGTGGGGAATATGAACAGAGTCCTCTTATTCTGTCATCTTGGTAATGTCTCATATAAGCTTATATATATATATATACCTGCAAAAAAAATCCTGCTGGGATTTTTATGGGAATTACTTTAAATCTATGTATCCATTTGGGGGAAATTGGCATCTTTATGACCTTGAGTCTTTTAGTCCATAAATATGGTACGTCCGTTTATTAAGATCTTCTTTCATTTATTTCATCGGTGTTTTAAAGCTTCAGCATACAAGTCATATACAAGTTTTGTTAGTTTTACGTCAAAGATTTTTTTTGTTTTTTGTTTATTTTTGCTATTATAAATTATTTAGATCTTTAGTTTTGGTATCCGCATGTTCATTGATGTTATATAGAAATACACTTGATTTTCATGTATGCTGTGATCTTGCTGAACTCACTTATTAGAATATTAGTTATTTTGCTGATTCTTTGTAATTTTCCATACAAGCAGTCATATCATTTGAAAGTAGGGATAGTTTTCTTTTTTCTTTTTTTGATCTGTATGGTTTTCTGCCCACCCCCCTTATTGCACTGGCAAGAACTTCCAGTCCTATTTTGAATGTAATGAGAGAGCAGACATAGTTGCTTTGTTTCCCACCTTAGATGGAAAGCATCCATTCTTTCACTATTAATTATAATGTTAGCTGTAGTATTCTTATAGATGCTCTTTATCAGGTTGAACAAGTCCTCTATTTCTGATTTTCTGGGTTTATTATTATGAATAAGTGTTGAATGTTGTAAAATTTTTCCTACATCGATTGATGAGATCATATAACTTCTTTTGCCTTCAATATGGTGGAAGTAATTTTCAAATATTAAAATATTTCAAATATTGCTTGAGTGCAAACAAGCCTTGCATCCCTGGAATTAACCTCACTTTGTCATGTTATATAATTCCCTTTATGTATTTCTGAATTCCATTTGCTAATATTTTGTTAAGTGTTTTCTGCATCTCTATTCCTGAGATATGTTAGTCTGTAGTGTTCTTTCATTTTTTTTGTCTTTCTTTCTGTAGCGATATCCTCTGTTTCGTTCTTGATATTGGCAATTTGTGTCCTCTCTATTTTTCCTTTTTTATCATTTATATCAATTATATCAAAAGGCAATTCTTACTGCATTTTCCCCTGTGTTGTTTCTCTGTTTTCAGTTTGATTTCTTATGTATTATTTATTTCCTTCTATTTGCTCTATATATGTTTATATTTTGCTGGTTTTTTCTCTAGATATTTGAAGAAAGAGCTTTAGAGTATTGATTTTAGACTTTCCTTCTTTTCTAATTTAAGCTTTAAGTGATATAAAATTTCCTGTCAGTATTGCTTTAGCTGTTTCCCATGAATTTTGATATATTAAATTTTTATTTTCACTAAATGCATTCCCCCCCTCCCCCTTTTCCTTGACACTTCTTCTTTGACCCATGGATGACTTAAAAGAGTATTATTTTGTTTCTAAGTGTTTGGAGATTTTCCTGTTATCTTTCTCTTGATTTTTATTTTGATTTTATTGTGATCAAAGAGCACATTCAATGATTTAAGTTCTTGTAACTTTGTTGAGGTTCATCTTATGGCCCATAACATGGTCTCTCTTGGAATATGTTCTGTAGGCTCCTAAATAGAATATTTATTCTGCTGTTGTTTGGTTGAGTGTTCTACAAATGTCAGTTAGATCCTGTCAATTGTTTGAGTGTTGTTGCATTCTCCCATATCATTACTGATATTTTGTCTAGTTGATCTAGCAAATGTTGAGAGAGGGATGTCGTAGTCTCCAACTTTAACTGTGAATCTGTTGACTTTCGCTTTCAGTTTCATTAGTTTTTGTTTTATGTAATTTGAATCTATGTTATTTGGGGCATACACATTTAAGATTGTTATGTCTTCTTGGTGGTTTGACCCTTTCATAATTATTTAATGTCCCTCTGTGCCTCTGACTATTTTCTTTGCTCTGAAGCCTGTTTCATCTGATAATAGTACTCCTCCCCTGCTATATTTGTATTAATGTTTACATGATATATTTTCCCATCTTTTACTTTCATCTTACCTATTTCTTTATATTTTCTTATAGACATCATGTAGACGGATCCTGTTTTATAATCCACTCAGCTAATCTCTTTTAATTGGTATATTTTAACCGTTTACACATAGTGCAATCATTGATATATTAAGACTTAAGTCTACCTTTTTATTTTTTGTTTATTCTTTATTGTTCTCTCCCTCCCTGTTTTTCATTTCTCTGATTTCTTTTTCCTGGTTTCATGTGGGTTGCTTGAACATTTTTTAGAATTTCATTTTAATTTATAATGTTTTTGAGCATATCTCTTTTTATAGCTATTCTGTTGGTTGCTCTAGGCATTAAATTGTATATACATAACTTATCACAGTCTACTGGGTTGACATTTTGCCAATTTGTGTGAAGTGTAGAAACCTTACTCTTCTTTTTTTTTTTACATGATGCACAAAGAATTATTTTTAAAGCATTACAGAGAGAAACAAATATATGGAATACAAATATAAGACCAGCCAACCAGCTAATAAAATATACCCACTTACAATATTATATATTTACAAAGACTTCTCAAATTTCATCACCCCACCAGGCTAATATGAGTGTACCAGGAGAGACAGAACATCAGAATTATACATTGCTAAGACCTAATTGTTCATTCATCTAGTTCCTTCGAAGCATGAAATTTTATTCTGATAAACACAAAACAAAGAATGTGCCAGCATCTAAACTTAAGTCAATCATCTGAATATTTCTCCTCTGCTTGGCCCAATTCCTTTAGCATCTCACACTCCATTAGACCTCTCTTCTGTGACTTGCTTCCCTGAGGGCCTAAGATGTGATAACATGCTAGGGTCTGGTGACCCACAAAACTGGAAACAAGCTTAAAACCACTGAGCACTTGTTGCAGGTCAATTTAGTTTGTTTAAGCAATCTCTTCCTGTACGTCTATTGTAAGTGTTGTAAGTGTGTGAGCAGCCATGCACCTCACACCTGTTCTACGTTATCAATGCCTGGCTACTCCCTCACAACACCCAAACTAATTCTGGTGCCTACCCCAGAGGGAAGAAATGGAGAAGTGAATGGAGGCTGACTAAAAGTTCTTATTCATTCTGGTCAACTGACTGTTTTCTAATTAATTATTAAAATATCTGCTCTAAGGGATGATGAACACCTCATTGCTAGGACTCACAATTTATAAAAACTGCAAAAACAGAGAGGACACAAATTGCCAATATCAAAGCTGGAAACCTTACTTCTTATACCCTATTACTCTCTTCATTTATAATATGATTATCTTAAATATTTTCACTGCATACATTTAGAACCATATCAGTGTTATCATTTTGCTTCAACTCCAAAGAAAATTTCAAAAACTCAACAGTAGAAATGTCTATTATATTTGCCCTATTTTTTTCCATTTTTTTTTTCTTTCCACAAGTCTTGAGGTTCTGTCCATTGTTTTTTTCAGTCTGTTTTCTTTGTTCATATTGGTTAATTTCTATTATTTTATCTTCAAGTTCACTGATTCTTTTCTCTGTACCTCCATTCTGCTGCTGGACCCATCCACTGAGGTTTTTATTTTTATTATTGCATTTCTTAGTTATAAAATTTTCATTTCAAAAATATTTCTTTGCCAAGACTTTTTATTTTTTTGCTGAAGCTTTCTGGTTTTTTGTTTTGTTTGTTTGTTTGTTTGTTTGTTTTGTCTTGCACACATTTGTAGTTGCTCTTTGAAGAATGTTATAATGGCTTGTTTTAGAATTCTTGTCAGATAATTTTAATACCTGTGTCATCTCAGCATTGTCATTTATTCTATTTTTATTCAGGTTGAGATTTTTTTCCTAGTTCTTAGTATAACAAGTGATTTTTTTTATGGCAACCTGTACATTTTGAGTATTATATGAGACTGGACCTTATTTAAACCTATCTCCACTGCTCTGAGAGAAGTGGAGGGGAATAGGAGGCTTGTTACTGCCAGGTGGAGGTAGAAGTTCAGATTTCCCACTTGGCTTTCATTGACACCTGTGAGAGAATGAATTCCTTGTTACTGCTGGGCATATATGTTCCAGCTTCCTCCTAGGCTTCCGTTGACATCACCCTGGCTGGGTGGGCCAGGGGCGCCTTGGTACTCTTCCCCACGTGGCTTCCACTGATGACACTGGAGGAAGATGGGTGGGTAGAAGGTAGCATCAGTACCCTGGGCAGTGGTAAAAGTCATGATTCTCTGCTAGGCCTATTCTGATTCTATGACAGAATGGTGAGGAGGAATGTTTGGTTTCTAGTGTCATGTTGGGGTAGAAGTCAATGTCCCCAGGTGGTCTCCACTGTCTTGGTGTTTATCGGGGGAGGAGGGCTCATTAAAAGCCTGCAAGGATCAAAGTCCCAACATCCTATCCTGCCTTCTCTCATACGACACAACAGGGCTATAGAGACTCCTCATTACAACCGGATGAGGTTGGACATCTGGGTTCCCCAATCACCCTTTGCTGGTGTGCATGGTGTTAGGTCACAATTTTCTGTGATGTTTGCCTAGAGTAGAACAGTTATTTTCTAAAAGTTTTCTGTCTCACTAGGCTGACCCTTCCCTAGTCCTTTGGTTAAAGAGAATAAGCTTTTGTAGGGGCTTTTTTTGTCTGTCCCTGTTATTGCTTCCAGGTTACCAGGTTCTTCATTTGCAGTTCTGGGATATAAGAGGCAAAAAGAAAATCCAGTAACTCACTACTGTGTTGTTCCATAAGTCCCAAGGACTCTAGGTCCTACCTGGTCTGCCTTCTCTCCACCTTTCAGTGTCTCCTTATATTTAATTTATATATAATGTCAGTCATTTTAGTTGTACTTAATGAGAGAAATAGGGGAAAGTATGTCTGCTCCATCTTCCCAGAAGTGGAAGTCATAATTTTTTCTTAATATTAAGCAGCACTACCTGTGTTTGAGGCATGAGTGCTAAAGAGTCTTCTCAAATAAATGTCTGAGTGGAATCAGGAAAATTTGTCTATTACCAGACTTCTTTACTATTTAAATTTGAGGCATTTCAGTGACTGTGGTCCATTTGAAAGCATTCCTTTGACATTTGATTTACATTTGATGTCATGTTATTTGAAAGATTAGAGCTGTCAGAATGCCCGAAGGTTTTATTTTTAAATAGTATTCATTTCAATGTCTGGGTAATTCTTTGAGCCTGTCGATAGTCTGCTCATTCCCTGCATTTTTCCCTGAAGCATCCTAAGGTCATCATCTACCAGAGTAGGAGAACTTGAGGAAGCTCAAGCCCAGGCCTTCTTTCATTACTCCTTCTGACACAGGACTTTCACTGGAAAAGTAAAATCAGATCTATTGTTAGTCACTCTTGAGCTTATGAGGGCAGCTGTCATTCGGTGGACTGGCTTGGTTTTATCTGTTCATAGCAGGCAAGTCATTGCTCTTTATATTTCTGATTTAGCAAGAACATGAGGGGAATCCAGCTTTGCAGATAACTGTTTTTTTTTCCTTTTCCAGGCAAAAACTTATTATCCCAAACAGAAGTTGCCCTGTTATTCTGAATACTTACTTTTGTCAGAAAGTTGTTGCCAAAGAAGATTTAAGAGCAACACATGAAGTGCACTGTTGGGACATACCCCTTCCAAGAAGCATCACTTTGGAACAGATGTTTAGATTTAAGTCTAACAAATAATTCATCTGAAATCCAGGTAAACTTTTATCAGCTTAGATTTTTTATGCTTTGTAATAATATCAGATTTGAAAGGGTTTGGGAATAAGTGAAGATGATTACCTTCAGTATTCCTCTAAATATTTAACAAACATATATATGCTAGAGCATCTTATTATTATTGTTATTCCTAAAGAAGTTATAGTTTAGTTGCAGTCTATAGTATTTCATCTTTTTAATTATATATTTTAATCTTTATTCTAATTTATTAAGTATGAGTTTTCATTTTTTTCTGTTCTCATAATTGCCTTAGATTTTTGTTTAAGCTTTTTATTTTAAAATCATATATTTTTCTTTTTCACAATATTTGTATCCCTTGGGATAAAAAGAACTGCATAAACTTATTATCAACTGGAGATTGTTTTTTGGAACTGTATTGGCCCTGAGCCATGACCATCTGCCAGTATGAATTTAGGGGACCACTGAACTTCACTTGCACTGGGCATTAAGAGTACTCCTGGGGCCACTCCAAGCTGGCTTCCAGTGTGCCTTCTTCAGGATCACCAGCTTATCTGAATCAGCACTGAATGCAATGCAGATACTGACAGATAGTGTGAGGGGAAATAAGAAAGAGAGAAAAGTATACAAACTTTTGTCCTGTTTTGTGTGTGTAATCAAGCAGAATCTCTCTTTGACTATCAAAAGAAGTGTCTGGAGGGAATTATGCAAAAAGAGGCCTCTCTAATCAATTTAATTGTATCGGATTTGAGATATGACTCAAGGTTCATTACTGCTCTAAATTCATGAGATATTTTTCATCAGCAGTGATGATGAAGGTGCAGTATGGCGTAATGGTTAAGAGTGTGAATTTTGGAACCAGGTGTTCTGGTTCAATTCTGCCTCAGCCACTTTCTTCTAGGTGACCTTGGGCAAGATGTTTAATTTCTCTGTGTCTCAGTATTTTTAGCCGTAAAATGGTGATAATGATATAATCTATCTCCTCGGTTTGTTGTAAGGTTAAATATATAAGCACAATATGTAAAGAAAAGTACCTGGAATGTAGGAAGTACTCTACAAGTTTTCTTATTATAATATTTAATATTATAGTAAATGATTGTTGGGAGACTACATGAACATGTAAAGTGCCTAGCCTAATAGACTGCACATAACAAGCATTAAACCTTAGTTATTTTTTTTCTGTTTTGTTCTTTAGTTTGTCCTGTTAGGATTGTTACCTCATAAAAGAAAAATTTTCTAAATTACCATGAGGTATTTTAACAGCAGAATTTTCTTCATGTTTTCAAAGTCCCAAGATAGTCTATGCTTTTGTTGATAGGAGAAACACTCTTTGCTGTTTCTGTTACTCTTATTCACCTTGCCTTCCTCAGCAGCATTAGTTAGTTACCAACAGACATAGAACTCCTTGCCATTGTTTGTTTTTTATATTTATTTTTCCTTTAGTGTTTTCTTTGGCTTTAGAGGATTACCTAAGAATGTCATTATTCTGGTATGTGTAGTATGTGAGTCAAACTGAAATTGTTCCCTTTGCATGTCTTGGCCAGCTTGTGTAGTCTCCTCACCATCATGGGGACAAACTGGACCCATAGGCATGAAGAAGCAAAACAGCACTTCTCACTCCAAGCTCCCCTGAGGGATTCTCTCCTGGATACAGTAGAAAGCCAGAGAGTAGCTACATGGTCAGGAGTTAGAGTCCCAGTAGTGGTGCAGAGAGTTTATTCTCTTCCCTGCGAGTGTCATCCGGGAGGTAGTTCAGCTGCTCCACACAGCTCACACCCACCTAGAGTTCAGTGAGTGACAAGACACAGGCATGGGTGCCTAGAGTCACTTAGAAAAGCATGACTTTCTGGGAGCAATTTCTTGGCTGCATTCCTCATATACATGAGTCGTTTTTGTTTGTTTGTCTTACATCATAATTTGAGAGAAAGGGTTCTGTCAATTGTTTATATAAAAAGCCCTACTAAAATAATTTAATTTGTTGCATTTACTTTTACCATTAACCAGTTCATGTTATTGCAAGTAATACAAACACAAGAAATATTGGTATTGTTGTAGAAAAGCCAAGACATGTGGTTGTCATACCTAAAAAGACCAGTGTATAATCTATCAAGTTTTACACCTCTAAAAAAACCTGAGTAAGTAAATGGCAATTAGTAAATCTGTAAATTAACCTTTTTGAGAGTGCTGTTTTAATCTCTGTTATTTCTACCTGATAAAGCTTTCTACAATGATGTAAATGTATATCTGAACTATCCAATGAGGTAGCTATTGACCACGCATGGTTATTAAGCAGTTTGAAATGTGGCTAGTGGGACTGAGGGACTAAATTCTATTTGATTTTAATTAACATATTAAGTAGCCCCATGTGGCCAGGGGCTACCTTGTTGGATAGTACAGCAAGATGGATACATGAACAAGGGCCAAACCCATGAGTCAGAGTACTTTGCTCAAATGAATTGTGGGAATGATGTCTTCTTTCTTACTCAGATTTAGGCCCTTCCTGGTTTTATGTTTTTTTAGATAAACACATCATTGACAGAGTTTATTTATCTATATCAGGTTCTTGGCATAACCATTTGAGTTTGTCTTGCTTTCTTTAAGTTGCTCTCAAGGCAGTAATAGGGATTTACAAACAGAATGGAAATTAAAAGTATAGATTCCAGTTTATCAATTATTTTTCTATCTACTCTTAAAAAATACATATGTAGAAATAACAATTAATAATCATCCATTTTAATGGTGCCTTCTGATGCTATTTAGAAGGCATGACAGGAAACACTTCTGTGTTAATTATGAATCCTCTTCAAGTGGATGGCACATGGTTTGAATCAAAGAGTCTCATTTAGATGTGGAATTAGAGAATATTTATTTTGGATTATAGAAAAAAATTATTTTTATTTTGTTTAAAATATGTATGTGTGTAAAATCCATTATATCAGTTTTAAGGTTTTTACCATGACTTGTGCTATAGACCAGTCTTGAACTCTTTGACTTAAATCTGTGGTAAATCTAAATAGAATTATCTGTGACAGTTATAGATTAAATATAGGTATCATTTTGCTTTGCTTTTTTTTATGGTGTATATCTACTGTTAGATTTAGAAGAAGGGAGTACTGAGTAAGCTAGACAATAAGGATCTTAGTACAGCTTTCCCATCCGCGCATACAGACCACATGCTCCAAGGAGATGCGGACAGTGGGGTCTGAGTCACAATGATGAGAGGGCAAAATGAAACTGACAGTAAGGGCAATTATGAATAATCACAAACAACATGGACCTTGAAGGCTGTCTCTCCAGCTCTTCCGGTGGTACCTGTTTTGCTTGTTGAGCAAAAAGAAGAAACTGGAAGCTAAAATCTGGTGAATTACTGCTAGTGGTCAGCATTATGAATGCTTTGGATTTATACATTAGAGCACACACTGGGACATATCAAATGAGACTGTGCTCATGGTGGTTGAAAGAAGGCCAGTCATGAACATTTAGTTATTCAAATGTTCAGTGAAATACATTTGTGTGTGGTATGTTTCTTGTAGTACTCATGAGATTGTACAGTGCTAAGGCTAGAGTCCCATTTCACAGATGAGGAAACAGCCTCTTTTGTTCTAAAATAAGCTACCAATAATTCTAAATGAGTCTAAAATGTATTGTTCATGGATCAGACCTAAACATTCATACATGCAAAAATCTTTTGCAATGAGTCATTGGCCTTAGAAGAGACTAGAGGTAATTTTCAAATTGTGTGACTGGCTTCCGATAATCCCTTATCAGTGGACTTACTGACAAAATATGAGATATTAAATATCAGATTTAATTCTTTGGTATAAGCATGAAACTTGTTTTTTGATAGCTTTCCATGGCTAGCATGAACCAAGTAATCCAGGGAGCATGGGAGACAACAATGAAATCTAGTATACAATGCAAAGCAGGCAGGAGCAATAACTTAATGTTTGGTTTGGGGTTTTTTTGTTTTTTGGTTTTTTTTTAACAGGGAATATCAATACTAATAATATACTCTAGGGAAGTTAACACCTACTTAAAGGTTTTAACATTATAACAATCCGAAAGGTTAAGTTTCAAAATAACCAGACTTGTAGCTGAATATTTTGCTGCATTTTGGCATTATACCACTAAGAGTTTTTTATATAGTGCCAGATATTACCATGTCATAAGAAATTAAGACCGGGGGTAGGGGATATACAACCCTGTCTTATGGTATAATCTTTTGCCACACTAATTCTCCCTTCCTTGCCTAAAGCAGGTTAGATGATTTCTGATGAAACGCTATGAGTTTTATAAATAAATTTATTTAGCGCTTTGATTGCTGATGTCAACCTGGTCTGTCTCCTGTGCTCTAGCAGTGTCATTTTTCTAAGATCATTAAGAACATATGTTCTGATGGCAGACTGTCCAGTTTTTGCCAACTTTGAAACTTCACACTGATCATCTTCTGAATTTAAACAAGAGTTAGTTTTTCTTTCTATAGCTATCTTTTTCATAATTTAATTTTGTAAATATATTGGTTCATATTATACAAAAAGAAGATAAACGAATGTGTTATTTTCCCATAATTACCTGGGAAGCAATTTATTACTCTATACAAGCCCATATTTAAAAAAAAAAAATCCATATGTATTGTTTTGTATAATTATAAGAATTATTTTAGGTAGGGGCCCTGTACATTGAGATGAGAACAACTAAACAATGGACTTTAAAAGTAAAACGGTTATTATGTAATTGCATTGGTTTTCAGTTTCATTCATGAGGACTTATAACTTAGGAGCCATATCAATGTCAAAAATGGAATACTATGTTGTCGTTTAAAAATAAGGAATGTGAAACTTTTTCAGAATTAATTTGAAATATCTTTAGGATTTACTGTTAAAACAAATGAACAAAGTCTAAAACAATATACAAAATATACAACCATTTGGTTAAAACTAAGGTTGGGAGGCAACATGCCCTTAAATGCTTTATATGCATGAAATTCTCTGAATGAATACATAAGAAGCTGTTAACTTTAGTTGTTCGAGAGAGAAGAACTAGGTGGTTGGGAAGAGGGAGAAGTTTGTTTTTTTTTTTTTTTTACAGTAGAAAAGAAAAGTTTTATTAGAAGGGAAAGTACACTTCCAGAAGCAGGCCTGAGCAAGAGAAGCTTGGCTCAAAAGGCTGAAAGTTTGATTTTGAACCATGTGAATATATTACCTATTATTAAAATACCTTTTGTAATAAATTATCTAAAAGAAGTGAAGTCATATTTAAGTTATGTAAATGGTTTAACCCTAACTTTCAATTATTCTTAGTCATGGAGTCAGCTTCAAGTGGTCTAAGATACTGTGGGTTCTGTTCCAGGCCCCTGCCAATGAAGAGAGTAGTCTAATAAAGCAAGTCCTAATCTTTTTGCTGGTGGAGGGCCTTGCCTTCATTTGTAAAAAGTGCAACATCTGTTGAAGTATGATAAAGTGAAGCACAGTAAAATGAGGTACATCTTGTGTTCAGCTTTGTATCGGTTAATTTGGTTTTTGGTTTAAATGTCTTTTAATAAAATGTTACAGAATCTTGGAAATCTTAGAGTTTGGATTGGCCTTAAATGGTGTTGTAAATTATTGATTTGCTGATTTAGTCCCAGCTGCAGCAGTTCAACTTCTTTGATGGCAGACATACTGCTCTGCCACAGCTCATTGTATTATTGTGCAATTCTCCAAGAAAGTTCTCTCCTAACTTTGAGCCTAATCAATTCTTTTGGATCTCTAACTTTTGGGACTAATGTTTCCCCTCAGGATGAATAATTGATCTGTTTGCTTTAATGCATGATATCCCTGAATATTCACATTATACACATGATGCATGGTTCTCATCATAATGCTAGTTGTTCTACATTAAAATCTCTGAAGTTGTTGGTGAGCCTCTCTCTCTCCTCTCTCTCTCTTCTCTCTCTCTCTCTCTCTCTCTCTCTCTCTCTCTCTCTCTCTCTCTCTTTTGGACACAAGTAAAGCTTTACCTCTGTTAAATTTTATTTTTTCAGATTCAACCCATGAATCAGTTCACTGTTTTAATCCTGATTCTGTCATCTAAAAGTTGTTATTCCTCCCCACTTTCTTTTTTAAGACTTTATTTTTTGTAGATCAGTTTTAGGTTTACAACAAAATTGGGGAAGGTACAGAGATTTCCCGTTATACCTCCTTTCCCACACATTATATAGCCTCCCCCATTCATCAACATCATTCACTAGAGTGGTATATTATTACCAAGGATGAACCAATATTGACACATCATAATCACCCAAAGTCCACAGGTTACATTAGGGTTCACTCTTGGTATTGAACATTCTGTGCATTTAGACAAAAGTATAATAACGTATATCCCATTTATGATACCATACAGAGTATTTCGCTGCTCTAAAACACCTCTCTGCTCTGCCTATTTATGGCCCCTCCACAACCACTGTCCTGTAGCTAGAATTATGCAGTATGTAGCCTTCAGATCTGCTTCTTTCACTTAGTTATATATATTTAAAGTTCCTCTATGTTTTTTCATGGCTTGATAGTTTATTTCTTTTTGGTGTTGAATACATCCCATTGTCTAAACGTACCACAGTTCATTTATCTATTTACCTATTGAAGGACTCTTGGTTACTCCTAAGTTTTGGTAATTATGAGTATAGGTGCTATAAACATTCATGTGAAAGTTTTCACTAATATTTGTTGTGGGTTTTTATATCTATGTTGAAGATACATTTGGTTATAGTTTTCCCTCTTTTGTAATATTTGTCTGGTTTTGGTATTAGGCTAATGTCTCATAGAATAAAATAGGAAGTATTCTCCCTGCTTCGATCACCTGAAAAAGTTTGTAGAGCATTGTTATAGTTTCTTCCCTTAAAGGTTTGGACAAATTTACCAAACCCTCTGAGCCTTGCTGCTTTATGTGTTAGGAAATTATTAATTATCGATTCCAATTTTTTTTACTAGAAATAGGCCTATATAGGTCCATCTTTTTTCTTCTTTTGTGCATTTTGGCAGATTCTTTCAAAACAATTGGTTCCATTTTTTCTAGGTTACCAAGTTTCGTGGGCATAGAATTATTTATTAGTATTCTTTTTAATTTCTATGGGATTTGTAGTGATGCCCCCTCTTAATTTCTGACATTAACAATTTGTGTCCACTAACCCTTATTATTTCTTTTCATCTGCTTACTTTGAATTTACTTGATCTTGTTCTGGTTTCTTAAGGTAAAAACTTGGATTATTGACTTTAAGTTATTATTTTCTAATATATGCATTTAGTCTCAAAATTCCCTCTAAGTACTGCTTTTGGTGTATTGAACATATTTTGGTGAGTATGTTTCCACTTTCATTTATTTAAAAATATTTTTTAAATTTCTCCTGAGATTTTTTCTGTCATTCATGTAGTATTTTGAAGTTCTTTAATCTTCAGGTATTTTGGAATTTCCCAGTTATCTTTCTGTCACTGAATTCTAGTTTAATTCCACTAAGAGCAAACTTTGTATAGTTTCTATTCTTTTAAATTTGTTAAGATGTGTTTTATGGCCCAGACTGTGGTCCACCTTGGAGAATGTTCCATGTGAGCTTGGAGTAGTCTATAGGTATTAGATAAAATCAGTTGTTTAGTAGTGTAGTTGAATTCAACTATGTCCTTGCTGATTTTCTGCCAGCTGGATCTATTTCTGAGAAAAGAATATCAAAGTCTCCAACTATGATAGTGGATTTACAGTTCTATCTGTTTTTGTTTCATGTAGTTTGATGCTCTGTTGTTAGACACATACACATTAAGAATCATTACATCTTCTTGGAGAATTGACCCCTTTATCATTATGTACTATCCGTCTTTATCTCTGAAAACATCCCTTACTTTGAAGTCTTCTCTCTCTGAAATTAAAATAGCTTCTCGCACTTTCTTTTGATTAGTGTTAGCATGGTATTCTATGGTATTATATTATCGTAATGTCATAACCATGTTTTTAGGTTAGCGTGGTACAGTAGTCCACCCCTTGTCCACAGAAGACACATCCACAAGATCTCCAGTGGATGATGGAAGTACCAAACTATCTATCCATCTATCTATCATCTATCTATCTATCTATCTTTCTATCTATCTATCTATCTATCTATCTATCTATCTATCTATGTATCTCTCAGATCTACCTATGTTTTCTATTCATGTCTTGCACCGACAAATTTAATGCCTTTACCACCTTAGCTAATCATGCACTGTGGCTGTATCTATTGCAGTTTGAGGTATGAGCATTTTATATGATTAGTTTTCTCTCATCATATCAGTTGTTCTTTTTAACTCTTTAGTGATTGACCTAGAGTTTGCAATATATATTTGCAACTAATCCAAGTCCACTTTCAGGTAACACTGACCATTTCACATGTAGTGTGAGTACCTTATAATAACAAAATAATTCTAATTCCTTTTTTCCTATCCCTTTATCATTACTGTCACTCATTTTACTTATATCTAAATATATATCAGCAAATAATATATATACATATGTAATATGTACATAACCTAATACATTATTGCTATTATTATTTTTAACAAATTGTTATCCATTAGATCAATTAAGAGTTAAAATAAAAGTTTTTATTTTACTTTCACTTGTTCTTTCTTCCGTGCCCTTCCTTTTTTATATTGACCTGAGTTTCTGACCTGTATTATTTTCCTTCTCTGTAAAGAACTTCTTTTACTATTTCTTGCAAGGCAGTTTTACTGGCAAAAAAAATTCCCCCAATCTATGTTTGAGAAAGTCTTTATTTCTCCTTCACTTTTGAAGAATAATTTCATTGAGTACAGAATACTAGGTTGGTGAGTTTTTTTTCAGCACTTTAAATATTTCACTATACTCTCTTCTTGTTTACATTGTTTCTGGTAAATCAAATATAATTCATACTTGTGTTCCTTTAGAGGTAAGGTGTTTTTTCCCCCTTTGGCTTCTTTTAGCAGTTTTCCTTATCTTTCATATTGTATAATTTGAAAATGACATGGCCAGGTATTCGTTTTGTTTGTTTGTTTTGACTTTTACTGTGTTTGGTGTTCACTGAGCTTCCTGGATCTGTGGTTTGGTGTCTGACATTAATTTGAATGCTGAGTGCCTCAGCTCAATGTGGAGATGGTGATAATGACAGGATACCCTGGTGGATTGTTGCACAGGTAGATGGAAGTACAGGACTGATGTCCCAGGGAATGGTGGTGATGACATGAATTAGCATCAGCCTTGTATGTCCAAAGCAAAAACCCTTTCATTTAACAGAATAACATTGAATAGCACTTTCAGCCTATGCAATAACATGAAAAAAACCAGGGCAAGTCCCTAAATTTTCAGTTAAGTAACCTCATACATTGAAAGGCTGAGTTATGTCAAAATTTATGATATAATGAAATAATCCAAGCACTTTGTTCATTTTATTCTTGACCATGTTTATTTAGCCACTTCAAGCACAAGATGGAGCAGAGAAGCAGTTGTGGGCACCAGGTTCTTTATGCCACCAAGAAAGAAGTGTGGCCTGAAGCAGACCAAGGATCCTCTGAATTTCAGGTGGCCATCTGTGAGATAAAAAGATGGGAGAAAAATCACAGTTCCTTCTAACACTAACTAAAAGTCTAGACTTTTTTTTAGCTGTGTAAAGAATTAAAATAATGATCATTCTTTTACCAGAAGATTGCTTCCTCTTGAAAAGTAAGTCACTTAATAAGAAATACCTGATAAGACATTCATTTATCTGAGATGTAATTATACATTTTTATATCAAAAAACCTAAGTACTCAAGGTGTGTATTTGCTTAAGTAATTACTGAAAGTACTCTAGCTCTGCTGAAAATTTTTTCTGTCCTCTATTTGTTAAAGAACTAAATCCAATATCATCTGGAAAATTGACTTTGCGCACTAATAGATCAAATGATTCTTACTTTTTAATTTGTTTGTGTGGTGTATGACATTAATCAATTTGCATTTGTTGAACCATCTCTGTGCTTTTGGGATGAAGCCCACTTTATCGTGTTGTATAATCTTTTCAATATGTTGCTGTATTTGGTTTGCTAATATCTTATTTAGGATTTTTACATCTGTGTTTGGGAGAGATATTGGTCTGTAATTTTCTTTTTGTGTGTTATCTTTACCAGGTTTTGGTATCAGGGTAATACTGGCTTCATAAAATAAGTTGAGAAGAATAGCTTCCTCTTCAATTTTTTGGAAGACTTTGAGGAGAATAGGTATTAAATATTCTTTGAATGTTTGGTAGAACTCACTGGTGAAGCCATGTGGTCCTGGACTCTTACTTTTTGGTAGGTTTTTGATAATTTTTGAATTTCCATACTGCTAATCAGTTGATTTAAATTTTGCAATAAAAAGTAGAACCTTCCTAAGTATGGTCCATTTCTTCTAGGTTGTTAAATTTGGTGTTATATGCTTTTTCATAGTATTACTGTATGATCCTTTGTATTTCTGCAGTGTCTGTCCTAATTTCATCCTCTTTCATCCCTAATTTTGTTTATTTGTGTCCTTTTTTTTTTAGTGAGTCTAGCTGGAGGTTTGTCAATTTTATTAATCTTCTCAAAGAACCAGCTTTTTGTTGCATTTATTTTTTCTGTCATTTTCTTTGTTTGTTTTCAGTTTCCTTTATTTCTGTTCTAATTTTGACAATTTCTTTCCTTCTGCTGACTTTAGGCCTCAAATTTTCTTCCTTCTAGTTTTTTAAGATGAAGTTCAGGTTATTTATTTGGGCTCATTCTTGTTTTTGGAGATAGGCCTGTAATGATATGAACTTTCCTCTTATGACCGCTTTTGCCATGTCCCTAAAGTTTTGATATGTTGTACTATCATTATCATTCGTTTCTACGTATCTCTTGATCTCTCTTTATTTCTTCTCTGACCCAGTTACTCTTCCATAGCATGATGTTTAATCTCCATGTATTTGTGGTTCTTCCTGCTTTCTTTTTGCAGCTGATCTCTAGTTTCAAAGTGTTATGATCAGAGAATATGGTTGGTATGATTTCAACCCTCTTATATTCGTTTGAGGCTATCTCTGTGTCCCGGTATGTGGTCGATTCTTGAGAATGTTCCGTGTGCACTAGAAAAGAATGTATGAGCAACAGTTTTGGGATGGAAGGGTCTGTAAATATCAATTATGTCTAGTTGGTCTAATGCCTCATTTAAAGATGTTATTTCCTTATTGATTTTCTGTTTGGATGATCTGTTCATTTCCAGTACTGGGGTATTTAGGTCCATTTCTATGATAGTGTTTTGGTCTGTTTCTCCCTTTAGTTATTTTAGTAATTGCTTTACATATTTCGGTGCTCTCTGATTACATGATTCCTTTTATCATTATGAAGTGTCCCTCAGTACCTTTCTTGACCTTGTTTATTTTGAAGTCTATTTCGTCTGATATTAGTACCGCTACTTGCACTTTTTCTGAATGTCATTTGCTTGGAAAATCACTTTCCACCCTTTCACTTTGAGTCTGTATTTATATTTGGAGCTGAGATGTGTCTCCTGGAAGCAGCATATGTTTGGATTTTGGTTTTTTGATCCATTCTGCAACGCTGTGCCTTTTTATTGGTGAGTTCAGCCCATTTACATTTCGGGTGATTGTTGAAATATGAGGCCTTCTTATAGCCATTTTATCTTTTGCTTTCTGGTAGCTCGGTATTTCCATTGCTTCCTTGTTCTCGTGTTTTTGTTTCTTTATTTTGGTTGGTTTTTGTGGGGTTTCCCTCTGGTTCTTCTTGTTTTATGTTATATACTTCAGTTCTGAATCTTTGGTGTGTGGTTACCATCATGAATATGTAAAGGATAGTTACATATATACAGTTGTCTATTTTCTTCTGCACATGCCTTATCTGCATTCCCTTAGTGAATTAGTATCTTTGAATTCCTTTTTTTCAGTCATCATTGTCTCAATTTCTCCCGATGTTTGCTGTCTATTCATTACTTTCTTGCTATAGCAATTCTCTTCTTACTTTTTAAGCTTATAATGCCCTATTCTCAGTAAGGGTTGCACTCCTCTGCTTCTATTTGCCTGATAGTCACCTTACTCCTAATTATGGTTTGTTTGTTGTTGTTGTTGTTGTTGTTTTTTTGCTCATTTTGTTTTACGTGAGCTGACCCCTTTTAGTATTTCCTGTATTGCAGGCCTCGTAGTGAAGAATTCCCTCAATTTTTGTATATCTGAAAAGGTCTTAATTTCTCCTTCATACCTAATGGAGAGCTTGGCCAGAATCATTATTCTAGGCTGGTAGTGCTTTCATTTAATAATTTAAACATTTGATTCCCTCTTTCTGGCTTGTAAAATTTGTGCTGAGAAGTCTGACAATAACCTAATGGATTTTCCTTTCTAAGTTACCATTTCTTCTTTGTTGCTGCCCTGAGATTTCTGTCTTTGTCATTGATTTTTGATAATTTTAATACAATGTGTCTTAGTGAAGGCCTTTTTTGGTTGAGGTAATTGGGTGTTCTCTTGACTTCTTGAATTTCAAGCTCCAGCTCATTCTTTAGATTTGGGAAATTCTCGTTAACTATTTGTCTGAAAATGCTTTCTAGTCCCTGCTCCTTTTCCTTGCCTTCAATAATGCCATTCTTATGTTTCCTCTCCTGATGATACCAGCTAGTTCTTGAATTTCTATTTCATTATTTTTCATTCTTTGGTTTCTTTCTGTCTTCTTCTTCTGATTTATTTCTAGATTTCTGTTTTTGATATCACTGATCCTTTCCTCCATTTGGTTAACTCTATTTCCCAAGATTGATATTTCATTTTTCACCTCTTACAGTGTTTTTTATCTCCAGAAAGTTCTATTTGGTTCTTTTTGAGGGTTTCAGTCTTCTTGCTCTGTTCATCAGTTGTTTTTTTTTCAATTCCTGAAATTGTCGATATGAGTCAATTTGGAACTGATTGAGTTTTTTCAGAAGTACCATCCTGAATTCTCTGTCACTTAAGTCACATATTTCTATGTTTATAAGCTTATTTTCTGGAGATGTTTCTCTTTCTTTCTGAGATGCCTTGTCACCTTAGTTGTTCATGGTGTTTAATGGACTATTTCTCTGCCTGGACATTGCTGGAAGTGTATTCTGTGGTAGTTCTTATGTGCAGATCCACCATTCAGATGTGCTAGTGTGCAGTTGGGGTGTTTTTGATTGAATTTTAGATGTTCAGCTTATTGTTGTTTCAAGGGGAAGAGAACTGGGGATGTCTTTCACTCCGCCATGTTTCTCCAAACTCCTCTATAAGTTTTGAAATCAAAGAAGTTCCGGCATTTCCTATATGAGTGGTAGCAGCAAATAGCCAAATAACAGCTAAAAGCTATTTCTGCTTTTTATTTTCTATATGTATGATGATTTGACATCTGGGGCTCTGCTGATCCTGGAGAGACTGTCCCTCCCAGGTCTCACCAATTCCTTGAGAATTCTGTAAAACCAAGGTAGGTTTCCCGGGAAAGCTGATTGCATATGACCAAGGCACCTCCCGGGATACCAGCGGTGAGTCAAGAGGTTCCCATGGGATTCAGAGAAAATATGCATTACCTGGTGCCAAAACGAGGGTTGGAAGGCCACCATTTTGTCATAGTCTGGCCCCCCTGAGAAAACATTTTGAATAGAAAATGTTGATTGGATTTTTGTGTGGCTTGTTTAGGGATTAAAGAATAAACCAATTTAGCCAGTATTCTGAAGTAGCCAGGGCTCAGCTACTTCCTGGGTCAGTCTCATCAGAAATTTTTTATATCCTCCTTTTAAACTTAGTTTATTTGCAGAAGTGAACTTAGGCCTTTGAAAAATGCTAAATGATTAAGTCATGAAAATATAAGGACGTAAAGCCTTTCTTATATTTTATATTTCCTTTGAAGGATATAAGAGAATTTTCAGCCACTGTTTACTATAATTCTAACTTCTCACATAACACATCAAAATGCTTATGCATTTTTGAACTATATATGAAAAGAATGTGTAAAATTATAGTGCTTAATGATTATATTAATTTTCAGATAAAATAGTTTCTATCACATTCAGTGAAATGGTGCGACATTTAAAATGTTGAGCTTTTTCTATATACTTTGTCTCTCAAATATGAATTACAAATGTTACAGTAGCATAACAAATTTATGAACCAAAAGTAAGGTAAAAATAGAAACCTTTACACTAGGATTTATGATTCACAAATGTAAAATGAACACTGGGGAAAATAGAAAGCACATGACAAAAACATGTAAGTAGCATAAATATGTGGATGAAAGCAATGTTTAATGTAAATTCTGAGAAAAGCATTAAAGGGATATGTGAAATAATCAGGGATTTGTAATTAAAGTCTCTAAATTCTGGTGCCAACTCTGGTGCTCTACACAGTTTCCTGACTTTGGGCAACTTAATTAACTGCTTGAGCTTTAGATCCCTCAGTATTAAATATGAAGGATAATATTGTTTTATAGCGTTAATGAGATGTATAAAGTGCTTTGAGAGCTTACATTGCTATGAAATAGCATTATTGTTTGTACATATGACAGACATACTTAACCTTGATCCAGAGCTGTCTTCAGATGAGTGTATGCTGACCTTTTCCAGAGCAATAGAACTTAAGAGGACATGAAGCTTTTCTTAGTTACCCACACATTCATCTTGGCTTACATATTCAGCCTTTAGAGGTGCATATAGGCTAAATGTTCTAGAGAAGAAATCACTGACTTCTTATTCAGAAAATGTCACTTATCTATAACCCTCTCTGCTTTGGGTGAATTTATGTAGCTAATCTGATAATGATTGGTCCTTATTCACAAGAGATGTAGATCAAATATATTTATTATGCCCTATTGACTCAAAATAAAGTAAAACAGCTATAACCATTGAAAGGAAGTCACAATGCCAAAGTTGTACTGAATTGGAGGGCTTCTTAAAGAGATACCTACAGACTGTTGTTAGAGCAAGGGTTTAATCAACCCCAGGGCATCCCAAGAGAAGGAGGCAATAGAGAAGCAACAAGAGACTCAGTAGGAAGGGATGGAGCAATTAAAAGAGACCAAGACACACCCCAAGGAGGGCATCCAAATTTCCTACCACTCTCAAACTGCTGAAGGTCATGTAGGCACTGGATGGTAGAGGGGAAAGTGAGCGTCATTTCTTCTTTCAAGGTTCTGCTCATCTCTGGGCAGCCCTTTTACTCTGCCTGGATCAGGGCTCCCTGGACCTGGCCTGTCACCCTTCTGTAGCCTTAGGGAAAATCAAGATCACAGTCTTTGACTTAAGGCTTTGACTGAGTTATAATAACCTATTTTTAAGAAAAATCTGTGCTAGGGTCAATTTATAAACAGTTCTTAAATATAAAAATTTAGGCTTTTGCTTACAATTACATAGGTTTCCTGATGATTATATTTTTCATATATTAATTAATGAACTTTAAAAACCACACAAATATTACTCCATATTTTTAAACCAAAATAAAAGTACTGGATTCATGAATTATCACAATAAATATATCAGGGCAAATGGTAAAAAAGCAAATTTGCATCTCAAAAACAGATTTAGAACTTATTTGTTCAAAACATATAAAAAAGGAATGAAGGGTTGACTTTCCAGAGTTCACAAGTCACCAAATATTTAGAGAATCAACAGTTTTCATTTATAATTGTAGTTTATTTTCTGAAAGGCCAGTGAAATACAGCTCCTTGATTTATATGAAATTTACACCTTGACAAACTGCATCTCTCTAATTACAGAGTCCAAATTTTGCCATTACCTCAGGATGATCTGAAAAAAACTGAAGAGCCAACTGTTTTATTGTTTTAGATTAGTTAAGTGATGATAACCATGAGCATTTACAATATTATTTTTAAATTGGTCCTGTGAGGTTTTAAGACACAGAACTGAATGTTCTGCCAGATATTTTTACAGGAGTCACAGATGTAAAAGAGAATTCTGCACACACATTCCCCTCCACAACACTCAAATGGAACATATTTTGAGTTAAACCCTTTGGAGTGCACTATTTTGTTTAAAAGGCAGAGGGGCAGGAAATTTTTTTGCACAACTTTTGTCATTACATACCATAAAAATATTTACATTTTAATACAATTGTGACATGTCTTGTATTGTGATTAACTCTATTAATAGTGAAATACCAGGTTGAACCACCATCCCATCTTTTTCAAACAAATACAAAGTTTTGCCTACTCTGAAATTTGAGAGTTAAACACATGGTACCCAGGCATTGGCTAGACTTGGCAAAACTCAAAGTAAAAGCAACATTGCTCAACATTGCAGTCTTTTACTGTTTGTGCTTCACCTCCATCTGTGCATGAAATAATACGACCATTTAAAGTGACAGCCTGATCATTAATATTTTTAATGTAATTTCAAATGATAAAAGCAATATAGTGACAGCTATAGAAAGTTTCAAAATTTGCGCAAATATAATTCCAATCCCACCCCATATATAATTTTATATATTGTATATTATCTTATAGTCCTTTTATAATTTAAGTTGAAATCAGAGACATTTTGTTCTTAGTCTAGAGAATGTTAGCAAGCCATAATAGTTTTTACTCCCTCTGCAACATTTCAATTTGACTATGTACTCGGGGGAAGAAGGAAACTTGTTGGGGAACCTATGAAATGCCAAGTGCTTGTGTTTTTTTGTTGTTGTGGAATTAATTAATTAAAGCACATAAAGTATCCACGCAGTTCCTGCTGATGCCACTCTGCACAGCAGTGATGGATAAGGCCAGCATCTGGAAATGGTGGCTGTGAGTTTTCCCATTGCTCAGAACAGTCTGCTGAAAGGGCAGGAGACCAAAGACTTACTATCTTAGGCTGAGCAAGAACTCAAAACCGGGTTTATCTGACTCTGAATGTTTAAAGACAACAAGGGCACAAGGCAATTGGCTTTTATAAGTGTAGAAGCCACATTATTTCCATTCTGTAGTTCAGTAGAACAATGACATTTAAAACCATTGGTTATAGTAAAGGAATCGTCATTCTTATTCACTCTAATGGAAACCTGCACTGGTACAGATAATAGAAAATACAAGTAATATTTTCATTTGAAGATGAGAAATCATTGTCAGCTTCACTTGTAAAGAACCCAGTTGTTGAAACAGGTGTCTGTATCAGGTATTTGGAAAAATAACATTAATAACATATTACCTTGATTCTGAAACACATTTTAACCAAAAGTCATCTATCTAAAAACCGGAAAATTGCTTACACTCTTTGATGAAGAAAGTAAATATGACTGAGCATTTCATTGTCACCTCTTGCTTTTTTTTTTTTTTTTTTTTTTTTTGGCTCTTTGAATAGCAATGAAAAGGCTACAGTGTTTTGTTTCATTGTGTTTTATTTTTTTTATTTATTTATTTTTAGACACCTGCAGCACCCGGTCTTCCTTGGTGGTCTCCCATCCAAGTACTAACCAGCCCTGCTTAGCTTCCAAGATCAGACAGTATCAGGCATGTTCAGGATGGCATGGCCATAGACATTTTTTGTTTTATTTTTTAATGAAAAGGGTAATAACAGAACCAATAGGGCCATGTAAATGAGAAGAATGTTACTACCTGTTGTTTTTAGACCTCCATGCCATGCTATCTGATGTGTATAAGATGATGTGGAAAGATTTTTTTTTTCAATGCTAAACATAGAAATTATTTTTAAAAACAGATATAAAATGTAGACACGAAGGGAAAAAAGTAAAAGAGGGAAGAAAGATCACTTCTATTCAGACATCACAGTGTAGAACCACTATTGATGTATTTTAAGAGTAAAATGTTACCATTTACATCAAACCTAGAACAGAGAAAGTGTAGCCCTTAGACTGGGTCAATGTGTGTCCTTTTCTCCCTCAAACATGTGGACACATCTCCTTGACCTTCCTGAGCAGTGAATGAAAGCAGTTCACATATTCCAAAGAGGGACATGACTGGGAAAGTCCCATCACTGTCCTTTGCAAACATGCATCTTCTGGTTCTAAGGCTCTTTTAGTCTTATGGACTTGTTTAAACTTGTTTTATTACCAAATCAAAGTTGAGATCAAAAGGTACTAAGGAGACACTCACTTCGAATCACTATTTCTTGTGTCTTGTTGGTAGATCTATTTATAGTGGAAACAGTATTAATTTTAATTACTGTCCAATACAGAAGCCCACAGGCATATTTTGGTAGTGAATGCTATCATTGTATTCAGTAAAGTTTTAAATGTGTTATTTTTGGTGAGTTTGTCTGTTTTTAATTTAAAAAAATTTTTTGAGATAATTATAGAGTCATATGTATTTATATATATCTATTAAAAAACCCACAGGGAGTCCCCGTGTAGCCTTTACATAGTTCCCCCAATAGTAACATTTTACAAAACTTTAGTACCATACCCAATCAGTACATTACATTGATACAATTGACCTGTTCAGATTTCCATTTTACTTGTGTTTATGTCTCCATTCAGTTTTATGCAATTTTACTACATGTATAGGCTTATGTATGGACCACATATCAAGACACTGAACAGTTGCAACACCACAGTGACCCCTCATGTTGACCTTTTTTAACCACACCTACTTCCCACCTACTCCGCCTCCCTCCCAAGTTTTTCTCCCACCCACTTCCTGCCCTAGCCCTGGCAACCACTAAAATATTCTCTATTTCTCTAATTTTCTTCTTTCAAGAATATTATGTAAAATGTATAACTATGCAATATATAATTTTTTGAGATTTTCTTATTTCACTCAGCATAATTCCCTGCAAAGTCATCCAAATTGTTGCATGTTTCAATAGTTAGTTCCTGTTTATTCCTGAGTAATATTCCATGGTGTAGATGACAGTCTGACTTAACATTTCATTTTTGAAGGAGATCTGGTCTGATTCCAGTTTTTGGCTATTAGGAATAAAACTACTATGAACATACATGTACAGGTTTTTGTGTGAACATAAGTTTTTATTTTTCTGGGATGCATGTCAAGAGTGCATATTCAGTAAAATAAGAACATTAATTGCCAAACTCTTTCTTGAGTAGCTAGCTATACCATTTTACATTTCCTTTTGGGTATGACAGTTTCTCAGACTTCTCTTGTTTTGATGACCTTGACAGTTTTCACAAGCACTGGTCAGGTATTTTGTAGAATCTCCTTCTTTGGAATTTATCTGATTGATTACTCATGATTAGACTGGGATTATGGGTTCTTAGGAGGAAAATTGCAGTTTTCACATCATATCAACATGACATCGCTATTGATACTGACCTTGATCTTCTGAATTAGTTTTTGTCAGGTTTTTCCACTGTAAAGTTACATTTTTCTCTCTTTCCATCCTGAAGTCTTTGGAAAGAAGCCACAATTTATAGCCCACACCTAAGGAATGAGAAGTTCTGATCACCCTCCATGACAGTAATTATTTGGAATTCTTCTGCGTGGAGACTTGTCTCTTCTCCCTATTTATTTATTCAATTACATATATCAGTATGGAGTCATGAATACTATTTTATTCTTTGAGATATAATCCAGTGCTATTTTATTTATTTTGTTGCTCAAACCGTTCCAGCGTTTGCCACTGAAGCTCTTTCAATTGATTCCCTTTTGTCTTTGACATAGTCTCATCATTGTGAGTTTACGTTTTGTTTATTTTGAGTACCTTCTTACTTTTAGCACTACTAAATGTTCCAGGCTCATCTTGTATATTTCCTGCTCCACTTCTAAAATCAACCATTTCTGCAAAGAGCTCTGGTTCCTTTTGTTGGAGAATAGTTTTTAGATACAAAAATATATATATATACAAGAAGATTAAGAAAATACAGGTTCATTTTAAAGCATTATTGGGTTCATACCAGCTTCAGTAATCATGGCTAGAGAGACTTTAGAAGTTGGAATGCTCTGTTTTAGAATATTCGATATGTAGCTCTGACCACTAGGAGGAATTATCTACAGCACAAGGAAAAGACCCTTCTCCCAAAATTGGTACAAAGATAGAGCTTTCTTTAGTTATTATACTCACTATGATTTTTTCCCTGTCACTCAGACAGTTTTCAGTATAACTCATGACCTAACTCTCTTTCCTTGGGTAACACTTTTATGATTTACTGTCATTGTGAAGCATTTCTGAAGGAGCTAGTTTAAGAACTTCTTCTGTCTGCCAGCCTCAGTGACTCTGTGCCATTCCAGATCCCCAAGGTAGGACTTTCTTCTCGTTTCTCTCTTCTACTGGGGCTCTCTTAACTACATGCCAGCATTTTTATGTACTCTAAATCATTTCAGGATATCATCTAAGTAGAAGGTTCCTATTCAAAATAAGCCTCATCTGAATGGTTTACGATTCATTTTGTGAGTCTCTGGTGCCTATATGCTATGGTTTCTATGATCTATGACTATGGTATTGAAATAATGTGTATTCTCATACTTCTTAAAGTATTATTTGGCCAGGTAAGAACTGGGTATTTAACTACTGGTCGTCAAATTGTAAGAATGTTTTTAGTATCAGAAATTGTTTTTATGAAAATTTGAGATCCTTAGCTGAGGAGTGTTTCAGTTGTGATTTTCTAATAATATTGTACTAAGCAATAAATGGAAGGAAAGATAAAATAATCTGGGAGTACCCTTCCTTTGTTGTGTGTGTCACTCATTTGGGAATTTTTTCAGCATGGGTTTTCATGTAGAAATTTTGTATTTCTTAACACATATTATAAATAATGTTTTCTTACAGATTTTTCTCAAAAGTCATCACAATTATAGAGTAAAAGGCCCGGTCAAGAAATATATCAGGTCTCTTCTCTCAAGAGACTTCTAGGCTAGATAAGTAAATTTTATGATGTCACCTGTCTCAAAGAGATACAGTGTTTCTACAAAAATGAACACCAAGTTTGTTTTGTTCATTATTTTGTTTTTGCTGTTTCAGTTATTGATTTATCCAGAGAAGAGTATATAGAGTTCTCTTATCCTACAATTCCACTTCTCATTAAAATCTGCATATCAAAGGGATCAGTCAGGCTCAGTGACAAAGAAATCTACTCCATCCATCTTAAGCAGAAAGAGATTTATTAAAAGATTCAAAGTACTTTTAGAATCATTGGAAAAACTGAAGAAACAGGCTCTTGATTGAACTTTTAAGCCATGCCATGATGGGAGCTGCTGCCTCTTCTATAACCAGATATCTCACACTTCAGCTTTCTGCCAACTCCAGAGCCACAGTAGGGGATCTGTATAATCAGGTAGCTGTTGCTATGACTTCCAGCTCTAGAACCACTCTGTGTGGCCTAAAAGCTGAATCAACAAATTAGATACCTCATTCCTACTTTTTGACCCTTCAAAGCAACTGGTCAAACCCTGAGATCTGTGTTGATGTTGTGCTTGCTAGAAGTAGCAAAATCAAGCCCTCTGTCTTGGCATCACTTCTGCCTTTCATTGACAGGTCCTAAGTCACATCAGGGACTTTAGCTGCAAGGGAACCCAAGATGCATAGAGTTTGCTTCCCACCCTCTGGAGTTTAGGAAGGCCCATAGAATGCAATTGGGATCCTTCATATCCACCAAAAATGTTAGAAAGGACTCAGTGTAAAGAGAGGAGTAAAAATATGAAAGTTGAGTATAACAGTAAAGCCCCACAGTCCTTAAATTTCATTTTAGAATGCCATAAGCTATGGGATGCAGGATATGCAAAAATATGTTTTATCTTTTAACTTAATGTTCTATCTTTTTAAAAGAATCAGAGTCTCAAAATTTGAGGACACATCACTTGAAAATAAATATTAAAACTATAAAGTTTTGTACTCTAGACTATAATCATTGAGCTGTGATTTGAAATGGAAATTTAATTAGTAGATGCTGAATAAGTAGTTATGTATAGTTGAAGTGCACTTTAAAAATTTTTTTTGAAATAAGGAAATCAATGTAAATAGTCTATAGATTAAGCAATTAAATAAAAAAAGCTCCTCAGTTTTTTTCTATGCTATTTGCTGCTCCAGTACATTAACTTGTGTTATTTCTGAATATTTTTTTTATTTCTATAATGTTACAGAGTTTGTCCTAGATTCATTTCTGCCTTATATCTGAAGCAAGATTCAATTCAAATTTACTTGAGTGTCTACTCTAGATGGAAATAATTATTACAGGTAAATGTTCAATGATAGCGGAATTATTAAGTAGTGTTTAAGAGTAATAAGGGCTTATTTAAAACTTTTAAATAAAAAGTGGTGGTACTAAAGCAAGCACAAATGGATGCTTCATGTGGTTGAGAGGCTGCTGTTCAGCATTCAACCTCTTAGAGGATAAGGACAAACTATCAAGAGAGGATGGATCAAATAAAGCCTGGGAACTCAGCTGCCACCTAGCACAAAAAGTTTTGCTGTCTGTCTCAGCTTTATCCAACCCAGCACATTTAAGAGCTGGGTTAGAAGTTAATGAATTCCTAAAATGGCTTCTTACTCATTGGTGAGCTAAAATAGAATACTTGCCAGCAGGGAAACAGGGGGAAACAAGCACTTTT
The DNA here is from genome assembly GCA_003508835.1 of Eonycteris spelaea. NCBI lineage: Eukaryota > Metazoa > Chordata > Mammalia > Chiroptera > Pteropodidae > Eonycteris > Eonycteris spelaea. The sequence continues at coordinate 3,678,412 of PUFA01000143.1, forward strand.
GGAGATCAATCCTGCCTAGCCATGAATTGCTGGGACCTAAGAGCAATAGCAGATCTGCATGACAGGCAGTGACAGGCGTTAGTGTGGTGTTCTGGCCTAACTAGTATTTGTGAATGTGCCAGAGTGATCCCTGCTGTGCAAGGATTAGCAATTCATAGCTTTGGCTGAGAGGAGCCTTGAAGGCCATGCACAGTATGTAGTGAACAGTGATTTTAGAGGGTAAGAAATTGTCTTGTGCTCACTGTATACAGCTAAGTGAGTGACCCCACACCACCATGTTAAGGCAACTTTGTCATTTTCTCTGATGTTTCTTCCCACAAACAGTAACTCTCAGTGTTAGTGTTTATCTTATTTTTTTTTAATGTCATAAATAGGAGAGGAAACTACACTGAAGATTGAAAAAGCAGTTTTGAACTATTCAGGAAAAGCTGTCAATAAAAATGTAATTTGGTGGAAGGCAAGGGCATGTACAAATATTTCTAATCTTTGTAAATTTGTGAAATTTTAAAGGTCTTAGAATAGGTCTTATTTATACATGAAGAATCTGGCATATTGAATCTTGTGTATTGAATGAGAATACTCTCATTTATTCTACCTTGTTATACTGCAGTGAAAACCATTGCTAGTGTATTGGTCTTCAGCCAATATTTTGCACATGTTGAGGTTTATAGTCCTTAAAACGTGAATGCTACATACACAGACCATGGGATCGAATGTATTTTAAGCTAAATTTAGCCCATCTACTTATTTGTGATAGAAAATACTAATATCCACTTAATTCCTAGATACAATACTCTTTATTTCCTGTTCTGCATTATGTAGTGCCCTTCTCCATACTTCTGTAACTGTGGACTTCTATTTTAGAGAAAGCTGCAATTCAATAGACAATAAAATGTTTCCTATATATTATATACAAAAAGAAGCATTTTGCCACGAAAAAACTTTGAACTGTGTATTCAAAAGTGTTAATCTGAAGTGTTATTCAAAATGGAAACACTTTCTTTTTTGCCCCAAATGAAATAATAATTCAGATATAAGCTATCTTGACCTTTTATATATGCCTAACACATCTTTTCAATTTATTAAAGGTTGTTTTTTTCCTATGGTATGTTTATTCAACTATATAAGCTTTTTAAGGTCATTCATCACAGTGACATGTAGATGCTTTTTCGTTGCACTATTTAAACTCTAAGCAGTGTCAACAAAGGCTTAGGGGATAGTACTGACATTCTGGAACACCTTCAGTCTGTCCTGGTTACAGTGAGGGCAGAATGCTGGTGGCTACTCCTTAGCAATGACTCCTGCTCATAAAGAAGCTGAGCCACACGGCTAAGCCAGTACTGCGGAGATTACAAATGAAGAAGAACCCTGGGGATTACAGCCTCCACTGTCAACCTCCCCAGCCACCTCCTAACTTGCATACCTAGCAAAGCATAAATCCAAATGGAGGCTGCAGTTGCCTCTGTCTCCTTCTTAGTTAAGTGCTTTAAAAACATTGGCTATCATTATGGGAAATAAAATTTTGTGATATGGAGTAACCTGAGTGGGTTGTCAAGGTTACCTTGGAATGACTAATAAGGGAAAACCTAAGAAGGAGCTCTTTGAGGTAGGTAGGATCTGAATGAAGAAATAGAGCTAGCCATGAAAACCTCTGAGAGACGCACTTTCTAGGCAAAGAGAGCAACTACTGCAAAGAAAAGGATGAACTTGTTGTGTTCCAGTAGCAGAAAAGAAGCTAGTGTGGCTGGGGCTTTCTGAACCCAGGGGCCACGATGGAAGATAGGCACAGAGAGGTTGCAGGCAGTTTTATTCCAAGTATAATGAGAAGCCTTCAAAGTTTTAAGCATGAATGGATGTGATCCCATACTTTGAAAGATTGTTCAGGCTGCTCTAGAGGAAACAGAATGTGGAGGTGTAAGAGTAGGACCAGGAAATGAGTTAAGAGTCTATTCCAGAAATCCAGACAGGTAAGACTGGTGACTTGGACCAAAGTGCCAGTGAGGAAATGGTGAAAAGTAGGAGGATTCAGGGTCTGTTTCAAAGGTGGAGTTCATAGTACTTGCTGATGATTGTTTGTGGGATGATAGGAAGGAATCAAGGATGATTTTGAGGTTGTTGGTTTGATGGCAGTGTTAGTTCCAGAGGTGGGAGTAGTGACTCGGGGAGGCTTAGCAGTGGAAAACTAGAATTCCAATATGTGTGTCCTTGTTTGAGGGACAGGTGCCCATTAAACACTGAACTAGAGAAATAAAATCAGATATGAACTTACAATGGAGGAGAGAGATCAGAACATAAAAAACCAAGCACTGTGCCTAGATATCTTCTTTATTCTACACAAAAACACCATAAGAGAGGCATCATCTACAAGCAGAAATTAAGGAAAGCCATTTTTTAAATTAGAGGTTTTTTCCCCTTTAGTGTAATAGATAAACCAGTGGAACAGAAGAGAAAGTCCCAAATAAATACTGGAACTTAGTAAATAGTGTGCGTATTTCAAAGCATTGGGCAGAGGGTAGCCATTCACTAAATGATACAAGGATAACAGGTTAACCATCTGGAAAAATAAAATTGGATTTGTATCTCTCATCCTATCCCAAGATAAATTCCAAATGGATCAAAGATTTAAACATTAAAACAGCAGTCCCAACCTTTTTAGCCCTAGGGACCAATGCTCCTATGAGAATCTAATGCCTGATGATCCGAGGTGGAGCTGAGGAGTTGATGCTAGCACTGGGGATTGGCTACAAATACACATGAAGCTTTGCTCACCTACCTTTCACCTCCTGCTCTACAGCCCAGTTCCCAGCAGGCCAAGGACCAGCCTGGGGGTTGGGGACCCTTGCATAAAAATGTAACCATTTCAGAGGAAATCATAGGAGTATCTTGAAGTACAAGGTTTTTTCTGTGACTTAACATCCTAAAGTTCCAAAAAATGTTAATAAATTCTATTAAACCTATGTGATAAGTTCAAAAGTTAAATGGCATACTGGGAATATATATTTGCAATCTATATTACAAAGAGCCCAACTCTGTAACATACAAAGAGCTCATAGAAATGAATAGAGGAAAAGCCAACAACCCAATATAAAAATTACCAAAGGATATGAACACACACTTTGTACAGGAAAAAAAAACACACACATGAAAAATCTTTAATGTCTCAAAGAAATGCAAATTAAAATAACACTATTATCAAATTTACAAAATTCCAAAACTTTAGTAACATTTGTTTGGTGAGACTGAGAGGAAACAAGCACTGTCGTGCATCGGTGAAGGGAGAATAAATTGTTACTACTCCATAGAAAAGCTTTGGTAGTGTGTGTGTGTGTGTGTGTGTGTGTGTGTGTGTGTGTGTGTGAATGTGCATGCTGTGTGTGTGAATTTTAAACACATTAACTCTATGACCTAGCACTTGTACTTCTTTAGATTTTCCCTACAGATATACTTGTGTATGTATGAAGCACAAGGCTCTTCTTTGCCCCATTGTCTGTGATAGCAAGAGTGAAAATAGCCTAAATGGTCAGCGTTAAAGGATTAAACATAAATTTTAGTATATCTATATAATGGAATGCTCTGCAGCTTTGTGTGCAGCTGTAAAAAAAAAAAGAATGAGGAAGCACTCCATGAATTTATATAGGAATATTTTTATATTGATTAAATTCAAAAAGCAAGAAGCAGAGACCAGTGTTTGAAATGTGCTATTTTTCTTCGGATATATATAAAGAAACTCTGGAAGGATATGTAAAAAACCTGATAACAGTGATTATCCGTGAAGGGCATGTGGGATCTAGGAAAATGAAGACAAGAATGGTAGGGAAACTTCATCATATACCTCTGTATACTTTTCAATTTTGAATTATATTTATAGGACTTTTTGTACAGTTATTGCTCTTGGAATTTTTAAACATAACTATTTTTAGAAAGTAGTGCATAGCATACAGCTATAAAGATATACTCTTTGACCCAATAATTCCTGGAACTTTAATGCAGAGAAACAAAGAAAATACACACATACTATTCTTCATGGTGGTAATGCCCTAAATAATGAAAATAAATAGAAGCAACCTAAATATTTTGTATAAGGATTGTTAATTATGACATACTATATGGTATAATATTAAGCCACTACATAGCATAATAGTAAGTCCACGTGGATACATTTATTCATTCAACAAATACTTATTGTGCGTCTACTCTGTGTCATGTATTTTTCTGCTTGTTAGGGACACAGCAATAAGTAGGACTCAAAAAAGGACAAAATCTATGCACTAATGAAACTTACTGAGGAAAAACTGGCAGCAAATACAATATAATAAAGTAATAAGGGTTATGACTGCAAATAAAGCTGGGTAAGGGGATAGTGAAGGTTGAAGGGTTGCTATGTTTATGTAAGAATCAAGGAAAGTCTCACTAAAAAGGAAATATTTGAGTAAAAATCCCTAAAGAGACCAGATAATACCATGTATAGGGAGACCAGATGTATAGGGAGAGTATCCCAGGTCGAAAGGACGTGTACAAAGGTTATGAGGCAGGGCTGTGCTTGGCATGTTTGCAGAACATCAAGAAGGCCAGTGAGGCTTTTCATCACATTGTAAATAAAAGTCAGAGAAATAGAAAGGGTAGGGTCAGGGTTCTTTTGGTCAAGAAGTCCGAAAACCTATGGCAAGACCTTTTGATTCTGTTCTGCATATGATATAAAGCTATTGGAGGTTTTTAAATAGAAAAGGAAGTAACTGTAAATCCCTATGTGAGAAGCAAGAGGTCTACATCCTTTTTAAGGCAAACTAGTGGATAAAGAGTTGGTGTATACTAGGAGATAGTCAAGAGTGAATGATTGGATGTGGAGGGTAGAGAAAAAAGGAATTTAGAAGGATTATAACATTTGGGCAATAAGATAAGTGGTGGTATCATTAAGTTAGACATGAAATTCAGGAGGGCAAATAGATTTGGAGAGAGTGAGGAAAATGATGGGTTCAGTTTTGGACATGTTGAGTTTGAGGTACCTGTGAGTTATAAACATAGGAAGGGTGAAAAATAAAATGAACCTATGGTAATGTAAACTCATGGTTTTCAAGATGGATGAATGGGTGAATAAACAGAAGTAAATGTGTATTAATGTGTGTGTGAGAAGATATGTGTGTATATACAATTCCCAGCTCTGTCCACTAAGAGGTCCTAAGGCAGTGGTACTCTAGGTAGCAATGTGAACCCAGCTACTAGCTACTAAATATCTGAAGGAAACTAAGCTCTTTAGTGAAATGGCTGATTGCAGGTTTGGATGAGAGAAAATACAAGCTGAACCTTGATACGTCAGAAAGTAAGAATATTTTCAAGGAATGATGGGAATGAAACAAAAGGACATAGAAGCTAGCTTAAAAGGGGCTGCCACTAGCCAAATCTGGGGTAATTTGAGCATCAAAATAAGTGATAGTTATGGATTATAACCCACTATATAAAAATCCACTTGTCCACACTGATGTAAAAAAAAAATGCATTAAAAATTTGATAAGGAATCAGATATTTACATATTTGAAAGTATCTTTCACATAATATATATACATATATATACACATACATATGTGTGTGTATGTATGTGTGTACATATATATATATATATATATTTTTTTTTAATTTCAGAAGGAAAAGTAACTTTTAGTTGAGAAGCCTGGCATACATCACCTTAATCAAGTAATAAAAGTGAACATCATCGGTATTGGGACATATTGAAATATTATGCAACTATTTAGAGGAACATAGCACTACAGCCATAGCACCATGAATGTGCCCGATCTTGGAAGCTAAGCAGGGTCAGGCCTGGTTAGTACTTGGATGGGAGACCACCTGGGAATACCAGATGCTTTAGGCATAATAGATAGATAGATAGATAGATAGATAGATAGATAGATAGATAGATAGATAGATAGATAGATGATAGATAGAAAGAAATAGCATCACCTCTGTATTATTCTTACCAATGATAGATAAGCTGGATCTCATTGTGAGAAAATATCAGACAAAATGAGTGTTTGTACACCACAAAATTCCTGGACTGTATTTTCAAAAATGTCAATGAAAGTTAAGGAAAGACTGAGGAACCCTTCCAGATTGCAGAGGATTAAAGGGAGATGACAACTAAATGCAACATGTGATTCTGAATTATCTCCTTTGCTACTAAGGACATGGCTGGAACAATGGGTGAAGTATGAATAAGGGCTGAGAATTAGGTAGAGGGATATATCAATGTTTATTTGATGGTTATATAGCAGTTATGTAGGAGAAAGTCCTTGTTTGGTAGCCACTTACTCTTAGTGATTCAGGGGGAGAAAAACATGCTTTGTGCTATATTTAGAACTTTTAGCAAATTTGAGATTTTTTTTCAAGAATTTCTTAATTATCACAGAAGGGAATAGGACGTCAGTCAATGGAAGTAAGTGAGGCCCATACTTTCAAGAAACTTGGCAGGAAAGAGGGCAATGCAGGCTACCAGCTGAGAGAAGACTGCTCTGAACTTCCAAAATGTGCTAGTCCATTAGTCCATATGCAAGAGCTGTCCACTAGTCCACTAGTCCATATGCTAGTCCACTAGTCCATATGCAAGAGCTGGTGTGTGGAGAGTGAACAGATGAAGGGTATATGGTAATCATTACAAAACAAAGACCTGTAGTCAGTAGGTGTCCCAAGTGCCCAGACCAGGTAGGAAGATGAGGCTGAGTAAAAAGCTGGAAGGAATGTCAGCTGCTGTGGCATGCAGTCCAATGGACAGAGATAGGTGGGCTAGAAACAGCAGATTCATATCTGAGGACCTTTTCTCTGAGAAAGAGTTGTCCTCTGAAAGTGACCTCTTGTCTGTTCTCTTTAGTACAATAAGCTTTAGTCTTTGAAACTGAAATTACTTCACTGTAAAAATAAGTTAAAACAATTTGATACTTGCCAGTGATATTATTCCTAGAACAGGTATGCTTAGAAATGCAGAATTTGCAAAATTACTATTGATACTTGAAGCAGAAAAAAGTCTTGTATGTATGCCTTAGCCTAGATAGTTTGTGTTTTATTTAGTAGGATCAGAGCAGGTAGAACATGCAGCTGTACTTTACAAACACAGGTGATTTATAAGTCATTGCATCATACAGGACTGTTTTCTGGGCCACTTAGAGTAGATTATGAAACCCTAATTCAGAAATAAATCATCTAAGAATGATTAAACACTGTTCCTTGTTGTGTCAATATGCCCAATGCAGTAGTGCTTTTTACCTCTAGGTTCATTTACTCTCAGCTGGCTTCCTCACTGTAACTACAGAATCCTGAAGATTATTTGAGTAACTCTGTCTTCTCATTTCTCCCAAGATTGCATATCACTAGTGCCATTCTAGATGCACAGGCAGGTCATTATCCATTACACACAGTGAAGCCGTAGACTTTTAGGGCTTAACTCCCTTTCAGAACCCTGGTTGAGAAAGGCTATGTAGCTGACACACAATTTGGTGATCCCAAGGAAGCTATAGGACACTATAACTTACTTATGGCACTACCAAAACATGTGCCCCATGGTTGGTACCTTGTTCCTTACTCTAAACTCAGGTACAGACCTTTGTCTCTTATGAGTAAGCATGGAAAAATGGGAGTACCAAGTGACACCTCATTTGAGAGTGAGTTAGGGAATAAATAAGAGAAAATAAGACTACTTCCTGCTCAGGGCTGCTGAGTTGATTTGACACATCTTGAGGAATAAACTTTCTTAGCTAAGATCCCTCCTTCCCTCCTTCCTATCCTTCACTTACCTTGTTCAAATTTGAAACTTCACTAGGACACTAATATTTCCCTCCCACTCCTATACTTTGTAACAATGTAGAGGTCATTGCTTACAAATTACTTGTATAAAGCATTTTAATACTTGCTCTTGTCCCTGAGGGCAGGAACTATATCATACACCTTCTTTCCCCACAAAGTCTGAATAAATACTTGTCAATTAATTCAACTTGGTGCACCAAGGGCTGTGATGGGTATATAGGAAATAAAAAATATGATACCCACCCTTAAGAAACTTCCAGGCAAAAAGAAGAAAGAAAAGATCTATTGAAGGTTTTTTACAGTACAGCATAGAATGTGACGAGAACGAAATAAAAAGCAAAAAGTAAACCACTTTGAGTACAAAGAAAAAGAATTGTTTACACTATTGGAATGAGAGAGGTCTTCACGAAAGGTATGGAATCTGAGTTTGACTTTGAAAAATGGGTGTTATTAGATAAGTGGAGGTGGCAAGGAATACCAGATTAGCTTAGAGGAACTAGTGGGAACCAAGACTCAGATGGGGAAGTGATTATAGGAGCTTAATCTTCTTAGACTAGACTCACACACATCAAGAGACAAGTAAGAATCATTGGAATACCTTTGAAGGTCCATGATTAGTTGAGTGACATGAGTAATTTTCTTTTAAGAAAGCTTACTTTAGCAGCAACCTATAGGAGGAATTAGAAGAAAGAGAAGAATGAAGTTGGGAGACCAATTGGCAAGCATGTTCCTAATCTATCTAGGAGGCAACAAATGTCACAAGCAGAACAAGATAGTGATCACAGGAAAGAAGGAGGAATGATATTAGAATATAGAGATAAAATGGATAGGCTATGGCAACTGGATGTGAAAAAGGGAAATAAATTATGTTCCCAAATTTTGAAACAGAATGGCTGAGAGATTGGTAAGGCCACATTACACAAAGAGGGAACACACAGGAGTAGGGACAAATTTGGACATAAAGCTTTGTCCATAGAAGACATAGAGCCTTAGGAGTCCTCTGCATAATGATGGTGAAGTAATAGAACTAGATGAAATGAGATCGTGGCCAGTTACATATGCTTTGTGTTCACTGGACCTAAATAAATATAGCAGCAAATTAGTCTGTATACCCTAGGGAGTATGGATGCATTCATACCACTCTTTGCCAGTGATAGACTAAAACTATGATTAAATCAAACTGTTTCTGAAAGACCTATACTCACATATCACATTATTTTTTTAAAAAGATATCCCTGGCATTATGTATATGTTCTTTTAAAAGTATGATACCTTTCATTTATGGTCAGCTGGTTTTTTGACAAGGGTGACAGACAATTCAATGGAAAAACAGTGGTAATCCCAGTAAATGGCACTGAGACAACTGGATATCCACATACTGAAGAATTAAGTTTACCCCTGCCTCATACCATACATAAGAATTAAAACAGATCATAGACCTAAATGTTAAAACTAAAACATCTCTCAGAAGAAAACATAGGACTATATCTTCACAATCTTAAATTAGGTAATGGTTCCTTATATATAACAACAAAAGCATACAAAGCAAAAGAAAAATATATAAATGAGACTTCATCAAAATTAAAAACTTATGTGCTTCAATGAACAAAAAGTAAAAGGACACCCCTAAGAATAGGAGAGATTTATTTACAAGTCACATATATGATAGGTGACTTGTATCCAGAATATATAAAGAATTCATGCAACTCAACAAAAAAACTTAAATTTAAAAATGGTCAAAGAATTCAGATAGATATTTCTCCAAAGAAGATATACAAATGACCAATAAGTACATGATGATCAACAACATCAGTCATTAGGCAAATGCAAACAAAACCACAATGGGATACCACTTCACACCCACTATGATCGCTATAATAAAAGAGACAGAAAATAGTGTTGACAAGGATGTGAAGAAATTGAATTCCTCACAAGCAGCTGGTAGGAATGTAAGATGGTGCAGCCACTTTGGAAAACAGTTTGTTAGTTTCTCAAAAAGTTAAACAGAGTTACCATATAATCCAGCACTTGCTCCTAAGAATATACTCATGAGACCTGGAAACATCCACATAACTTTTATACAGGTGTTCATAGCAGCATTATTTATAAATGCAAAAAAAGTGGAAACAACACAAATGTGCATTAGCTATTGGATGGATAATTAAAATGTGATATATTCATACAGTGGAATATTATTTAACAACAAGAAGGAATGAAATCCTGACACATGTTACAACCTGGATGAATCTTAAAAACGTTATGCTAAAAAGAAGCCAGACAGAAAAAGCCACACACGTGATTCCATTTATGTGAAATATCCGGACTAGGCAAATCCATAGAGACAGAAAGTAGATTAGTTATTGCCAGGTACTCAGGGGAGGGAAGATTGAGGAGGCTGCTTAATCAATTAAGGTTTTCTTTTGGAGGTGAAAATATTCTGAAACTAGATAGTGCTGATGGTTATAGAACATTGTGAATGTATTTAATTCCACTGAATCGTACACCTTAAAATGGTAATTTTTGTTATGTTTTTTGCCACAATGAAAAAGGATGAATTTTATAATATGCAAATTAGTTCTTAATAAAGCTGTTATAAAAATAAAAGGCATAATAGCATTGATTAATCACCAGGTAACTGTGGTGAAGGGGGAAAAAAATCTAATCCCAAAGATTATATATTGGATAATTTCTTCATTTTTATGACATTTTGAAATGGCAAAATTTTAGAAATGGAGGAGAAATTATTGGATTCTACATGTTAGGGATGGTGTGTGGGGAGATGGAGAGAAGTGGGTTATAAAAAAGCAACACGAAAGATCCTTGTGGTGATGGAACTGTTCAGTATCTTGACTATGGTGGTGGATATAGGATCCTACACAGGTAAGAAAAGTTTGTAGCACTAAATCCACACATACACACACACACCTCGGTCAAACTGGTGAAATCTGAATAAGATTGGTGGATTATATGAATACCAAAATCCTTGTTGTGACGTTGCACTGTTGTTTGCTAAGATATAGTGCATAATTGCGGGGAAATGGGCAAAGTGTACATAGGATCTCTCTGTAATGTATCTTATCAGCTGCACGTGAATCTCAATAGATATTTCAATTATATATTATTTCAACAGATATTTCAATTAATAAAAATGTATAAGAATAACTATGTATCTTTGAAAACTTGTTCTATAGAAAAACTTCTAGTAATATATAAAATGTACTCTTCCTACTCTTGTCTTGGCCAAGTTATATAGTCTTATCTTCATGAGTAATAACTAGAATTAAAGTCCAGGGTGGTACCAGTTATGTCAGCAGTTTTATTTGTGTCTTCTTTAAAGATCAAGCTTGCAGCAGGTGATTTGTTTTGGTTTGGTTAATTTAAGAAATGCAGTATTTTCCAAAAATAGGATGTATGAGTATAGAAAAGGCCTGTCTCAGGCTTTTTGGCATCCTTTAGTTAAGTCACTTTAAGCAATGAAAGATTTTTATTCCTTCCTGTTCTCATTCATTTACAATGTTTATATGTTGTGCTTTTACTTTAGCAAAGGAAAAATAGGATTTTTTAATGAATAAAAACCACATTGCTGTGCAGTAGAAACCATCCTGTTCACATCTCGTCATGTTAAAAAGATAAACAGCAGGATTAACTGTTTACTTTAGGAGTGCAGTCTGGTTGTTTTTCAGAAGAACACAATGTCCTGCTGCATTGGTTTCCTGTCTGCCATGTGGGTTGATGGAGCTGGGGAAAGGCCCTCCACCCACTCAGCAGAGGCTGACTCCCTCTCTCCTCCCTCTCTGCCTTCTCCCTCCCTCTTTTCAATGAATCTTTCCTTTCCTGTTCATGATCAAACTCTCTTCTCCCCAATCTCCCTTTTCTTTTCTCTCTTTTGCTTTTTTTTTTCTCACTTCATCTAATTTCTTCTCATTCTTTCTTAAACTGAAATTTAGGAAGAGATTACAACATGGAGAGCAGGATCTTTGTTGATCTTAGAGGCTGCTTAAGTTGATACTGACCTGGAATGAAACAGCTGGGACTGACCGATGCAGGGAATTGTTGGTGAATTGCTAGGAGCTGTTCATAACTTGTGTAAACATCCCGCACGTCACTTAATCTCCTCTTTCAGTACACACGCATACATAAACACACACATGTCTGTTTCCCTTTTCTTCACTTGTATTCTATGACATCGAGTCAGTGATTGAAAGGGAAAAATGAATATTTTTGCAAAGTTGAGGAGGAACATTTAAAACTTCAAAGGAGTCAAATTATCCTCTCACTAAAACTTTCTCTACAAATCAAGTTTTCCTGTCCTCATTCTTTGTACTTTGTTCTGTTGCTTTTACAGATTAACAATACATGTATTTTTAGAATTTTAAAAGTATTCTTTGATTAGCATTCCATGATATTAAGCTGGTAAGAGAAGGGGGGGGGAATGTTCTTAAAGACAAGTATTAACTCAATAATGGACTTTTATACTTCCAACATCATGGTTGTGACTGAACAGTGAACCTCTTATCTGTATTATTTTATATTGCTGGGAATGTGCTGTGGAATATAGTTTCATTTAGCATTAATTTTAGTCAGTTCTTCCAACATGGTCCAGGCCTCACCCTCATGGCTCAGAAATACATAGAATCAAAGTCTTGCCGAATGGCTCCTAATGACTAAAATAAAGGAGATTCTGCTATAACACTCTACACTTGAACTACTTTCTGACTGCTGTCTTATTTTCCCTGGTGGAATGGGTAGAACATGGCTGGCTGGGGTCAGGGGCAAGCTGAAGACACTGGGTATTTTAATGATTGTTTATTGCTCTATCTAGAGTGGAGCTTTACCTTACAAATAAAACTGTCATAGATGAATGATGAAGGCAACATTGCACGGCCAATCACAAATTGGTTTCACGTGTGACGGTATCATTTCTGTGCAAGATGGTGCACTTTATGCTGCTATCAGATGCTTTCTTATAAGCTCCTTCATAAAGGATCACCCTTTTTATAAAGGTGTACATACCTGCTTACAAACTTAAGAGAGTTAACACATAAGAGATCATCATCTTGTCAGTTAACTGCATTTGTAACAAAGTAAATTTTGCTAGTGGGTGAAGGAAACTAAGATTTTGAGTGCAGATTAGGTACAGGCACTTAGCTGGGTATGAAGCAAATTCAAGTGGTCTATATTGCACAGGTGTAAAAGCTCAAACTCTGATCAGCCAGGGACACATCCATCAGCAGCAGAGCCTAAAAACAGAGCCTCTCTCCTCTAGGCCAGCCATCCCCCTGCACCACATGCTTAAAATCATGAAAATGGGTGGAGGGATTTTATTTGGATGAAGGTTATGTTAGAAGCATGGCTGGGACATTGATCTTAAATAAGTGGCATTCACTTGCCAGACTTATTCAAAGAATTTTGAATGGCAAATTGTCTCATGGAATAAATGAAGTTTTGAGGCTCCTATTCTAACCATTAACATCCTACTTCTTACTATAAGACATTTTCTCATTGCTACTCTAGCATCTAAGTTTCTAAAAATAGCAGTGTCCCTCTCACGTGAGGTATAGGGTACCACCAACATTGCTCAGTGCTCTTTGGAGTGTGGAAAGTTGCCTGCAGCCTAAGCCCTAGCTTGCCCATCACTGGTAGCGGAGAATTTGATATTAACTGAATGTGCACGCTTGCCTTGTCTGTGACAGGAAAGCAACCTGCTTCCCAAAGTGGAAGCTCAATTTTATAAACACTGACCCACCACACAACTTTCAAATGCCAATTCTAATGCCACATGTCTTGGCTAGCAGCCAAGTTCACAGTATATCAGAGCTTTTTAAAGACAGTGCTTGTTTCGACTGGTGGTTCTGCTGAGCATGGTGACTTGGTATTACAGTGTCTGCTCAAGGATCTCAGGTGACTAAGCTACAGTCTCATATAGATATATAATTATCTAGTCTTCCTTAGACTAAAATAATTGAAAAATAATTCCAGAGGGCAACTCTCCATCTTGCAAGAGAGAGGAACGTCAGCCAGATTGCTGCCATAGTTGGTCAGTGGTAGCAGCAGGGCTGGGACCCTAGCTCCTCTACACCTGTTTTTCTGTCGCCTGCTTTGAGCCCCATTCTCCACTGATCAGTCTGGACTTCCATAGTCTGTGCTAATCAGCTCTGTCTTTGCCTGCTTCCTGGCTCAAGTCACTTGACCAGCTTTGGATTCCATAGCTTCACCATTCTCTAAAATGAGACCCGCATCTGGGCTGCCTAACCCTGAAGCAGTTCTTTAGTCTCCATTACCACACTTACCTCCTTGGAAATCTTAGGCCAGCACAGGTTCTTCCCTGTCCCTCATCCTTCACTCATGACCGTGTTCTTCTGTCTACCTTGAGATGTTGCTCTAATGCTTACTTACGTGCTGACAGAAGCCAAAGAGGACAGCAACTATATGAAGACTGGGATCAGGTGCGAGCGAGGGCCCATGAAGTTCACTGACAAGCTTGTGCTTTATCCACAGCTGTTTACCTAGTGCCTGTGAACACCACTTTTTAACTTCACTATTTCCTAGCAGACATTTGTCATTGATTAGGGCAATAAACTTATACTGGGTCTAAGGAGATGCTCTCTAAAAATTCTGTTCAAGTCATCCTCCACCTCATCCTAAGAGTTATATTTCTGAAAGAAAATTTTATCTGACACCTTTTAGTGTCACCTGATTGTTGATTCATTGACAGCAGGAGGTAACTGTGTGAGCTGGCACATATGCCAGTGACTTACCATCTCTGGTCATGTCAGCCTCATTAGACAGGCCCTTTACCACATGACCGTATCGCCCCGCATTCCTCCCACATTCCCTGCACACCTAGTTATGAGGCTCGTTTCACCAAGATGATACCTCTCTATTGCTCCCCAACCCAGTCCTTTCCCTCCCCATCCCCTTTTCTCCCTTCTTTACAAATGCTTGTTAAAATTTAATTGTTTCAGAAATAGAACTTTGATTTTAAATTAAAAATAGTGCATTGAAATCTTCAGGACTCAGCTTAAAGATGACTTCTTTTAAGAAAACTTCCCTGACCACCCTGAATGGACCATCACACCCCAGTGTTATTTCTCAGGCACTCTGTGTATTTTCTTCTGGCTCTACCAGAACTTGTGATTGTATATTTATCTGTGTGTTTGGTCTTTCCCTAAGGAAGTACAGAGGGCAGGATTGTTCATTACCACATATCTAGCACCATGCAGAGGACTTGGGCAGTGGCAATTGTGCTATATTAAGCACATAAATACATGGATCATAGACTCACTAGACACTCCCTGAAGACAAGGGTACTATTTTAGAGTACAATGACAAACCCTTAAGTGCCATTGTTACTAAGAATCTTATGAAATTTATTTCATGGCTCTGCAGCCTTCTATGCCTCACTACATCTGTTACCCTTCTATTATCTGACTTGGTCATTTTGTACTTGTCTCATTTATTTTGTCCAAGCAAATTAAGATGCCTTTTAAGAAAAACTCACACTTAAGTCTACAAATTCAAAATGGAAAGTTTCCAAATAGTCTCAGTACTTACAAATAATGGCTAAAGAACCATTATGTTTTCTTATATAACACATGCTAAAAAGCCAGAAGATCTTTACTTCTAATGTAAATAAATTGAAGAAACAAATAAAAGATTCACTTGTAGAACAGCAGAGTGAGGACACAGTGGATTCTCTTCCTAAAAAAAAACATTTTAACTAGAGAAAACTATGAAAAAAAAATCAGTTAAAGCCTCCGGAAATTGTCCTAAGGGCATACAGCAAATGGGGAAACATCCCATCAACAAAATCAAAAAAATCTACTAAGAACAAGGAGACTGTGGCCCTTGAGCCATGACGCACTCCCCAACCAACAAATTCATCATAGGAAAACTACTCTGTGGCTCTACTTCAGGGAGTACAGTCAAGAAGATGGGCCCCTCTCCCCCTCAGCTCCCGGTTTAGGGCACAGTTTTACTCTAGGAAGTCTGTCCACCAGCATTTCTTATTTCCTAACTCATTTTTTAGAAGCTCTACCCCAAGTGTGGCAGGCCAAGAATACTGACATAATTGTCATATTCCACCTAATCCATAGTGTAGAGGCACAACACCAAAGAGGGAAGTCCAGAAAACTAGCACCTCTAGCAGCCGCTCTAGAGCAGAGGTGTCACTCCAGGAGAAGGAGTGCTGTCCCCACCCCCAGTTCTACGAAGTGGCACAGAGGTTCTACCCCGAGGGAGACAGGTTATAAGGAAAAAGAGTTCTATAGTGCTGCCTGAGAGGGCTGACTTTATACGAAACAGCAGAATTCCATGCCCAAGGGCATTGTTGAAAATAATGGAGAGCAATTCAGATAGTACTTCTACTTTCATGATACTATATCAACAAATAAATGTTTTAACAGAGAAAATCAGGAAAACAAACAAACAGCCAAGAAGAGCCCTCTGGAACCACAGTCAAACTTCAGAGTAGGGATGGATACGCTGGCTAATTCCACTAAGGAGCAGCCCACAGGGGAAGTATGGGTTGCAGCACCAACTCTAACCACACTGGATGAACAATAATCTGCTCTGACCCCAGGGCAACTCCTAGGAAGCCAGGGCTTTAAAATTAAATCACATACATCCCTGGCAGTCTGGCATGGACGAGGCCACACCCTCTTGGGAGTGGTTAGAGGTGATAGCTGACTTCTCATTAAAAACAGGTAAAGCCAGAAGGCAGTGGGACAATATTCAAAATTCTGAAAGAAGCAAATAACTTACATGACACTTTTTTGGGAGGGGAGAGGGGCCTTGAAATCCTCAGGTTAAGCAATAAGATTGAACATTGTTTTATCTTAGGCAACTCATCTCCTCATTATTGTAAAAACAAAGATCACAGTTGTTAATCTTCATTTTGAACTTGTCCAGCTTTTCACTTGTTTGATCCAGACATAATTATAAGCCAAAAAACTCTAATTTTTGTATAAAATTTTCTTAGTCACAGAACCATGAAACATGAGTTTTTACTATATTTGTGTCTTATAGCCACAACATGTTAAGTAATGTCATACATATATGTAAAAATATTAAGACTAGTCACCTTAAGATAGACGATGCATTCTTATGGGAATCACCTGCTAAATACTGCTTATGCACAATGCTCAGACCTAAAATCATATGTTCATCAGATGACCAGTCAGGGATTTCCTGTTGTTCTCGGGTATAAAATATCGTGTTCACAAGAAGAATTGAACAGAGTAATAATTATATGTGATTTCATTATGTTTTTCTCCATAGATTTGATAAACTACATTTTAGAAAAAGTATTCCTAGCAACATTTTGTTGATAGTGATGATTTTCAAGGAATATCTGTTAACTAACATCTTTGAGTATTACTGTTTGATTAAAACATAATTTGGAAATGTTTTAAATAGATAATCTCTTGCTCACTTGTGCTATCACTTTTATTTACTGCTCTTTGGAAGGTTTATTAACTGATTATTAAGTATTTATTAGTTTTTCTGTTCCTTTACTTCCTATGCCTTCAGACTATGCTGTCCAACAGGGTGGCCAGTAGCCACATGTGGTAACTTAAATTTAAAATAATTAAAATTAAATAAAATCTAAAATTCACATTAACCATATTGGAA
Source organism: Eonycteris spelaea (assembly GCA_003508835.1). Taxonomy (NCBI): domain Eukaryota; kingdom Metazoa; phylum Chordata; class Mammalia; order Chiroptera; family Pteropodidae; genus Eonycteris; species Eonycteris spelaea. The sequence continues at coordinate 3,695,833 of PUFA01000143.1, forward strand.
GCACTCAGTGGCCCCTTGTGGCTAGCAGCTACCACATTCACTACACAGATATAAACATTCCATTATCACAGAGCTCTCTTAGATTACACACACTGCTTTAGAATGAAGGTCTTTTCTTTATTGCTTATTACAAGATCAGTTATACTGTACCTGGAATATGATGGAGGTCTAGCTCTAGAAGTTAGGCTGGTAATTCCCCACTTTTAAAATCATATTTATGTCAAATGCACTTACATGTTCATTTAATTTTATTTTTAGAGTTTTCTTATTTGATGTTGTATGGCCTTGAGTGAGATACTAAACCTTTCTGATCTTCCATCTTCTACGTGCTGAGTAAAGATAATAGCAGCTTAGCTCTTACAGGATTTTGAGGATAAAACAATGCAAATAGAACAGGACATGTCACTAACCGAGTGCTATCAAGATGATGGATTTCTAACCCATATACACTGTGAAAAATTGATGTTTGTATTTGAAGCTTCTAATTTGTGGGATCATTTGTTATGCAACAATAGATAATGTAATAACTGCTCAGTGAAGCAGAAAGAAGGTTAGTAAAGATATAGAAGATTTGAAAAACACTCTTTAGTAACTTGACTTAATAGATTATGTATGAAACCTACTTAACAACTAGAGCATGTGTATTTTTGTCATTTGAAACTTTCATAAAAATTGATTATATGCTAAGCCATAAAATAAGTCTCTATACAATTAAAAGCATCATTATTAGAGAATACATTCTCTCAAATTAGAGTTAATAGCAAAATATATGTTTTAAATCCTTATAGAAAAATACTTTGTTACTTCCAAATAACTCATGGATCAAAGAGGAAATAATAATGAAAACTTTAAAATGCCTAGAACTCATAAATAATAAAATACTAAATTAGCAAAATTTATGTGATTGCATTAATTTGACATTTAGAAGAAATTTTATAGTCTAAATATAAACAGCTCATTTTAGAAACTTCATTCTAGAAAGAAGGAAGGCTCAAAAGTAATGAGCTAAGCTTCTAACATAGTTAAACAATAGGATAAATAAAAAAACAGAAGAGAGAAGTTTATAAACATATGAATAAAAATTAATGACATTAACAAAGAAACAGTGAATAAACAAAGCCAAGAGTTGGTTCTTTAAAATGATTAATAATAATTCTATGGTAAATTTATAAAGAAAACATATAAATAAATAATAGTAAAGGAAAAATAGGGACATCAACTTCATTAGGGATTAGAAACATAGTAAGAGGATACAATTCTATCTTTATGCTAATAAATTTGAAAACTGATAAAATGGGCAAATACCTAGAAAATATAACTTACCAAAATGTCAAGAAACAATTAGAAAACCCAAAAAATTGAATTACCTTAGAGAAGTTGAGTTGATAATTGAAAATCTTCCAAGGAAAAAAAGCACTAAAGCCAAATAATTTTACTGCTAAATTCTTTTGAACTATCAAAAAACAAAAACAAATTTTACATAAAGTTTTCAAAAAAAAAAAGGAATTCCTGTCAACTTATTATATGAAGCTGATATAAATAATCTTGATAACAAATCAAATATGAGAAATACAATTAAAGGTCAATATCACTAATGGACATAGATACAAAAATCCTAAATAAAACATAGCAAATAGGATCTTGGCTTTATCTCAGGAATAAAATAATGTTTTAACAATGGAAATGTATAATTCTTGCCGTATTAGCAAAGAAAATAAAAACGTAATCATTTCAATTAATGCAGAAAATGCATTTGATAAGATCCAACACCCATTCATGATTTTTAAAAATTTCTCAGCAAACTGGGAATCCTTAACCTGATGAAGGATGTCTATCAAACAACGACAATGACAACAAAAACTATACAAACTTCACTCTTAATTGTAAAACATTGAAGACATTTTCTTCAAAATCAAGAACTATATAAGGATACCCAATATCACTATCTTTTCTTTCAGCTTTGTACCAAGGGCTCTAAAGGGCAGTTAAAAAATATAAGTTAATACAAAGCATAACGATTGGGAAAGCAGAAGAAAATTGTTAAATGGGTAAAAATGATTACATAAAACTTTATAAAAAGTGTTATACATAATAAATTTTAGTAAGACAGATGAATTACAAAAGGTCAATATACAAAAGTCATTTATACTTCTCTACTAGATCAGCAACACACAGCAACAAACAAATACCATTTAAAATAGCAAACAACTGTAAACAATGTAGGTATAGCTCTACCTAAAGATGTTTAAGAACTATATGGAAAAATTATATTATAAAAATTGACCTAAATACCCCTGCCAAAGGAAAACTTTATTATAAAAATCAGCCTAAGTACTCTGCAAGGGAAAGATCAATTCTTGTGCCAGTCACTGTGCGGAGCCCTGTGTCACTTTAACGCTCACAATAGCCTTCTAAGCTTTGTTCCCTTATTCCTGTGTTAAGTAAATTCAAGCTTAACTGTAGTTTGCAACTTTTTTAAGGTCCCAGAGTTTCTAACATGGTGCTGCCTCCCTGGGAAGACATTTATGTTCCCTTGAATATGATGTGATTTATGGGTAACATCTCTGGTAACTCAGGAAAGACAAGTTGATCATGCGGCCCTTTTCTGCTCAGACGTGTCACTAGCACTGATTTCACTGAATAGGAAGCAAAAGTGGATGGAATTCTGTGAGTGCTGCTGATAAGCTAACTCTGGTTTGGACTGTTAAATGCCACAGGTCCAATCCAGTCGAACTAGTGGAGATAGTGACTCTACCTCAGGTCTGAGCCATTATACTCCTGAGCCTCAGCTGTGTGAGCAGAACAAGGTGGGAGAGCATGTGTAACCATGCGTGAATTAAAGGAGGAGAAGGAAAATAGTAATAACTCATCTCTAGGGCAAAAGAGTAAACAAACAAGAGCACCCTTCTTTGGTTATTTGAGATAAAGGCACAAGTCAGAGCAAATTTAAAGCAGAGATTTAACCAATTCCCCACCTTTCCCTTCTCAACACAAGTAATCAAAAGAAAGCAAAAAACAAACAAGATAAATGGACTCAGACACAGACAACAGTGGCTACCAGAGAAAAAGGGGTGAGAGAAAAAGGGAGAGGTAGAAGAGGATAAAGGGAGTCAAATATTTGGGGACGGAAGGAGATTTAACTTTCAGTGGTAAACACACAGTGCAATATACAAAAGATGTAATATTGAATTTTACACTTGAAACCTGTATAATTTTATTAAATCAGTGTCACCCCAGTAAATTTAAAAAAAATAAAAATTCTTTCTGGTTTTATGAAGCAGACCCACAGAGATTTTTGTATTCATCTTGATGTTTGTATATATTCACAATAATACTTACAAAAGTGTGGGATGCGTTAATATAGTCAAGCAGGCATTAACTTAATTGTATGAGAGTGGGTATACAACCTCTTAGAGTAGGTTCTTCCCTCTTACAGAAAGGCTGGGGCTTCCTCTTTAGGAAGTGGAATCTAGTTCCCAAGTTTCTTCTTCAATCTCCTTAATTAGACATGGAACAAAGAGGCAAGTCTGGTGAGGAGGCAGCTAGCAGGGGAGTAGGCCTTTGAGAAAAGATAAACATTAAAGCACTTCCCTCCAAGAGGTTATGATATGGAATGGTCTATGGACAAAAAAGATATTATAAATTCAACATAAAAGTGTATACTTTTATCCCTGCTTTAACATAACATACTGTTCCAAACGTGACAATATTATGAAAGAGTAATCTTTTGTCCTTTCCCACTTGGGTCTCTGATAAAATCAGACAGTTTTGCTTATTTTGAATGAAATGTTAAGTTGTATTGGCCAGTTAATAAATTATTCTCAAGGGACTTAATTTAAGAGCATTTTTCCTTCATTATATTAAATTAGCAGTCCCCCCCCATTTTTTTTTTGATACTCTAGCATAAATTACATTGTGTTCTTGCTATTCTAATATGATTCTTATCAAAAGTATCTTTGGAAAGCTGTAGTGTGCGCAAAGTTCTTCTCGGTAAGTATCCTCATCACTTGACTAGTTAAAATTTTTATATATATATATGTATATATATATATATATATATATATATATATATATATATATATATAACTATATTTTGAACAGTTTAATGTAGCGGTAGAAGAAATCATTGCCTCTCTGTAAAGATTGGATTTGGATGTTCCAGATTTTATGGTCATCATGAAGTTTGCCATGAGTTTATTCCTTTTTGTGTTCTTTGTGCTCCCCTTGCAAACCAGAATGCTACTTACCCTGGGATGCCCTCTTTAGTTCCATAATGCAAAATTGATCACTCTTCTTCTACATTCTTTTAACTTACTATAATATGATGTTATGGCACAAAAATATCAAAATCAAGAGCCTTGAGTTTAAGACCTGTTTTGCTACCTCTTTATTACTTAGGCTAGTCTGTAAAACACTTTGAGCCTCACTTTTCACATCTATCAAATGGAAGTAATAATGCCCACTTTCCTCAGTTAAAGGATTAAATAGATAACATATGAGAAGGCTCTAACTAGCCATAATACATTATATATATATTAGTGTTAGGTGTTAATGTTACCCTGCTATCTTTTGTTTGATTCTCAATTATATTATTTTTATTTGACCCACTCCTCTTATGTATTCTACAATGTATTAGTCCCAATAAGCTTCAAATGAATGCATTAGTGAGTGAGTAGGTGAATATTTCTGTGTGCACTATCTGCAATCAGGTATTTATGTGAGTTTGCTGTATACGTATTTACCAGAGAGACTCATCCAGTATTTATTAAGAGTCTGCTATAGCTCAAATAGAGAATATGGGAGCAGTTTCAACCCTCATTCAGGTTAGAATTAGTAGTTTGCAAGTGGTTGCTGTTGCATAAAGTTTTCTTATGGAGAAGGTTGCAAATATAGGGTAAGATTTTAAAATTTATTATATCGAACATCATAATACATTCATTTCATTTTTTTAAATCTAAATATATCCATAATTTTAAACTTTCAGAGTTATCTCTAAAAATAAGTGGTTTCCAGTATTTGTTAAAGATGCACAAGAAAACATGCACTTATATTACATTACAATTTTCCTTTAAAAGTTAATGTATATTGATAAGGTAACATGCCTCTTTGCAAAGTTTATTTTTCTAATTGATTTTTAAGTGTTTGATTTTTTCCCATTGTTTGCACTTTTTAGCACAATGAATTGGACACCCTACCAACTTCCAAAAGTGCCAATAAGTTTTCTCATCTTTTTTCCACAATTATCCTATATTTATCCAGTGAGATCTCTTTCAAGTTGTTTCCTTTATCTCTTTTTTTTCTTTATATAAATTTTTGAAGGTATGTTATAATCAATACAGTTTACCCACATAAAATAAATATACCCATTTAAGCATAGAGCTCAATGGATTTTGACAGATGTTTCTACCATATAATACCCACCACAATCTACGGCCATGCTACCCTGAACAAACCTGATCCTGTCTGTTCGCAGAAGCTAAGCAGGGTTCGGGCCTGGTTAGTACTTGGATGAGAGAACCACGTAGGAAGACTAGGTGCTGTAGACGTAAGAAAAAAAAATAAGAGCTTGTAAGCTGACAAGGTCCTGGCAATCTGTGAGGTCAACCAAGGGTTGCCTCACCTGAAAAATAAAAAATTAATTAATTAATTTTTAAAAAATACCCACCACAATGAAGACATAGACTCTTCCATTACTCCAGAAAGTTCCTGTATATCCTCTGCTGCAAATCCTTCTGAGCCTGTCTCAGGCAGCTATGCAGCTATGTATCTGCTTGCTGTCACTATGAATTTATTTTTCATTTTTATAATTTGATATAAATATAAACTACATTTGATAGATTGTTTCCTACTCAGCAAAATTTTTTTCAAGATTTGTTCCTGTTGCCGCATGTGTCGCTAGTTCCTTTTCATTTTCCTTTCTGTTGCTGATTAGTAGTTCATTGTAAGAATATAACACAATTTATCCATAACTATTTTTGAACATTCATTTCCAGTTTGAGGCTATTATTTAATGAAGCTGCTATGAATACTTGTCTATTAATCTTTATGTGGACATACAATTTTATTTCTTTTGGGAAAATACCTTTAGTGTAATGACTAGCCATATAAGTATATGTTTAACTTTGTAAGAAACTGCCAAAGTGGTGCTCACTTCAGCAACACATATACTAAAATCGGAACGATACAGAGAAGATTAGCATGGCCCCAGCAAAAGGATGACATGAAAATTCATGAAGCATTCCATTTGTTTAAACAGACATAGAGTGACCAAAGGGTTGGTTACTGGAAGAGAAGTGGTGGGGGGGATGAGTGAAAAGGAGAAGGGGATATAGTAAATAATATGGTAATAAGTTTACATGGTGCGTGATGATTGCTAGAATTAGTGGGATGATTACATTGTAACATATAAAAATGTTGAATATTGTACACCTGGAACTAATTAATGTAATCAGTATAAGATTCTATACTAACTATACTTCAATGAAAGAATTAATTTAAAAAAATAAGCTGCTAAACTATATTCTATAGTAGCTATAACATAAATGCATGACAGTTCCAGTTTTTCCCAGTCCTCAGTGAAACTTGATACTGTGAATCATTTTCACTTTAGCCTTTCCAGTGAGCATGTAGTGATATCTCATTGTGGTTTTAACTAGCTCTTTCCTAATACCTAACGGTATTGTGCATGTTTTTATGTGTTTATTGGGCATTTGTGTATCTTCTTTGATCAAGTATTTATTCATGTTTTTGGACATTTTATATTACATTGAAATGATATAGAACTAACCATTTTAATGTGAACAATTCATTGGCATTTAGTATATTCACAGTGTTTTGCAACCACCACTACCATCTAGTTCTAAAACATTTTGTCTACGGCCATGCTACCCTGAACACACCTGATCCCATCTGATCTCGGAAGCTAAGCAGGGTTGGGCTTGGTTAGTACTTGGATGGGAGACCACCTAGGAAGACTAGGTGCTGTAGACGTAAACAAATAATAAATAAGTAAAACATTTTAATTACTCCAAATGTCCATAAAAAGTTAACAGCCATATCTTTGAGATATTGTGGGTTCGGCCCCAACCCACTACTGCAATAAAGCAAATATCACAATGGAGTGAGTCACACAAATTTTTGGTTTCCCAGTACATATAAAATTTATGTTTATAGTATCCTGTTGTCTACTAAGTGTGCAATAGCATTATGTCTTTAAAAAATGCACATATGTTAATTTAAAAATACTTTATTGCTAGAAAGATGCTAACCATCATTTGAGCCTTTAGAAATTCATAATTTTTTTGCTAATGTGGAGTCTTGCTTTGATGTTGATGCCTGCTGACATAGCAGGGTGGTGGTTGCTGAAGGACAGGGTGGCTGTGGCAATTTCTTTAAATAAGACAACAGGAAGTTTACCACATTGATTGACTCTTCCTTTCACAAATGAGTTCTCTGAAGCGTGCAATCCTGTTTAATAGCATTTTACCCACAGTAGAACTTCTTTCAAAATTGGAGTCACACCTCTGAAACCCTGCCGCTGCTTCATCAGTTAAGTTTATGTAATATTCTAAGTCCTTTTCATCATTTCAACAATCTTCACAGTATCTTCACTAGGAATAGATTCCATCTCATGAAACCACTTTCTTTGCTCATCCGAAAGAAGCACCGATGGTGGCTGTGGTAAATGTGTACCATTCTCTTCAGGCCACTGCCTCCAGGAATGAGCCAGGGATTTGAGTGTGATGCTGTAGGCAGAGGCAAACAGACCAATGGCACCACTAATACTGGTGCTGGCGTAGGCCTTGTGGTGATACTTGGTGCCATTAGGGAAGTCCCAGTCCCAGGGAAGAAGCATTTGTGACATGGCTGTACACCCAAGCCCTGCACTGCAAAACCTGTCTGCTCTCTATGCCCAAGAGCCTTAATTGCCCTAATTTCAATATTCTTGTGTCTCAGGGAATAGGAAGGGCAGAGAAGAAGAAGAAAGATGGGAGAACAGCTGGTCAGTGGAGCAGTCAGACACACGTTTATCAGTTAAGTTCCCTGTCTTGTATGGGTGCAACTCATGATGCCCCAAAACAATTACAATAGTAGCATCAAAGATTACCGATCACAGATCACCATAACAAATATAATGATAATGAAAATTTTTGAAATTTGTGAGAATTACCAAATTTAACACAGACACAGGATGAGCAAATGGTGTTGGAAAAAATGGCACCAATAGACTTGCTTGAGGCAGGGTTACTACAACCTTCAATTTATAAAAAAATAGAATATCTGCAATGCACAATAAAATTAAGTACAATAAAACTAGCTATGCCTGTAAGACCTGTCACTCTCTCCACCTACCCCCTGGCAATCACCATTCTGTGTTCCAACTCAATGGTTTTAACTATCCTGGATATTTCATAGAAATGGAATTCTACAATAGGTGGTGTTTTTCTGTCTTGAGTCCATTTTTTGATTGGACTGTTTACCTTCTTACTATTGAGTCCTAAGAGTTCTTTTTGTATTTTGGATACAAGTCCTTTGTCAGATATTTGGTTAACAAATATGTTCTCCTAGTGTGTGGTTTGTCTATTCATTTTCTTAATGGTATCTTTTGAAGAGCAGAAGTTTTAATTTTGGTATGTCAAGAGAATCAATTTTTTTTTTTATAATTGGTGTTTTGTGTCCCGATTGAGAAATATTACCCACCCAAAGCTGACAAAGATTTTTCTCCTTTGTTTTCTTCTAGAAGTTTAGTTTTTATATTTGGGTCTATGATCCATTTTGAGTTATTTTTTTGTTGTTGTTAAATATGAGACAACAGTTAAAGTTGGGGGTTTTTTCTGCATATGGATATCTAGTTTTTTTTTTTTCATCTGCTGCCTCTTCTCTTACCCTAGCACATAGTAGTAAAAATCAGTCTTTTCTGAGGAATTTTTCTCATCAAGAGGAAAGATGTACAGATATTGACATCTGACAGCAAGATCACCCATTGAGTCATTCATGGATGATAAGTTCCGCCTGCTCATTCAGAGATTCTAGGAATCTTGTTAGAACTATTTTTATAAATAAGAACAGACAGCAGAATCACTGGGGCCTGAAAAAAAGCTTCTTAAAATGAAGTTATGAATCTTACAAACATAAAACAAAAGAGGACACTATCAAGAGAGAGGAAAGCATCTTTCAGAGCTTAAAAGCGAAATCTTGGAAGTCAAAAATACGAAAACAAGAAATTATTAAAAACCTAATTAGAAGTATTGGAAGACAAAGTTGAGGAAACTCCCAGAGAAAAATGGAAAGAGGAAAGATAAATTAAGAAAATTATAGGAATAGACCAGGATATCCAATAAATGACTTAAAAGTAAACATGATTCCACTGTAAAAGGATCCGCCATTTCACTCACCTAGTACATAGAAACAGATCTTACCTATGCGTATCACCATGCAATGTTGGTGCCCTGGGAGCTAAAACCTCATCTCCCAGAGAAAAGGGAGAATTAAAAAAGCAAGATTGGACTTAGAATGGAAACATTATTTCCAATGTAGAAATGTAGACCCAACCAAACTTCCCATAAAGTTTGAGAATAAATTATTGACAATTTCATGAATTACTTCAGAAATTTTACTTTCCACTCCCTCCTTTTCAGCAAGCTAAAAGATGGGAGCTACTAACTTGAAGAAATCCATTAAGAAAGGAAGGTATGAGATATGGGAAATAGGAGAACCAACATACTAGAGCAGCAAAGAGAATAACTCAAATTTTCTGACAGATCTCAAGATGACTAGTGCACCACAGTTCAGTCTTGAGCAGAGCAGAAGGCTCTGGGAGAGCCTCTACAGGGTAGAATACCTGTGAGGTTCTGCATCCTAAAGGAAGATTTTGATAATTGGCAGAGGTATGGTGTAGAATTTATGGTGAGAACATAGAAGAGTAATTTTAAAATGTATAAGGAAAGAAAAAATAATCATTTTACTATTTTTCATCAAATTTATTGGAGTGACATTGGTTAACAAAATTATATAGGTTTGACAATAAATTGCAGAGAAATTTAGAGAAAACATAGGTACTAAAATCATGGACCTTGGACTTAAAAAGGATTTTATGAATTTGACCTCAAAGGCAAGGGATGTAAAAGCAAAAATACAAGAATAGGACTTTATCGAACTAAAAGCTTCTGCACAGCAAAATAGACCATCAGTAAAAGAAAGAGGCAACCACCCAAATGGCGGAAGATATTTGCAAACAACACCTCTGAGAAGGGGCTAATATCCAAAATATACAAAGAACTCATACAACTCAACATTAACAAATAATTCAATTTAAAAAAGGGTAGAGGACCCTAACAGACACTCCCAAGAAAACATACAAATATCCAACAGACATGTGAGAAGATGCTCAATTTCACTAGCAATTAGGGAAATGCAAATTAAAACCATGAGATACCACCTCATACCTGTTAAAATGGCTATCATCAATAGGACAAGTAATAACAAGTGTTGAAGAGATTGTGAGGGAAAAGGAACCCTCATAGAGAGTACTTATGTTTTCTTCTATGCAATTTATTATTTCAGATCTTATATGTAGGTTTTTGGTCCATTTTGAGTTAATTTTGATATATGGTGATAGATAGCAGTCTGGTTTCATTCTTTTGTATGTGGTTTTCCAATTTCTCCAGCCCCATTTATTAAAGAAGCTTTCTTTTTTCCATTGCATGTTTTTAGCTCCTTTGTTGAGAATTATTTGCTCATGTATATGTGAATTTATTTCTGGGCTCTCAGTTCTGTTCCATTGGTCTATGTGTTTGTTTTTCTGCCAATGCCATGCTCTTTTGATTATTGTCTCTTTGTAGGATGATTCAAAGTCAAGCACTGTGATACCTCTGGCCATGCTCTTTTTTCTCAGGATCACTTTGGCTATTTAGGGCCTTCTGTGATTCCATAGAAATCTGATGATTTTTGTTCTATTTCTCTTTTTAAAAAGCCATTGGGATTTTGATGGGGATTGCATTAAATCTGTATAATGCTTTGCGTAATATGGTCATTTTAACTATGCTGATTCTTTCAGTCCATGAACACAGATTATCTTTACATTCTTTCATGTCTTCTTCAATTTCTTTTAATAATGTCATGTCGTTTTCAGTGTATAGATAGGTCCTTCATGTGTTTTGTTAAGTTTATTTCTAGGTATTGTATTCTTTGTGTCGCAATTGCAAAAGGAATTTTTATTTCCATTTCTTTTTCTGAAATTTCATTGTTAGTGTATAGGAACACAAGTGGATTTTTTTTTTTTTGAAGTTTAGTGATTGTTTATTGTCACACAGAGCTAATTTGGCACAACTGGGATTTGATACAGGATTTTTAGGCTTCAAACCCATATTCTTTCCCTATTCATAAGAATCCACTTAGTCAGTTTCTTTTGGCTTCTGCTGTCCCTAGAACTAACTACCTGAACTACTTGGTTTTGAGAATTACCACTCTAATGCCATCTCTAATCTAGTTAGCACTTATTATTAATCACCTGGACAGCTACTATTTTCTAGTAATTTAATTAAATTACAAAATGAGAAAACAATGAATTCAGTTATATAATACAAGTGGATTTTTTTACATTGATTTTTATCCTGCAACTTTATTGTATTTAATTATTGTTTCTCATAGGGTGTTTTGTTTTGTTTGTTTTGTTTCTGTTTTTCTGTTTTTGTTTTTTTTTGGTAGAAGCTTTAGGGTTGTCTATATAGAGAATCATGTCATCTGCAAAAAGTGACAATTTGACTTCTTCATTCCCAGTTTGGATGCCTTTCATTTCTTTCTATTGCCTGATTGCTCTAGCTCAGACTTCCAATATTATATTCAATAAGAGTGGTGAGAGAGGGCGTCCTTGTCTTGTTCCTGATCTTAGAGGGAAAGGTTTCAGTTTTTCACCATTGAGTATGATATTAGCTGAGGTTTTGTTGTATATGACCTTTACTATGTCAGGGCACTTTCCTTCTATACCCATTTTATTAAGTGTTTTAATCATAAATGGCTGCTGTACCTTGTCAAATGCTTTTTCTGCATCTATTGATATGATCATATGATTTTTCTTTTATTTTTCTATGTGGTGTATTACATTGATCGATTTGTGCATGCTGAACCATCCTTGTGCCCATGGAAATGAAAAACCCACTTGATCGTGATTTATAATATTTTTAATGTATCGTATGCAATTTGCTAATATTTTTTTTAGGATTTTTATATCTGTATGCATTGGAGGTACTGGTGTGTAGTTTTAATTTGTGTGTGTGTTATTCTTACCAGGTTTTGGTATTGGGGCAATGTTAGCCTCATAAAATGAGTTAGGAAGTTTTATATTTAAGGATATAAATGTCCTATAATATCCTTGGAGTTCATAAGTTTTGATATGCAATTTTTTTAATTATCAAGTTCAACATATTCTTTTCTACAATGACTTCATATTTGTTCTGAGTTGAAAATAATATAAAATTTCCAAATTAGGAGGATTTTTCTAAGTACAATTTTTTGCTTTATTTCTCATTTAATTATATTGTATGCAGAGGATGTGCCCTATACCAAAGGTCCCCAACATTTTTGGTGCCAGGTACCGGTGCTCCTATAAGAATCTGATGCCTGATAATCTGAGGCGGAGCTGAGGCTGTGATGCTAGCGCTGGGGAGTGGCTGTACATACAGATGAAGCTTTGCTCTCTCACCCACTTCTCATCTCCTGCTGTGTGGCCCGGTTCCTAACAGGGCAAAGACCAGTATTGGTCTGAGGCCGAGAGGTTGGAGACCCCTGCCCGTATAGTGTTTCTTTGAAATTCATTCAGTCTTGCCTTATGGACAAGTAAGTGCCTGGTCACTTTTTTTTTTAATGTTCCTTGTGTACTTGAGAATGCACTTATTTAGTTGTGGGAAGTTTTTTTAATTGCATATACAACAGATTAAACTTGTTAGGTATATGCAAGTTTTCTAAATCTTTACTATTTTTTTCCCTGATTGATAATGATTGGCAGAGGTATGTTGAAATTTCCCACAATGATGTTACATTTGTGAATTTCCTCCTGAAGTTTTATCAATTTTTTCTTTATATATTTTGAGGCTAAGAGTATAAAGGCTTAGAATTACATGTCTTCATGATAAATTAACCTTTATTAATATTAATATTAGTGACCTCTCTATCCTTAATAATGCTTTCTCACCTAAAATCTATTTTGTTTACTCTCAAAGCAACTCCTCAGCTTCCTTTTGGTTAATATTTGCCTGAAACAATTTGTTTTGTCCTTTGAACATATCTGTGTTTTAGGGGGTTCCCTGTCAACAACTTATTGGAAGACTTTTTTCTTTCTTCAAGCAACATGACAAACTGCCTTTTAACTGATAAGTTTAAATCATTTTATTACATTTCTAATATACATAGACTTATGTCTACCATCTTACTTATTACCTTACATTTTCCTGCCTTTTTTAATGTTTCTTCTTTGCACTTTTAAATTTTTGTCCATTTGCCTGTGTTTCTCATTCTGTTTTTCCACCTAGTGATTTGGAAGTTATGGGCCCTATTTCTGTTCTTTTGGTTGTTATCCTTGAAATTTTACTGCATGTATATATTAATGAAGTCTAGAGTTATTTTAATCCTGCTATGAATAAGAGGACTTGGGAACATTTGAACCCCAATCAATTCATTTGACTTACTTGCTCTCCGTTTCTAGTTTTTCGCTCTTAACACATTAATTAATATTATTGGTCATGTTGTTATTTTATCTTATCATGTTTATTTTGATTCTTTTATATTGTTGGCTCAGTAGTCCTTGTATCTTAGACTTTTTTTCCAGGATAATTTCCTTCTTCCTAGTTTATATAATTTAGAAATTATTTTAGTAATTACCTTTGTAACTAGTACATATTTCAGGCTCTGTAGATGGAAAATGTATCCGGTGTTTCCTTATTTTAAAATGTCTTTATTTTACCATCATTCTTGAAAGAATGGCTTTCAGATATGAAAATATTTAATTATTTTCTGGCTTCATTCATTGCTCTGGAAAAGGCCAATGTGTATCAAATTTCTATTCATGTAAAGATGTTCTTTCTTTTCACCCTTTTTGCTTTTAAAATCTTCTGTCTTTGATGTTCCTTAGTAGTTTCATTACAGTATTTGTATTAGGATAGATTTCCTTTTAATTGTCCTGCTTGGCATTTGTTTTCTTCTTATATCTACAGATTTATTTCTTATATTAGAAGAAATTTTCAGTTACTAGAGCTACAAATTATTGCTTCTCCTTTCTCTATTTTGTTCCTCTTGAATTCTGATTAGACACATTAGACTTAATCACTTTGTCTTCTGTATTTTTCCCTCATGTTTTTTAATCTCAGCTCTCAAGATGCATTCTGGGTAATTTATTCAAATTTATAACCCAGTTCACACATACACACCATCCAGAAACATATAACCATTCGTCACACCTAAATTATAATAAATTTTGTTTCAATAAATATAGCTTTTCTTTTTGAAATTTTATTTCATTCTTCAAATTTGCCAAGTAATTTTATATAGCTCTTTGTCCCTTATTTATATGTTTGTGATTTTTACCTTTTTAAAATAGTTATTTTATATTTTATATATTTTAATTGTAATATTTCAAGCCTCGACAGATCCATTATTTTTTCTGACCCTTCCACATAATGGTATGTTTCTTTTGTACTTGGTGATTTTTATTTGTGCATATCTTTATTTGATCTTACTCAGTGGCAAACTGAAAATCTAATTAAGGGTGCTTTTCTTCAGACAAGATTTAAATTCACTTCTGTTTTTTAAATTTAATTTATTGGGATAACATTGGTTAACAACCTTATATAAGTTTCAAGTGTACAATTCTATAATACATCATCTGTATATTGCATTGTGTGCTCACCGCCCAAAGTCTAGTCTTTCATTACCATATATTTGACCCCTTTTATCCTCTTCATGCTCCCCCAACCTCTTGCCACTGGCAACCACCATGTTGTTGTCTGTCTCTGAATTAGATTGTTTTGTCTATTTGTCACTTTCTGTTTTATATCCCACATATGAGTAAAATAATAATGGTTCTTGTCCTTTTCCATCTTACTCATTTCATTAAGCATGATTCTCTTGCAAACTAGGGGGCTCTGTGCACCTGGGAGATGTTATCAGGAAGCCTAAACTTAGTCAAGGCAGTATTTAAGGTTCATAGCTTGATTTAGCTTTCCTTTGTTCATTGTTTGTCATCTGTTTGTTTCCAACATGCACTTTTCTTTATACCCTCAACTTTAAAATAGTTTTGTTTCTTACAGTCTATTCAGTGGTGTTATTTTACTAAATTTTTTTCAGGCTCCAAGAAATATTTTCTGAGAATGTGTCATTTCATAACAAATAAGACTTTATTTACCTGAATTATGAAGTGAAGGATTGAAACTTCAATTATATACAGGTTTTTATAAGTACTGACCTTCAAACTTAAAAATTGGGGGAATCCCATCATGTCACTGGATATCTATTAGGCATATGTTGCTGCCATTTGGGACACTAGTTTTTATCCTGCTGGGATATGCATTTCTGTAAATATGTATCTGCTCAGAGAAAAGGAACATATTCTCATCAAATGTTATTGTTATTCTCATCATAATGTTACACTGAAGCTCTTCTCAGTGTTGAGCATTTATACAAAATATATTACCTGTTATGGCAGATAGGATAAACATGGGGAAGAAGATGCTCTGTTTCTGGACAACAGTATTATATTTAATTTGAAAGGGGGGCCTTCTTTGTGTGCCTTTAAACCTTATTAGGCTTAGGGTTTAATTTTATGCCAAAAGAGAAGTTCTGTCTCCTGTGTTTTGTGGATAGTGATCAAAAACTGGCATGTACAAATCTAAAAAGTGCATGCTTAAATTTGACTTCATTTACCCTGATTCATCCATTTAAGACAATGACTACCCATAGATTTCTAGTGAAGGAGAAGGAAATCTTGATCTCTCTATTGAATCAAAAAGTGTCTCCTAAAAGAACAAATGAATGCTTTTTTTGTAGAGTCTGCCTTCTCATGCAAGATGCCTGTGGAATGTTCAGTGAAGTGCACTCGGAGTGCACCATCTTGAAGAACAGACAGTTGGAAGGGAAATCCTGCAGCCTGGCAGGGATGAAGGTTTCATAGAAGGCCACAAGAGGAAGGTGAAGACACACAAAATAGCATCCAATTGACTACAATGGCTGGTTCTTTTATTAGTCTTTTATCTATAATTTTATTTTTAAATGAGGATCCTAGAGTTTGCCTGTAACACAAGGCCAAGGGTTGAGTGGAGCCCATGAAATACCTCTGAGGGAAAAATAATAATTGACAACAAAAATAATTACACAAGTTTAGTGATTCATAATTTTATAAAATTAAGATTTTAAAATGTTATGTGTATTTTAATTCTAAAAATTTGTTTTCTGTATGTTTTCTTAACTCTAACAATAAGGCATCTTTGTATGAGTCAGTTAATGTAAATGAAAATATACTTTAGTGAAAAGACATAAGCATAAGCGAAACTCTGAAGTTATCACATATTTTTTCTTTTCATGGTAAGAATGTTTTGTTCTCTGTCAAGTTTTATGGCAACTCACCCTAAAATGTTGTTTTGGATAGGCAGAGGTAGAACGGTATGTATATATGATCCAAACTGTGGCTTTAACATTTATAATAATCGTCTTAATCCATGATTTCGGGAAAAGAAGAAATGTTTTTAATGGAACTATCCAGTCACATAGAGAATTAGCATGAACCTCTAATTTGGGATATTTCTTAATCTTATTGTAACCTCTCCTCAAATACGGTGTTATTTTTAATTCTCTTGATGTTAATGTTTTGTTTAATTATGGTAACATCTGAGCTTACAACAATATCTGAGGGAGAAAAAACCCATTATGCGTATATGATATTCTGATTTTGAAGCAGTTATGAATAGTGGTTTGCATAGTCACCATTCTAGCCATCATTCTAAATTGTGAACATTTACTGAGCATTTTTCCTGACTGACTTCTATAGTCAGTCAGCTTTCCCATGGGCCTCAACTCTATGTCTCATCTGTCTTTCGTATGGCACTGTGCAGATGGTTGACAGCTCTGCCCAAGTGCTTGTTTTCCTGAAAGATGTATATTTCATAGACAGACCTCCTATAAGCACTGGGTAGACACAGGAATATTTTATTGCTCCATGTAGATTTGCCTTGTAACAAATACTTCCTTTTGTTTCTAAAAGGGTGGCTATATTATAATGTAATTAGCTTATAGATTGGAGTGGAGTAGGGGCAGGGGTGTTGCTCAGACATTTGGGAAGCATATGAAGACACGTGAAAAGCTTCACTGGTCATATGAACCTTATTTTTTAGTAAGACTGAACCTCATTTTAGTCCTCAGAATCACAAGCATCTGAAAAGACTAAATGTAGTTATGGTAAAAGATATCGCTCATGGCAAAGACCTGACAGCATTAACTCCATAGGAGCCATTTAGGAGATTGTCTTCCTTGACATGAACTCTACACCTGAGCCTCCCACCTGAGTACACCAGGATACAGTATGCTCCCATCTCAGGAGAGCCTCTGTATGGGGCAGCAGTTATTTGGGCTGTCAGGTTTCCTGGTCTACCCCAGGCCAAGGGGAGACTGCTCCATAACCAGAGATGCACCTCTTGCTGGAGATTACAGGATGTAACTTCTTATGGAAATAATACTGGTGAGTGATAGCCAGGACTGGAATTAGGCGTCTTTGGCTCTATAAAGTTCATGTTCTTATATGATGTTCTACATCCATGTGTGTACCTAATGTTTAATCTCGTTTTGATGGGTTAAAATGGAAGCTGTACAACATTGCCACAGGAAGTGATTTTTTTTCCATGTGAAATGCACTGAATATTTCAAATCATTCATTTACAAACTTTTGAAAGCCACTCCTTTTTTAAGTTGGTGACTGAATATCTGATGCTTTTTTCTTTTTTTATCTTGGCATTAATTTCTTTATCATTTGTATTTAACTTTATTTTGGCATGCATCCATTTAAATAAATATTTAAATTGCTTTTTTGTTCTTTTGTAAGCTACATTTCTTTGAAACTTTTATTAAGTAGTTTTGGGATGTGGGTGTTATAATTGCCTATTAGTGATATCATCAATTGTCAGTCATCCACCAGTAGCCCAGTAAACGCAGATTGTCTCCCCCCCACCCTCAAATTATGATGTTTCTTAGCAACTCTCATAAACTTTAACAAAATTTACTTCTCATAAACTTTAACAAAATACTCTTACTTCCATAAGTTCGAGCTAAAATGATTAACTATAATTATATAATTTAAATATCTAATACAGAAAATAACTTTTTTGCTAGTTGGAAGATAGTTGTATGTTTAGTCTAAATCATGGAGTCTTATAGATCTTGGCTACCAGATTTCTATCTGGTCCATGGTTATTGTAATGGAAAAATCACTATTCCCTTTGAAGTAGACTGATGACCTCAGAGCCATCAAGTCAGACAAACATGATGTTGGACCACTGTGCAGGGAGCACCACTCTGTTTACCAGCCTCTTTTGGGAAGGCTTACGGGAAAACAGCTGTCATATTTTTTGTGTTTCTCTGACATATTTTTGAAGTTGAGTGTCTATACTGACTGGTTAAAGTAAGAAGAGTCAGAAAAATAGCCTGGATTTAAAGTAAAAAAACTACCATTTTCAAAATAACACTGAAGCATGCTTGCTAAGCAGAATGTGGAGCTCTGCCTATGCTTTTCTCCTCTCTGGAACACTCCTTGCTGTTTGTTCAGTGACTTCTCCTACAGAGTATCCCCTGAACTTTCCTCCCAAGTGGCCTGTGCAGCAGTTATTAGGTCAAACAAGTAGAAAAGTGACATTACTTTGATGTCATTCTATGTATGAACTTTATCTTTTTATTGCTGATTATTGTATATTTTTATTTTTATATGATAAGGCAATACTGAGGGGAAAAAAAGAAATTTCCTGAAATACGTTAACCCTATTGATGTGGAAAATATAGCTATCAATTTTTTTGTGGGGGAGAGGGGACCATCTTTTGGTTCAAAACCCTCCTAGTATTTATGTCTCAAATTATTAAACCTATGTATTGAAAATATTAATTTTTAGGTACCATTTTATATAGATCTCTTGAATGGCCCTTTAAGAGTAAAGTATTGGAGAAGATTTTATTACGGAGCATTAATTAGTACTCACTGTACACAGAGGGCTCCACCTGAGTACTGAGAATGACAAGGAAGCAATTGATACCATCTTGACCTTGAATTGCACCCCTTAGAACAGAAAACTAGGTAGACACTAGTATTAGAGCAATTGATGCTTTAAGTAACTAGATCTTAACTGACTGATCTCAAACGCTTTTATGACAGAAGTGAGAACAAATGCTTTAAACATCTTGATTTGGCAGAAGGAAAAGTTCTCTTCAAGTTGGTGAAATGTTATCTGTGAAAACAAAAGCAAGATTAAGAAAGATGTATGCAAAAAAAGAAGAAAGAGGGTTTATTGAAAAGATAATTCACTCATTTATTCTATAAATATTTAGTACCTGTTAGTGCTATGCCCCTGGCTAGTTGCTGTAAAATTAAGCTCTGTGCTAGATTTTTGGAATTTATTCTAGACCAGAATATACTGAGGTATAAAGTCAGCTAGATAAAGCCTTAAAATCCTATTATTAGGGATTCTGCATTGGTACCAGAGAAAGTTAGGGCCACTGTGAATTTTTGAGAGGAGAAAAGAAGAGGTAATAGAAATGAAAGTGAGGTTAAGATTTATCTTACTGTTGTACTTATAGTAGATTTGACATAAATGGAGAGAGATTGGGGCAGGGCTATAAGTTTGGAAACTTCTGCAGCAATTGAGGGAAGAGCAAAGAACCAATTACCAGTCAATTTTGAATTTCTGGCACCTACAGGCAGTTCTAGTAAAGAGCTGTGGCAGATGCCAAGAGATAAAATAGACCACTTCTTCCAACAGCTTGTGGACCAGCAGGAGATCCCAGGAGGAGACCTAAAAAGGCACCATCTGGCAAGTGCCTAATAGAGAAAGCTGTGGCTGATAGCCACCACCACTGAGGAAGGCTCAGAGGGTAGGTAAGATTTAAGAATTTTAAGGAAAACAAGAAAGGCCTGGGACCAAGGACTAGAATGATGAATGGAGGAAGGACAGCCTTCATTGCCGTCTAAGCAGCCATTTGCCTCCTTTGGGAGAAGGTATGGAGATAAGAAGAACACTGCTGTCTGATTAGCTTTAATGAAAGAATAAGCTATTGGGTACTTGGGAGGGGGTTACATTTCAGAGAATGATCCAATAAATAGTTTATTGTTTAAATAACAGCTTTTGTTTCTAAGGTAGCAGATGAAGTGCTGATAAATTTACACTAAAAGCCAAGCTTAGTCAACATGCTCAAAAACTAACCTAGTGGTCAGGAAAACAAAGTCCCTTAGAAGCCCTCTTCCCAATCTCTAGCTGCTGTACTTGTGGCCTTTGGACCCCCCACTAGAGCATGTACCATTTCCTGGGCCTAGAACACTTTGTTTTTCTCCTGGGCTTTATTTAAGCCTCTCCTTGCTCTCACAGGCCGGTCATCTGTGTTCCTTCATTAAGACTCCTGGCACTTTAACCTGGCACTGCCTTCTTTGTCTCCTGCAGCAGTTACTGCTGCATCGCCCCCTCCCCTTCTCCACCAGGGCACCCAATGGTAACAGTGCTTTGGTGCCTATACTATATACAGGGCAGTGTGGGATTCCCACCAGAGAGGTATATTTTAATGTAAATAAGAGTGACACCAGAAGTTTAAGTTTGACTACGTTCAATTATTTTATTTGTTTGTTTGTTTATCTTTCTTTCTTTCTTTCTCTTTCTTTCTTTCTTTATTTTTGGTAATATACAGACATCAACACTTGTATGAGGAGCATTGGGATGGCTTTCCCCACTGTCCTGCGCCATGTGCTGGGCTGCCCAGATCTGAGTCACACTGACTTATTGACATACAGACCTTGTATGGTCACTGTGACATACAAGTAACAAGGTCTGGTCACTGTTGCACCCCTTGTCACAGTATAGCCAGTTGTCCCAACCTTTTTGGCACCAGAGACTGATACTCATATGAGAATCTAATGTCTGCTGATCAGAGGTGGAGCTGAGGCAGTGATGCTAGAGCTAGGGAGCAGCTGCAAATACGGATGAAGCTTCACTCACTTGCGTGCCACTCACATCCTGCTGTGCGGCCCATTTCCTAACAGGCCACTGATCGTTACCAGTCGGGAGTTTGGGGGCCCTTGGTATAGATAATCAGTAAATTGTTGATGTTTTTGAGAATGCCTAGTGGCCAGTATTTCAGACTGGCCTGCTGATCATTAGGCTCTGTGAGCTTAGGAACCGTTTCTTGCTCACCATCATATTTCTTGTATGTAGACTCTGTTCTCACCCGCTTCTTACAGAGGAGGGCGTGAAACTGAGGTGAGGTTGATTGGCCCAGGGTGACACAATTGGCCGGGGTCAAGCTCTAGTGGGCACCAGGGTGTTCAGTCTCTTGTAGAGACCCTTGCCTTCCCTCCTGCTGAGTGTGACCCAGAGTATACAGAAGTTCAGTAGAAGAATTATTCAACACAAGTCAGCTGGGCTGGGTTCGGGTTATCATTGAGGAATCATTTCAGATGCCCTTTTAACAGGAAAATATATAGTGGTAAGAGCTCTCCTTGGGTAAGAAACTTCAGTAGTAATTTCCTTCCTTTGGCTTTCCCTCTTCAAAAAGGCCACCCTTTTAGAGTCACATACTTCCCTTAGGGTCTGAGGTCCAGAATCTCTTTGCTAATTGTCATGGTTGAAAACCCTCTTTTAAGAGGGACATTCTTAAGAATCCCTTTACGATTTTGGAAAATAAAATTGTTCCTAATGGCTTTACCCAAGTTTTTACAAGAAGAATAAAATGTCACTGAAAGAGAATGCAATAAATCTTGAAACCAAAGACACACAAAGAAGCAAAAGGAAGCTCTTCCTAAAGAGCCCCATATTATTAACTTAAGCCCTTAATCAGTTTAGAAGTGCATTTTATGTTTTCTCTATTGGTTTTTTTTTTATTCCAGTGTTTCGTACCATTAGTATTTTAATTCAGAATTAAATCTTTTTATTGTCCTTTAACAGTAGTTTTATTTTTCAGTCTCTTTTGACAGTTGTGCAGGGAAGCATACAACAGTAAAACAAGTGAAGTTTAAATAAAGAACTCTTCAAGATGGTATCCTTTCTTCTGATAATACTTGAACATCAACTTTCCATGGTTGTTAATATTGTGCATGTATTGTTTTGTGTTCTGATGTATTTTTCTCTTGAAATTCCTTTTTGCAGAATTTTTTGTGTATATGCACTGCCTGCATCCTCTTATTTTGCTGCTGTGGTGTTCTCTAATTTGAGAACACCCCAGTGGACATTCTGCATATAGTAGAAAGAGTCTTAACTTGAAATCGGGAGACCTGAATTATACTACTGGCTGTGCTACCAATACCAGTAGATCTGGACCCTAATTTGTCTAAAAATGAAAGGACTAATCTAAATAAACTTCAGGCCTCTTTAGGTTTGAGGACATACCTTTCCCTTTCAGAGTTAGGACAGTGGGCTTTTATTTTTAGCTTTGTACACATAGATACTTTTTTCATCTGAATATATTTTCCTTAAAGTAAATACTGAACCTGTAAATGAGATTAACTGGGGCACCAAGGGAAACAGGTAAATGCAAAAGAAGTTGAATGGTGGAGCTACCATTTATCATATGCCATATGCCATGCTGGGTGATACACTGTGTGTGATCCTCAAAATAACTTCTCAGAACAAATATTTTATCCATTTAACAGATGAGGAAATAAAGATCGTCAACAGTAAATCTTTTCCTCTAAACACACTTTTAATTGACTCTAAAGCAAATTCAGCTTCTAATATGGCAATCCTGAAGCATAATCTAGCTTGATTGTATAAGGGGTGGTGTTGGCGGGGACAGCCTGGGGTGCCTAATGTTTATTAAGAAATAAGCCATTATCCTTTCCCTTCTGTTACTCTCTGTGACTGGGGTGGGGTAGGATTGTGGGAAGACATGAGAACCCCACCCACTGCAGGCTGCTGCTCCAAAGAGATATATGCTCAGAATTGCCAGTTTCAGAACTAGGTACTAACCTTGCTTCTTGCCCAGGTAGTGGGTGGAAAAGGTCCTGTGCTACTACTGTCTTTCCATCATCATAGTTTCCTCTGTAAAGCCATCCATGCAGTGGTGCAGTTGATTTATTAATTAGGTTGGAGCCCAGTCACTTGGTAAAGGGACTTATTTTGTGTTTTCTTCCTCATTATTTGACATGCCAATGTAAATTATTTTGATAAGATTAACAGATTCCGTCTTTGAAAGAGTATATGAAGAGAAGCTACTTGATATGTGAATTCATGATAATAGAATAGGTTGTAAAGAGGCAAAAAATTTTTTCAAGTATCAGAGCACATTTGTAATGATGTTTGGTAAAAAATATTTTTATCTATCAAGAAATACGGGCTGACAGATTTTGTGTAGAAATATGAGTGTTCCTGCCTATACTCTGGTGAGTGAGTAGATCATGTGACACTTTTGAAATAATAAGTACCACGTGGGACACGAGAAAAGATCAGGAACTGTTTGCAAAGTTCCAGACAGCAATATGTAGCAGGAGTTCCTTATTTCTCATGCAACTGAGTGTGTGTATAATTTCCTGCTGAGGCAGAACAGAAATGTACAAAGAACTTGTTTTATACAAAGTCGTGCAAGTTAATATATTATGTCCCAAGTTTTGAGGAAATAGTTGAGATTAGGAAGGATATCCTATAAAATATGAGGCATTTAAGAGTTATAAATTTATCTTAGATAATTATATAAATTTAAACAGTGATTCAAAGGAATAGTGCCAAAGGCTTTATTTCAGATACGTGTTTATTTCCTTCTTTTAGTTTCTCCAACTATCTACAATTTGAAAAGTTTTTTCTTGAAGTTCAGTGAACTAACCTTAAAAAATGTTTAGTAATTTCTCATATGTATAAGGTGTTTGTGGATTTCCTTAGCAGAAAATGGTCTCTGGGATCAGAGATTAATTTGATGCCTTTCCTGGCTACATGACCTTGGGGAAGGAAAATCTCCACCCAGGTGCTAAGGTGTGGACCCAGCAAGTGGTGGATATAATCATCCCAGAAGTATTATTGAAAAGCTGTTTTACAATATGTATTGTTTTACAATACCTTGTGCCATTACAATAGAAGGTTTAAATGTGAAATCACCTCTCAAAATTCAGCCATCAATGAGGACAGCGTGTTCTGAAAGCTGTTCACATCTTTATGCAGATGTTTATGTAGACTCAGGTGACAGTGATATATTTTTCTTGGTATTCTAAACCATGTTCTTCTAAGCTTCTGTAAACATTGAACATCAGCACACAAACAATCTCTGTCTCTGAAGAGCCCTGGTGCAGGACCAGCCTGTCCAGGACCATAGACCTACTCCCATGAGTCAGCAGAGGTGATTCAGGCAGCAGCATGTATGGCTCACCCAGTGTATACCGAGGCACACACATGAGAGGAACATGGAACTAGTGCTCTATATCCTGCTTGTCTTGATTTAGGAAAAAGAAGAGCAAGCATACCAAAAGGAGACTGAGGATTGTCTAACTCCCTTGGCCTCTCTTTCCTCCTTTTTTCCCAGCCCTCAACCTGCTTATGGGTCCTGTGTAAGCTTTCCAGTAAAGATGATAGCATTACTATTTGATTGCAGAAGTCCCCAGCCTTTGTTTCTTGGCAGCTTTGAGATTTGCTTGGGTGAGAGCTGCTAGGAAAGGGGAAAAAAACAGTGTTTGTAGTAAAATCATCAAGCAGAACTGAGGAAAGGTGTAACACTGGAAATATTTCAGGTCAGGGTTAGAGGTTTCCTTGCTGGAGACCACTATCTTAAGTTAATTATACTTTTAAAATAATAGTTTTATTGAGATGTAATTTATGTACCATAAAATTTACCCTTTTAAAAGTATACGATTCACTGGTTTTTATATTTACAAAGTTGTGGAACCATCATCATCATCTAATCCCAGGGCATTTTTATGACACCATAAAGAAACTCCATACCTGTTCGCCTCTGACAAACACCAATCTGCTTTCTGTCTCTATATATTTGCATATACTGAATACTTCATACAAATGGAAGCGTACAACCTGTGACCTTTTCTATCTGGCTGCTTTCACTAAGCATAATGTTTTCAAGGTTCATCCATGTTGTGGCATGTGTCGTTACTTCATTCCTTTTTATGGCTGCCTCATACTCCATTATACCATATTTATTTATCCATTTATCAGTTGATAGACATTAGGTTGTTTCCACTTTCTGGCTATCATGAGCAATACTGCTGTAAACATTCATATACAATTTTTGCATGAACATGTTTTCAGTTTTCTTGGATGGGATTGCTGAATCATTGCCAAACTTTTCCAAAGTAACTGCCCCATTTACCGTCTCACCAGCA
This sequence comes from Eonycteris spelaea, assembly GCA_003508835.1. Lineage (NCBI taxonomy): Eukaryota > Metazoa > Chordata > Mammalia > Chiroptera > Pteropodidae > Eonycteris > Eonycteris spelaea. The sequence goes on from PUFA01000143.1 coordinate 3,721,373, forward strand.
TAATGATACATTTTTATCACTGATGATCTAATCTTGTTAGGATCTCAAGGTTTCCATGCTTCCTATTACTTTGTTATTGATCTCCTAGATATTTGGTAATGTCTACTGTAGTGGACCAAACCTCGTTGAAGGAAATGCATTCCTTAATTCACTAAAATTCTTTATATCTCCTGTATTCTGCTTTTGTGAGAAAGAATCACCAAAATCCAACTTCCTCAGGGGGGAATTGAAATAAGCTAAGTCCTTGGTCAGTGCACTCTATGGTTAAGCCTACACATTCTATACTGACAATTGACTTTTAGAGTAGCACCATGAGTCACTAAAAGAACCTGAGTTATCAAAAAAGATTCAGTTATATTTCCATTATACTAATAACTAAGTCATGAAAGTTAAAGATATTTTTTGTACTTAACTTTTATTTTGATTATTCAGAATTTTTAGATTCACAGTAATTATAGGTTCACAGTTTCTTGTAAAGAAATATATTAGAAGTTTCTGCACACCCTCCTCCATGCCACATACCACACCCACAATAACCACAGTACAGTACCAAAATCAAGAAATTGATATTGGCACAATTTATGGAGCTGATTCGGATCTCGCCAGTCATAGTTATATGCACATATGTGTGTACTTGCATGTATACCTTTATACAATTTTGTCACATCTGTAGCCTTGCATAACCTCCTTGCATAACTAATATACTCAACTGTACCACAGACTCCCTCATATTTCCCTTATAGCCACACCCATCCCCAACCCCTAGCAACCACTAATCTGTTCTTATCATTATAATTGTGTTATTTTATGATGGTTACATAAATATAAACATGTGGTTTATATTGGTATTAGTTTTAGGCTTGCTATGCAAAGTACAAAAATGAGATTTCTTAAAACAACGGAAATGCCTTTCTCAAGGTATCATGCTCCCTCTGACAGCTCTGGGGGGGGGGATTCCTTTCTTTCCTCTTCCAGCTTCTGGTGTTTGCTAGCAACCCTTGGCCTCCCTTGGCGTGTAGATGCATCGTTCTAGCCTCATAACCATCTGCACTTTGTGTCTGATCACATAGTCTTCCCTCATCCAAATTTCCTCTTCTTATAAGGACAAGAGTCATATTAGATTAAGAGCCACTGTAATGGTATCCTAACTTGGTTAAATTTGTAAAGACCCTATTTCCAAATAAGGTCACATTCTGAGGAACTGGAGTTAGGACTTCAATAGATCTCTTTGGAGCGTCACAATTCAACCCATAACAGCTCCTTTTGAGAGTGTCTATTTTCAATTAACATAATTCTCCATAGATTCATCCAAAGAATGAATAATGTTGAACATTTTCTCAGATATTTATTTGCTATCCTCTTTGGTGAAATGTCTGTATATGTCTTTTGCTGATTTTCTAATTGTTTTGTTTATTTGTTTGCTTACTGTTGAGTTTTTAAAATACTTCATACATTCTATATACAAAGTCTTTGTCAGATACACAATTTGTAAATATATCTCAGGTTTTGTAATTTGGCTCCTTATACTTTCCACAAGAATTTTTGCAGAGCAAAAGTCTTAAATTTTTATGTGATCAAATTTATCAACCTTTTTCTTTTTTGGATCCCACTTTTGTGGTCAAGTCTAAGACAAGCCAAGTCTCTTTGCCTTGTCCTAGGTCCCAAAGTTTATCTTTTGTGTGATTTTATAGAAGATTTATAATTTTACATTGAGTCCATGATGGATTTTGAGTTGTTGGTTTTTGTTTTGGGGTTTTTTTTTTTTTTTTTTGGTATAATGTGTATGGTTTAGGTCAAACTCCATTTTTTGCCAATGGATGTCCACTCATTCCAGTGCTATTTGCTGATAAGATATTCTTCCTCCATTGAATTGCTTTCATAACTTTGTCAAAAATTAATTGGGTATTTTTGTGTAAAAAATCTATTTTTAATAAAATTGTAGCAATAAGATTGATAAGTACTGCTTTGAATTAATTGATTATTTGTGTCTTTTTACAGAGAATACTATTGTCACTGACTTTATTCATAACCCAAAGGAAATTAGACTATTTAGTTTTATCAAGAGTTGAAAAAGATTGAAAAGTAAGCCAAATCCAGGGTATTTACAAAGAATATCTAAAAATCTTTGAAAACTGTTAGAGGAACTCTCGACATCAGATAATCTTGTAGAAATAAATCTGCCCTTCCTGAGATATCTACCATTTTTAAAAATGTGATTTTGTCATTTTTTTTCCAAAAATTGTTAATAATTCCATGGTTCAGTACAGGATTATGTATTATACTTAGTTGTCATGTCTCTTTGATTGCCTTCAAATGGAACATTTCTTCATCTTTGCTTATGTTTTATGACCTTGACAGTTTTGAGGAACAGTGACCTTACCTTATTGAATGTCCCTCCATTTAGATTTGCCTTATATTATCTCATGAATAGATTCAGGTTATGCATTTTTTACAGGAACACCACATAAAAATACTGTGTTCATTTCAAGAGGCATACAATTGATTTGTCCAAGTGCTGTGGTAGTTTATCAGTTGATTAATGTGGTATTTTCCAGGTTTCTCCACTCTAAAGATAACTAAAACGTATTTCATAATTATTAATTAATAACTGTATAATAAATATTTTGTGAGAAGATACATTGAGACTATATAAATATTCTATTTCTTATCAAACTTTTACCCACTCATTTTAACATGAAAATGATTCTTGCCTGAATTATCACTCTGATAGTGGCCAAATGGTAATTGTCTAATTCTAGAATTTCTTCCGCATTAAATAGTTAGTATTTGGCTATAATTAGTCTTTTTACTTCCCTGATTTATGTATTCACTTATTTGTATCAGTATGGACCAGTGTATATTTTTATTCAGGGGGTTATAATCTGTTTCTGTTGTTCATTTTGATGCTCAGTTTTCTCAGATTCAAGATGGCTCCTGTGTCCTTTGGATATGTTCCCATCATTCTTCAAGTATTTCCTTACTTTCTGATACAATAAGATGTTTTAGACTCATCTGATGCTTTCTTTGCTCTAAAATCAGCCATCTTTTCAGGAGCCCTAGTTAGTTTTAATAGAGAATGGCATTTAGAAGCCAAAATCTGAGTACAAGGTGAACTCATTGCTACTGGTTTATCATTGCTTCCAGGCCCTCTCAATGTACAGAGCAAGGAAGTGTATGTAGGTATACTCATGTACGCATACACATAAATCCATCTATATTTCTCTTTCTTTTTCTCTCTCTCCCTCTCATCATCATCTATCTATTATCTATCTATCATCTATCTATCATCTGTCATCTATATCTATCATCTATCTTTATCTATCTAATCTATTTCTCCATTATTTATACCAATACCTCCAACTCTAGATCTTAGAATTGACTCTAGGGTTTCTTATTTCCATATTTATTAAACAGTGAGAAATCTAGCTTGCATTTTGGTCAGCTTCTTGGTGAAGCCCTCCTCTTTGTTCATAAAAGGACATCTCCTACTATCCTCACAACACGGAGAGCAGAGAGAGGAAGCAAGTTCTCTCATGTCTTTTCTTATAAGGGCACTAATCCCATCATGAGAGCTCTACTCCTATGATGTAATTACCTCCCAACTCCCATTACTATTACATCAGAGGTTAGAACTTCAACACATGAATTTGGGTGGAGTAAAGAAGGAGGATTATAAACATTCAGTTTATAACAATTCCTAACCCTTAAGAAACTTACATCTAGCAGGAGAGAAGAATGTATATGTACTAAATATAAAACAAAGTGGTATCTAGCATTATAGCATACAAACATGGGATCAGTAAGCAAAGACAATGAATTTTCCCTGAGTAGGTCAGAAGACAAGTAGAGTAGTACCAAGGAAGGGCATGTCAGCAGATACAATTGCAGAATATATCCCAGCAAAGGAGGACTTTAAACAGGTACAAGGTTGAGGCTCACTGGGCACAGCCATGTCAATAGGAGTTAGTGACCAAGACATATAAAGTCTATTGTATGTTTTAAAATACCTGTTGAAATAATACCTAATAATGTTAATGATACTCATCTAAGATTATTGCTTTAAAAAAATAATTTTGGATATAAGAATAGCTATTAAGTTAATAGTCTTGACTGTGTCTTGTAGCTAAACAGTTTGCTTCTTCTGGAGCAAAGGGAGATTTGGCTGACAGTGACTGATGTCACCCGGCAAATGCAGAATGAAAATAACTCTGGTCTCCCCAAAACCATTCCAGTCTGTGTGTCTTCCTCATGTGTGCTGGGCCAGGAAGTCCTAGAAGTGGTCACCAAGGCTGCCCTTCACAGCTTCTTCAGAGATGTTCTCCAAGACCAGGGTATGCTTTCTTCTTGACAACTGATATATGCCACAAAATGGCTTTATGGCTTGTAGATTCTTCTCTCTTTCTCTGGAACTGCTGCCCTTTTCACTAAACCCACTGCAGGCATGGCATGTGGAGTGGAACTAGGCCTATGGTATCAGCCTCAGGCTTTCACTGACCCCTGTCATGCCACCTAGAACCAGAATTCTTTGCACTGCTGACATGCCCTGTGAAAGGTACCATTGATTACTCATGGACTGTCTCTTGGTGGCACACTTTACAGATACAGAAGCCACCTAAAGCCATTGCCTGAAACATCACTTTAAAAAAGAAAAAGATACAAATTGTAAACATATAAACATATAAAACAGTCGGCTCTTTTTTCCAGGAATCAAAGTAGGACCCTCTCAACTGTATGTATGTATGTATGTATGTATGTAGGTAGGTAGGTAGGTATATATGTATGTAATGTGTATATATATATATATATATATATATATATATATATGTATGTATACATATTTTTACTGAGGTATAATTTGCATACCACAAAATTCAACTTTCTGAATTGAATTTGAATCCAGTATTTGTGTGCTTTTTCAGCTTAGCATGCTGGCAGCTTTGGGGCTTCCTTTCTGCTTAGTGGGTGTGTCTCTGAACACAACGATGGACCCCACAGCTGTGCCCCTTGGCCCACATGACTCATAGGAGGCTGGCAAAGTAACTGTGTTTATGGGCAGGAGAACTAGTTTTCTCTTCAGTACTTTAATGATATGAAGTGTCTCTGTTGGCAGGTCAGATTGTTTGTGTTGAATGAACTGTCCTCTTGCTTCCAAAGTCCCTTTTGGATGTGGCCTCTAATGCTCACTCCTGTGAGCTGCCTGATCCTGTGAAACTTGATGAACTGGGTTATATCACTCAGATCAACTCCATTTGCAGCATTTAAGGTGGGTAGTCAGTCTTGATATAGCATGTGTCAGCATTTCATTTCTTTTTATGGCTGAATATTTCCTTGTATGGCTGTACCACAATTTGTTTATTTATTCATCAATTGGCGGATATTGTATTCTTTCCATTTGAACATCTGTTTTCAAATTTGGGGTATGTATCCAGGAATGGAGTTGCTAGGTCATATGGTAACCCTGTGTTTAAATTAACCTTTTTGCTGAAATGCCAGTGTTTTCCAAAGTAGCTGCCCTATTGGTTTTTTATCCTTAACATTAAAAGATATTATTAAATAAATTTTCAAAGAGTGTAGAAAAATTTTAAATTTACAATTCCAAAAGTAATGTCTATGAGGGCCTGTTTCCTCCATTCTTGCCCATCACTCGATTTCTGAAACTTTTTATGATTTTTATGAACAGGAAAAACTATGATCTCATTGTTGCTTAATCACATTCCCCTTGTCAGCTTGTGAGATCAAGCTGTCCATTGTGTTGAGGCCATTTTCTCTCCTGTGCATCTCTTTTTAATGTTAGTCCCAAAAGGTAACTAAGGTTGTGATTTGATGAGGAGAAGTGAGAGCAGAATAGCCTAATGGTCATGAAGAAAGCAGACTTTAACAAGTCACCTTTCATCTGGGTCCTTCATTTTTTCATCTATAAAACAAGGGTAACAAAATCAACCTTAAAACATTGTTGAAGATTAAATGAGATAATGCACATGAGGCTTTTGGAGTTTAAAGCACTCACAAACTAGTGAGGATAGACATCTCAGTGTTTCCACTGCCACAGATGGAGGTGGCCAGCAGAGGACTGGAGGCTAGATGCAGTGACAGCAGTATGTGGGTGGCCTTGGGACCATCGGGATTTTTCAGGCAGAGTTGGTAAAGGTCTTCCAGGCAAATGGGAGGGCATACCAAAAACCCTAGCGGTGCTGAGAGCAGTTGTACAAGCTTCATCATATACTAGAGGAGAGGAAGGGCCATTATAGTACAGAGCTGGTTCTGTCTTGTTATGCTTTCCCCAGCCATACTAAGGAAACTGTGTGATCAGGTTTTTGTCTTAAAAATGAAGCAATTCTGTCAGCACTGTTGATAGACTATGGTGCAAAGTAGGGAATAGTTTTGGGGAGGAAGATGAATTGCGCAGATCAAGAGTCTATGGCGAATGAAGGGACTGTGTGCAGTGACTCCTCTAAGCCTAGCTGTGTGGTGCCCCTGGGAAGATGAACTGTGAGGAAAGAGGACACGGTGCAGATGGGCACCCTAGAGCTAATGCACTACGTGTGGTCTTCAAGAGCTTGCCCACAGCCTGCTGCCTACTTCCTTTCCACCTGCAGTTCTCCTTGTTGGTTGACACCTGTTCTCTTCCCATCCCCCTCACCTCTCTTGGAGCCCAGGATTGTCCAAGGGCTCAGAGGAGAGAGAAGGATGAGGGTGTTCTCTGCCCCAGATCTAAAAGTCATACCCCACACTGCTTAGGCTATACAGGAACATTTTATTATAAGATTATGAGGATCACCACTGTTTTATGAGAAAATATGTATGTACCTGAGGAGATGGCTTCCAAAGAAGGGTTTTGTACCTAACCCATTCTTAACTATAGCCAGTGATCGGCACAGATGCCAAAGAGGATAATGTGTAGATACTTTTAGGGAAAGAAGACCTGATTTTTCTAATTTCTGAAGAACTTCATATTTTTAAAAAAATAATAATTTATAGGTGAGACTTACAAAACATAAAATTAACCATTTTAAAGTGAACAATTAGGTGACATTTAGTCCATTAAAAATGTTGTGCAAACTCCTGTTTCATCTTCTGTCTTTTGACATCTGAATGGCTTTGAAAACTAAGTGGCATTCTATTTTTTAATAACAGCTTAGTTGAGATAGAATTCATGTGCCATAAAATTTAACCTCTTAAAGTATACAGTTTAATGCTTTCTGGTGTATTCATGCAGTTGTGCAACTATCCCCACTAACTAGTTCCATAATATTTTCATACCCCTCAAAAGAAATCCCTGTGTCTATTAACAGTCACTCCCCTCTCTGCCTAATCCCTGGCAACCATTAAATCTGTTTTCTGTCTCTTTGGATTTGCCTATTCCGGACATTTCATATGAATGGGATCATATAATATGTGTTCTTTGTTTCTGGCTACTTTCACTTAGCAGAACATTTTCAAGATTCACTCACATTGTAGTATTTATCAGTACTCCATTCCTTTTTATGGCTTAATATTCCATCATATTGACATACCATATTTTGTTTATCCATTCATCAGTTGATGTCCATTTTTTTATATTATGAATAATGCTGCTATGAATATTCATGTAAAGCTTTTGATTAGACATATATTTTCTATTCTTTGGGGTACAGATTTATTGTTTTTATATAGTTTTCACATTGACTATCATCATAAATAGAAGGAGGTATAAAAGTAAAACTAGGAAGAATATGTAATTCCTCCATGCTTGGGGAAAGGTATCTATAGAAAGTAGCTGCATCCAAAGAGACAAAACTATAAGAATGGAGAGATTTAGGAACTCTGAGTATTAAAAAAATAACCAAAGGGCAATTTCAGGAAAATATAACCCAAGGTGTGAAAAATCCATTGTCCATTGTAACCTCCCTTGAGAGGGACAGTGTTAACTGCGAATCTTCAGGGAGTCTCATAAAGGGGAACTCGCAATCAAGAATTTGGCCATTTTGGCAGCACTGCCCATGAAAGGACACCAAGATTTCTCCAGCTGCCAAGTACTCTTAAGTTGTGGGGACAAAGAAGCCCTTGGCTTTCTAACTTCACAATCTGTCACATGCAAAATCTCCTCATCCTCCTCTATTCTCTCACTCTCCAGATAGTGCAGCTGAACCCCGGCACCTGGCCTTAAGCGTCTTGGGCATCAGGTAGTAACACCATCTAGAGAAGCTGCTGGCTTGCACTTAGATGATGCTACTAAAACCCACTGTTTGCATTTCACACATCATTCCCTTTATTCTCTCACGAGCATGTGCCTGTCACAATAGGGCTTAGCTGCTGGGATACTGAAGGAGCTTTATTCTAGATGGATAGATATAGCCTCACATGTCTTTGTGCACTAGACCATGTATTGGGCATTATGATGTGGTGGTAGCTGGTGGGAACACTGATGGTGCTCAGGGATCGTTAAGCCCCACTTCACTCCAAACAGAACCTTCATGTAGGAGATGAGGACTGAATATCTTTTAAATAAACAATAGGCAATTCAATCTATCACAAAGCTCTATTCCTGGTAGCATAGGACAAACATAGATGGCTAGAGACAAGGGCTTCAGACCCTCAAGAATCTAAGCATTGGAAGAAGAGCCACATAGGATCCTGTACATAAGACTATATACTGAAAATGATACATTACTCCAAATCTTTGTGGCCTTTACTAAATATTTCACTTCCCTGAAGTGAAGGATAGCCAGGGAACAGGGCCTGTTGTCATCAGCCTTAATGGAAAAACAACTACCTGGGTACTGGTATGGTGTCCACATATCTGCTACACTTAAGGACTAGAGCAGCTGGAACTCCCTATGCTGCTGTCTACCCTGGTCACATTGCAGACAGCAAAGCATTGCTATCCTGCTCCGTACTTTTATTCCAGGGCTTCATCAGTGTGCGTTCACTTCCTTCCATTACACAGTAAAAAGGGCATATCAGTTATAAACAACTTTCCCATCTGTCCATTTCTCATTCTACTCTCTTCTCAACTTAGAGCCAGAATTCAGGAAATTGACTGTATTTTTCCTTTAGCTAGAATTTCCCAAGGTGTTATGAGAAAAATTAGGAGGAAAATACTGGTGTAGATGATAGAGGCTCTGTTCATTCCTCTGGCAAACAAATCAAAGTTGTGACAGAAACAAGGAGCAAACAGCAAGGAAAAATTGGCTTGGATCTAGATGAACAAGCCATACAGCTAAGGAGAGAAATAAGAAATCACCCTGCAACAGGAGAAGGTAGGATGGGGTGAGGATGTTAGGCTTCTCAGTCCCCAGCAGCTGAGTGGGACAGAGGCTGCAGCACCTGCAGATGCCTCTTATAGGGGCCATGTCCATGAGCTGACTTTCCCAGTGACAGACCTGCTTGCTCTGAGCACCAGCACTGGGTGGGCTGCTCAGGAGCCACCAAACACTTACAAAAGGACACTGAGTTGTTGGAGTGAGGGCCAGAGGTGAAGCTCTCTCCTGGGCAGAAGTGCAGGCAGTATCCATTGTTCCTCTGTGGAGCCCTTACTATTCCCAGTGTGTGAACACAGCACTGCCATAGCTGAGACATCATCTAACTGAATTACAGAGGTTTCTCTGCCTAGAGGATTCCTTGAAACTCCACCTCCCTCTATTTGCGGCCACACCCAACCACATCCAGGTGTGTTCTTGGAGAGTCAGATGCTCCTTGCTGAACAGCGCCAAGACTCACACTAGGCAACTGACCTCAATTTCTAGGTTTCTTGAGGCAAAACCGTAAGCACAGCATCTGTTGAATTTCTTGCTGAATCTTAAGAGGTGGCCCTGGAGGGGCACAGACTTGGACTAAATTTGGCCTGTAGCTGAACCCCTCTCAGGACTGTGTCACTGGACACCTACCACACAAAACTGCACTAACCAGACCAGGAGACTTAAGAGCTTTGCGTAGTACATAGAAACAGACATGAAAAAAATAGGAAGACAAAGAAGCAAGAAACCATATGAGAGAACAGAACAGAGATCCAAAACTAATAGAGTCAAGCAATCTAACAGATGCAGAGGTCAAAACAGTGGTTATAAAGATGCTCAATGAACTTAGGAGAAGTGTAGATGAACTCAGTGTTTGCTTTCACAAAGAGACAAAAAACATAAAAATGGAAATGGAAATTAAAAGAGAACCAGTCAGAAATGAAGAGAACATCATGTTAGATCAAGAGTGTATTAAATGGATTAAACAGAGTGGAAAAAGAAGAGAATTGAACCACCGGTATAGAGTATGGGAAAGCTAAGGACACTCAATCAGACAGCAAGAAAAAAGAAGATAAGACTATAATAATAATTTAAGGAGTCTATGGCACACTATTAACTAGAAATATCCATGTCATAGGGATACCTGAAGGAAAACAAGACATTGGAGAGCTATTTGAGGAAATAATGATGGAAAACTTCCCTCATCTGGTGAAGTAAGTAGACACACAATTCCAGACATTTCAGAGAGTCCCAAGAAAGAGGAACCCAAAGAGGCCCACACCAAGACACATCATAATTAAAATGCCAAAGGTTAAATACAAAGAGAGAATCTTAAAAGCAGCAAGAGAAAAGCAGTTATCTACAAGGGAGCACCCATAAGACAAGCAGCTGATTTCCCAAAAGAAATTATGCAGGACCGAAGGGCTTGGCAAAAAATTTTCAACATGATGAAAACCCAGGATCATCTACAACCAAGAATTCTTTATCCAGCAAAGCTATCATTTAGAGTGGAAGGATAGATAAAAAGCTTCCCAGACAAAAATAAGCTAAAGGAATTTATCAACACCAAATAGTATTATGGGAAATGTTGGAGGGACTTCTTTAAGAAGAACATACATGTATCAAAAACAGGAAGAAAGAATGGTAATAACTACATTTCTATCAACAAGTACCTCAAATGGAAAAGAATTAAGTGCTCCAATCAAAAGATAGAGTGGCTGAAAGAATAAGAAAACAAGACCACTATAAGAGACTCACTTCAGGTTAAAAGACACACAGAGACTAAAAAAGAAGGGGATGAAAAAAAGATATTGCTTTGATGGACCTAGAGGGTATTGCACTGAATGAAATGGATCAGATAAAGATAAATATCATGATTACATGATTTTACATACATGTAGAATCTAAAGAACAAAATAAACAGCAACAAAACTGGAAATAAACTCACAGATAAGAGAATATTTTGAGGGCTACTATATGGGAGGGGTTTTGGAGGAATGGCGAACAAGGACAAAGGGATTAAGAAGTACATATGGTTAGTTACAAAACAGACATGGAGATGTTGAGTGTAGCATGGATAAGATGGTTAATAATGTAATAAGTATGTAAGGTGGAAGAGGGTACTAGATTTAGCGGGGTGATCGCTTCGTGAGTTATATGGATCTCTGATCATTAGACTACAGCTGAAACTGGTATATTAATATATGCCAACTATAACTGAAAAAACTCATTGATTTGTGGAATGTAAACAGGAGCAACTAATTGTGTATTGTATTTCAATGAATCTGAAAAAGAAATCATAAAAAAGATAGGGTGCCTGAACAGATAATAAAACCAGACCCTTACGTATGCTGCCTACAAGAGACTTACTTCATATCAAAAGACACGCAGACTCAAAGAAAAGAAATGGAAAAGGATGTTTCATGAAATTGGAAACAAACAAAAAGCTGGGGCAACAATACTTATACCAGACAAAACAGACTTTAAAACAAATGCTATAACAAGAGAATAAGAAACTCAAAACACTACTTTAAAGGGACATGTGAATTTATATATTCATTGCCGCATTATTCACAATAGTCAAGATATGGAGGCTACCTTGGTGTTCATCAATAGATGAATGTATAAAACAGAAGTGTTACATATATACACTGGAATATTATGCAGCCATAAAATAAAATGAAATCTTGCCATATGTAGCAATATGGATGGACCTAGAGGGTATTGTTTTGAGTGGAGCAAGTCAGGCAGAGAAAGACAAATGCCATATGATTTCATTTACATGTGGAATCTAAAGAGCAAAATAAACAAATAGAAACATACTCATAGATACAGAGTACATTTTGATGATTGCCAGATGGAAGGGAATTTGAGAGGGTGAGAAAGGGGTAGGGATTAAGAAGTACAAATTGGTAGTTACAAAATAGTTATGGGGATGTAAAGTATAACATAAGGAATATCGTCAATAATATTGTAATAACTATGTATGGTGTCAGGTGGGTACTAGATTTATCAGGGCAATCACTTTGTAAGTTACATAAATGTCTAATCATTATGTTATACGCTTGAAACTGATATAATATTGTATGCCAACTGTAATTTTAAAATATTTTTTTAAAAATATGAAAAGCTATTTTCGGTGCCTTCATCTTTTCTGATTAGGTGCTTTTTCCTTTCTTGGTCACTTAATATATATGTTTAAAACATTTTACTTATCTTTGGCTCTTTTGAAGTAGAATCATTTGGGAACCTCACAGCTCCTTCCTAGGAGAGCTCCATGTGAAAGTTGAAAATACTGGGCAGAGAGGAAATGAGTGCTAAAAGGGAAGATGGTCTGCAGGGCAGAGAGGTGGCACTGAACACAGATTTTTTTCAACTAGAAGTTCTAGTTCTCTTGCAACAACTCAGTTAACAAATGTCCTAGGAACCATAGGTTGCTCCAGTGGCCCAGTTGCTCCATCAGGGAGGTGGCCCACCAGTTTAAGTGTTGTGGAAGGGCTTTAAGTGTCAGGTATGTCCAGCCAGGCCCACCATGGCCATCAAGGCCAGTAGCAGATGATTCACCTTCTCCAAGTAGCCACAGCCTTCCAGGGCACTGGGTTGACCAGGGAGAATTGCTCAGGGAGTGAGCTAGAATGGCCAAGGCTAGAGCCCCCATACCCAGTGAAGCCAGGGTTCACTCTTTATGTTGGACAGTTCTGTTGGTTTTGACAGATGTATACTATTGACTGATGTAACAATTATGGTATCGTATAGAATAATTTTTGTGTCTTAAAAATCTCCTCTGAACCACTTATCATGCTTTCCTCCCTACCCTATCTCCCCCAAACCCCTGGCAGCTACTGATCTTTTACTGTCTCCATAGTTTTGCCTTTTTTCAGAATGTCATGTAGTTGGAATCACAGTATATAGCCTTTTCATATTGGCTTTTTCATTAGCAATATGCATTTAAGATTGGTTCTTTCATGTCTTTTCTTGGCTTGATAGTGCATTTCTTTTTAGTGTTGAATAATACTTCATTGTCTGATGTACCATAATTTATTCACCTCACTGAACATTTGCGGGTTTTTTTGAACATGTTTTCAACTCATTTAGGTAAATAGCAATGAGTACAATTGCAGGACCATATTAAAACTGTTTAGCTTTGCAAAAAATTGCAAGACTAACCTTCCAAGTAGCTATTCTATTTTTTCATTCCTACCAACAATGAGTGAGAGTTTCTGTTGCTCCACATCCTCACCAGCATTGGAAGTTGTTGGTGTTTTAGATTTTGGCATTCTAATCAGTATATAGTAGTATTTCATTGTTGTTTAATTTGAATTCTCTAATCATATGATGTTGAGCATATTTTCACATGCTTATTTTTCATCTGTATCTCTTCTTTGGTGAGTATCTGTTTGGTCTTTGGCACATTTTAATTGGGTGGTTCATTTTCTTACTGTTGAATTTTGAGTTCTTTTGTATATTTTGGTCCTTTATCTGATATATCTTTTGCAAATATTTTCTCCTAATCTATGGCTTGTCTTTTTATTCTCTTCCCAATATCTATTGCAAACCAAAAGTTTTTAATTTTAATAAATCTCACATCAGTTTTTTTCTTTCATGAATTACGAGTTTTGCTTTTTTTTGAAAAAAAAAAAAAACTCATTGTCAAACCCAAGGTTACCCAGACTTTCTTCTATTTTCTTCTAGGTTTTATAGTTTGTATTTTACATTTAAGTCTATGATCCCATTTTGAGTTAATGTTGTAAAAGGCATAAGATCTCTTTTAAAACTCATTTTTTACACTGTATATCCAGTTCTAACACTGTTAAAAAAACAACAACTATCCTTTCTCCATTGAAATGTCTTCGTTTCATTGTCAAAATCAGTTACTATATTTATGTGAGTCTATTTCTAAGCTTTCCAGTCTGTTCCACTGATTTAATTTCTCTGTTCTTTCACCAGTACCACACTGTTCTCATTACGGTAGCTCTACTGTATGTCTTGAAGTTGGGTATCGTTAATCTCCCAACTTTGTTAGTCTTCAAAATTGTCTTGGCTATTATGTCTTTTTGCCTTCTATTTAAACTTTAAAATCAGTTTGTTGATATCCACAAAATAACTTGCTGGGATTTTGATTGGGATGGTCTTGAATTTGTAGATCAACTTAGGATGTAAATTTAGTACTGTTGAGTCTTCCTGTCCCTGAACATGGAATATCTGTCTATTAATTTAAATCTTTGATTTCTTTTAGCAGAGTTTTGTAGTTTTTCTCGTGTAGGTCTTAAAGATATTTTGGTACTTTTATACCTAAGTATTTTATTTATTTTAGTGCTAATGTAAATGGTATTGTGTTTTTAATTTCAAATGTCATTTTTCATTGCTAGTGTATAAGAAAGCAATTGACTTTTGTATTTTAACATTGTATCTTACAACCTTGCTACAATTATTTCATAGTTTTAGATATGGAAAACTATGTCCTCTGTGAGCAAGAACAGTTTTTTCTTCTTTCTCAAATTGTATATCTTTTATTTTCTTTTCTTATCTTATTGCATTAGATAATTCTTCTAGCACCATATTGAATAGTAGTAATATAGGACATCCTTGCTCTGTTCCTGCTTTCTCACCATTAAGTATGATGTTAGTTTTAAGGGTTTTGTTCATTTGCTTGTTGTTGCATCTGCTAAAGATAGTATTTCTTTATTCCACACTTTGAAAGAAAAAAATATCAGCTCTCCTGTCCTTTGACTGCACTCTTTCATTCCACCACCCTACAGTTGTTTCTGCACTTTATATTGGTGAGTGATAATATTCTATTCTATAACCATAATTAAACCTTGCACACTTTGTCTATAGGTTGATTCTCAGAGGGAAATTAAAAAATGATGTTTTTATTATGATGATTATATAAATAGTTTTCACCAAACATGTGAACAAAAAAGGGGTTATGTAATAAACCTGACAAGCTCGGTGACAGAAAGTAACCACACAGGGTGATCTGATAGTATATTCCTAACTAGGCAGATCATGGTGGGTGGTCGCACCCCAGGACTATAACTTCCTTAGTAAAAGGTTTATCTTTACCCTCAGCCATTCCTGTTTATTGTTCTTGCATATTTAGGTTAACACACTTTTGAAATGCCAGAGTAATCCTCTTTTCCAGACCCCTGGGAGATGTAACCACCCTCAAGGGAGGACATGATCTTATTGCCTGTATACCATCCCTATTTACCATAAATGTTGAATGTTAACTATCCTGTGCCCACCAATGTAAAATTATGTATCTCTCCATTTTTCTTTTTATCCAATCACAGAGATTTCCCTGTCATGCTTTCTCCAACCTCCTTACTCTACCACCAATAGATTTCATGTACTCTTATTTGATTCTAAATGTATAAAAAGAATTGCAAATTGGCCATTCTCCAGACCATTTTCTCAATGCCTTAAGAGATTGCTTCTGGGCATGTCCTCACTTTGGCTCAAACTTTTATAAGATTTTCTATAGGTTTGGACATTCTTACATGGACAACAGAAAAATAGTATACCATACATCTATTTCCTTTCTTGTATGATTTTTTTCATGGGGCTTTATAATGACCTTTATTTTCCTGCACTGCCTGCACTGTACCATAATTTCTTTTCCAGATCCTTAAGAATGGTGAAAAATCATTGACTTTATCCTTTTCCTTTAAAATTTCCCTTTTGGAGATTTCTGTCCCTCTGAACCAATCTTCACTAGCTCTGCTCTCAACTGTTGTCCTGGGACTCCCCTGTATCAATCATGTAGGTTTGGCTCACTGTTTCCTAAATCACATGACTTCTTTATTGGTTTGTTCCAACTGTAGATTTTTATAGATGTTATTTACCAAGTTGAGGAAGCTCCCCTCAATACTTAGATTACTGTATTTATTATGAATGGATGTTAAATTTTGTCAAATGCTTTTCTATATCTATATGACCATATGATTTTCCTCTTTAGTCTATTAATATGATAGATAATATAAATTGATTTTTTAATATTGAACTATCCCATTAGTCATAGTATAATTCTTTTTTATATAGTTAGATTAGATATGTTAATATTTTATTAAGGACTTTTGCATCTATGCCTAGCTAGAAGTTTGTCGATTTTTATTGGTCTTTTTGAAAAACCAACTTTTGGGTTTCTTGATTTTCTTTATTGATTTCCTGTTTTCAATTTCATTGATATCTGTTCTAATTTTTGTTATTGATTATATTCTCCTTTGGTTTTAATTTGTCTCTCTTTTTCTTATTTCCTAAAATGAAAATTTATAGATTATTGATTTTAGATACTGTCCAATATATGCAATGAATGATACCAATTTCTCTCTAAGCACTGCTTTTGCTGCATCTCACAAGTTTTGATGTGTTGTTTTCATGTAGTTCAAAATATTTTTTAATTTCTCTTGATCCATGTGTTATTTCAGAGTATGTTGTTTAATGTCCAAATATTTGGGGGGTTTCCAGTTATTTTTCTGTTATTGATTTCTGTTTAATCACATTATGGTCTAAAAGCATATTTGCTACTATTTTTATACTTATAAATTTCCCAAGATGTGTTTTGTAGCCCAATATGTGGTCTATCTTGATGAATGTTCCATGTGAACTTTTGATAAGAATGTTCATTCTGCTGTTGTTGGATGAAGTATTCTATAAATGTCAAATAGATCCAGTTGAATGATGGAGCTGTTCAGTTCAACTATGTCCTAATGATTTTCTGCTTATGGATCTGTCAGTCACTGATAGAGGGGTATGGAAATCTCCAAGTAGAATATATAAAATATAATAATGGTTTGTCTTTCAATTACAGTTGATATTCAATATTACATTAGTTTCAGGTTTACAGCATAGTGGTTAGACATTTATATAACTTACAAAGTGATCCCCTCAATAAGTCTTACACTCATCTGAGGCCACATATAGTTATTTCAATATTATCAATTATATTCCCTAAGCTATACTGAACACCCCCATGACTGTTTTGTAACTGCCAACTGATACTTCTTAATCCATTCACCATTTTCACCCTGGCACCATAAGTTTGTAATCCGTGTTCATGAGTTTGTTTCTGTTATGTTTATTTATTTTGTTTTTTAGATTCCGCATATAAGTGAAATCATATGGTATTTGGTTTTCTCTGACTTATTTCAGTTAGCTTAATAGCCTCTAAGTCCATCCATGTTGTTGCAAATGGTTAATTTTGTTATTTTTTATGACCGAGTAATATTCCATTGTGTGTATGTACCACATCTTTATCCATTTGTCTTTTGATTGGAGCATGTAATTTTTATTTAAAGTACTTATTGATAGATATGTAGTTATTGCCATTTTATTAATCATTTTCTGATTGTTTTTGTAGTTCTCCATTTCTTATTCACTTGCCCTCTTCCCATGTATGTTGATGACATAACTCTTGAAGTATTATGTTTGGATTCCTTTTTGTTTCTTTTATATATTCTTTGTAGATTTTTGGTTTGTGGTTACCATGTACTTCATATGTACCAAGCTATGTTTATAGCTATCTATTTTAAGTTGATTGTCACTTAACTTCAAAATACATTCTAAAACCACTACCATTTTAACTTACCCCCTCTAATTTCATATTTTTGTTGTTATTTTTTACTTGTTGTGGTGTGTTTATGTGTATTCTTTAATTTAATTGTAATTACATGTGACCTTCCTACTTTTGCCTTTTAACCTTTGTACTAGCTTTAGTGTTAGTTGATCCACTGCTTTAGTTATGTGTTGGCCTTTGTCAGTAAGGTTTTTTTCTTTGCAATATTTTCTTATTCATATTTTTGGAGTTTTTTTCATCTTTGTCTTAACTCATTTTCTGTTTAGAAAAAAAAGTGCAGCTCACCTGTAGCATTAATTTAATTTTACATAAACACACTCTTTGAGGTTGAAGCAAATCTGACTGGTTTTCAATGTGAAAATAAAATATAAAAACTTGGAATTATTTCTAAACAGAACTTGTCTCTAGTCTTAATGTAACATAAAAGTATACATAAAATGGATTCATCAAATGAATCTTCAGCTAAAAACTGTTTGAGGACGATGTTAATATCACATGTAGGAATGCTACGTTTTCTAGGATTTGACATTTTCAGCAATTGAGAATTACTATATTTTGTAAATGGCAATACCATCACTAAAAAACAGAATGCTATAAATAGAATGATGTCATTTGTTTCCAGAGACTATTGATATACTAGAGTGATGTGAAAATAATAATAAAAGCAAGATACTTTGTGGCAAACTTTGGGGGTTAGGTTAGGATTGTAATCCACGAGTTAGCTCAGGGTAAATGCTGCAGCTACAAGTGCCACCGGCAGGAATTCTTGGGACAAACAGGAAATGAGTTAAGGTTTCTTGTTATACTAGTTTGGTGGTGATGAACTCTTTCAGCTTTCTCTTATCTGGGAAGCTCTTATCTCGCCTTCGATTCTAAATGATAGCCTTGCTTGGTAGAGTAATTTTGGTTTTAAGTCCATGCTTTTCATAACTTTTAATATTTCTTGCCAATCCCTTCTGGCCTGCCAAGTTTCTGTTGAGAAATTAACTGACAATCTTATAGTAGCTTCCTTGTAAGTAACTAATTGCCTTTCTCTTGCTACTTTTAAGATTGTCTCTTGTCTTTAACCTTTGGCATTTTAATTATGATGTGTCTTAATGTGGGCTTGTTTGGGTTCATCTTGTTTGGGACTCCCTGGACTTCCTGGACTGTATAACTATTTCCTTCACCGGGTTAGGGAAGTTTTCAGTCTTTATTTCTTCAAACAGACAACATAGATTTGGCTTTTTTAATTCATTCTGATCGTCTCTTTTAGTTTATCTATTTAGATCATTTACATTTAAAGTAAATATTTATATACTTTGGATTAATATCATGTATAATTGTTTTCTATTCATTGCTCGTTTTTTACTTTCAGTCTCTTTCTGTCTTATTTTAATTGAGCATTTTATATTATCCAATTTCTCTTCTTTCTCAGTATACCAATTATACATCTTTAAATTTTTTTTAATAGTTGCCCTACAATTTTCAGTATACACATATCAAGTCCATTTTCAAATAAAACTATCCTGTTTCAAGGATACCATAAGGTATAATCACTGAATACTTGTTCTTATTATTTAAACAAACTATTATCTTAGAATAACAAATGTAAAAGATTTTGTTTTACCTTCATTTATTCCTTCTCTAATTCCCTTTCTTTACTTTGTTTAGATCCAGTTTCTAACCTATATTATTTTCCTTCACATATTACCATTTTAATGTAGAGTTCCCTATAGATCTCTGTCTGAAGTTGTCTATAAGCCTGTGGGTGAGTCAGGTGGGTATGTAAACAGATTGCTATCACAGTCATAGGAGATGCTCTGATAAAAATCATTTAACTAGAGATTAAGAGAAAACAAAGCTCAAACTGCAAAGTAGCAAAGTTTGGCCCAGTCTCATGCAGCACCACCATGACAGAGGCTGGAGTAGTGACCAGTTCCCGCTGATGAACAGACAGACAGAGGCTCCCTATCCTGCTCTCCAGCCACCTGTGGGCTTCTCTCCATCAAATCTGACCCCATTAATTCAGTGTGAGGCTAGAGTCCTCTCTACTCTGTGAAGTGACAACAACAAACACCCCCTCTTAGCCCCTCGCCTTGTCCTGCTTTGCCCGTCCCTGTCCCAGAAAGACTATGATGGCTTGTCCCAAGTATAGCACCAAGCAGGTGCTCTCACCATCTGCAGGAAATCAGTGCTGGGAATTGGGCAGCTCTCAGCAGCAGCTAAATCAGCTGAGCATCAGAGTCTCCAATAGTGCTCTGGTCCTTGCAGAACATGGAGCATTTTCCCCAAGCAGGCTTGAACACTGTGCATCAGTCATTCACTGAGACCTAACAATATCTGTGCATTTGCACCTGTGGAAGGCTTTAAGCACTCCTGGGAAATGGAGCCTCCATGAAGGGATGGCGGTCACTCCATTTCACTTCACTTGAGTCACCAGGCCTTCTCACTCCGCAGACATCAGCAACCAGAGTGTGCAGGGACTCCTTTCCAGTTTATTTTCCGAGATGAAGAAGTTTTGCAGCATTGATTTTGTCTTCCTTGCATTGCTCACTTCTTTATACATAGCTTGCTAGTAGATGGTGGTCTTGCTTGCCACTGTGGGAATGGATGCAGCAAGCACACTCCTTGGAGAGTAGGGGCAAAGTCCTGTCTTTAAACCAGGTTTCAGTCTCTAACTAAAAGTAAAAATTTTTGAGCCCCATCGTCTTTCTGTCAGCAACAGGTTGGGGAGGAGGGTGTGGCAGAGAGTTAAAGGTCAGTGAAGAAAATTGTAAATCAGGCTTACAGTGCCAGAAACCCCCAGACTGATCAGAGCATGTAGCTGCTCTGTTCCTCTGCTGGAAAGGAAGGAATGGCTGAAGCACTTCCTTATAGGACGCTTTGAAAGAAACTTTTTAAATAGCTGATTTAGTAAATATGTGATATACCATTCTCAAACCTAATTATAAGAAACTTCTGTATATAAGACAAGTAAAGGCTTTTAATAGCAAATTGCAACAAGCAGTGGCATCACACTCATCAAACTCTAACAAAATTTTTTTTTTTAACTTCTGATGCTCATTTAAGTGAATGTTCTAGAGTCTAACAGTTTAATAGTACATTTCCCAGTCATCCCTTGGAATTCATTTAGGGTTCCCAGAAGGGATTTCCAATGGTATGTGGATCCCAGATGAAATACATTTCCTCAACTCATACCCTAGTTGGATGGAAATTGCTTAATCCCATATAAATGTAAATGCTATTAACACCCAAAGATATCCTAGGGCAAAAAGGAACTTTGGTTAGTTGCAATCTTCTTTTTATTAATTCATTTAGCAGGCACTTACCAAGTAGTACTGTGAGCCAGCCTTTGTGTTGGTGGGCATGCATGCCCATGGGATGGGAACCACTCATTGTCCTCCTTAGCCTTACTTATGTTTCTGCCTCTTACGAATTAGCCAACACTTCTTTCTGGCTATGTTAAAAGCCTTTATTGACTTTATTTTTCATCCCTTTGACTTGATCTTGATTAGATTTGCAAGGACAATGAAATTAACTGGGGCAGCTTTTTCACAATCAAGATCTATAATTTTCATTTTTAAAATGTCATTCAAGTATGCATTGCACAAATTCATTTTAATAAATCATAATTACTTAGTTCTTATCATTCTGTTTTATGCTCTACTGACAAATTTTTTTCTAATGATTGTTTGAATGGGTAATGAAATTCTTCCCCATTGCCAAGAGTAGGAGAGATGACTCTTCTATTTTTCTGGAAATTTAGGTCATGTGTTACTTTTTTTCAAATGCCTAATTTTACCACTTTTCAAAAGGGTTGATCTGTGATTTGAGAGTGTATCTAGATGATTCTATAATGCTTCACATTCCAAGAAAATTAGACCATCTCAATCCCCTGTTTAAGATTCCTCATGGCTTCTCATTCCTTCCGAGATCAATACAAAAATCCCTAGCAGCACCCTGCATGATCATAGTCTACCAACTGCACAGCCATTTCACCTGCCTGTACTCCCTTCTCTGCCTGCAGCCTCACCGCAGGTCCCTGACCCTCAATCTAGGCTAGAAGGCCTCAATTCTACACCTCTGAGGGGTATTTTCTACTTCTTAACTTAATATTTATTTCATGTTAATTTTTAATAGAATATTTTCAGAGTAGTTTTAAGTTTGCAACAAAATTGCAACAAAATTTCCCATACACGCCCTGTGCCCACACATGCATAGCCTCTCCCGTTATCAGCATCACCCAACAGAGTGGTGCATTTGTTACAATAGATAAACCTACATTGACACATAATTGCCCAAAGTCCATGGTTTACACTAAGGTTCGCTGTTGATATTGTACTTTCTCTGGGTTTAGACAAATGCATGACATATATCTATCATTATAGTCATACAGAATAGTTTCACTGACCTAAAACTTCTCTGTATTCCACCTGTTCATCTCTCTCTCTCCTTAACACCTGGCAACCACTGATCTTTTTACTGTTTGTATAGTTTTGCTTTGTCCAGAATGTGATATAGTGGGAATCATAGCTTTTTCAAACTGGCTTCTTCAACTATGTAATATGCATTTAAGTTTCCTCCATGTCTTTTTATAGCTTGATAGCTCATATCTAGTGCTGAATGATATTCCATTGTCTGGATATACCACAGTTTATTTATCCATTCACCTACCGAAGGACATCTTGGTTGCTTCCAAGTTTTGCCAATTATGAATAAAGCTGGGGTAAACACAGGTGTTTGTGTGGACCTAAGTTTTCAGCTCATTTTGAGTAACTACCAAGGACTGTGACTGGTAGATCATATGATAAGACTATGTTTAGTTTTCTAAGAAACCACCAAACTACCTTCCAAAGTAGCTGTACCTTTTGCATTTCCACTAGTATTCAATAAGAGTTTCTGTTGCTTCACATCCTCACCAGCATTTGGTGTTGTTAGTGACTGGATTTTGGCCATTCTAATAGGTGTTTATTGGTATCTAATCGTTGTTTCAATTCATATTCCCCTGAGGATATATGATATATTTCCCCCCTGAGGATATATGATGTTGGACATCTTTCCATATTCTTATTTGCCATCAGTATATCTTCTTTGGTGAGGTGTCTGTTACGGTCTTTGGCCCATATCTTAATCAGGCTGTTTGTGTTCTTATTGTTGAGTTTTAAGAGGGTTTTTTTGTATATTTTGGATAACAGATATGTCCTTGATCAGATATGTGTTTGGCAAATATTTCCTCCCCTATTTCACTTTTTTACTCATTATTTGTTTATCTGCTTCCCCAATCAGATAGTAATGTCACATGAATAGGAATTGTAGGATTCATCTTTATGTTTCTAGTGCTACACATAAATAGCATTGTATACATATTTGTCTATTGAGTAAACAAATGTTGGAGTAAAAAATAAATAAGGAAACCAGAGAAGTCACATAAGAGGAGATATTAACAAACCAATATTTCTCTTTTCTTATCAAGAAGTAGAAACCAAGATAAGGAATTCCAGTATGCCTATTAAGGAGGAAAATATGTAAAGTGATGTCAGCATGCAGCACAGTGAAACTGGCACTCTGTGAATGGATGGCGACAGTGTGAATCAGAAAGACCATGTGGAAAACACCTTCTAAAAGGGTGTTTCTATGTCTCTAATACTCATACTCTTTTCCTAATCTCTATACAGAAAAGACCTCATGTAGAAAGACATCCATTGCCTCACCACTAAAAGCTTTGGAGACTTAAATGTCCGGTAACCTAAATGGAATGTCAGTAAGATAGATAAAACAACTCTTAAGATAACTATACAGCAACCTAAAAAGTAGAATGAGATATTGTGCTGATGTTTTGCTTGTAATAATTTCAATACGCGTGCATCTAGAAAAAAACTAGAAAAGATCAAGGGAAAATGAAAATCCTTGATTAGGTAGTAATGTGGGCAAGTTTTAAAACTTTCTATTTTTGTAATTTTTGTATAATAAATGGAAATTATAAAAACCTTAGGAACATTTATATAAACTCATAAGTGAGAAAAAAAATCTGAGGCATTTCATGTTGTCATCTATGTCCTGAGGAGCACAGAGAAGTTAGGAGGGCAGACACTGCCTCTGGCTTTTCTTTCACTTGAGCCTAGGCACTGTGATTGGCACTGCTTTCTCATGGCCTACGTGTGACCTGTGTGCAATGGGAGATTGGAACAGAGCCCAGAAGACAAGTAAGTGACTGGCCTGAAAGACCCTAGGGCCAGCAGCAACCCAGTCCCAGGATCCCCACTGCCCCACTGCCTCAGGCCAGCTTCCCCTGTGCCAGGAGCCAGGCATGTGCTCCAAGTGGGAAACCAAGTATGCTGAACTGCAGGGAAGAGGCCATGGTACACAGTGTCTTTTTTTTCTTTTGGCTGCTCCTTGCAGCTCCTCCTATGTTAAAAGAGAAAAGAGCCAGGTTTTGTCTTCAGCTCATTTATTATTAGTCAGGAGAAGAGAGAAAAACTCAGGGTAAACATGAATAAATAAGATAAACTTGGTAACTGTACAGCTTGTTCTTTTCAGGGGTTCAAATTTTTCCAGAGACCAATGAAGAGCTACATAAACAGACATCCCTTCCCTGCCAGTGTTACTGCACCCACTCCCTAGGGGCACAGGGTCTTAGTCTGGGTATAGATGCAGTTCTCTGAGTCATTTCTCTGGCCTCTCAAGTTGATTTTGTCACATAACAGAAAGGGACTCACTACTTTTCTACTTCTTAAGCAGAAAGGGCAAATGTCTCCTTGATACCTCCTGGCTTGGCAGCCTTATGTATAAACAAGTCATTACGGGATCATATTTAATTGACAAGAAGAGCGTGAATCACAGGTTGACTTGGTAGCAGGAAGGCGCATAGAAACTGACGATTAAAGCAGGTTTTCCTCCTCAGGCAGATAGGAAGCCCTGACTTCCCCTTGCCTGGCAGAGGCCTTCACTTTGCTTCATGGGATGTTTATTGTCATCCGCTACAACTCAGCTCGAATGAGGCTTCCCTGTCTAAATGTCCTTTCTTGGTTACCTGCCCGCAAAGCTGTTAGCTGGAAGCCAGGGAAGCTGACGATTATCCCTCAGAACAGGCTGAGCCCAGGACTTCCCTGGCCTATTTCAGGAACCTGATTTCTGAAAGTAAATCTCCCTCTTTCCCAGAAATCATTCATATTTAGAAAAATATTTCTCTACTGCTAGACACTTTTAATGCAAGCCTTTTCAAGTCTCGTCTTCCTTGTGTGTTTCAGAACAACAAAGGCACCTTTCTTGTGGGAACGGCTCTCGTTTGGTCACCTCTCTTTTTCTCAGAAGGCACCTGCAGGTCTTCCTGGACTGTCTCTCTCAACTCCAGTGCACAGTGAGGGTCAAGGTAGAGCTGGTACAGGATCTCATGTACATCCTCATGGAGCCACTAGAACTCACTGGCTGAGAGAGAGTTGTATCTATTGCTCTTTTCTTGGGAAAAGGGAGATGGACTCACCCTCAGGTAGAGTCTTTTCATGTCTGCAACTTAAAAAGTCACGTCTGACTTAAGACTTTGAGATTGAAGCTACTAAACAGAAGATAGGTGGTTTAGATTTAACACATTAATTTTCAGGACGGAGTGTTTTTAGCATGAGCACTTACTATGGCCCATTCCACTGTTATTGCAGCTAATGCAGAGCAGTATCTCTTTACTCCTGAGGTTTGCTGCCTTTGAGGATGGGGAATGTCCAAGGATACCCAGCTCAGATGTGTGTTCTTATATTTATAAGGCCTAAGTTAGCAGATCATCCCCCAGAAAAGACCCCTGTCCCATGACCTTTCAAGTACAACAAAGTTTCAAGGTATAATTGTGTACACTAAGCGTTTAGACTATGCCGAGACTTAGACAAGTCTTACTGTTGTCATTCACTGACGAATGCCCATGTCTGCTAACAGGGCCTTTTCCCTTTTGCAATTCAGGTTTTGGATTATGGTAGGATAGTCTTGAGATTTCAAGTTCTACTGCCATGGTTTCACATTAATAAAACACAATTATCTGAGAGACACACTTTTTTTAGTGCCTGGATAGTTCAGAGTCTGAGTAACTTTAATATTATTTCTCAGACCTGGTTTGCCTGCCCTGACAGTTTCTGCAGTGAGGTTTAATAAAATGGTGTATTCCTCCAAAAAAAAACCCCATCACCTAAATATATATAACTTATGGGCCAAAGATAGTTTTCTTCTTCGTGAAATTTGGCCCTCATTAGTAAGAGTATTCTGTCCTTGAGATGCCACCTCTATCTTGTCAAAGCCATTTGAAAGCACCACAAGGGGCCTATGGAATTATTGAACTACAGAGAAGGGCACTGAGGACTGACTACTGGGATGGTGCCAGGGCATAGCCCCTCACCCCAGGTCACAAAAGGTATCTGTGACCACTATTGGTGTCCACATCCAGGGAGCCAACTTGGACCAGCTCAAAGAGTTGTGGTGAATGTGGAGGCTGATCATCTGTAGAACTTTCGGATGGGTTCTGATGGCCAAATTCCAGCTCTGATTCTAGCCAGAATTTGAGGCCGATTGCTCCATGCTGTGGAGGCTGCTCTCTTTGGCCCCATGCCTTCTCCTTCCCCACCCACTCCTGCGCCTCAGGAGAGGCTGGCAGCAGCAGAATGTGGAGCAGCCATTTATACTCTTTCATCTAAACCACAGCTATCAGAGTTTGGATTAAATTGGAATGTGTATAAATCCATGAACAGAATCTTTAAAGATCACTGGTCTGACTGTGGTTCCCAGCTCTGATTTCAGGTTAGAATCACTTGTGGACTCTAAAAAGAGTTTCTGGCTCCCTCCCTGGGATAAAGCCCACCGGCCTGGGCATGTCTCTTTAAAGCGGTTTGGTGACACCCCACTTCCCCTCACCCAAGTGCCAAACAAGGGACTGCTGTTGCTGCTGCCGGTAGGGACTGATGTTTAGATTAAGCAGCAGGACAGTTTATAAACAGGTATTCCCTGATTATTTAAAAGTAAAATGTAAGTAATTACAATAGACCAAGAATTGTGCTCACTACTTTTCTCAGATGTTGCCTTAATCTCTGTAACATCCCAGTGGGCCAGAATCCACATTTTACTACTGAGAAAACACAGAGTGCAGGACTCTTATAGCCACTGTTTTTATTGGATGCAGAAACATCCCACAGAAGGAAAGCCATTGTTATCCCCACAAGTGACCACCTAGCAGAGTTAGTAGCCAGCCCATATGGGGAGTGTGGGTATGAGTGACAGAGACCCTTGTTTGTGTGTTTCTGTTTTTACTGAAGTTTATGTGTTTAATGTGTGATAAATTAGTAGTACCTGTTGACTGATTCCTTGTTGCCTCCTCTATCAGTCCTTGGGGAGAGAGAGAGGAAAAAGAATGACGTAGTGCTGGGTAAGACTAAAATATTGCCTGTAAAATATTTCCAGTGTTACATATGCTGAAGCTTTAGAATTTGATAATTCTGGGTTAACTTTTTCTGGGTGCGAACTTGGGGTTTTTCAACTTACTGGGAGGAATCATCTGTTTACATAGTTTAAAAAGCTATGGGATGGGTCTGTAACACTTTAGAGGAAAAAAAAAACACTTTATAGGAAAAAAAAAATTTTCCAAGACAGAGGACTTTCAACAAGTGCTCAAGATAATGGATTTGGATTGTCAGGAAACATATTTCTGTGGAAAATGTTGGGGGAAGTGTTGGTAAAACTCTTGCTTAAAGAGAACATATGGAAAAATGAACCAAAATCTGCAACCTAACCAAACTAAACCCAACAACACTTGGGGATGATGCACAACTCACTTGTTATTCCATGCAGCACAAAGGCACAGTACCTGCCCCGCAGTTCCTTAGATAGCCTTGGCAGGGCCCTACCTCCCGTTGGGTTCCAGTAGGCTCCCAAGAGCAGCCTGGTGCTTCCTCTATGAAGCCTTCAGTGATGGACAGACTTTGACCACCCTACCTTAGGAACCCAGAGACCAGGAGGAAGCCCTGGCAGGTATCCTCCCTCACTCATTTGATTTCCTTCTGACTGGGGTTGGCTTGTAAGCCCATACATTCAACTTCTCAACTACAATGCTCCCATAGGTAAAACCCTACTTATAAAGAGCTCAAAAGGGTGTGTGTGCTAACATGTGTGTGTACTCTGATTGTGGGTGGGTGTACTCATGTGTGTGCTTGGGTGTGTGCATATACCTGAGTGTGCTAGAGTGTGTGCATGTGCATTGGGTGAGGGACACTGAGTTATGGTAGCCTCAGGTGCCAACTTTCTGGGTGCTCTGTTATCAGAACTGACACTGGTAAAATTAGGGTAAATTCTAAGCCTGAGTACATTTTAGTAAGCTCCTTACCCTTACCCCCAGCTTTACTCACAGTAGATATTAGAGCTTCACATCTGATGGAAAGGAGCTGATGGAAGATGAGTATAAAAAGGATCTGTGTGTAGATATCAGCCATGAGTTTCCCAATCTGGATTTATCAGTTTTCTGGGTGAGAATGCACATTTGCCAAAATCTAAAGAATCACATTAAGACTTTCTATGAGAACCATAACTCCATTCCGTATCAAAGGTGCTGCTTCTGATTAGGATACACAAGTGTTAAGTTTTATGCCTTCACATTAATGTGGTTTAACTACAGATGTGAAAACGATAGAATTGGCTGTCATTAATACATGTCATTTCTCAAAGGTAACATTACAATGATATGAAATTCGGTGTCTGTTTCATTAGCTTTTGGAAAAGGAAAAGTTAAAGGAAAATATATTGTATCTTCAAAAACCAGAGACACATTTTATACATGTACATATATAAACAGTACATATGAGTTTGTTGCTGGGTGTAATTGTTTTAACCTCTCTGTCAATTTCTACCAAATATAAAATATTTATAATTTATTCTCCTTTTATGAATGATCGTTATTATTAAAGACTATAGCTACCAAACTTTACATTTTTAAACAATCGAAGGAATGCCTGGGCCATCTATTTCACACACATGCAAACACGCAAGGCTAACTAAAATGGTAAAAGACAACAAAGAAGTATCTAGCTGTCCAACCTCAATCCCCAGCCCTGTGTAGTGACCTCTCACTCTATAGCACCCTGTGCTTTCCCTTCAGGTGGGCAGACTTGCAACTCTGTCTTGTTCACTGCCATCTCTTCAGTGTCAGGCCCTTCATGGGCTCACAATATACCCTCAATGAATAATTGAGGAAATGGGCCATAAAGTTGATGTCTATGTCACATATGAGCCCAGGCCCTAGGAAGGCCTTAGCCACCACTGTCAAGTCAGACACTTTTCGTTCTGTCTCTTTACCTGTCTGTCAACCAGCAACTCTCATTCCTCCATCACTCCATTAAATTTTTTGCTAAGGAACCAAAACTCTTTACAAATGACATCGAATAGGCTAGGTATTCTGCACCATGCCTGTCTTAAAAGATGATAAAATGAAAGTGGCACCGTGAGTTGGCATTAAAGAGGTGTTCACATCCACAATTCATCCTGATACTGATTGCTTCAAAACAAACCATCTCAAAGCTCAGTGGCTTCCATACTTATTCTGTACATAGACCTGCAGTTTGGATAAGGGTCTACCAGGACAGCTCATCTCTGTTCCAGTAAGCATCTGCTGGTGCCAAAAGTCTGCTCTGGAGTCACAAAGGCCCTTCAGTCTCCAGCTGGCCACTGTGCTCCTGTTGGCTGGGACCTTCCGGGTTCTAGCCAGATATCACATAACCTGGACTCCCTCACAGCATGTGTCTGGGTCTAATAAAGGCAAGCAGAAGCAGCTGGGCACCTTTCCTGACCTAGCTTGGGATGTAACTCAGTGTTCTGTCCACTGCACTCTGTTCATGAAAAGCCAGTTACGGAGCACTTTGGCCATATTATCTGACCACACCAGCCTCAATCTCCTTTGTGATGATGAAAGCTGTGAGTTAATACATACTGAACAGAGCTATTGTAGATGTTTGTTAAGGATTTTGCACAGATGAGTGAGAGATATCCCTAATATTATTCTGCAGGTGGCAGCAAAGGAGTTTCTAGAACACATTACTTTCTAGGGCTTCAGTCTCCAATAAGACCAGAGATGTAATGTGGATTAGCTTCCATTTTCAGCCCATTCTGACCCCAATGCGTTTTAGCTTCTATTTTCAGCCCCATCTCTACCCCAGAAAGAGTTAACATCTGATCTACAGATTCAGAAGGGCATACCACACCTTTCTGGCTACTCATCTGGTACCCTTGCCATCCATGCCCTGTGCTCCTTGTGTTCTCAACTAGAGATGAAACTTACCAAGATTAACCAATCACCATAAGACATTCATCAAACAGAACGTGAAGAAGCAGTCGGACACAGAAAGAGGTGTTTGGCTCAGTGTAACTCTACAAAAGTAGTATCTTATTAAGGAGGGAAGTTTGGGGCAAAGTACCAGGAAATCCTTTGATCAGAAGTGTTGCTAGATCGGGTAAGTGTCCCAAAGGAAGTGGGAGACAGCTGCAAGCATGATGCATGCCCAGCCCCAGCATTCCCAGATAATGAACAGGGCATATCCCTTTGTAGGTCTTCCCTCCACCTTCAGTTCCTCTCCTAGGACAGCCAGCTGAGAGACACTATCATTGCATCCACTAACAAACATCAATAAGAGATTTTTTAAATGTACTTGTATAAAAACAGGATCCAGTTATCAGAAAAAAAAAAGTTGTTCATTTGCCATAATAGGGCTTTTAGCACAGCCCTTTCTTTTCCTCTTCCTCACCAATGTTCTCAACCGTTTGAGGAGTGGAAGGTCATGGACTGGGGAACAGCCTTCTACTCTGCTCTTCACTGTTGCGTCATTGGGAACAAAATGTGCAGGGCTAACTCTCTTTGCTTTAACCAGCATGCCTTTTATCACTGCAGAGTTATGAAGTGAAGAGAGTGTCCTTGGAAAGGAGGTGGAGTTGTTAAATTTTTGTCCAGTCCATAACCACCTATCCAACTAGCTGCATTGGATTGGAGGAAATTGAACTTCCGAGTTCAGGAAGAGCCGTTTCAAATTGTCATCGGTCACCATGGGAATCTGTGAACTTTGCAATGTGGCTGCAAGGTGGTGGTGGTTTTTGGTAGTTATTTGTTAACTACAGACAAAGGGAATGTATTTTATGACCTTGATATGAAACAAGATTTTTCTAGGGCAAATGTTAAATGGTTTTGTAAATTATAAATCAAAATACATTTTTTATAGTTATATATTTTTATTACCTTTCTGCAAACTTAACATAACTGTTAATAAAGCTCATATAAGCTTAAAGTCTTCATTTTGCACTTATCTTAGGTAATAATATTAAAGTAGCAAGAAAAACTTAACTGTAATTTTAAAGATTTACAAAACTTAAACCTTTGTCCTATATTGTCATATTACTGTTTTCCTGTAATAAATGTCCAACCTAAGCATTTTGTGGTTCAAAATTTTTGATAAAGTATTCTGGGGAACTATGTCAAAGGTAAAACTGTTACCCATAAAGTGTAAAGTTAACCAGTGTGATTATAACTATACTGAACAGAGATATAGCTAGCTCATTCTAGATAGGCCTGTTTAATCATACTGCGCATAGAGCCACAATGACAGACTGAGGAAGAGTGGATTGTTAACATTTGCTTTGTTGCAGAGTTTTAAATTAAATATAAAACCATTCTTCCTTTATAACAATATGATGATGACAGGCCACAGTTAATTACATAACATAGATGTACTAGCTGAGATCCAGAAAAGGGTATCTAGTACCCACTTTGATTGGTGGAAAGGCAAAGGGCTTTATTTATTTGTCCAGATTAAGCTTTGAAACATTACAATTACTGCAAGATAGCTGGTTTTAAGTAGCTTTGTGACTGTCCTTTTCATCTACATGACTATTTTGTATTCATACACTTTAAACATTTACTTGAAGCTGTGCATGAGACTGAAGAAAGTGAAAGCAAAATCCCACGGAAGCCAAAGATGGTTCAGATACGCTTTTAGGATCATCCGAGCCCTCCTTTACTCCCTTACCCCTGAGAAACCAACTAAAGTTAGGGAGCTCTTCAGCTGTTCTCCATAGGGCCCCCAAATCAGCTGCTCTCCCCAAGACTGAGTACTTTGCGGGGAGCACCTTCCACCAGAAAGCTGCAAGGTTAACGTGAGCTTAAACGTGCTTTGCTGATCTTAGGCAAGTTACATAAAACATTTGGAGATAACGACCGGCATGTTTCAAAAGCAAAGCAGACTCTCTGCTAAAATGCTTGGTTTCCCGTGTCCGCCGAGGCGGGGAATGGGGTTGGGTCATACCTGGGTCACCGCACCGCCTCCCAGGTGCCAAGGCACACTGGAATGTGCCCTTTCCCAGCGGGATCCTGGGGCCTCCCATGTGCAGGAATCACTGTAAATACAGGAACCAGGAGTGGTTTAAAATGCTTCTTTATTCTTACAAATACTATAAAAATTAGTATAAAAAAGTGAGCATGCTCAGTCTTTTATCTACAATACATAGGTTTGTCTGAAAAGTTCTTTTTTTTTTAACAAATGTACCTTAGCTGCATCAATAAGTGTAAGATGTAGAAAAAGCTACCATTATAAAAATAATTTAAGGGAAAAACACATAAAGCTTCTCTCGAAGTTCAGTGGTGTTAAGTCCAGGCTGTAGCTTCCTTTCACTCACACGTCCCAAACAAACCGCAGCGGGCGCCTGCGGCTGTCGCGGCGTCCGGGCAGGGCGCGCGTCGCTCCGTGTCCGTCGGCTCTGAGGTATCGGTCGTTGGTGAGTCTTGCCGCACCGCCCCCTGCCCCACGGCGGCGCGTTACCGGCAGTCCGCCGCACCCGAGGACGGCAAGAAGGGCGGGCTGGGCAACTGCTTGAAGAACCGCCGGAGGCCAGCCAGGTCCCGCGTGAGCTGCTCCACGCGCTGGTGCAGCTTCTCGTTCTCGGCCGACAGCTCCACCAGCTTCTGCTGCATCTCCTGGTTGCGCCGTTTAGCCTTGTCGCGGCTCTTGCGCACTGCGATGTTGTTGCGTTCGCGCCGCTGCCGGTACTCCGGGCTGCCACGGTCCGGGCCCCTCTTGCCCGCGGCCTTGTCCCGGGCCGGGCCTGGCGCGGGGCTCGGCCCCGGGCTGCAGCGCGGCGGCTCCGGCGACGTGGGTGGCGTGGGTTGTGCGGCCGCCGCCAGGCTCACCACGGTTTGCGCGCAAGCGGCCACCTGTGCGGGCAGCAGCGAGCCGGGTGCGTCGGTGTCTCCCCAGTCGGGCTCGCGCTTGAGCGGTCGTGGGGCGGCCGGGCCCTGACCCGGGGCGCGCGCGAGGCTGCCGGGCAGCAGCTCCAGCGCGCCCGCCTTGTGGTTGCTGTTGAACAGGTCTGCGAAGAGCTCGTCGTGGCACAGCTCCAAGGTAGGCACGGCGGCCATGGAGTCGATATAGGCGCTAAAGTCGATGGCGCTCTCGTCGTCGTACATGGCGGGGGCAGAGGCTCCCGGCTCGGCCAAGCCTCCGGGCTCAGCCGCGCGGCCCGGCTTGCCGGCCCGGCCCGGCTCGTAGAAAGGCGCGGGCTCCGCGGGCCAGGGCGCGCCGCGCGCCGGGCCGTCCAGGCTGAAGAGGGCGGCGCTCATGGAGGCGTCCGGCCGGGCTCTCGGTTCGAACGTGGCTGTCACCTCGCTGGGGCCGGCCCGCCGCCTTTTCTAGGCTGACACGCAGGCCCCGCCCCGGCTCCAGAGCCGCGGGGGCGCTCTGGGGCCGCGGGGAGGGGGAGCGCTGGGCGGCGGCGCCCTGGGAGCCCCCGCCCCGTC
This sequence comes from Eonycteris spelaea, assembly GCA_003508835.1. Lineage (NCBI taxonomy): Eukaryota > Metazoa > Chordata > Mammalia > Chiroptera > Pteropodidae > Eonycteris > Eonycteris spelaea. The sequence goes on from PUFA01000143.1 coordinate 3,754,938, forward strand.
TCGGAGCCGCCCCTTGAACCTGCCCTTTTGCCCCCCTTCCTTGCTACACCCCGGAGCTACCCCGACGCCCGGGCGCGGGGGGAAGGGGCGCGCGCTTCCTCCTCCGCCCCCGGTCAGAGCGGTGCTGCTGGGAATGGCCCTTCCCCTCCCCTCCCCCCGCCCCGCTTCCTGTCCTCATTTTTGGGGTTTGCGCCTCTTCGTTCTCCGGAGCCGGGAGTGAAATCAAAACCAGGACTCGTGGGGCGTGCGTTTCAGTCCGGTTCCTGTCGTCGGAGGAAGGTGGGGAGGGAGGCAGGGTCGGGGGACTCCAGGGAGGACTGAGCACGGGAAGGTTGTTCAGACGCAGGCCCGGTGCGGTCGGCCGGGCGGGCGCACTGGGGTCTGCTGTCACCCACTCGCTCGCCGTGGGCCCCCGGCCTCGCACGTTTTAGGGAATTAGGGGCCCGTTTTAGGTATCCTCCTCGGGAGTCTTGGGGTCCAGTGGGCTCAGCATCGCTGCTGGTGCGTCTTGACCGAAGGGCTGACAGGACAGCGAACGGAGGAGAGAGAGTGGCGTCGCATTGTCCAAACCGCCGGCCACCCTAAATGTAATAGCCTCCAACTAGTGGAGGCCGGGTCAGGTCCGGGGGCCATTCCTGAACCCTGCAAGACACCAAGGGCCAGAGGAACCCGCTGCCTGTGTTCGCACTGGCTTTTTTTTTTTTTTTTTTTTTTTTTTTTTTTTTTTTTTTTTGGTGAGGCAGCCCTTGGTCGACCTCACAGATTGCAAGGACTTTGTCAGTTTACAATCCTTTTTTTTTTTTTTTTTTTTTTTTTTAATGCCTACAGCACCTGGTCTTTCTAGGTGGTCGCCCATTCAAGTACTGACCAGGCCTGACCCTGCTTAGCTTCTGAGATCAGATTGGATTGGGCTTGTCCAGGGTGGCGTGGCCATAGACCTGGCATTTCTTACTAAAGCACTGCCATCTTGTGGCAACATCTTGCTTCTGTCCTATTTTTACTTCCAAACTTTTTTTCTGTTCAATATTCCAAAAAGAAGTGCTTTTGAATCTAAAGCAGTTGGGTCCTCTTTAGGAGAAAGGTAAGATTTATACCTAGTAGATCTGACGGGGTATTACATTGCTAGTTCTTCACATTGCAAAATGCATGAAAAGAGTGGATAGATTGGCTTTGTTCGTTAAGTTTCTTGCAATTTGGGGCAGGCATTTCTGGTCAATTCCACTTATTAAATAACTGTACCTATTCAAATCTGCCTCCAGCTCACATCTGTTCTTGGCTTAGGCTTCTCATTCGCAGACATTGGGTCCAAACACCAAAAGCTCCACAAACTGCTGCCGGAGTGTCTGCAGTCAATTCCAGAGGTAATTTATAATAACGTGGGATAGTTAATAGGTTTTCTAGAAGGACAAACCTGTTGCTTTAGAATTAGAGAGGGTGCCTGGTGTTATACTATTAATTAGTTACCTATTAAGGGTAAAACCGAGGAATACATGTAGTGTGGGTTAATGCAGACCCAGAGAAAAGGCCTAGGACAAATTTTGTATTTCTTATTTAAATTTAGGAAGTTATAAAACACGATTAAAGCCTTCTCCAATTAGGAAATGAAGAATACATATTTTTACAAAAATAAAGTGTTTCCAAAAAGAACCTAGTGAGATGATTTAGATATCAGAGTAATTTTTACTTACTAAGAAGTTGAGTTTACAAGGTAATCATGCTAATGAAGAAAAACATTAGAATGCCTTTGACATTTTGGGGTTAAGCTTGGGAAAGATGCTAGGCATACAGTTTTATAATGTATTAACCATTAATAATCATTTTTAGATTTAAGGATTTTCTTCCCTTTTTCAGAAAAAGAGAAGTCATAGATACGCCAATGTGTATTTACTGTGACATTTGAGGGTACATTAAAAACTTTAAAGAGTAATAAAATGTCCTAATCCATGTAAAATGGACAGAAGGAAAAGGACTAGAAGAAATTGCTAGTGTTAACAATCTTGATTGACATTGTTCCTGGTAAAGTTACAGATGATTATTATTAGACATGATTATGATAGATAGTTGATCAGTTAATTTAAATTGTTAGAGGATCACAAGAAAAATACATACATACCTTTAAATCCTTTAAAAAATTTTTAAATAAAACTATTTAAAAATTAATATTTGTGAGATATTCACTGTCATTTCATATATGTCTCCCCTTACTGCCATTCTCTAACTCTATAAATTATTCAAGATAAATACAGTTGTTTTTAGGTGTCTCAAGTAATAAATTGAGCCTCCTTGAGCATCCCAGTTGGAACCTTTTGATTCTACCGTGTTTACAAGGACATTCTGATGTTGAGCACAGTTGAGGTGTACATGTGGACTTTCTAAACACATCAGTCTTTAGAAATTCAAGAGGCTCACATGTGTTTAAAATGTGCTTAAATTGCTTAGTATTTAATAATTAAAATGTGCTCTGGTATTGTTAAGCACTATCAAGATTAGAAAGTGGATTAGAAAGTCAATTTTTTTTTTCTTCTCATTCATAATATGGAGTGACCATAACTCATTTCTAATGTGGGATCATTTTGGGATGTCTCATTAGGTGCAAGATACAGGGCAAGTACAGTTCTCCAAATTAAAGTCTAAAACAATGAAAACGTTTCTTGAGCAGTACTATCTAAAATTTAAAAATGAAGTTTCAAAAGGAAAGCTGTTGACTTTAGCGCCCTCTTCAGATTGTTATTCTCAATTGTCAGATGCTTTTCTTAACCTTCTGCCTTAGGGCTAATTTTAACTTCATGGTATATTTTCACATGTTCAATGTCAGACAGTAGTGAAGTTACAAATGCAGACTTTTTTGGATAAAACTTATTCCCAATATATGAGTTCAAAAAAGGAAAGACAAGAGCCAAAAAATAAACCCAGTGGGTTGGGGATCACATATCACTTGCACTGTTAAGCCTGTGTGTTTTATTAAAAACCTACAGAATGGGTAAACATTTCTGCATTCACTTCAGCCTCTGGACTTTAAGAGACTGAGCCCCCAGATTACAAAGCAGCCAGAGCAGAGAATAAGTATTTGATTCTGTTGGTCAGGAGTCCAAACTGCCATATATTTGTTCACCTTTCCAGTAATAAAGACAAAGGAGAAGCAATTGTCTTTCTAGCCTGTATTCCTGTCAAATGGATTCATTCCTCCTTTTGCCTAAACCTGCCTTCCACCTCCCTGCCACAGCCCAGGCATCTCCTGGGTGGCATTTCAGTCACACTTGCTTACCCAGGAAGGGCACAACAGGTTTGCACCCTCATAATCTGTTCTCCCCATACAATCCATTCTTCACATGGCTGCCAGGAGATCTTTGAAGATAAAGGTGCTATCACATTACTGTTGCATAAAATATTTGAAAGGTTCTTTGCCAAGAGAATGGAGTTTTTAAGTGTGAGCCCCTCACTACCCACTTCTTTAAATCCATTTCCTACCACAAGCAACTGATGTCTGACTCAACTGTGAATATGCCAGACCTACCTGGCATCATGTGTGTGATGGTGATGGTTCTGCTGAAAGCATTCTCCCCACTCCTGCTACTTGGCTGGCAAGATCTTTCATCTGCAAGAGCCCTACTAAAATGACACCTCTCTGTTGCTTTCTATGACATACTTTAGCCAAATTAATCATTTCCTCATCTGGTTTCTCAGAAAAAAGTAATCTCACATATTGCCAATAATTAAATACACATTTTCCCCATATTTTAAAATTGGGATGCATATGCCAATCACCATTGGCTAAGGTGTCAATTATGATGTTTGGCATTGCCTGCATATGGGTGTTTAGTGGCTGGGAGTGAAATCCTGGGAGTAGTGAAGAACTCTTAAGAAATTCTGCATCATCAACTCTGGATAATACAGAGAGCAGTATTGTATATAAAACTCAAATATCAACTCGAGTTTTAAAGTGATTCAAAGGAAGCGAACATGAAGTCTAGGAATGCCTTAAGCAATATGCCTGGCTAATATTTTCCTGTTTACATATGCACAAGAATGATATATCATTGAAATTAAGGTCTAAAGGAGATTAAATTCTTTGAGTGCAAAATAGTAATTTTAGGAAAATGAGAGGAGCAAAGTCACAAAAATGGTGGAGTAGGGCTCTGTCTCTCCACAATAACTGTCAAAAACTGTCACGATCAACTTTCACAGAACCCTGGAATCTGGCCAAAAATTTACAACAACCACCAGAAGAAAGTATAATGAAGAAAGAAGCTGCCATACTGCAATAAGAGAGTGTCATGGCATTTTAAATGCCTGCTTTCTTTCCCTATTCTCCAAATTGCTGGCAGTCATCTGTTGCAGTGAAATACTGATGCAGGACTTTAGTGTCAGAGGGAGTAATACAGACTCTACTCTCAGCAATCTGGAGTTATGTATTTGGACCTGTCCAGTGGTTCCCTGAGGGACTATAGCATAGGTGGCATTTGGGCATTCGTTTAAATTACATAAGGGCGAAGCTATTGGCTGTAGCAGCCCCGGGCAAGCAAAAGAAAGACCAAGAAACCTGGGAAAGAAGGTTTGGAAAAAGAAATATGCAGAGAATAATGACTTTAAAAAGTTCCTGCATGAAGTGTTACATGCATGCCCAAGTTGGGTTGCACACACAGAAAAGACCTGAGAGACAATAATCTTTCACTTCTGGCGGACCTTAAGGCTCCATTCATTCATCAAATGAAAGCTAAGGTAGAATTATAAAAAGCCTGGCTAAACTTTAAAGGACAACCAATCTAAAAAATGGAGTATTTTTTTTCTTTTTCTTTCTTTTTCTTCTTATATATATACTTTTACTTTGGCTTCAGGCATTTAAGGTAATTCTGTTAAAACACTAGATGACCACCAAACTAACAACACACAGATTTCAATGGCCTCACAACAAAGAATACAGATATTATAAAAATAGTTTTGAGTAGTCACTAAACAAGCAATAACATTCCAAAGCAAACATCAACATAAAACTATGGGGAGAGAAGTCTGATTTCCAGAATTGCCACACTATAATATTCAAAATATAACAGTAAACATTTATGAGGCAAGCAAAAAAAAAATGTATGACCCATTCACAGAAAAAAAAAAGAAAATACTAGAAAAATGTCCCTGAGAAAGTCTAGATATTGAACTTACTAGGCAAAGACTACATCACATGTCTTAAATATGTTCAAAGGGCTAAGAGAAACCATGGATAAAGAACTAAAGGAAACCAGGCGAATGATGTATCATCAAATAGAGAAAACCAGTAGATATTATCAATAGAAACCAAATTCTAAAGCTGAAAATTAAAAAAAAAAATCATTAGAGTGTAACAAGAGCAGCATTGAGCAAGCAGAAGAAAGACTCAGCAAACTTTACTATAGGACAACTAAAATTGTCAGGAAAGCATAAAAAGAAAAGAATGAAGTGAACAGAACCTAAGGGACCTGTGACACACCATCAAGCATACTAACATAATGAGAGTCCCAGAGAAGAGAGAGAGAGAAAGGAACAGGAAAAATATCTGAAGAAATAAAGACCAAAATTTTCCCAGATTTTATATAAGACATGAATCTATACAACCAAGAAGCCCAAAAATTACCAAGTAGAATAAAACTCAAAGAGATTTACAACAAGAAAGCTCACAGTCAAATTATGGAAAGCCACACACAAAGAATCTTGAAAGCAACAAAAGTGAGGCAACTCATCATAAGCAAGAGATCCTCAATAAGATTAACAATGAATTTCACTCCAAAAACCATGGAGGTCAGAAGTAATATGATGAAAGAAAAGTATGTCAACAAAGATTCTGTATCTTGCAAAGGTGAAGGAGAAATTAAGAGATTCCCCAGATAAACAAAAACTGAGGAGTATTTTACTAATTGGCCCACCCTACAACAGATATTAAAAAGAGTCCTTCAGGCTGAAATGAAAGGATACACACAGTAAATGAAAGACATATGAAGAAATAAAGACTAGTGAAGGTAACTACAGTTGTAAATGTGAAAGCCAGTATTATTGTATTTCAGGTTTGTAAACCTTTCTTTAATTTTTCTGTTTGGTTTTAGAAGATGAAATGCATAGGAGTAATGTCAGCAACACGATGGCATAAGACATTTCTCCTTTTTATCTCCCGTTTTAATCAATGAATTAGACATTGACACTCACACAAAAGCACCTTGGTCAGTCTTTTAGGGCCTAGCACCTTACTCCAAGGAACTCAGGAAGAGTCCCACCCACCAGTGCAGACAGACAGACCTCTCAGGCTACAGAACCAGCGAAGCCAGTGAAAACCTAGACACCTCTCACCACTGTCATCCAAAAATTGGGTGAGTGCTAACCTAGGCAGGCAGTCATACATGAAAGAGAACTTGCAGAAAACCAGGCTTTCCATAAGAGACTCCAGCACACCACTGAAGAAAAAAAATAATAATAAAAACTTGATTGCAGTAGAAGTGCTAAGAGAAACTTTTTAAGTGTTGACAACCCCAACCCCCAAAGAAACACTGAACTGGGTGATTTGTCTAGCAGAGGCAACTCTCCTGCAGGGAAATGGAAAGAAGTGAGTGAATGCCTGACTACCTCAACCAGGTGGATAACATCTGGAAAACCATTTTTATCTACTAGCATCTGGAATACTAAAGTGGAAGCTTCAGGCAGAGTAGGTAAATGCTGTGCTCTCCTCCTCCCATAACCACATCAAAATTACAGCTAAATTATACAATAATCAATGTGGAGAACCATCTGAAGATGAGCTGAACAGAACTCCTATAACTAAGGCTATAAAGAAGTAGCCATGTAGAAATCAGTAGAAGGGGCAGAGATGTGAAATGAGCTGATCCTACATCCATATGTAGTGGTTAAGAATCAGGAGGGATAGCTCAGCTGAAGAGGTCCCCTCTGAGGAGCAAGGGGTCCCAGCCCCACATTGGGTTCCTCCATCCAGTGCCAGGGAGAGGAATCCCCACAACAGCAGCTGTGAAAATAAACAGGGATTCCATCAGTGCAACACAGAGCTGCTCAAATCCCAGGCATCCTCTTTAAAAGCCCACTCACAGTCTGCTCGATCACAGGCACTCACTCTAAGTTCCAGCAAAGGGACAGCCACTCAAAGGGCTCTAAAGACATATGAAGAGAAACTGAATGGTATGGCTTCAGGGTGAGGGCCACCATTACCCCTGTGTTGAGTCTTCCCCACACACATCCTGAAGGGGCAGGCAGGCACCAAACCTGAGTCTGCATTAACTTGGTGAACACTGTTCGCCCCACACTGGTGACTCCCTGAGACCCAGCCCCACTCAACTCTGTGAGAATTCCATTCAGGTGAGACAGAGGGCTGCTGGAAACCCCGACATCCTCTTAAAGGGCCCACATACATACTCACTTGCTCACAGTCACTTACCCTAAGCTCCAGCAAAGGGACAGCAACTCAAAAGGCTCCAGAGACATATGGGAAGAAATTGAATTGTGTGCCTTTAGGGTAAGGACATACACTGTCTTTGAGTTGAAGCCTCCCCACATATAGCCAGCAGGGTCAGGCGGGAGTCAAATCTGAATCTGCATTAACCTGGTCAGCAGTATTCCCTTTACCCAGATGATTCCCTGAGATCTCCCCACACCCAGCTTAACACATCAACTACCTTTGGCTCTGTCAATGGCTGCAAGCTTTCTTAAAAACTTTCCAAGGTCTGCAGGCCCCTGACAGGCAGCAGCTGACCTCAGTGAGCCCTGAATCTTTTGCTAAGTGGCCCCAGACCTAGCAGAGGGAGACAGCCAGCCTCAGGTTGAAGGGCAGTCTCTCCCACATGCATCTGGTAACAGCACATGCAGTTACCGACCACAGATAGCTTTATAGCTTCTACCAGGTGGCCCTAGGCTGGATACAGACAGTGAATGACTTCAGACTGCACCTGAGCCCCTCTCAAGAGTCCCTAAAACCAACACATGTGGTGGTTGACTTTAGACCAGTACAGAAGACCACCTAATTAGCTCAACAAGTGGCAAGCCCAAAAGGCGGTCTCAGCAGGCAACATACCTCAACTAGGACAAATCCTGCTCTGTGGGGACAGCCCCCACTGTGGTTGTATGCAGTTTTAACAGCCAGTCAGCCTGAGGGTCAACAGCAATCATGGCTCAACCACAACAAGAGGGCACACACTCCAGGAGTACCCAGCAAAAGGGACCAGGGAGATTGCGCCACTTGGCTTCACAGGACAGTTACTACATAAGGTCACCTTGCCAAGACTGGGAGATGTAGCAGATTTACTTAATACATTAAAACAAAAACAAACAAATAAAACAGAACAAAACAAAAAAACCCAGACAGGTAGCCAAAATGAGGAGACAAAGAAACATGTCCCAAGTGAAGAAAAAAAAAAAAAGACAAAACGCTCACAAAAGTACTAAATGAAATGAAAGTAAGCAATCTACCAGATGCGAGTTCAAAACACTGGTTATAAGGATGCTCAACAAACTTAGGAGAAGAATCAATCAACTCAGTGAAAACTGCAACAGAGACAGTAAACATAACAAAGGACAAAAACAAACACACACACACACACACAAACACAGTCAGAAATGGAGAATACACTAGAAGGAATCAACAGCAGATTAGATAAAGCAGAGAGTCAAATCAATTTGGAATATAGGGTAGCAGAAAACACCCACTCGGAACAGCAAAAAGAAAAAAGATTTTTAAAAAATGAGAATAACTCAAGGGACAATGTCAAGCTTACCAATGAACACATCATAGGAGTACCAGAAGGAAAGAGCAAGGGATTGAAAATTTATTTGAAAAATAATGACTGAAAAATTCCCTAACCAGGTAAAGAAAATAGACATACAAGTCCAGGAAGTGCAGAGAGTCCCAAACAAGATGAACCAAAGGCGCCCACCCCAAGACACATCATAATTAAAATGCCAAGGATAAAAACAGAGAATCTTAAAAGCAGCAAGAGAAAAGCAGTTACTTACAAGGGAGCTCCCTCCCATAAGACTATCAGCTGATTTCTCAACAGAAACTTTGCAGGTCAGAAGGGATTGGCACAAAATATTCAAAGTGGTGAAAAGCAAGCACCTACAGCCAAGATTACTCTACCCAGCAATGTTGTTATTTAGAATCAATGGAGAGATAATGAGCTTCTCAGACAAGAAAAAGCTAAAAGAAGTCATCACCACCAGTCACTATTATAAGAAATGTTATAGGGACTTCATGAAGAAGGAAGAAGGAAGAAGAGGAAGAACATAAATATGAAAAAAAAAAGGTGAAACTATATACTATCCATAATTACTTTAAATGTAAATAGATTAAATGCTCCAATCAAAAGACATAGGGTGGCTGAATGGATAAGAAAAAAAGCCCCTACATATGCTGCCTTCAAGAGACCCATTTCAGATCAAAAGACACACACAAATGGAAAAAAGATATTTCATGCAAATGGAAACCAAAAAAAGGTGGGGAAGCAATACATATTTAGACAATAGAGACTTTAAAACAAAGGCTAGACAAAGAAGGAGACTGACTACATAATGATGAAAAGATCAATCCAATTAGAGGATATAAGCCTTGTAAACATTTATGCACCCAATGTAGAAATATATAAATTTATAAAGCAAATATTGACAGACATAATGGGAGAGATCAACAGTAATACAGTAATTGTAGTGGACTTTAACATCCCATTGACATCAATGGATAGATCATCCAGACAGAAAACTAACAAGGAAATAGCCTTTAATAGCCTTAGAGATTTTTACCCCAAAACATCAGAGTTTACATTCTTTTCAAGCATACATGGAACATTTTCCAGGATAGACTGCATATTAGGCCATAACGCAGGGATTAATAAATTTAAGAAGACTGAAATTAGCATCTTCTCTAACCACAATAATATGAAACTAAAAATCAGTTATAATAAGAAAACTGACCCACACAAACACTTGAAAACTAAATAACATGCTACTAAAACAATGAATGGGTTAACAACAAGATCAAAAAAGAAATCAAAAGATACCTTGAGACAAATAATAATAAAAACACAACATGCCAAAATCTATGAGACGCAGTGAAAGATCTAAGAGGGAAATTCATAGCAATACAACCCTACCTTAAAAACAATAAAATCTGTATTAAGAGGAAGACAAGCACGTACACTTATAACACTTTTATTCAACATAGTATTGGAAGTCCTGGCTACAGAAATCAAACAAGACATAAAAGTCATCCAAATTGAATACAAAGAAATAAAACTGTCATTATTTTCAGATGACAAAATATCATCTGAATACTATACTATACAATACTATAGAGACCCCTAAAGAGTCCACAAAAAGCAAGGAAACAAAAAAACTATTAAAACTGATAAATGAATTCAGTAAATTAGCAGTACACAAATTTAATATTCAGAACTCAGTTGCATTTTTATTTACCAATGATGAAATAACAGAAAGAAAAATAAAAAAAAATTTCCTTTTACAATTATATCACAGACAAAAAATACCTAGGAATAAACTTAACCAAAGAGGTAAAAGACCTGTACTCAGAAAATTATCTCATTGAAAAAAGAAATTGAAAAAGATACAAATAAATGAAAGCATATACGATGCTCATAGAAAGATGTCATTAATTTTTATTTTTTTAAACTTTATATATTTTTTAATTGAAGAAATGATTTAATTATTTTCCCCTGCCTACCTCCCTCCTACCACTCCCCTCTGGTAACCATTAGTCCATAGTCCATGTCCATGAGTCTTTGTTTGTCCTGTTCATTTGTTGCTTTTAGGTTTATATCCCACATGTAAGTGATATCATGCGATTTTCAAATTTTTCTGTCTGGATTAAATTGTTAAGTGTGATTATCTCGAAGTCCATACATGAAAATGGGTGTATTTCATCTATTCTTATGGCTGAATAATATTCCATTGTATATATGTGCCACAGCTTCTTTAGCCAATCATCTATCGTAGGACACTTTGGTTGCTTCTGCGTGCTGGCCACCGTGAATAATACTGCTATGCACACTGATGTGCAAATATCTTTTAGGATATGGGGTTTCAAGTCTTTTGGGAGTAAATACCCAATAGAGGAATTGCTGGATCATATGGTAGATCCAATTTTCTAAGGAACCTCCATACTGTTTTCCATAGTGGCTGTACCAATTTGCAGTCTCACCAGCAGTGTATGAGGGTTCCTATTTCTCTGCCTCCACTCCAAAATTTGTTATTATTTGTCCTGTTGATTATAGCTATTCTAACAGGTGTGAGATGGTATCTCATTGTGGTTGTGATTTGCATTTCCCTAATAGCTAGTTGAGCTAGCTGTTATGTTGAGCATCTTTTCATGTTTGTTGGCCTTTTGTATGTGCTCTAGGGAGAAATGTCTGTTCAGGTCCTTTGCCCATTTTTGATTGAATCAGTTGTTGTTGTTGTTGTTGTTGTTGTTGTTGTTGTTTGCTACTGTTGAGTCGTATGAGTTCTTTGTAGATTTTAGATATTAAGCCCTTATCAAAGCATTGCTTGGAAGTGTATTTTCCCATTTGAATGGCTGTCTCTTTACCTTGTTGACGATTTCTTTTGCTGAGCAGCTTTTTAGTTTGATGTAGTCCCATTCATTTATTTTTGCTTTTACTTCCCTTACCTTTGAGGTCAAATTCATGAACTCCTCTTTACATCCAAGGTCCTTGAGTTTATTGTTTATTCATTCATTCATTTTTTATAGCAGGAAAGAAAATCTTTATTAGAAGGGAATGTTCACTTCCAGATGTGGAAGCTGGCCTACACAAGGGAAGCGGGCTCAAAGACCCAAGGTCCTAAAATTTAGCTCCTATGTTTCCTTCTATGCATTTTATTGTTTCAGGTCTTATAGTCAGGTCCTTAATGCATTTTGAGTTAATTTTGTGTGTGGTGATAGACAACAGTCTAGTTTTACTCTTTTGCAGGTGGTTTTCCAGTTTTCTCAGCACCATTTATTGAAGAGGCTTTTCTTTCTCCACTGTATGTTTTAGGCTTTTTTGTTGAAAATTATATGTCCATGTAAATATGGGTTTACTTCTGGACTCTCAATTCTGTTCCACTGGTCCATGTGTCTGTTTGCTACCAGTAATATGCCATATTGATTACTGTCGCTTTGTAGTATAATTTGAAGTCAGGCAGAGTGATGTCTCCAGCCTCGTTCCCACGCCCCCCGCCCCTCCCGTCCAGGATGGCTTTGTCAATTTGGAGTCTTTTGTGTTTCCATACAAATCTGATGATTTTTTGTTCTATTTCTTTTAAAAATGGCGATCAGATTTTGATGGGGATTGCATTAAATCTGTATAATGCTTTAGGTAATATGGTCATTTTAATTATGTTGATTCTTCCAATCCAAGAACATGAAATATCTTTCCAATTCTTCTTTGATTTTTTTAATAGGGTCTTATAGTTTTCATTATATAGGTCCTTCACATGTTTCATTAAATTAATTCCTAGGTATTTTATTACTTTGTTGAAATTGCAAAGGAATTATTTTGTCCACTTTTTCTGTTACTTCATTATTAGAGTATAGGAATGCTATGGGTTTTTGAACATTGATTTTTTTATCCAGAAACTTTACTGTATTTGCTGGGTTGTTTTCTAGTAGCATTTTGTGGAGTCTTTTGGGTTTTTTATGTAGAGAATCACGCACCTGCAAATAGTGACAGTTTGACTTCGTTTCCTATTTGGCTGCCTTTTATAGCTTTCTCTTGGCTGACTGCACTCGCTAGGATCTCCAATGTTATATTGAATAATAGTGGCGATAGTGAACACCTTTGCCTTCTTTCTGATCATAGAGGGAACATCTTTAGTTTGTCACCATCAACTACAATGTTGGCTGAGGGTTTGTCATACATGGCCTTTTATGATGTTTTTTTTACTTCTATACCAATTTTGTTAAGTGTTCTGATCATAAATGGATGCTGTATCTTGTCAAAGGCTTTTTCTGCATGTTATGATTATATGATTATTTTTTAAGTTGTTTATGTGTGATCGCATTAATCAGTTTGTGTATTTTGAACCATCCCTGTACTTTTAGGATGAAGCCCACTTGATCATCGTGTATAATCTTTTTAATATGTTGCTGTATTTGGTCCACTAGTATCCTATTTAGGTTTTTTACATCAGTGTTCATGAAAGATATAGGTCTGTAGGTTGTTTCTTTTTTTGTCTTTTGTGTGTGTGTGTGTGTTATCTTTACCAGATTTTGGCATCAGGATAATATTGGCCTCATAAAATGAATTAAGAAGTAGTTGCCTCCTGTTTGATTTTTTTGGAAGAGTCTGAGGATAACAGGTATTAAATCTTTGAATGTTTTGTAGAATCACTGGTGAAATCATCTAGTCCTGGACTTTTACTTTATGGTAGGCTTTTAATGATTGTTTCAATATCCATACTGCTGATCGGTCTATCTAGTTTTTCCAGATCTTCTTGATTCAGTTTCAGAAGCTTGTATTTTTCTAAGTATGCATGCATTTTTTCTAAGTTATTAAATTTGGTGTTATATACTTTTTCATAGTATTCTTGTATGATCTTTTGTATTTCTGTGATGTCAGTCATACTTTCTCCTCTTTCAACTCTGATTTTGTTTGTGTCCTTTCTCTTTTTCCTTTAGAGAGTCTAGCCAGGGGCTTGTCAATTTCACTAACTTTTTCTTTGTTGCATTTATTTTTCTATTTTTTTGTATTCAATTTCATTTATTTCTGCTCTAATTTTGATTATTTCTTTCTTTCTGCTGACTTTAGGCTTCATTTGTTCTTCCATTTCTAGTTTTTTAGGATGAAGCATTAGGTTGTTTATTTGAGCTTATTCTTGCTTTTGGAGGTAGGCCTATAACATGAACTTTCCTCTTATGATTGCTTTTGCCATGTCCCAAAAGTTTGGTATGTTGTACTATCATTATCATTCATTCCTATGTATCTCTTGATTTCTCTTTATTTCTTCTCTGACCCAATTGTTATTCAGTAGCATGTTTTTTAATCTCCACATTTGTGGTTTTTCCTGATTTCTTTCTGCAGTTGATCTCGTTTCAAAGCATTATGATGAGAGAATATGATTGGTATGATTTCAAACTCTCTTATATTTGTTGAGACTATCTCTTTGTTCCAGTATGTGATCGATTCTTGAGTGTTCCATGTGCACTAGAGAAGAATATATAAGCAGCCGTTTTGGGATGGAAGGCTTTGTAAATGTCAATGATGTCCAGTCGGTCTAATGTGTTATTTAAGGATGTTATTTCCTTATTGATTATCTGTTTGGATGATCTGGCCATATCTGATTGTGGGGTATTTAGGTTCTGTACTATGAGTGTTTTTTGTCTGTTTCTCCCTTTAGTTCTGTTAGTAATTGCTTTACATATTTCAAGGCTCCCTGATTGGGAACATAGATATTAATGTGTTATGTCTTCTTGGTGCATGATTCCCTTAGTATCTTTTTGACCTTGTTTTTTTGAAGTCTATTTCATCTGATATTAGTACCGTTACTCCCACTTTTCTCTGAATGCCATTTGCTTGAAAATCTTTTCCACCCTTTCACTTTGAGGTCTATATTTGTGTTTGGAGCTGAGATGTGCTCCTGGAGGCAGCATGTAGTTGGGTTTTGTTTTTTGATCCATTCTACAATTGCTTGCCTTTTTATTGGTGAGTTCAGTTCATTTACATTTCTGGTGATTATTAAAATATGCGGTCTTCTTATAGCCATTTTATTTTGCTTTCTGGTAGTTCTGCGTCCATTACTTCCTTGTCCTTGCATTTCTGTTTTCTTTATTTTTTGTTGGGTGTTTTGGGGTTTCCCCTCTGGTCCTTCTTGTTTTGTATATACTTTGTTCTGAAATCTTTGGCATTACGAATGTGTAAAGCATAGTTGCGTGTGTGTGTGTGTGTGTGTGTGCGCACGCACACACACATATGTATATACATGTATGCATACATACAGTCATCCCTTTTCTTCTGCACATGCCTTATCTCCATTTCCCTTTGGGAATTTGGATCTTGAATCCTCCCCTTTTCAGTGATTATTGTCTCAATTTGTCCTATGTATGTGAACGTTCATTACAATCTTGCTTTTAGCAATTCTCTTTATATTAAGCTTACAATGCCCTGTTCCTAGTAGGGTTGCATTCCTCTGTCTCTATCAGCCTTCTATTCTGGTCACCTTACTCCTAATTATGTATTTTTTGTTGTTATTTTGTTTTAGATGAGTTGACCCCTTTTAGGATTTCCTTGTACTGCAGGCCCTGTAGTGGAGAATTCCCTCAATTTTTGTACGTCTGGAAAAGTCTTTATTTCTCCATCATATCTAAAGGAGAGCTTTAGCTGGCTAAATTATTCTTGGCTGGCAGTTCCTTTTCATTTAATAGTTTTTGAAATTGGATTCCATTCCTTTCTGGCTTTAAAGGTTTGTGCTGAGAAGTCCGACGATAATCTATGGGTTTTCCTTATAGGTTACTGTCTTTTTTCCCTGGCTGCCCTGAGAAGTCTATCTTTGTCATTGATTTTTGATAACTTTAAGACAGTGCGTCTTGGTGAAGGCCTTTGG